>JARYHS010013630.1:371744627-371966582 GCA_031002005.1 Vandiemenella viatica
CAAAAAATTAAAATGACAGACTTTTGAGTCTCCTACAATCCTGCTGATGAGCACTGCGGCCTCTGAAGCTGCAAATAGTAGCTGAGATTCCACACATCGGACGTTGGTGTTACAGTCGAAATGAAGATTGGCGATTGCACTCTTCATTATCCATTTCAGTAGGCTGAAATAAGTAAGCTACAGCAGAGGACCGTTTTATATGTAGGCTACTAAGATGCAGATTGGTAGATAATAATTAAAGTAGGTACACCAATCACTGTCGTAATGATAACAAAACACACACGCCATTTGACTTAATAATTAACTTAACTTAGTCAACAACCCGAAGGTTGGTTGGATCCTCCTGAATGAGACGTACTAAGCCATTGTGTCAGAGGTAGGACGATCAGTTCCTTTCCTCTGGGACCTACAGTTTAACGTGGAATCCGAATTGGTAATAATAATTGAAACATACCCATCATTTTCATAATAATATTCATTAAAATACAGTTATAATTACGAGGGTGACAAAGAGCTTAGATTTGGCACAAGAATTAAATAGTTTGACGTCGAAGCGTCTTTTGGACAGATGGGCGCAATAATCAAAACATACTAACGTGATCACAATTAACAATTAGGGGAGGTGTGGAGCGCGTTCGTAATACTGAGTCCTCCAGAGCCATGGGACTTTAGGAGATGGCAAGCCTGCCATCTAGTCGTTGTCTTCGACAGCAAAGTGTTATTACTGTCTTTTGAACGTCTAGCGTGATATAAACCTGAAATAACATTGTAATCGGACCATTATTATAGGTTTCGTGTTCAGTAATGCTAAAACAGCAATTAATAACAATAAATTATAACATGCATTTGTCCAAGCTAAGATAAATTACCAGTAATTAGCATCAAATCTGAAATCATTTCCTTCAGATTTACTAAATTTTTCCACCTCTTACCACAGAAATTCGAGATACATTTTGGAACAATGGAGAGTGAAATCAAGTGCCTTCAAGTAGAAAAGTACAAAAATAAAACTTTGTAAAACTCAGTTTAGTATTTCTTCATAAATTTGCAAAATTTTATCAATGATTGAAGGAAACTGAAAGGAAGAGAGGAAAAAAGAAAAATAAAGAAAACGGAGAGATTCCAGAAATCTAACTACGGTTTAATCGGCAGGGCGAAAATTTTTGTGAACGTAACGATCGAATATAGTAAAACGTGGCGTTAGAGACTAAAATCCACAGACGAAAGAGTAGTGTTGGTACAATGTTTAATGAATCTGAGAGTAGTTGCTGTTACTTACTATCCCAAGTACAATTTGTTATCAAACTAACAAAGAAACTGCGTTGAACATTTCCCCTGAAATATAGTTAAATTCTACAAAAATGCAAGTCGCTCGACTACAGCATACTTCAGCTGCAACATTTTAAAGATATCTGATTGTATTCATAAAAATTCTTCATCCAAACCAAAGGTTACAAATCATAAATCACCATTTAATATCAAGCGAAGCAGAACTGAATACAAATCATTAAAGTACCTTGCTTTTCACTGATGATCTGATCACCAAAGAACCCGACGAATCTGATAGAGTTGCAACGAAAATCCTAGAATTGATTTCAAATTATACTAACTCGAAACATCTAAAGTTATTGGAAGAAAAAAGTACAGGGTGGTAAGAATGTGACCTGAAATCTCATACAGTAGATAATAATAATCGTAAGAGAAAGAAGTAGTAAAAGTGAACATTTCTTAAAGAATTTCCCAGACCACGAAACTTCCATTTCTTACAATGACCAGGAAACATTAGAAAAAATACCAAGGGAGAATGCATTTCGGAATAGTCCAAGGTATACTGAGGTTTGGAGCAGATACTCACACAGTAAAGCAAAACATATCGATAAACAAATGTATCTGTGGAAACGATCAATGGAACACAACCACAAGAGGAGAATACAGCAATATCGTCGACCAAGTAAAACATGGAAATAGCAGCCAAATGAGAAAAGTAGATGAAAAATGCTAGAGACATAGTGGGAAAACAACTGCGATATCTTCGGCGATACATGAAATATGAAAAATTACTGGGATACTCAAGTTTTTGATTCTACACCACAATACCGTCGCGAAATGAAGTACACAATAATCTATCCAAATTATCAGTACCATTAAATATGCGGAATTTCGTAATAATAAACACGGACAATCGAAATTGCCATGAAATCTCTCAACAAATAGAACCACAGACAATCTAATTTTAATCAGACGATAATTATTACTACAAAACGTATCAACAATTAGCATCGCAGAGAAGGTATCATCCAAAGGTTACTTCTAGCCTTAGGGTGCTTTCTATCTCTGTTAAAAAACTGATTTTTAAGACTCCCAATATAGAACAACTATGGAAACGAATACTAGATTACAATTTTTTTTAAATTGATTATGATAGTAATTAACGGCAATACATTGCATTACAGGTAACAACCAAGACACAGTGAGTTTGCAATTTTAATGTAAAAGTGAAAACTGGTCAACGAATACAATCTAGCCTTCGAAAAAGAACGTGAAGTTCTTCACCTTGCGCGGTTAGTAAAAAATTTATAGCAGCGTCTTCAAATTGTTGTACTGACTTTTTTTTTTTACGGTAGCAGTCAATTGTCTCCGCTAACTAGTTAGCTGGGAAGTGTCGTCTTCGAAAATGAAATAATGTTACTTAAGAAAATAGGTACTTTTTGTCAGATTTAAATTCAGAAATTATTCACTGCTGTATCCCACTTGCAAGAATATGAAATTGCACTGCGTGACAGGCTACTTTTGTCCAATAAATCACAGAGAAGGGAACATTTAAGGTGTGTCCCTGCACGCTACTTAATTTCGTTTTCTGAATACTGCATACAAGGAAAATTAACCGACAATCTATTCAGCTAAAGACCTGAAAACCTCAAGAAGTGGTCGGTATTACGTAACAACGGCACAAACCACTTCTCACGGTACTTATTTTCTGTATATCAGAAATTTAACAAGCCATTTCAAATTCTTACAACTTCACACATTATTTTGCTATAGAATGAATACGTCCGGGATGCTAATTACTCAATCGAAGTACTCCTGTTGTCATTCCGATGTCTTAAACGGAATAAATTTCATACTTTTAATGTTTCGTGCTTCGTTGACCCAAAATCGATCATCATATTCATAACTTTTCATAGTAATAAAAAAAATTAAAAAATCTACCACAATGTGCTCGTTTAGAACTCGTTAATCAGAGATCTAAGTTATCTTTTTTTCACTTTGAAATAAAGACATGAGCACCAGTTAAAGCTGTCAATTTTATTCCATTTTTGTTACAGGGTCTATCTCGAAAACAGTATTACTTAGGAACTGAAATCAATCCCAAATATCGATAGCATTCTATATTTAAACGACAAATGCCAAAAATGCTTCAATCTAATACAGAGTGTAACTTTAGAGCAAAATAGGTAAGGGTTTTTATTTTGAGGTTACTTTGCAATATATTAACACTATCGAACTGAAATGTGCTCTTAATTAATAATTCATTCCATATTTATGCACTTACAATATGCAGGTTGTCCACGAACTACTGCTACTGTTACAGTGAAATATACCTCCTAAACTATATGAAACAGAGACATGCAGTTTTTTTTTTTTTTTTGCGACATTTTCTACATCTCTCAAAGTTTTCTTTACATGTGTTGCAGATAATGACGACACCACAGGAGACGGCCCAATGGATGTGGTGGTATGCTGACTCTCATAAATCACTATTCAGCGAAAATTCCGCCGGCAACATGGAAGATATCGTTCATCCAAAGTCTTTATGTTTAGATGGCCCACGAAATTTCTAGAGACTGCTACTGTAACGGAATTGCCACGAAGGGACGACCAGGTGCGTCGCTACCAAATGTTGCATTTCAAAGCATCCCTCAAAAATCGGCGCGTCGTGCTGCACAGGAACTGCATGTACCGAAATCAACCATTCATAAAGTCCTCCACAAGCAGTAAATTCCAACTTATCAAGTTTTGTATTCAAATGACCTTTCTGCGCATGCTGAATTCGCTGCTTCCATCTCGCCTCAATAAAAGACGATAACGTTAACTTGCAGGGGATGATGTTCTCCAATGAAGCTAGGGGACGTTCATTAATTACGTGAGCTAAATCAGGGGGAGGGTGTTCGGCAAAAATTAAACAATCTCATTTAAAGTGAAGGGAAGTCAATAAAAATATCACGTCAACTTTTTTACATAATTTTTATCCTCTTTTTCACAGAAAAAATGTGGAACATAGAAGACATCAGTATCATTAAGCGAAATACATGTTCATATCAAATAAATTTAATTATTTAAAAATTAAAATTATAACGTAAATCTCACTTGGCCGGGAAGGGGGAGGGGAGTGCCACCACATTTTGTCAAATCTCACCAAGGGGACGGGGGTCCAAACTTAAGTAAAAACACTTCACGTTATTAATGGACGCCCCCCTACATTATCTGTGCCTGGAAAAGTTAACAGCGATAACGTTCGAACATGGGGTTCAAAAATCTGCACAGCACGTGTGAACACGTTCGTCGTACTCCAAAGTCGACCTGTGGTGTGGTCTTAGGCAAGATAGAGTAATTGGACCATTTTTTTCTTTTCTGAGAAGTGGATTACAGGGGCAATTTACTGCGAGATGATTCGTGAGTACCTTTTTCCTCGGGTGTTGGACCTGCAGTACACCATAATGTTCCAACAAGAAAGCGCACCTACTGATTGGCCTGGTGGCATCAGAGACCTTTTTTAAAGACATTGTCCTAGGAGACAGATTGGCCGTGATGGACAAACAGCCTGACCACCTCGCTCCCCTGATATCACCCTCTTGGATTTTTTCTTGTTGGGGTACGTCAAGGATCGCGTCTACGAAAACCTTGTTCCAGATCTTGCCACACTTTGTAGATTGTTAGTCGCGGTTGCACAAAATGTTCATGTGGCTGCAACGTGTGTGGTTGAAGCATGAATATTGTCACGACATCTTTAGGGCAACTAGAAGTGCACATAGTGTAAACAAATCTTTAAGAGATATAGAACATGTTGCAAAAAACTGCATGTCTCTATCCCATAAACTTTACGAGGCATGTTTCATTGGAGTGGTATTTCATGACAACCGAACGATTGCAATACTGGTTAGGAGCCGTGGAGTAAATTCGGCTGTCTAATCTTTAAGAAGTAATTTTTCTGTAAAGCTACCTTCTGATCTACCACATCAGAGATGTCTTTAAGTTGATTAGAATACTTGCCCAGATTTCGTATAGCTGCATGAAACGAAATTCTGAATCGGGTATCCAATATATTCTACTTCACTACAATATCGTGCATATAATTATGTGTTCTACTGTTCCGTGTTAGATTCTTCAATCGGATGCTATTTATTCTGGGTACTGTTTTATTCGCGACAAGTTTAGCTCTTAGAAAGAACGATGATCAGTCATTTCTCCATGTTAGTAATAGAAATAAAATATAACAGTGATTTTTCTTTTCTTTTAGGTTCGTTGTCAACAGGATTATTAGAGAAAGAAGATTACTTATCAAGGAACTAAAAGGAAACAGGCCCAAGCTTTTCTATTTTTTTTTTTTTTTTCAGAAAACAAAATACTGAAATCTAGATAATCGACCTGCTATTTTAACGTGTGCGTCCATAATACTTTGCCCCAACATTACGCATCAACCTTCGGTAATCTAGTATTTTGATATTTCATTACATTTATATACGAAGATCTGCCATCATTATTTGTTAATTTTTGGTAATGATGTATTTTATTTACACGATTACTCGAGTAACAATTGTTTGCGTCCACGAATATTCAAATGACATTTGGTATTGTTAAGATCTCTATCATAAGCAATTTAATTTTCTTTTACAAATAACAACTTGTAATTTTAAATTAGAATGTGATGCCTTAGCAATTATGTACCACCATGTAAGACAAAAAGGCAATTTAAGAAGAACAAATTGAATTATGGAATGTACGAGATATATAATTCACTTTATGGCGTACCGAAAAAAGTGACTTGGTATACTTTCGTAAGAAATAACCCAGTTGTCCGATTTCGGAAAACGACTAAAAACAGAAATCACGCGAGTCGAACAGAGAGTTCTACTTTCCAACTTATAAAGGGACCTAAGGTTGAATTTTCTTTTCGTTACAGAGAAAATCCTAACTCGGATAAGAGGCGTTATAGAATTCAGCAAGACTTCAATACCAACAATGATTTTACGAAATATGAAACGCAATGCTTGGCTCCATAAAAGTAGCAACTGACTATTTACGTGTACAAGGAAACCAGCGAGTAAGAATTCGCAGGTCTGGTATTGCTTATCACCATCTTCAAAGGATGTGGATGAAATGGAAAAAGGAACGGGAAAATGCACCTTTGTTAAAAAAAAAAAAAGAGAAAAACTCTAAACTACCAACGGCGTGTTCACGCATGGTAAGGAGATTAAAGTTAAGTTTTCCCGGTGTTTCACGCTCTCAGAATAAGTCGACTACACAAACTACGGATTTAGACGCCGAAACGGGACGCATGACACAAGCAATATTTCAGACGACACTCGGAGCTCCGATTTGCGCCACGTTACGATAACTAAAGAGATACAGAGCTGGTTAACTGCCACGCCAAACTAATTAAGGCTAAATTGCTGAAACGATCAAACGTATTTCACTGGCTACGGAGGGGTCTTCATACTAGAAGGTGCAACATACTGATAGCAGTTATTGTCAATTGCTGGTATGAAACCGTGTGTATGTGTGTATTTTTATTCTCAACAAGGATAGGTCACGGAAATGAGGACAGGTGCAAATAAACTAACCAAGATACCGACTTAAGTTACTTGAAGACGCTAAGGGTATCTAAAGACAGACCGTGAAGTCTCGAAGTTAATTTGAGATGCTTCTGAAACGTTTAAGTGCTAGCAAAACAATTACTTCTTTGAAGTTAAGAAAAAATTTTATCGGCTGCAAAGAAGGACCTTTACAAATTTCATCGTGTGAAAGAAATTCAAGCACCCCAAAATGATTTGACTGACTGTATATACAATAGGTCAACATCCTTTCTTAAGATGGCATTTCTGCCAGCGGTGGCTTGAAGCCAGTTGAGACACTTGGCATGAATCGTTCATGGGAGAGTCACTGAGTACCAGTTACCCCGGAAGTCCATATTGCGAGCCTGTGTTTAGCAGAGCTGTGTAAGACATTCATACACTCAACTTGGTGAGGTGAGTTAGAAAGAGGTCGCATTGTTTGCATGAGAGAATACAGAGCTTCGTTGCAGGAAATTGCACGCTCCGTGGAACGCAACGTTTCTGTTGTTAAGAGAACAGTTGTGATGAACATATCGCACAGAGAGGAGGACGTTGTAGGTAACCCAAATAACGCAATAATAAATCCTACATATATTCACTGATTTTCAAGTAACTGAAGTTTTTGGGATTCTCAGAATGTTCTGCTTTTAGCTTTCATATATATATATATATATATATATATATATATATATATATATATAAAGGTGTACAATCACGGAAGAATATTGTCCTAACCTTGCGAAGCAACTGCAAGCAGGTATCAACGTGAAGAGAGCTGGCAATTTATTACGAAAGGTGCTGTTTTATGAGTACAGTTCTGCCAGTAACAAGTCTCACATTGCCATGCCCGCTATTCTTGAGTGTGGGTTTCAGCTGGTAACAGAAATACGCATGTTCATCCGATAAGGTACCTTCATGTTTCCAACTATTTCCAAAACCTAAAAAGTTTTTCTGGCACCGATAAGTCATATGTGCTGTAAATTCAGGCGCAAGGGTGTGAGAAGATTTTCTTTTTTAGGTAAGGGTGTCAGGGATTGGAATGAGTTACCAAGAGGAATGATGAATAACTTACCGAAAACGTTAAAAGAATTTAAAGTTAAAATTTGTAGAGGGCAAATGTAGGTGGGTGCAGGATAGGGGGGAGCGTGTGCTCCATTGCAATTAAATTAAATTAAATTATTTTGAGAGTTTTTAGAAAATTTCCTATGTGGGTGCTACAAAAGAAAGGGAACGACTGGAAGAAGTGTACAGATCAAGAAAGACAATATTAAAACAGACCACAAGCATTCTTTCAACTCGTTTGATTGTGTCAAATTATGACGTATGTATCTCACAGAACTTAAATAAAAAAACTGTGATTTTTGTCGGTTCATTTTGTTTTATTAGATGCGTCTGAATTCCATCAAACTTGAGCAACTTGGCTGTCGAAACTTCGGGATTTTCCAGCCATTAGCATCATAAGGATTATTATTTAGTAGGAAAAGTATGTTTAATATCAGTATCATTATTCACATTTTTCATGTACTGGTAATTTGTTTATGTGGAACTACTTGAGTCCAGTGTCAGCTATTTTTTAACAGTAAACAGAATCCTGTGGCTTAGAGGGGGGAAAAATAGAATTTAGACTACAAATAAATTAACCAACAACACAAAAAGTATTGAGAATAGCATATTTCAAAGAATCATCCTTCCATATACCACACGTTTGTAAAACAAATCCACAATTTCCACACAGTGAAAGTAAATCGTTTCTATTTTTAAAGATATGGATATAAAATAACTTTTTGTAATACACTGGTCAAACATAATGAAACACTAATTAAATAAACACAGCAGATTACAGTGGATAACGTCGGAAAAACAGAATTAATCTGCATCACAAAGAGATCTACTGGTATTGCGTATGATCAGTGTTAAACATATGCTTGTTACTTCTGTAACCCACGATTTTATGCTAATGTACCTCATGTTCCAACCGTAATTCCCGTGTGACACGTTATGATGTAGCACCGCGAAGCGACGACATTATTAAGCAGCAAATGCCAAATAGCCATGATATTACAACTGGGTTTTTCTCTCGCTCATTATGTGTCCTGTTCCGTTACAGTTGAATATATATAATCGCTGAAACGATTTCTGACTCAAAATACAGTCCTCTCATTGTTCGTCGAGTAGGATTCCCTCTTCTCAAGTATTCACGTCCTGACTTGATAAATGTTGGAAAATGACCCCTCCACAGGATTCCCATGAACTCCGCGACGAACTTCACAAAGGCCATCCTCCGTTGGAGCAATGACATGAGGCTCGGTTTAAGTATTTACTGAAACCTAATGCTCATAAAGTAAAAAATTTGAATTAAACTTTATGATCAGACAATCATAGTCAGCACTAGCAATCTGACAAAAAAATGTTTTGCGTTTACTTAACGCTAAGAGCATACATACAAAGTACGAGTAACTAATTCTCTAATCCACGTTTGGCAGAAGATGAAAGATGAGAATATAAAATTATACCAGTTGAAAGATAACGCCAATGCAACTGTTTAATTCATTTATTGTTGCATCGTACGCGTTTCACCTCTCATCGAGGCATCATCAGCGACGAATTATTTACATTTACACAAATGGTAATTAATTAAGCAACTGTGGAAACATGGCCTGCAACAACATTGCATAAAATTATAAGTGCTGCTGTGTACTTCTTTTATAGATAGAAAGATAAGAAAACATGAAGAATAATCACATTCGTTTTAAGTTATACAGCAAATAAAGCAGATGGAACACCAGACTAATGGATATAGAATCAAAACCGCCACAACAGATTCAAATAAACTTATCTTTAAATAAGATATCTAGACGGGAACTGTAATGTAACAACGGCACGCCTTTTTTATGTATCGGCAGAAAACAAATGTCTATTACTTTTTCTTCAATACTTTCATATATTTTAGCAGATCAAATAAAACAAAAAAGTAAAAATTTACTATCCGTTTATTGTTATAAATCTCTCAACAGGTTCCACCAATATTTCGTCCCCTGTACCTACGTTTTCATCAACAAACATCCTATTACGATATAAATCATTTATCTTACCCATTAAGTGATTCCTCCCACATATAAATTAATTAGCGGCTTAAGTCTCAAGAGGCACATACCGAGAACCAACAGTTTGAGTCTGATCGAGGCCATGGCTGCTTTTAATTGGTGTACTCGTCGTGTGTTATGCACACTACGCTTAACACTTGTTATGAAACAGAGTAAACAGAAATACAATATTCTCGATAAGGATAAATGCTTTAAAAACAAGAAGTAATGGTCTCAAAATGATGTAGACGATTATAGAAAAAAATGTATTGAGAATCTTCCACGAACTCCCATAATTTACAGAATATATTCATTTCGAACTGCAATATACCACCTTATTCTATTTCATGGATGTAGGCTGTAGACTGTCATATTGTTAATGAGTGACCAACTGCTGTTTTTTATTGTGGTTTGTATTGTAGTGACTCTTCCGGAAGTTTCACTCCATTTTTTTGTATTCGATGGTGCAAATATGTTTCATTACAGAAGTCTTCCCTGTTAACTTGAATATAGGTATTTCCGTTCTGACATTCTTGCCTAGTTATTTGTTTAAATCAGTTACACGTTAAAGAACGTAAAAAATTCATTTCTATTTTCTTGATTTACCGATTATCTGCCTTATTAATTGCCCAGATCGATCAGCCATGTTTGTACTGGTATTGCCACAGTTTTACAAAATTTTATTTGTCTTTTTTCGGTGCCTTTTCTCTTCACGTACAGCTTATTGCACCACTCACTGTATAAAACTTACTTATTTTAAATTATGTACCTTCATTTCGCAGTTAGTATCCATATAGTTTAAATAACAGAACAAGTAAATAATATTATCATTAATCGTTATTTTACATCTCCCGTGATATTTTCCTATAAAAATCCATTGTATTAGTTTTGACTGATATTTTCATATCATAATTCACTCAGCTTACTGACCGATATTTGAAAATCTATCTGTTTCATTAAAAAAAAAGCCTGGTCATCTGCGAACAAAGCAGTATTTAGTACAGTGTTACCAATTGTGACATTTTTATCTTAAGTATCTATCCATTATCTAATGACATCATCAGCGTCTATTCTTTTAAATTTAACGGGCAACATGAGGCATCCTTGTTTAAAACTTTGATTTATTCGTAGTGTTTTTCTACCTATCTCTCCAACGTTATCTAAACGTATCTCTGTTCCGTAATAGAGCTTCTGTACGAGTTTTACTGTGTGTTCCGGAATCTCTCGCTCTTTTTTACATAATTTCCCACGGTTTCTTCAGGTACACAGTCAGTGCTTTCATACAGTCAACAAATATGCACGTTTCTAAATTGAAGTCTCACCCCTTGTAAATTTACCATAGTAAATAGTTTAAGGAAGTTCTTCATACCACACCAGTGCCTAAAAGTAAAAGTTTTAGTTCCATCAGAAGTAGATATTTATTACTTTTTTCTAGTGTTAATCATCCGTCATAGAATTCAGTTTTACTTTTTTTTTTATAGCTTATGTACTCGCCGACGTCGATGTTATTAGAGGTGTTAAAGTATTTTGGGGGGGGGAGGGGGAGAGGCAAGGAACGTGTAGAAATTTTTATTCTTCCACTTAGTGTTTTAAGATTTTAAATATCCTGATCTATTCCCTATTATCTAATACCTTTATCAAAATAATTACTACGACTGAATTGTTTATCTAATATCAACGTAATTTCTATATCCAAATTAGTTTTGACGTGAAGTTTTGCCTCTGTACATTATACTATATAACCATTTTAAAGCACGTGATAAACTGATGTTAGGGTAGTATTTACATTTGTCCATCTGCAATTTCACCAGTAATGAGAATATTGCTTTTACGAAACATCTGTGACTATTCTGTCGCATAATCCTCCAATAGGTATTTGTTTTATCAATTTCTTACTAATCAATAGATTTTAGTATTTTTCTTCGGGCTTTACAACTCATCGACATCGAGGTTATTAGAGGAGGGGGAGAATTCTTCGTTCACATAACGTATGATTTCTGTCCTTCCATATGTCCCGATTTTTTGATAATGCTAAAGAAATAATCGTTTCATTTTAACAAAATCTGAATCGATCTTCTTGCATGTCAACTTCTATTTACCTAATTGCTTTTGTTTGCATATTTTTCCAACCCAACAACTACTTTGTGTGTGTTTTCGTTCACAAAGCGCGGTGGATGAGCGGTAACACTCATACCTAGCATTCGGGAGGACGTGGGTTCGAATAATCGTACGGTATTTCAGAGTTCGGTTTTCCATGATTTCCCAAATCACTCTAGACAATTGTCGGCATGGTTCACTTAAAAGGCCATGTTCAAATTCCTTCCTGTACCTTGCCCCCCATCCTCTCCCGCCTCTAATGATATCGATGTCGACCAGACGTAAAACGTTAATCAAAATTAGAAGTGTTTCCATTTCATTTTTAAAAGAATGGTATCGTAAATTTTCTTCTACATCTATTGCATTCTTCTGATACATCATTTTCGGTATTTCCTCTCTGTTCCTTTGCTCATGTGCAATATTTCTACAGTCACAAATCTCTTTCCATGTATATTAATCTTCTTTAGCTGAATTTCTTTAGCATGTTTTCCTCAGCTTTGCATTTACTTTTTGTACAATTTTCTGCCGTCCACAATGTTGGCTTGACGATGAGTAGTGCACGGATATGCACATAGCTGCGTCGACGGTTCGATGCCGTCTCGTAAGGACTGAACTGGTGACACGCAAGGCTTTGCGTCGGCTTCCATTGACCTTAAACCACCAATGCCTCAGACTTAAATGGGAACGTGAACGCCGTCTCTTGCGTGCCAAGTGGTAAAATACAGGGTGAATCTAAAAAGAATCATTAGTTTTAAAAAAAATCTCGATATGCTTGAGAACTTTGTTTTCCCCCAGTTGAAGATTGATTCAACTACTTCATTTACCAACAGGATGGGGTACCGCCACACTGGCATCTGGAAGTGCGGAAATTTTTAAATCAAAGGATTACTTAATGATGGATCGGTCGCACTGGACCCAATGATTCAGCCTTACATTACTGGCCTCCAAGGTCACCGGACCTGACTATGTGATAATTTCTTCTGGGGGTTTATATAAGACTGTTTATATGCCTCCATTACCAACAACAATGAATGACCTGAGACATCGCATAACAGCAGCTGTGGCAGCTGTCACTCAAGACATGCTCGATATAGTGTGGTAAGAATTTGAATACCGCATTGACATATGCCATGCATCTCAAGGGGGACATATTGAATACCTATGAAAAAAAACTTTGATTTTCCCGTTTACCAAAAAACAAAATTCATTGTATATATTTGTTAGGTCCAGAAATGTAGACGTGCCAAATCGGATGATTCTTTTTGATACACCCTGTATAGTGTTTCCGGAAGATTCCCGCTTCAACTTGACCTACAGTGATGGTCGCGTAATTATAACCGTGGTGAGGACAACGCGGCTGACTGTATTGTTGAGAGGCATAGCGGACAAACGCCAAGTGTGATGGTTTGGGGCACTGTTGCCTATAACATTTGATCTCACCTCCTACGCATTAAGAGCAATCTGAATAGCAATCACTTACTTCCGGAAGGTTTAAGAGCTGAAGGATTTTCCTCACCTGCAGGCAGCACCACGTACCATATTTCAGCATCACAATGCCCATCAATGTGGTGAGTAACATGTAAGTCTTCTTCGAAGAACGACGGGTAAGAATGTTTCCATGGCCAATACGTTCGCCTGACATGTCGCCACTCGAACATGTCTGGGATACGGTTGTTTGGCAACTTGTTCATGCTGGTCCTTCTGCAACCACTGTCGATGATCTGTGGACGAGCCTACAAACCGCGTGGCAGAATGTTCCCCAGCAGAATATCCAGACACTCTTTGATTCTGTGCCAAGACGTCTGAGAGGTTCTGATCGCAGTACGAGGCGACTTAGCACCACACTGAATTCTCATCATCAAAGTGCATGTGAAGTTCTGTAATTCTAATCATTTGGATATTGTCATATCCCTAAACTGAGAAATAAATTTTATTGTAATCACATGGTGCTGCAATTTTCACAAACAGTAGTGTATAAAAACTCTCGAAACATCGGATCACTGCTATTCATTTACAGTCTTTTCTCAAAATTACAATAAGTGCTCGCTACAAACAGCAGTCAACTACCATGTCGGTTCTAAGTTACTTCAATAAAAAAAATGCCATTGCAAAAAGGTTTGACAAAAGTGCAGAAATGAAGAGTTTTAAATCGAAAATTGACAAATCAAATTACATTTGATCAAAACTTATCTGTATCATTTTCACACAAACCTAATAACTTGTACACAAAAAGATGTTGCAAATTAATACACGACACAAATCATGTCTGAAATGAGTTCGGGGATATCACTTGAGTTGGATATACCTTAACTTGAAATCAAAATATTGCACGCCCATTACATTGCATCGTTAAATCAAAAAACTGATGGTCAGCACGGAATGAGTACACAAAGTACAAACCGCAAATACCTCATTTTTTTTAAAATGAAAATTATCCTACAGTTAAATTAATCTGCGATAAAATTATCGAGAGAAAGTGGTAAGCAAAATATTCTGTTATCTCCTTACATTTAGCACTTAAAATTAAGGTCTATCATCTACTTCGTACATTGTCAAAACAATTTACAGAAACAAAGTGACCAAAATAATATGATCCGGTTTTGATAAAGTGATTTGAAATTGTCAATTATAGGTAAAACATGGAAAAGTCGTAGTATTTCTCAGAATTCCACTCTGGAAGCAAAGGTATTTGAATGGAAAACTAAAAATCAGGCTTTGATCAGTACGTATAATCGAGATCATAAATAAAGGGAGCGAATTTGAGGTCACATAAAGGGAGAGAATGATGCGAAAGATTCTAAGACGCAGTGTGTTGAGCGCTGCGAAAATGCTACGCTCTTTCCATCACCCGCCAAGAAAGTACCCATTATTGCATATGTCTCGCTGACGAGGACATTGCCGTACGTTGTCTTCCATGACGACAGAGTCGTTAGTAACTTCGCTGACGAGATTCAGTTGGCAAGGACTTCTAGAATGCATTAGCTGGGAAGTTTCTGTCCGTTCTGAGGTCATGCCAGTAATCTCTGAAAACAAATGGCCCTGAAAGTAATTACACTTTATGTTTAACTGAAACGCCTGGAATTCTGAGGCCAGAAGAATAACTGTCTTAACTTTTTTTTTACGCCTCGTCGATGGCTAAGGTCATTATAGGCGGGATGGGACTGGGGGAACAAGGAACGGGAAGGAATTCGGCCATGGCCTTTTTGAAGGAAGCATTCGCCTGGAGTGATTTGGGGAAACCATGGAAAACCCAAATCTGGATGCCCGGACGGGAATTCGAACCCGCTTCCTCCCCTATGTGAGGCCAGAACGTTAACCTTTCACCCACCACGCTCGGTGACTTTAACTATAAGACAAAGTGTAAACAAAAATCAGAAAATACTCAATGTTGAATTTAATAGTTAGCTATAAACAGCAACAGAAAACCATTTAGCTGAAGCTAAAGCCAGAAAAAAATCGTATTAAAATTGAGGTGAACACCTATCAACAAGAAATCTGAGGATCTGTTTGTCTGTGCATTACCTTGAAATATAAAACTGTATCGATTTTTGGAGCCTTTCGCCGCAGAGTTCGACAGACAAAACGTAAATTTTGTTAAGCAGATCTGGCAACATATATTATTTTTCAATCAGATCAATGAAAGTTAGTAAGTCCGTTTATAATTTTGTCTACAACTCTCGGAATCAAGAGAAAAATACTTGATATTCCTATTTCCTGTAAATGTATACTTTTGCCCTCTACAAATTTCAAATTCTTTCAGCTTTATTGGTAAATTATACATCATTTTCCTTCGTAACTTATTCAAACCCCTGACCACCTGCCCTGCGAAAGATCTTCCCACACTCTTGTGCCTAAAGTAGAGTGGTTATGGTTATCTTTTCCCTTAAATGTACTAGTCCTAATTCTTACACCAATATCTTTCCACGCCTCATCACCAATATGCGCCTCGTACACTCCCATGGCTCTTCGCCCTCGTCCTGTATTCCAGTGAATCCCATTCCAATTCCTTTATAATATCGGCTACTGATTGTGTTCTATGGTAATTTTCAGAGACAAATCTAGCAGCCCTTCTCTGCACCCCGTCCAACTCCTATATTTGATACTAAAAATATGGGTCCCATACTACACCACCATTTTCAAGCAATGGTTTCACCAATGTATTGTAACCGAATTCCCTTCCTTCCCTGGTACCTCCACTCATTACTCTCTCCAGCAAGTGAAGTATTTTGAAACCTTTTCCTACTATCTGCCCAATGTGTGCTGTCCAGTTGAGTTTGTTATATTTCAAGTCTTCAACAAGCAATTCTTTTACCACCTTCCTATTATATAAAACGCTAATCTGGAGTCTGCGTACGTCGTCTATGGCTACTATGGCTATTGGCTAGAGAACGGTCGCGTGCTAGCCTTCACTCGCCAATCAACAGCCACCATATTACATCCGTTCCATCATGCTTTTCGTTTATTTACAACTAGACGCTGAAATTCATGTAAGGAGAAGGGGATTCAATATTTACGCTATTTTATCTGTATCAGTTATAAGGACAAGGTTAAACCATAACCTAAGAAATTTTTGGCAGACAATAAGAAACAATGAAGTTTATCAAAAACTTGGAGAAACGTAATGCGAAATGTATTAGTCAAATTAATAACAGTTATCCGTTTTCGAAATTATAATCTACGTCATTTAATGTAAAATGCATTTATTTATGTAAAATCCTTACCAAATACTCTGATAATCTAACCACAGTAACGTATTCATATAACGAAAGATATCATTAAAAATGACATTCGTTTCTCCTTATACGCTTTTCCATAATAAATTCCTACTACCATTATATATGATACCCTTAGTTTTTGATACACAACCGTGTAAGAGATGTAAGTAATGGTAGCTACTGGTGAGTAACAACTCTGGTAATCGAAAACGCAAACATTTATCGTGTCCGTCATTGTTCATAATTTATTTATTAGCTGCGGTAGAAGGCTAGAGGCCCTAAGTAATTTTTTTCTGTCTTCTCAGTGGATAAAATTATCACAAACATTAAGGGTGTTCTTACGAAAATGGAAATGAACGGACAAGTCTCTTCTCGAACAGAAAAAGACAATAGTGGAAATACAAAGAAGAAACCATCCCTAAGCTAGCAACAAACCTGTCGAGAGGTATAAGAAGGGAAAACAGTTTCAAATTCAGCGCTGCTGATTAACAAAACTGGAAAACACGAGACAAGGCGACAACGCCCTAGAAAGCCGGCGTGGAGCTAATAAGATGTTGAAGTGAGAACTAGTCGTGGCGGTACGAGTAGTTTATAGTGAGCGGGCCGGCCGTATTAGGAGCCGCGAGTTAGCACGTATCCTTCTTCAGGCGAAGACGCCCGGCAGCTCGTGGGAAGGCACACATCACGGTCCCGGCTCCTCTCTCACAGCCTGCTCACGCATTTGCATAATGTTTATACGTCTCATATTAACGGTGTCGGTACGTAAGCAATCATCCAGGGCAACGAGCTGCAGACGAAGAAACCAGGTGGGCTGTGTTCCACGATGATTGGAAAAAGCACGACAGTCGAATCTTTAGCGAACCCGCAGTACAAATTTCACATCTACCATTCTTTAACATTATCGACTTTAACTATAGTCCCATAAAAGAGGTATCTGGAGATCAAAGTCTGGCATGGTCTATCGGGTCTCAGCTTATGCTGGATGGGCATCGAGGATAAACCTTGAGAAATATTTCTGCTGTCTATTTTAGCAGCTTTGCCAGCAAACTCCTCTCCTACGGCCGCGAAGTCGAAAGCCGAGTGGCGTCTGAGCAATGCACTAGAATTACCATGTTCTAAGGATGTGTAACGACAGATTTCCTTAGCTAGTCCTGCAGTACATCCTACAGGATGAAGGGATATTGATAGTCCCATGAAGACAGTGAGAAAACTGAGTTCGAAACACGCTTTTGGACTACCTTATGATGGAAAAGTAAGTTAAAGACATGATATAATACTCCTGGACTTTAGCTTGATTACTATCCCACGATTCGAAAGATAAGTTGTTTTTGCAAGTTAGAACATGTACTGCTGATCTGCATTAATAGTGCCTTACATAATTAGAGTATAGGCCTAACCCAAAATTGTAAACCTAGACAAAAGCTACTGCACTGAAAATTACTTCACCATAAACATCGAAATTCTAGCATAATGTTAAAGTAGAAGAAACTTCTGATATACCGATTGCAGAAAAGAATCCAGATGCCCCTTGAAAATATTTGGAATTCTACTTGGTGACATTGTACTGACAAGGAAAAAAAACTGGTGGTTGACAGATATCTGGACGTTGTGGATAATTTTCCTCAATTGCTGATAATATTAATAAATAAATTTATTTATTAATATTTTCCAGATACATGGAATTTTATATTAAAACACCATAATTTTGACGTCTTTGGGTCCACGAAAGACTACACAGTTAGGTAAATTACGACGCAGTTCCAAAGAATATTTAGCAGAAAATTTGCTTGGGAGAAACTATCTTTTCATCCGAAAACGTAGTAGACAGATCATGTGTGTGTTAGTCCACTACAAGCACTACGGAGACTTACAATTCATGGAGCAGTCTCTTTTTAAACCATCCGTAACACGTTCAAGAGGAGTCATGAAATGAAGGTTTGTGTTGAAGCGATTTAGACTCCTAAGTGATATTGGTGAGGTAGAAATAAATGGAACGAAGCAATTGCTTATCAATGCAAAATTTTCCATCCTTACCATCAATTTTAAATTGAGGTTAACAAATAGAGTGTATTATGTTTATTTATTTGTGAATGTATGCAATATTTTATTTATACCTGAATATTCTCAAAATTTAAAAAATTAATATTATTTTGTTTAGCGCTGTTCAATTCAAATTTGTGAATTCCTTCCTGAATGTTTTTAAGCACGGCCCAATCGGCTCAAGTCGTTCCGAAAAAGTAATGTGTCCATTTGTTTCAATGCGGTTAACCGGTTAGAGCCGGTCGTGGAAGGAATTTTAATATTTGTGGACTTTGCTAACAACAATATTTAGAAAAACCCTGGGTTAAATCCCACACCAATTCGCAGAGCATATAAGATGGCAGCGAGTTCAAAATGTGTTTCAGCACTAAGAAACTGTAAAGCATTAGTGAGAATGATAATATTAATAAGACACTGGATGCGAATATAAATAGTAACTGGATAATTTAAGTAATACAATATATTTATAGAAGTGTGTTACTTTGTAGTAAGTTTGTAAATAGATTGTTGTGTAGAGTTTTGAAGTTATTTAGATTTGGTTAAAAAGCATCACTTTTCGCTTTCTAGTAATTAGGTGTGTCGATTAATCTGTAATTTTCGCATTAAACATTTTATGAAACATCTATCAATAGGTGGTATTTTTTGAGTAATTCATGCACAAGCATAAAAACACTCAATTAGGCCTATTTGGTGTTTTTTTTTTAAATTTAGTAACAAGTTTACGACTAACATAATGAGATCTCAATGAGGCCAATCTAAAGGTGTCCTTTTTCAACTAAAAAAATCTTTAAGTCTGTACATTCAGTAAAATTGCTTATTTTTTGTATTACTAAACTTATAAATATATATATATATACTGGAGCAAAATTGACGAGTTTTGAATAGGACCAGGCCTAAGGTACCCTCTTTCACCTAAATACAGATTTGTACAAATTTATTGCTTTTTTTCGGCTTACGAGGTGTACATACAATAATATAAAAAAAATACATACCAGTCGAACTGAGAACCACCTCCTTTGTTTCAGTCAATCATTAAAGAACAATAGCGGAGGTTTGGACTAATTAGTGTAAAAATTAAGTCCACAACCTGATGGTTGGATGCATCTTGCCAAAATATTTTTATTTTTTAACTGTGTTACGTCTCTCAACAGCGAGGTCTTTAGAGACGGGAAAGGATGGGGGTAAGGAATGGGAAGGAATTCGGCCATGGCCTTTTTAAGGAAGCATCCCGGCATTTGCCTGGAGTGATTTGGGAAACCATGGAAAACCCAAATCCGGAAGCCCGAACGGGGATTCGAACCGCCGTCCTCCCGAATGCGAGGCCAGAACGCTATCCGTTACACCACCACGCTCGGTTTGCCAAAAGAGGCATACTACGCCAGTATGTCAGTGAGCGAGAGGTCTACAGTTTAACGTGGAATCACAGAGCTCTACAGGTGTATCTCAAACGAACACCACAAATCCATAAAAAAAAGCATGGACCAGTTTTGAATAAATTTATTATTGGCCGAACAGTAGAGCATACTTAAAAAAAATATCATACCAACATCTAACAAAAACAACAGAAAAAATGTATCCTGTTTAGTGCGTTTTGTAACTGATTGTTACAAATCTTATGAAAGATCTTTGGGATAAATGCAGTGACTGAGTTGAGACTGTGGATGTTAGGTGACACTTCCGCCGCGAACTGAAAGATATTAATATCCGACCACTAAAATTCCACTCAGACTCTTATGAAATATTTCTTCCGCCGTAAGGTACACCAGGAAAGATGAGCTTAAATAAATAAGACAACCGCTCTCGCCCCTTTAAAGATTTCTCTCTCTCTCTCTATCTCTCATGATCTTAACAAATAAACATGAAGGTCTTGACACTAGCGGAGGCTCGAACCACTACAGTTATTACTGTGAACTGCGGTGTAATAGATCAGTGCTTTTGAAGAGGCAAGAGACACATGGGATTTCAGCGTCAACTTTTATCTTACTGCACAATACACATTAGAACTCTCTGTCATGCCGTATCTAGATTAATTGCTAAGAAATTATTGCTATTATCACTGAAAATAAACGAATTAAAATAGTTTAATAAAATTTAAGTACAACATGCGTATTTCACTTCTGGTGCATGCCGCAATTGATAGAAAGAGCATACAAGTTTTATACCAACTCTTAGCGATATATAGATTCGAACAAATATACAGCCAAACATTCTAGTAATTTTGTTTAAAATCTCATCACTCGGCTCAGTTCTCACTCCGTTCGCTTAGTTTATTTTTAACGATTAGGACAACAGTCTTTACCTTACCACTTAACTTTTCAATCCTGGACTAGAATGAGTAAGATATTGAAAAGTTTAAGAGTGCTTTGATTTAAACATTTTTTACATATTTAAATGAACAAACATTAAAAAGATAAATTCATATATTTTACATCTCTCGATGATATATATCAAATAAAGTGGCATAAGTGTTCAAGGAGAAAAAAAATCAGTATGCTACAATTTGCTGATGACATTGTCTTGTTAACAGAACAGGCTGAGGATACTAAGAAGTTACTGAATGGCATGAACAAAATACTGAACGAATAAATTTGGACTGAATATAAATCAAAGCAAGACAAAAGTGATTAATATAGCAGAAATTATACCAATACTAGCAGATTAAATATAAAAATAGGATCGGATGCAATAGGAGAAGTAAGTGAGTTCTGTTACTTGGGAAGCAAAATTACAGCCAATGGCCGAAGCAGGAATGACGTTAAAAGCAGAATAGCACTAGCAAAAAGAGCATTCATGAAAAAGATCTTTTAGTTTCAAATATTGATCTAGGAATTAGACAGCACATCACTTTACAGTAGCGAAACATGGACTTTAGGAATACCAGAAAGAAGGAAAATTGAAGCATTTGAAATGTGGTGCTACAGAAGAATGCTGAAAATTAAGCGCCAGAAATGAACGAGTTTTGGAAATGAAGAGTGAGGAAAGAAGTTTGTGGAAGAAGCTTACCGAAAAAAGAGACAGGCTGGTAGGTCATATTTTGAGACATGCGGGATTGGTTAATTTGCTGTTGGAGGGAACAGTCGAAGGTAAGAACTGTAGACGAAGACAGAGATTAGAATAAATGGAGCAGATAATTGAAGACGTGGGTTGTAATGGGTATGTAGAGATGAAGACGTTAGCACAAGATATAAAGGGATTGAGGATTGCATTAAACCTATCGAAAGACTGACGACAGCAAAAAGAAGTAAAGTATCTATGTTTACATTTTGCGTCCCTAACTACGCTTGAAACGACAAAGAGGCACTCATCTACACATTTAATCGATTGTATACATGATGAAGACGCCTGAAGATCCTTCAAACATTGAAGCGAAATAAACAGGTAACGGATTCTTTGGAGCTGGAGCAGTAGTGAACTGATTACCATTGCTCTTCATAATTGTTCCGATGTAGAGATTGGATTATTTATTAGAAATCATAAAAATATATTTCACAAAACTTATGTGTGCAATATTGTGTTAAACTTTATATTGGTGCGAAATAGAATCGAAATTCGGCTGTAAACTGTGTCTATTAAATACGAATGACAACCTTCCAATGTGGTACAGTGCGCTGAGGCGCCTCAATACTGTATCGGGCAGGAACCTAGGCACCAGCGTACCGACCGTTTAGGTCGTTAAGTAACCCATAACTTAAAGGAGAGTAGTGCGTTTCCATTTGTCTGAAAGTCTTGTAGGATTGTGAGTTGCATTGTTTCGTTACTGAAACCAATAATTTCGGAGGAGGAGAACAGAATTATTTTAATGTCGGCTGCGCGACGCTCTAGCACTTTCTTCCCCTACTAAAATTTCAAATTGCTTCTTTACGGGAATACATATATATATATATATATATATATATATATATATATATATATATATATATATATATTATCTTCTTTTTTTTTTTTAGATTCAGTATGTGACATTTAGTTTGAAAGAATTGTGAAAATTTAATAAAATTTTACAATACAAACACATTTTCATTTGTTTTGAACTACGCTAATTTCTTTATTTGCAACAAGAAATCACTTTGAGGCTGCAGAATGAGCCGGTATGAATAAATTTGTGCAATAGTTAAACTGCGCTTGCGCGCCAGGACGCAGTTCTCCGCCTTGTATATAGGTCAGAAAGACAAGGAGCCGAGTGGTACCTGCTACTGCTGGCGACAACGGAGCCGAGCCACTGTGTCCAGCAAGCAAGTGGGCGGAGCGCTAACAAGGAAGGAAGCCGGGCCTCCCACGCTCGCCGCCAGCCAAGTGCCGCCGAACCGCAAGTAGCGCAAGGGGAAAACGACGACCGGCCTGTCATTACTCAACCCGTCAGCTACGAAAGCAGAGGCAAAATCATTCAGCCAAGACTTCTGGCGCAAACAGGAATCAAAGTCAGCTGCCTTCCCACACACAGTACGACTACATGATTACCTTAGCTCACAGAGGTCGGATGAACGAGAAATCGAAACAATCCCACATGCGATTAATTTATCACTGTTAAGTGTTAATAAACTTCAACCTCCAATATATCTCAGGACATTGGATCGGGTAGATACTACGGGGCAGCATCCTGGTCCCAGCATACCGGCCGTTCTGACAGCGGTTTTTTAGGCGGCTTTTGGCCATCACTAAGCCGAATGCCGAGAAGGTCTCCAATCTCCACCTCATAAACAACACATTACACAAACAAAACACATTAACACACACAGAACATAATTACTGGTTTCGCGGACAAATTGCAACACAACTTTCCTCCACCGGAGAACAATAACCAAGTATGGGGCGAATTTATGCCTATAAGAAAATTAATACGACAAAAAGATATAAGCAACAGACGAGACTATCAGAATCTTAACGTGGTATTACACCAGATATTTGGATTAAAAGTCTACAGGTTATGAGAAGGACAATAGTACAACAAAAAGTTTTTGGCGGACTTTCAAGTATGAAGTCCAATAGAGAGAGGCACTAGATGTATACGTCAAACAACAATGGTAAGTACTAAGTGGCGGAATCAGCATTTTACAATTAACTAGTATAGCACCCGGCATTGCCAAGTATTTTTTTGTAAAACATATGTTTTCAACCGTAAATAATAGGAAAAAAAAAAACAACGCAGGAAAGGAAAAATAAATGTTACTCTGAGCGGGGAACCACCACCTTCACATAAATTATTAACTGTTACTACTAACAGCGAAATATCCGACGTGTCGCACTACTTCCATGTCCACAACTAAATATGTCTCTTTGTGAACTTACTGAAAGAAAAATAAAATAAAATAATTTCCTAATCACCAAGAAAAAAAAATTGTAAAAAATTTGGCCCATTATTTGGCATGGGCAGTAAATGTCCGGTTTGACGATACAATTGTAAATGTATTTTAAATGTTGTTACAAAATTACTTCCATCATCATTTTTAATAATTTTTGTCGCATAAAACGAAGTCATTTGAAAACATGAGCATAATTTTCAAATTTCACTAAAAAAAAAAAAAAAATTAAAAATAATAGATTCTTGCCTCACTCCTAACATGAGCGATTCTAAAGGTTCATGCGGAACATTCAATAAAGAAAAAAAAAAAGAAAGAAAGAAAGAAAAACTTTAGCTGCACGGATTTCAATAATTGTTATTGTGTTAATACCTACGATGTGACTGTAGTGCTACCGACCGAAATCAAAGCACAGTACTACCGAACACCAAAACAAATCTGAAACCTCACATACTTTACTATGTTTAACGTTCTTATTTAATAAATTATAACCTCAATATAATAGAAACAAACAGCATTAATTTTTTTATTTAGCATTCACGATACAGAAAAACTTAATATAACTCTCACATGTTCAATACAGCGAGTTTCGTTAGGTAAGCGTAATCTCTGGTTCAGGCACAATACAAAATATATAACTACCATTTATAAAAAAGTTAATTTTAATAACAGGGTTCTTATTTATTTATTTAAAAAAATAAGTCAGCAATGTAGATTCATCTTACTTGAATGATAAGATCTGGTCACATAAAATTTTTGGTGTCAACGTTTTTTTTTTTTTTTTTTTTTTTTTTTTTTTTTAACTACTTTACGTCTCTCAACAGCGAGGTATTTAGAGACGGGAAAGGATGGGAGCAAGGAATGGGAAGGAATTCGGCCATGGCCTTTTTAAGGAAGCACCCCGACATTTGCCTGGAGTGATTTGGGAAACCATGGAAATCTGGATGCCCTGACGGGGATTCGAACCACCGTCCTCCCGAATGCGAGGCCAGAACGCTATCCGTTACACCACCACGCTCGGTGGTGTCAACGGTGAATCAGAATATGACGAATAGCTAAATACAGGAACAAAGTTTTTTTTATAGATTACGACGATTTTCTTGGTAAAATTGATCTTGGTAAACTGGAGAATTAAGGGAAAACAACAATAGTTTGCTTGCAGTTATACAGGACTACGTTTAAAAATAGTAGCGGCCTCAGTTGGTTTAGGACAATTACCAATAATATTTGAAGCGCCTACAAGATTACTATAATCCTAACAAAATACAACCAAGCGCTTCCATTCGTTCATAGCGACGATATGAATTTTACTATCACAAATTGCGAATTGCGTTAAGCAGTAGCAGCTACATCGCTACCAGTAGCTTCTTCAGAATGCATGGAATGACAAGGTAAACTGAATGATTGATGTAAGCGACAATTTTTTTTTCTTTTTTTTTTTGGGGGGGGGGGATGAATGGAAAGGCCAAAAATTAAATGCTTAACATAAAAGGCTATATAAGCAATTATTCAAAACGAAGTAGCAGATGTTGGCATTTTTATTTCTCACAAACTATAAAACAAACAAATATATGCCACACGTCACTGGATGGAGGAATGTTCAAAGTTTGTAACCCCTCCTACGAGCAACGACGCTGTTGTCTGTTATGAGGAAATGACGATGCCAAAGGAGTAGTCGTTATCTGTGCTACATTATGCAAAAAGTACAGCGTGGATTCTGTCGTATGTTCAATAAAGTGCCATCTATCATAAACAGATTTACGGTTGACGTAAGAAATTTGTAGACGATGTGTACATATGCAAAGAGAAAAACACTGGTTATCCTCCAATGTCAAATGAAGATGTTGAGCGTATCTGAAGTGCTTTCGCATGGATCGCATGGATCTCATGAATCTTGCTCTATCCAGTGATGTATGGCACGTATTTGTATCTTTCAAAGGTTTGTAAGAAATAAAAATTTAAAATCTGCTACTTCGTTTTCAGTAACCATGTACTTTAGAGAACCAGGTTAGTAATAGTATTAATTACAACAAGCATAATAACGATACTAGGCAATAATCTTCGACCAGTTTCTAATAACAGCAATCGTCGGTTTGAATAAAGCTTCGCAATTGCTTTACTCTTCAGTGGCAAAGTTATGCAACGCCACTTGTCTTGTTCTGTTGACAAGATCTCTTGTAGTGAGGTCCCATCACTCATCATTCCGGTGGTACTACAGCTGCTGCCGCATTGTCTAAGTGATTGTTTGCTTGCGCTAATCCCCGACACCCAGATGTAATCTCGCTTAATAGCCGAGTAATAACAGTCCCCCAACGCCCCCAAACGAGACCAGCGACGATTTATCACTTGGTAATTGCGGCCTCTTGAAGCCGCTATCGTTCGAACGGACGACGGCTAGTAGTCTCTTCCCGTCACTGTCTCGCCTGCCTGGTAGCTGTTACGGCGACGGATTTCCTTCCGCTCGACACAGTCCACACCACCACGCTGCCAGACATCTCCATTGCTTAACCTTGTTTTCACTTCCAGGATCTGTTCGTTTACGTGACGCCAAGCTATATGTAGTGTATGTGGAACGTAACACTTGCTCAACAACGTTGCGACGTGTATTATAACACGCACAAGCTACCAGAAACGGTAACGATCCATTATTTTGCTGTCATAAGCTTGTAGTAACCAAGAGAAACAACAGGGGTTCATTTTGAAAAAAAATGAGTAAAATAGATATTTATTCAGAATAACACATAGATACCTACAACCAGGAGAGGATACAGGATTTTGGTTTGGGCTTGAGTGGAGTATGGTTTGGAAGGGGGGAAATTGAGTAGGGCAAGGGTAGACTTTATAGTCTCCTCGGATTGTTGCCCCACTGCCCTCTTAAAAGACCAGGAGAGCTAAAAAAATTCTCAATGTAATTTTCTTCAGTGTCAATTACATTTCCCCAACTCCCCTCCGGTTAACCGCAAAATGAATTCACAATAATACCAAGCAGACTGACTCACTAAAAAAAAAGCGGTGTTCATATGATAACTCAGTGAAAAGAACTAGTTATTTTGATCGGTTCACTAGTTTACTAGTTCACTTTAAATAAAATAAATGGTTATTTCCGTTTTGAGTATAGCAACTGTTCGTTTTATTTACATTCAGACTGATTTCGTACAGTAATCTTACAGCCAGTTATTTTCATTTATTTTTCTAATTATTCTGAAACATTTCTTTGATAAGTACTACCGGACTATTTTAGTGAAGAAAAGGCCATTTCAAAGCGTCAATGAAATACTGAACGGTTTGCTTGGAATTTTTGAGAGGGTAGTTTGATAATAATAAAACACGGTTAATTTCACATTTTTATTTATTGGCACAAACACAATGAAAAATCACATGTAAAATGTTTTGCCTTAAATCAAATGCAAGTTCACAAATATCTGAGTTATTTTTTCGCGCAGCAGCCTACTTCTTCTTTCTGTGTGCCCAGATTTGGAATACCGTTTGGGATGGATGTAGTCTTCTCGGGAGACTAGCTGAGTAAACAAGGTGTTTCCACACGATACTTCGGCGATCTCAGGCTCCGTCGCCATCTTCTTAACCAGCATAAGATGGCGACGGAGCCTGAGATCGCCGAAATATCGTGTGGAAACGCCTTGTTTAATCGGCTAGTCTCCCGAGAAGACTACATCCATTCTCAACGCCGAGAAAGACTTCGTTCCTATATACCGTTTGGGATGCTGCCAAACTGTAGTCACCGCAAGGACAGTTTTCTTATTGTTGGTGCTCACTCGATTGTAGTTAGTTCAAACGACACCACGTGCCGTCCGACAAACCACTGTTAATGGATTGGTTTACTTGTGTAGTGCATCTGGGTTGGAATCGTGGTCACACAAACGGCTCACGGCCTCCAAGAAGAACTGCCGTTCGCTTTTAGTGAGCAATAGCTCACTCACTCCCTGTTACAAAAGAACTGGTTCACTCGCGAGCGACACATTTCTAACACCATACACAATTCTTAAAAAATCGAGGTTAATTTTTTTGTTAATAGTGATAAAGGATTTTCTAACGACAATGTCATCGGAAAATTTGGCTTCTGCTTTAGTTTTCACCGACAGGTGGATTTAACAGAGTGACTTGAACTTCAGCAAAATGCATGGCACTATCATTGAAGCCGATTTTATCAATGGAATGGCCGAAAAGAGACGATACGGCAGCACAACTAACAACTGATTGTGATTTGAATCATATTAAATTCTGCATCTGTGGCCAGACTGAGATAAACAGTGAACACAATGTGAGCTAATCTATACTGTTAGAAATCTGTAAGCAATCTGCGTGTCTCTCTATTTGTACGGGAGTTTCGCAAAAACTACCGCAGCATTTAGGACGGGGTTTTCACTTTTTTTAGAGGTAATGGTTCTAATCAAAATCTGCGGAAATAGCTAATGACTTATACGTACCATGGGAAGAGGCAAGCAATTAAAAACCTTGAAATATGGGAAATGTGGACCATGGATCATTATGCACTTTTAGGCGCCCACTCCGTTCGCAAAAATCTGACAAAACTTAGGATTTAGTTTTTTTTTTTTTTACTTTTTTTTCAGTTTTCTGAAGCGCAGTACTTTAGTAATCTATCTCATTTCGCATCGCAACTGGCCTATTACGATGGAAGTAAATGCTGATTAAATTTCATTTACCTATTCCGTTTATTTTAATGTGGTAGACATATATTGTCTCTGGTACAATATGTATTACTGCTGACAATAAACGACACCAATATTTCTTCCTTATATATCGTTATGGATACGAAATTCATTTTTTATTTCCTCGAAGAAAGAAGTCTGAGAAACAGCTACCATAAATATCAACAGGTAACAATACGTAGTTTTTCCGAACTAACTTCTATAGAACTGCCCCCCTATTTCGATGGACATTACTCGATTAATATATATTTGGTAGCTCTAATGTGCAAATATGGTATTCCTGAATAATATCGCCCAAGGAACGTGTGTACTACTTTTGGCCGCTGTTCAAACCACGGACAGTAAAATAAATTCTTTCTATAATATAACTTCATAAACCTGATTTTTTAATGTTTATCTTCATATGTGTTTTTGAGATAATGACGACAGAAACATGCAACCAATGAGGTTAAAAATTAACTAGGCATTCTAAAACCTTAAGTTACACCGCGTAATTTATATAACTAAATCCATTAATATGTTGTAACATAGCGTGTCAATTGCCATTCTGGTCCAGGCTGCATTTCAACTGAACTGCAACCTCAGATAATATTGCCTTTCGAAAATCATAGCTTCAGTTAAAAGCACATTAATACATATACTGTGATCAAATCTTGACATTTTGCAATTACTTATATGTGGCTGAAATAATGTCATCAATAGGGTGATTTGAAAGCGAAGAAAATTAAAAATAATTCTTATCGTGTGATACCGCGTAAGATTAGTTTTAATCCACGAAATTTCTATTTTATAGCAGCAATAATTGATCGTACTAACATATCGTCGAAATAAAATCAATATTCTGACAGTAAAAGGAAAAAATTCTATTTCAGAAAAATAAATATTACAGAATTTTTTGTATAGTACGTTTAAATTTTTATTATTTCATTGAAATACTTAATACTTTTACCGTTATTATTAAAAAAGAAGCCTCTTATACTGTTAAACTCTTCCAAGTTGAGGTAACCACTATATCGATATAAATTTGCGGCACCCACGACCCAGTCAGAGGATCTGGATTGGGAGTCATTGGAGGAAAGAAGGAGGGTGAAGAGAGTGCAGGGAAAGTACAGGGCATATGTTGGTGATGGGATATTGGCCAAAGAATTAAGAATAGTGCATGGAAGGGGAAATACGACCATAACCACAAGCTGGCGCTCGATTTTATGTATTAGGGATTGGAAAAAACTTTTGGTAAGGGTATCAGGGATTGGAAGATATTACTAAGTGATGGAATAATTTACCAAAAACGCTTAACGAATTTAAAATTAAAATTTGTAAATCAGAAAAGTAAATGGAGGAGGGATTTAACATTCCAATTATAAATGAAAATGTTAAAAAATAAATTAAAAAGGGGTAATTAGATGACTAGGGGAATTTCCACCTTACCGTTAGCTCCATCACAATTAAATTAATAATAACTATAAATTGCGCAATCCTCCGTATCAGCATTTAAAAATGGGACACAGAGGCATTACAGTGAGCGACCTACTAAGTAATGTAAAGGTAACATCACAAACATAAAACCCTTTCTAAACAATTTTTTTTTTTTTTTTTACTTCGCACACTAATTATCTCTAGGAATTATTACAGTTAATTTTTCAGATAGCTTTTCCACTATTTCATAAACTGTATTACATTAAAATATGAATGAAACAAAACTCTCGAACAACAGTATGAAAACCGAGAAAACAGACGAAAGTTTAAGAAGCCCTTTAGAATTCATGCCTCTCACCGTTAATATTTGGTAATAAAATGAAATCGATAAAGAATTTTTACACTTACCAAAGCACGCGCGCTTGAAGCAGCGGGCAAATGCTAGTGTAGGAATAAAGGAAGAGGAGAAATTTCCAGTAAAATTAAGTTACGTCGCCCCTGTTAGTTTTTTCTTGAAGTAAACATCCATAAATTTAGTTCTTCTTCGCGTATACAAAACAATACATCTGAGAAATATATCGTGAGCTTTAATTTGAACACTAACTCAATCTTATTACTAAATAATTACGACGTAATCTGGAGCTCTAATTAAATTCACGAATAAAAAACTTCACAGTAATTCGACACTACCCAGCGCTTAAGAAGGTATGCTATATTTCCTCTTGTCATAAAATACTATTTAAATTATTGCGCTGGAACTAGTTTGACACTCTTCCACGCTGTACTGAAAAAGGCAAACGTATACACTGTGCTGTTATAATTTCAACTACATTAATTTTTCTGCCACCATACACTATGTACTTTTCTACTCGTTTTAAGACACATTTTCGCTCCATCTGTTACGCATGCAAAGCGAATCAAGGATTCCAGTTGTAGTACAATCGCCAGCAGGCACTGTGTGTCATAAAATGAGCCCCAGGGATAAATCTCAAGTGACATCTAGGAAGAACATACGACATTCTGATAATTTTTTTTTGTGAAGCTCCACATTCGCAAACAACAAAAACCAAACCATCCTCTCTTCCAAGTGCCTCTTTCGAAAACTTCTCAGTGTCTTCCCACAGAGACATGCGAAACTAAATGAACAATAGTTCCTGGATTTTTGCAGGTCTTAACGGAAGTTAATGAAAAAATGACAAATAGGTTAATAAAAAGTAATTAAAATAAATCGTACATATCTAAGTTCGCAAAAATTTATGGGCACGTAGTATGGTATCAAATTAATCATAATAGGTAGTTGAATACAGGGTGAAAATTGCCATACTATACATACACCAACAAAATGTCTCAAAAGACTGTTGAGTTTAATTTAATGTGGTAAGTAACACAACAAGTAATTTATCATTATATATATATATATATATATATATATATATATATATATATTGTACGACGCTCATTCACCACGTTGAAAAGCTTCCTTAAAACGATCCCCGTACATTCGTTGTTCATGCAGTATATCACTTAAACTACTAAAGATAAGTTTTAATTTATAGGGATAACTGCAACAGGTAAAGCTATAAATATCTTGAATCTTTAGAGGGTATCTTAATCTATGCAAGCAATAATTCAGAACAAATTATAAAGGGGCTCACCTTGCTTAATATTATCAGTGAAGTTAAATTCAGCAAGCTGGTACCGACAAGAAATAACTGCCAAGCAGCTTTACTGATATGGAATTACAGTCTTCCATCGCAGTTGTACTGAGATCGGATAGGGATTTTGTTGGTAGTGGCTGTAGGCTGTTCGAATAAGAGTTTTTCAAGCGTGCTCGATACAGTTCGAATTGGGAGACCAGCTTAGTAATCCTATGTAACTGATTTTCTTATTCATCAAAACGAATGTAAATGTGCACGGCGCTGTTGGTCGAGAGACGCCAGGGTTTCTCGGCTTAAAAAAGGTAATCCTATTAGGTGGAAGGAATCTAGAGTTTTAAATGAAATGCGAACCGGGGAGCATCCTTGTGCACTTCACATTAACACACAAAAGGCACGCTGTACCGATGGCACTAGAAATAATTGTCGTCGCTGTCAAAAGGTTCTTAACAAAAGATCCTCTCTACGCCACATTTGGTGTTTATCACTTATGAGTTCCACTGCTCGAGAGCCTGAAAGTAAAGTTTTAAATTTCGGGAACACAGGACAGTGATCTTAATGTCTATCGGAGTCATTTTTACGCAATATTTAAAAGATTTCTCAATTATTTCCAAGTCATAGTACAAAAAATTAATATATCACTATTTCAAATGATATCTACACCTGCTGTTTCAGTACATATCTTTCTTATATATAAAAATCAATGTTTGTTTGTTCGTCTTCTATGCATTCCTATCCCATTTATCAGATTGCAATGAAACTTTGGAGAGTTTTCGAGTGTGTGTCTGCGAAGGTTCCTGTGAAAAAAAATTTCCAAAAAGTCACCCCCTATTCCCCCATAATTTAGTCAATACCACATGTTTTATCCGATTTAGATAGGAATTTGTACACTTATACTTCAAAATAAACATAAAAATACTGCCTACATACGGTTTCCGAATATTCATCCCCTCTCCCCCTTTCCACCCCCATTACCCTATAATTTAGGCAAACCACATTTTTTATCCGATTTAGATAGGAATTTGTACACTTATACTTTAAAACAAACAGAAAAATACTGCCTACGTATGGTTTCCGAATATTCATCCCCTCTGCCCCTTTCCAACCCTTTACGTTTTCACCCCACAATTTAGGCAAACCACATTTTTTATCCGATTTAGATAAGAATTTGTACACTTATACTTTAAAACAAACAGAAAAATACTGCCGACGTATGGTTTCCGAATATTCATCCCCTCTCCCCCTTTCAAACCCCATTACGTTTTCACCCCATAATTTAGGCAAACCACATTTTTTATCCGATTTAGATAAGAATTTGTACAATTATACTTTAAAACAAACAGAAAAATACCGCCTACGTATGGTTTCCGAATATTCTTCCCCTCTCCTCCTTTCCACCCCCATTACGTTTTTACCCCATAATTTGGGGAAACCACATTTTTATCCGTTTTAGATAAGAATTTGTACACTTATACTTTAAAACAAACAGAAAAATACTGCCTACGTATGGTTTCCAAATATTCATCCCCTGTCCCCCTTTCCAACCCCATTACGTTTTCACCCCATAATTTAGGCAAACCACATTTTTTACCCGATTTAGATAAGAATTTGTACACTTATACTTTAAAACAAACATAAAAATACTGCCTACATACGGTTTCCGAATATTAATCCCCTCGCTCCCTCTCCACCCCCATAATTTTTTCACCCCATAATTTAGGCAAACCACATTTTTTATCCGATTTAGATAAGAATTTGTACACTTATACTTTAAAACAAACAGAAAAATACTGCCTACGTATGGTTTCCAAATATCCATCCCCTCTCCCCCTTTCCAACCCCATTACGTTTTCACCCAATAATTTAGGCAAACCACATATTTTATCCGATTTAGATAAGAATTTGTACACTTATAATTTAAAAAAAGAGAGAGAAATACTGTACACATTAATATAAAAAAAACCTAATCCCTCTCTTCTCTTTCCACCACCTTAATTACCCCCTCTTCCCCATAACAACCCATAATTTAAACAAACTAGCAAACCGTTCGTCCGATTACGGTGAAGCTTTGGTGAGTTGTCGACGGGATGACAGAGAAGGTTCCTGTCAAAAAATATTAAATAACCCACCCCTCCTCCCCATAATTTAGACAAAACCACATATTTCATCAGATTTCAATGGGAATTTGCACACTTATACTTTGAAACAAACAGAAAAATACTGCCTGCATATGTTTTCCAAAGCGCATCCCCTCTCACCCTTTCCAACTGAAAATGAATGAAACAGCAGTTTAAAATTTATATGTAAATATTTTTTCATTTAATCTATGTGCCTACTCAAGTCCAGCAATAGTGAAGCATTGCCGGGTAAGCTAGTCTCTAATATATATATATATCGTTACAATAACTGTCGTTTTAAAATTATAGTGATAGAAGTGTTCATGGTTTTTGGTTCCTTTAGTTTCAAAGCATCTCATGAAATACTCCTATACAAATGTCATTTTTACGAAATTCCATTGCAACTTTTGAATAATATTGTGGAATCAACATTCATTCGAACATAAGTTACTGTTAGCGACTGTTAATTATAACAAATAATGGTAAATTTATAAATGCAATATGTGTAGCAGGGAGCTTTTTTTTTTAAAAAAAAAAAAATAAATATATGTATATATCTTTCTTACTCTCCTATCGACAAGCAAAATTATTAAAATGGAGCAAAATAACGACGCTGGCGGCATGTTATCATTGTGTTATTAATGTTTACTGCGTACTTCTGTAAGCGAAATTCGTATTTTAAAAGCTAAAATGAAGGTCAATAGCAACATTTACTTCAACAACTATGTAAAATCGCTAAATAATCGTAAAAAAGGACTATAACGATCTTAATACGGTTACCGTAGGATTTCGTATTTAACAATGCCATGTCAAGATTTTGGCGCATTTAGATTTCATTGGTTATACATAGGGTATATTTTTCTTAACATCATTTCTAGTGATTTTGGTAGATAGATTTTAAGACTTCGTTTTCACGTATTCAACTTTTTCGGGCTAAGGAAAAAAAATGTTTTAGCGCAGAACGAGCCAACATAATGATATGGACCAAGAAAGGTAAAGTTTACATAACGCTTCGTTGAAACATCCGTGTAATTCACGATAAAGCACGGCGCCTCCGCTGCTGGCTGAAAGAGGTATACGTGTGTGACGCGGGTCTGCCTACATCAAACACAGACAGGCAGATAGCACGCTACTGAAGAGAGAACTTTATAGATAGTGATATTGGCCAGGTATTAGTTAACAGAGCATTAAAATTATTACACTAGACTATACAACTAGAATTAGACATCCCGTCTTCGTAGCGTAGCGTACAGTGACGCGAATAGATTGCACGGGTCCCCTCATTTGCGTGCTGGCTATTTAAACCTCTGTTGTGGCCACGCTGCAATTCGCTATTCCCAGTCCGTGAATGAATCAGCAGGCGCTATCTTCTTCCCAGAGAGGTCAGACGAGGGCCGCTAACTGCCAGCTCGCACGAGAGACAGCTGCGATCTTATGCAAATTTCTTAAGCAGTGAGTAGATAGGCGAGACACGCTGGTCACTGCAATCTGCAATTTTAGATTCCGACAAGAATACAGAAAGCTTTAAAACTGGGAATGAATATAACGAAAAAAGTTATTTACCGTATGCTGAACCATGAAAATTGCTGACTAATTAAAGAGAATGAATTAAGAGACCTTTAACGCAAAACAGAACAGAAACTATAAATAAGCATATCTAGGATTCATACATGTTAAATATTGGGAAGATAATAAACATATAAGAAATACAAATATTGACTATCGATGACTGAAACACGCAGTTTACTAGCACGATGAATATCACATTATTAATAAATAAAAATGTAATTAAATAGTTATATTTTTTAGAATAATATCATCTTGCCTATTTAGTCGAGATGATGATACGGACGATCTGTCGTTATGAATCGGATGATTGTTAGTGGGGGCTTGGAGAACTCAGATAGACAAAGTACTAATAACAAAATTTAATTAAACTGTGAAACTACAAATTCCTAGTAAAATTAATAATTGTTTATTAATCAAAAATTAATAACAATTGTGCAAAGTATTTATCCGATCCATAATTGTGAGCTGGAAAATGTCTTTGTTTAAAAAGATAACAAACAAAGTAGAATCATAAGGAAAGTACTTCTTAATAATAACCAAGGAAGTGTATTGAAACTGAATAGAAATATGTGAATAAAAAACATCTATTTACTTATTAATTCGTTACAAATGTGATATTGGGTTTGTTACAAATACATTTATGTTGTTATTATCGATTTCAATAGTAGAAGAAAAACAAAGAGGACACAAACTACGTAAAGATAAGGTAAACGCAAAGATGAAGATACTTAAAAAAATCAAGAAAACAAATGTGCAGTTAAAATCGGAACACAGCAAAGAACAGCGTCCTAATGGCCCTTGTACGTAAATTAATTGTTTATTTTTTTATTATCTTAAGCTGTAACGGTCAATGCTGGATTTTCCATGTTAAATTGTATAATTAATCATTAAAAGACGCTGTATTAATGAGCAACACTTCTAATTAAATGGCATGGCAATAGATGTTATCCCTTTTTCACTCCTAACCCCAACGCCATCTGCACTACAAAGGAACATACAGACTTCCTACAGTGTTACTAACCGCAGTTAATCGTTTCATTATATAAGCTTTCAAAAGCGATCCTCCATCAGCGTCATAGAGTGCTGACGCTTTACAACGATCATTGCAATCTTATCCTAATTCTGAATATACTTACTTCTGACGTACAGTATTTTTTAAAACATTGAAGCAAGATAAATTACTAATCCTTTTTCCAACATTTTTCATGATATTTAAACAAACAAAAGTCACCGCATGAAAAGTTTTCTTCGTGACCTGAGAAACATTAGGGACCGAGCTTGGCGGGTGAGAAGGCTTTCATTAGGGAGGTCGTTGGTTCGAATCACCGTCCGGCCATTCACATTTGGGTTTTCTATGCTTTCCCATATCACTTCAAGCGAACGCCATGGCCCAATGCCTTCCCTTTCCTTGGCCCCAGTCCTTTACCGCCTCTAGTGACCTCAATGTCGACTAGGCGTAAAGCCAAAAGAAGAATCGGGGCTATACGTTTCGACGAAATCTTGCTGGAGTTCCTTTGGATAGATGTTGGTTAAAATATTATGAAATTACAAATCCTTTCGCTCAAAGCCTTCATGTGTCCAGGTTAACAGCGGTGGTAAAGTTTATCCAAACTGAGACAGCGACAGGTCATTAACAACACATGACGTATCGTTTACGATACCTATGAGTACATATAAGCAGAAGCAGATATCTGATGAACATAATGTGGTATCTCCAACGTGATAATATCACGTTACGTCGGCAATACTGATACATTTGTGATCGGCTATCCGCTGCCAAATGTTTCCGAGGCTCGCTCACACGCAGAACGAATAGCTGGGCGTAGCCAATCTGCACTGGCCGGCTACACGCACCCCAGGCAGAGGGCCTCTGAAGGGCACCGCTTAGCAATTTAAATGACCGGGTGGCATGTGTTCTAATTATCGCTAACCCCGTCACTTTGGTCGAACGCTGCGTTTATTATGACCATTAGTTATTACCGGAAGTAGAGTTTAAAGAGGGCAATTGGAAATTATACTTTTAGGCAATTTGCATGAAAACGAATGTAACGGGAGAGACGGTTTGTACTATTCGAGTGCATCCCAGGACAGAAGTACACAAAAGTGTTTTCTTTTATTTCCCCCAGGAGGGGTAATTATCTACGACCTAGTTCCACTCGGATTTAGGAATCCGGAAAAAAATAATCGGATCATCCAACATATACTGTGTATTAGAGCCGCGTCATCCGTCATAGTTACTTCATTACATAACCAAACATCCACGGAAATAATCACCTAAGGAAACCACCTTCCCTAAATATTTTTTTTCTTTTTCCATAGGACTTGATGACTGATCAATCATTATTTCATTAGGCGAAATAATGGAAAAAACCAATCAGGATAGCTCGACCGAACACCCGGTCAAAATATTAAGTGCTCACCCATTGGGCTTAATAACTCGTTCTAAAGTAATTTACAACAAACAAAAATTTTCTTATGACTACATTATTAGATGTAAGAAAGCATTAAAGCCTAACGCTTTCAATAATCTTGAGGGACTCACTGAACCAGATGGCTGTACAAAAAATAAATACTGAAAGTCCTAGGACGAGATGATATTCATTTCGAAAATAGAACGTTTTCATTCATATAGAATGGGAACAACCGCATTTATACTGCGTTGGCAGCCTTCGTAATCATCGACAATGTTTCACGGAATCTATCAAGGAATCCTGATTTCGACACCGTTTCCAAATACTCAAATGTTTACAGCAACAACAGGGATCCTTTAGCGATGGAGACTGGACAGATGTTGAAGTAAAGACAGGTTAGAATTAGACTTTGCAGAAAAACTGGAGCAACCCTTCTCAAATACATGACGATGAAACAGTTTGAAACAGACGTGTATGTTTATAAAAATGCAGCGTCTATGTGAAACCAAATTTTGTGTAGCATTTCCTTTCTCTACACCGTTGGAAGCTGAAAGTTGTGAACTAATTAGTCTCTGTATGCACTGTAGATCCTGTTACACAATACAGGGAAAAATAGTTCCAAATGCCTCTGGTAGTGTTTACTAATCATATCAGCATTGTGTTTCTCTGCAGCTTTGCCCTATTGCGGTTGCCTCCATTCCTTACGTACTGTTGAATTGTTGGCCGCTGCTTACCACCAATACAGCGAGGTGTGAAACGCTCGCTAACTGGCAAACAGTTTTCTCCGACGAGCAGCTGAGAACTAGCGGGAAGTGGAGTAATGGAGCAGAGGCCGGCTTAATTTAGCTACCCGCTGTACTGGCGGATTCTACCAGTTAGCAGATTCACGGACACGAGGTACTTTTACAAGGATTACTGTGGAAATTCGTTCTAGTTTTGCAGGAATCATATACGTTATTTCCAAAAGGTATTTTTTTGTGACACGCCATCTTCTTCCCTTCATATATAACCAAAACCGATAAATTAAATTGAGTTTTCCGCTTTGATAACATCATTAATTAAGGGAGGAATTTTCCTAAATTCAACCCTTAATGGGAAAATCATGAACAGTCAAGGTCATGGGTACGCGATAGTTCCGAGTCAAGTCGCTAAGCTTCGCTGGCATCGCATTACCGCCAGATAGCTGCACCACATATCACAGAGATATTGATAAACTGTTTATGTTTTCTATGTCAGGGAAACATTTCATCATTTCTAATTGTTTCTTATAGGTGTTTTGCTACGTACCTATTCGTATCTATTTCAGTTGAGAAACAATCGCTACAGATGAGCCGGTTCTTCTTTCATCCTACTACAACAGCAACCTTGCTGTTCATCTTATATCATTCACGAAATTTTCGCACGCACCCCCTACTAAACATTTAATATAAAGATTCTCTAAACGGTATCCATATATCCTGCCAAAATTTGATATAACTACTACCAAGCGTTATAACATACAAGTTTGCTGCTAAATCGCATCATTCACAGAATTTTCTCACGGACCACCTAGTAAACATTTAATTTAAAGATACTCTAAACGCTTTCCATATATCCTACCATAAATTTCATGTAACTACTACCAAGCGTTATAATCTAGATGTTTTCTTCTCTTTCCGATAAATGGAAAAGTGTAAATCTTGCCGTTATTTGTACGAGTGTTTCCTTATTTTCACCTCATGTTCTTAGAAGAAAATAAATAAATAAATTGCTACAGCAATTTGGCAATACCTTTATGCAGAACAAACATTTGAAGATTTCTTTCTTTTTCTTTGAAGCTTTGCGACTTGCTGACGAGGACGTTACGGGCAGGAGAAGATTGTGGGTAAGGGATCGGATAAAAGTCTGCCATGATCTTGGAGCTATTCTGAAGTTATACTGAAATTCTTTGGAATAATTTCGGGAACATTAAAACAAGAAAAATCTGAATAGCCGGCTCAGGGATCGAATCCGGATCCTACCTACTACCCGGTCCTCAACAATACTGTTCAGCGCCTTCCAAATATCAACGGTATCGGCGTATCGGCATCTCCAAAATAAGTGATAAGGATTTATGACACGTTTGTCAGTGAAAGATTCTTGTAAACAAGGCAAACCGAGTAATAAGAGGATTCATTTACAGTTTAGAGATCTGTTCTCAACATGTTGAGATTTCTATTGGCCTATCACAATTTGTAAGACCCTTTAATTTAACCCCCCCCCCCCCTTGCAGACGACATGATCTGATGCCTGGTATGGCCTGATCAGGAACGGTATCTTATGGTCTATAGTTTTGCAACCTGATAAACTCTTGTCCGAGGACGTCGGGTAACAGTCAGCCGGTCTTGTCTTCGTCTGACTAAATCAGGTCGTGTATAGCTAGACATTATTTACTCAGGTCAATTTCTACTAAAACATAGTATGCCATTCCCAGAAATCATGTTTACCAAGGCAAGTACCTGCAAACTATACAATACCTGACACGAAACGTAACGATTATACCACTGTAATATCACATTCCGAATATAATCCTACTATTCACTTTGTGCCCATTCCTAATCACAACTTACCTAGCTACACATTAGAAATCAGTCAGGACTACACCAGACAGCTATCAAAGAACATAACAGTTTTATGAAAAAATGTTCCCAAAAACCAAAGAAGGTATTTGAAGATGTCGGGAAAGTATTGAAAGAATTCTTAATTATGAAAAAAATGATTCAGATTAATATTGAAATTGATAAAGTTAACAATAATTCGTGTGAAAATTAAAAACAACTGACAGTTCATTGTTCTTGTCATATATAATTGTTTCATTAACAGTTTCTAACTTTTTAAGGGATCTTTTCTTTCTCTTACCTTCATTTTGTGGGATTCGTTTTCAGTTTTACTCTTTACTGATAGACACGTTCGAGAAAGTGGATAAACGCATGTCGTTATTTAAAATTAATTAGTTGTCAAATTGGAACAGAAGTTATAAAGTAATTCAGCTACGAATTTCTAGCTTCAACCTCTAAATACTGATTTGATAGATTATGTTTGTTTTTGTGAGGGGTAAAACGTAATGAATAAAAAGCACAGAACAAAGTGCAAGCCGTCCCCCCGACCGCTTTCATACGATGAAATTCGAACAAATATCACTATCAGAGTCCAGTAAGTTTTTGCCGCAGCTGAGCAGCGTAAATAGTTTGAAATACAGGAAGTGTACATAGGTATTTGCTAGCATTTTATTATTAACTATGTTACAAAATAATGTTCAAAACAATGTAAAAAAATTCAAGAGTAGTGAATATTGAAAATATATGTATATCTGTGTGTGTTTGTGTGGGTGTGTGCAAAAAATGGTTAAATACATTTAAGATTTAATGTTTAATCAACCACGATGTAATTTTTTTTTTGGTGATAAAAATCCTGCACACTTTATATCACAAACCACCCACCTGAACAAATAGATAAAGATGTCATATATCCATATTCAAAGCCCTTATCTTCAGTCTCGCTTGGGCAGTTTCCTGTTACGAGCACAGAAGCCACCTGTGTTTAGTTGGGCACTAACCCATTTTACGGAATAACGCCAGCCCTTGTTGCGAGTACAACCACCACAAAAGCCCATCTATAACTAGCCGTGCTGGAAGTGCATCTGTTATGCATCCTCCAAGGGCAAAACATGGATGTTATTAGTTCATTAAGCCATAGACAAAAAAAATAATAATTTGGAAATAAAAATCATTGTCTTCTTGTCGACCAGGAAAGACACAGGACTTCCGATGTATAGCATCATTATTCAGACAGATGTTAAAATGATGATGCCAAGGAAGTGTGAGATAGATTACTGCGAATCATGTATCGATTTCAGAGGAAATTTCAGACGTGCGTCAAACCTGTTGTAGATTTCCTTCCCGTCCGATAGGCAAGGTTCTAAAAACTGGATGTCATAAAGTCATAAGTAGTTAGAGACAAAAGCTTCCACCACTCTCCGAGAACAAAACTAAAAGATGTGCTTTGAGTTTACCCAACAATATAACAGAACATTTGAGACGAATAGTTTTACTCAGTTTTGAAGTTCTTTATCCTGGGAAGAATATCTCCTGGGAAAAAAGGAGCTATTGTACGTTCCCTTGAATCATAAACAAGATATCACAACCAGATTGACCGAAGAACGTTAAAGTCATTAAAATGTATGATACGTGTCGAGAGATACAACAGGCTATTTGGAACCATTGGCAAAATGGGGAGAAGCATTTGTTGATAGGAATTAGAAAACAAACGAAAGATCCTGAGATAGATAAGGAAAATAGTAGATTTTTAATAGAGTTGAATATACCCAAAAAAGTATTATTAAGAGTAGAAAATGACTTGGAAACGGATTAGGTGAGCACCAGAAAAGGATTGACATAACAATCTTCAAAACATATGTTGACAGTTTTTTACTGAAAAACTTGAAAGAATTATACGGAACTAGTGATGAACAACTAAGTAACATCAAATACGAAGTCAGCAAGTGAAGGTGACAGAAGTAGAAGCAACGGGCAAATTTTTGAGATAGGGAAAAAGCCTATCGACTTCAAAGTGACAAACATGATATTTGTACATTACATTTATTCATTAACTGAGCAAATGTATATAAATTACGCAGTGTTTTCACGGTAGCTGAAACAGGTACAGAACGACTCAGCTACTAATTTATCCAGAAATCTTTGAAATAATGCATACAGTTGCTGCCTCGAATAGGTGAGTTTCTATCTTTAAGCGTGGGAAAACTTAGAAACTTTATTAAAAGTAGAGATTTTTTCTAATGCGAAATTAAATCCCCAGTTAAAATGAGTATTTCTATCAATTTTATATTAGATACTCTGCAGAGCACCATTGCCATCTGTTGACAACTTCACAGACAACGCATAAAAATCTCAATTGGAGACTTCCAAACATATATTTTAATGTCACCACTCGGCATTAAAACCCAATAATCGATAATTATAGGTAAATTGCATTATGGCAGGATTTAAAGTCGGCGAAGCTATGCGGAATTATTGATTAGAGTTTGGCCTGACGGTGAAAAACAAGTTAAAAAATAAATATCTGGGGAACGCACCAAATTATAAAGAAAAAGAAAGAATCAACTGGATTAACGGTACCTGCAGGCACTGTTTGAGATAACATACAGTCACGGGGTTCCTATGACTGCTGCTGCTTCATGAAGGATTTTAGGAGGTTCCGAATTTTTGTTTTAGTTTTTGCTTATGGCTTTACGCCTCGTCGACATCGAGGTCTTTAGAGGCGGGAAGGAATTAAGCCATGAAGTTCTGAAGGAACCATTCCGGTATTCGTCTAGAGTGATTTTGGAAAACTATGGAAAATTGAAATCTGTATGGCCGGACGGGGATTCGAACCCGCGTGCTCAAGAATGCGATGCCACAAGGTTACTGCTCATCCACCAAGCGTAGTAAGAATTCCGTATATCAATTTCAATCTTAGCATGGCGTGATCAGCGCCATGCTCCGGCCAGTCTTTACCTTCCAGAAGGGTTTCAACCTCACTACTTGTTGGATTACATTCTGAGTGGGCCTAGAGCAGGGGTAGCCAACTTGATTAGACCGAAGATCTACTGTTTACTGGCGAAACCCTGTGCGATCTACCAGATACATACTACTTGAAATTTTTAATGAAACAGTATAGTTCAGTACACTATTATGTAGTATTTTGATTTTATTAAGAGGAAAAACATAAAACTGAAAATTATTCTTAGTAACTACTTTCTTATATTAGTGTGAGTATTGCGTCTGAGCATCTTCCTCTAGATTAGCAAAATCAGGTTTGTAGTTGGAAATTGCCAACCTTAAAGAGTCCAATGTAAGAGCGTCTGTCAAGCAAGAACGGTGTTTATATACAGGGTGCTTCAAAAAAATGTATACACACTTTGAACTTCCATAGAAAATTTATTTACCGTTCTACAAAGTTAAATTTCAGGAAAATAGAAAGCTAAAAGTCCAATGTAAATCAAACATAAACAACAAATGTTAATACTGTTCAAATTGGTGACCTGCAGCATCAATACAATTCTGAGTACGAGTCACCACAGATTCTGTACATCGTATCAAAACGTCCCATGAGATTTCTCTACACACTGCTTGAATCTCATTCCAAAGAATGTCTAGGTTACGTGGTTTACGTTTGTACACCTCATCTTTTACTGTGCCCCACAAGAAGAAATCCAGTGGTGTAAGGTCTGGAGAACGTGCTGGAAACTCGATTGGCCTCCTGCGTCCTATCCACCGGCCCGACAAATTTTGTTCCAGGTAAGCTCGTACGTCCCTGTGATAGTGCGGCGGAGCACCATCTTGTTGAAAATAAAAATCATCATTACCGTATAATGCACGAATGGCAGGAAATATGGAATCAGCAAGCATTGTTAGGTAATTAATACCAGTTACAGTGCCTTCAAATCGAAAAGGTCCAATTAGTCCCCTTGAAGACAAACCGCACCACACATTTACACCTGGCAAATTTACAGCTTTTTCAATTGTAATGTGAGGATTTTCTTCACCCCAGTAAACACAATTGTGCCTATTGACAGTTCCATTAAGTTTGAATTGGGCTTCATCCGACCAAATGATGCTACCCATAAATCCCGGTTCACGTATCACCATCTCCTGAATCCATTCACAAAATTGCAACCTTCTATCTGGATCGTCGTCACTTAGCTGTTGCACCAGCCTTGGAATGTAAACACGATACTTGCCTCTCTTCAGAATGCGTAGCACGCTGCTAGCACTTACATCACTTTCACGTGCCCCTTGCCTTGAAGATTTGTTAGGAGAGCGTTGAAACAGTTCCAAGACTGCCATTGATGACTCATCACTTGTAGCTGTTCGAGGCCGACCTGAATGACCTTTATGCACATCACACACTGTTCCATGAACTTCGAACTTGTCTCGTATGCGTGTAATTGTTAATCTTGAAGGTGGTTCTGTATCATACTCCCTTCTCCACTGTCTTTGAACTTCATTTACATTCTCAAACTTCCAGTACCACTTAATAACCTGCTTACGTTCTTCAAAACTCAAACGTACGTCCCCCATGTTGATATTACAAATTCCAACTGATAATATAACATAGAGGGACGATTATGCTGGCACCTGGCGAAGAAATATAACACTAGCCTTGTAGAGCGAGAAAACAACAATAGTTTAAAGTGTGTATACATTTTTTTGAAGCACCCGGTATATATAATATATATATTTGTTTTAAGTAGGAAAATGCTGATTCACATAAATATGTTTAACCAAAACATGAATGCAGTTGTTCAACACATTTCTTAAAATTTGGATATTTCTCGTTGTAAACCAATGACCAGAAATCTAGACCTGAGGATGACCTTGCTTTTAGAAATGTCACAGTGCAGAGTAATAATTTCGTTTTCAAATATCATGTGGATCATTTGTAACGTATTTGCAATTTTTTTAGCCATTTCATAGATATCACTATGATTAATGGAATATGGATAACTGATGAATTCCACCAATTTCTCAATTTTTTTGAAATCACTAAAGGGAATTTTGAAGTCTGATACCACCGCCTTGTCACGATCGACTGGACTAATAGCCGCGACCGACCGGTTGGCCACCCCTGGCCTAGAGAGCTGTTTCGAACGTTCAACTTCAAAGAAAAATTGCTCCGCTTCATCGGGGATCGAAGCAGGGTAAACCAGGTGATTGGCAGCCACTTCTGCTCCTGAGTTACGCGGGTAGAATAATTAAAAGGGACTAAAAGGTTTGCAGCCAAGGGAAGAACATTCCTCAATACGTCATAGAGAGAGAGACATAATGGAGTGATTCGCTAATAAGACGCACTGCCGCCGCGCCGGCTGGGTGCCAGTTTTTGTGCGGTGAGTGGGTGGCGCGTGCCGCGCCCCCGCAGCTGCCCTTGCCGCCACCTCGGCGACACTGTATAGCTTCTAGCGAGCCGTCTGCACGGATCGGGTGACAAATATGCGCGACAGCTGTCCGCCGGACAGTACAGTACCTACCTGTCAAGTGGCGATGGTTCACGTCACGTAGCGATGTGCTAGACGCAGCGTAATTCACCTTCGGACCCCATCTACCACAGTTGGTAGGAATTTACCGACATACACCCTAGACAGTCCTAGTTTTAAGCGAAAATCCACCTGCACACCCTTAAGATTCAGAGATCACTAACTGCAATCTGAACTTATTACAGAAGGTGAGTATCTTATCGTCCTTCGTCTATGCAACGTGTAATCTCCAATAGGTAATGTAAAAATCAAATAAGCAGGAAATCAGAAAATAAGCGCAATGAAGTCTTCACGGATGTACTGCCGCATTGTGTTGTGAAAACACAACATTTCGACGACACTGCCTTCCTCAGATCTATTGATCAGCAGACCATGACAAATGTATTCGCAGCTGAGGAAGACGGCGGAGCTAGTCGTTGAAGTATCGTGTTTTCGCAACACAATCTGGCAGTACACCAGTGAAGACTTCATTGCAATCATACGCCAGGAAAATCTCCGTTCTTACAGAAAATAAGTGGCTGCAAGAAAAATGTGAAAAACTTGAAAAGGAAATAGTTGTGGGTAAAGTAGGAGCTGACTACAGGAAAATCGAACAGAACTTTAAAGGAAAGGAAGAAAAGCTGTAAAAACATCAAAACTAATGAATGGAAACCGCTTTTAAGCTCAGGAGGTAGAGTTAACTGTTGGAAGGAGTACTGAGAAAAACTGTATGATGGAGATGATTTGAATAACAGTACACTGAAAAAAAAGACGATTATGACACCGAGCGTGGTGGTGTAACGGCTAGCGTTCTTACCTCGCATCGGGAGGACGGTGGTTCGAATCCCCGTCCGGGCGTCCAGATTTGGGTTTTCCATGGTTTCCCAAATCACTCCAGGCAAATGCCGGGATGCTTCCTTCAAAAGGCCATGGCCGAATTTCTTCCCATTCCTTGCCCCCCCCCCTATCCTTTCCAGTCTCTAAAGACCTCGATGTTAGAGAGACGTTAAGCAGATAAAAAAAAAGATTATGGTACTTATCTACTAGATTCTGTTTTAAGGACAGAATTTGACAGTTTTGAAAGATTTAAACTCAGATAAGGTAACAGGAACTGACGAGATTCCAGCAGAACTTTTAAAATATTCAGAAGATTGGATCCAAACATTATTCACACTGGTATAGAAAAAAGTTGCGACAACAGATTCCAAATTATTACACTCCAGAAAAATCAAAAGTTGACAAATGTGAAAACTACAGTCCAACATCATATGCTTCATTATTACTGATTAGGATAATATACAGAGGAATAGAAAGGATAGTAGAGGAGATGTTAGGTGAAGATCAGTTTTAGTTTAGGAAAACCAGGATACGAGAGTCTGGTTTTAAGGTTACTTTTATGACATTTGTGGATCTAATACAAGATTTTCATGATGTTGCATTGGACAATATCTTCAAAATTTCAAAGAAACCAGGTCTAAAATATTGAGAGAGAATAATAAATTATATAATATTGAGATGGCTACAATAAAATTAGACAACAATGAAAGACAAGCGTCAGTTAAAAAGGGTGTGAGACAAGGTTGAAATCTAGTGCCGATTAATATTCAATTTGAAAGCAAAGGAAGGAATGAAGGAAGGAAATGAAAAATTTGAGTGTGGTGTATGTGTTCCAGGAGAAAGGATCCATTTGCTGCGATTTGAGAATGGCACTGCCCTGTCAGCAAATTGTTTGACAGTGTTGAAAAGTTACTAAATGTTTGCACAAAATACTGACAGAGGAGTTTGACTAAATATAAACTAAAAAAGACGAAAGAAATTAGACATAAATCGTAGTAATAACGGTAGAATAAACATAAAAATACTATCAAGATGTAACATGATAAGTAATTGAATTCAATTACTTCAAAAAGAGAAATCTTTTAGTACCAAATATTGATCTAGGACTGAGAAAGAAATTTCTAATAGCACAGTACTTTACGGCAGTGAAGCATTGACTATCAGAAATAAAGAAAATTGAAGCATTTGAAATGTATTGCTACAAAAGGACGCTGGAAATTAAGTGAACAGATAAAATGCGAAATGAACGTGTTTGTCCAATAATGGTCGAGGAAAGAAGTGTGTGGTAGGGTCTCACAGAAAGAAAAGAAAGAATGGTGGTGGTCACAGTAAGACATGCGAGATTAGTGGACCTAACAGTTGATGGGAGGAATTATAGAGGAAGTGCAGAAGGAATTGCATCAAACCATTCGACAGACTAATAGGAAAAAAGACACATTATTATTGTGTTGAAGAAGTAGTTATGAACCACGTAATGTGTGGTTGCGAGTATAGATCATCAGAGTGGTAGCCTGCAGGCAAGACTCGTGGAAAACATGTTGATGGCTACTCGCCTGTCTCGCGGACATATATATAGTAGTGTATGTTAATTTGGTATTACCATCGTGGAGTCTCAACCATAACTTTTCACCACTGTTTCACAATTACTCGTAGAACCGTCATCTAGTACAATTTTGTATTGAAGTAAATATTTTGCATATTTTTTAAAAATTGTTCAGCTCTTACCCTACAATGTATTAAAATTTAAGGAACTACGATCCATTGTTGTTTTGAAATGTTAACCTATTCTAGGCTTCCACGTGTGTTCTTATTATGCATCACTGTTTTTAAATTACAGTAATTAGTTTACATTATTGTGTTAATGTTGCATCATTACCTTAAGCATCTTTCCAATTACATTAACCGTTTTACATTATTTCTTTAAAGGCTGAGACACTACGAGGGTTTTCCCTTAAATGATTGTGTTTTTAATTACGTAAACGAATTAAAAATCGTGGTTGGTTTTTGATAATTTGCCTCTTCTCTTTTCCTTAACAACTGCTCGCAGTTGCTTCACAAGGTTATCATTACAAGCTTTTACTCCATACCCCTGTTCAGGAGACGTGAGAGAGACTTTCCCAGCAAAAGATATAGTCTTTGACTTCTTTGGAGGAGAACTGGATTGCGTACGCGGTAATGACCGTTGCTTTCATTCTGAAGTAAATAATGTTCGAGGTATAACTGTGTTTATTATTTGCATGTTTTTTAAGCAGAACCAATAAATGACTGTTCAAAAACAGAATGTTTACGCTTGGGTCAACATAACTACGACACCAGCAGATCGACGGTTATCATCAAAACAGCTGTTATGGTTTTTCCCTTCTTTCCACTTTGTTATTTTAGTGCTCTACTATCAAATTGTTTCCGTAGTGTGTTGGATTCTCTTAAAAGTAGAATGACGGAAAGTACTGTACTTTGTTACATGTGATTTAGTTTACACAAGAATTGATAGAATGGATGAGATTGTACATATACAGTGGAAAAAAATCTCCATGTTTCCAATTGTGGAATACGCGTTACTATTGCAGATTTCTTTGTGCTTTGCATTCTTTCAATGTCATTAAGGATTCAAGAGGTGAGGCTTCGCCTTGGTGACAACAACAAACAGACTAAAAATCGTATTCATGTTGGCCTGCTGACGGCCTTGCTTTGTGCCCGGTACCACAGTGTATTCGCTTTAAAAGCATAACTCAGTCTTAACACAATCAGCCAAATTGGCGGTTATGGAAAAACAAAACGGGAAGCTGTTCATTAATGGCACTTGTATAATAGGTTCACTGGACTCCCGTAGGATATACAGAGATAGAATTTCAGTTTCTGTTTTACGTTTGTTTGTGTTTTATGAGTTTAACTGTTGTATGTGTGTAGGTGACTGTGATAGCTGTCGTAAGCGCAGGTTGTTGTCTGTTGTGTTGATTTCGATGAAGATTAACAAAGGGTGAGAACGAACCTGGGTGCTGGCCCATCCAGACCAAAGACGTACACAAGTTTTCCTATCTGACGAACGAATCGAGAGTATGGTCTCGTATGAACCCAGTTCATTCGCATTGCGGAGAAACTTGGGATTTAACTATGGACTTTAATAATCTAGTGATTAGAAATCGTGCATTTCATCTCCCCTACTCCGCTGACCAGCTCCCAAAGGGTGAAAAACTTTCCACCATTTGGGCAGTAGCAGGCACCGAACACCATCATGCTGAACCAAAAATGCGAATGTTCATCAATTAAACATCCTTGAACGACGATTTTCCAGTACATTAGGTATTATAAAACACGAGTAACTATGACATCTGCACTTTTTAAGGGAGCAAATAGAGGGACCTGCCGAGGTCTCATCCTAAATAGTCTCACAAACTATTGACGCTGCAGTCAGTTGAACGACAAATACCAAAGAGATTCGTACTGTCATTATTTACTCCCATATGTCTGTTCTGTTGCCCGATTATTGATACAGTTTTTACTCTTCCTACCTGTACATCACAAAGATAATAGATTCAGAAGTGAATAAACCTACAATAAACTGGCTTCAGGCATACAGCCCAGCGCCTTATTTTGAAGTATTCGATATTAGTAATTCACATACTGCGCGCCAAAAATCGATTTTTACTGGAGGAACAACAGTGATGACAGAAACTTGTCTACAGTTAATAATAATAAAAATATTACAATTCTAGGAAAAAATTGTCTAGTAAGAAGAGACCTCATACAGAACGTGAAAGACGTCCCTTTAAGATTTCTTAAAAATTTAAAGTATTCACAGTAATTTAGACAGCACTCTACTACTCGGTGCAATTTTTAACATTTGAAACCAGCATAAATACGTCTTCCGATAGTGTAAACTTTCATGGCTTATCCGCAGTTTCATAAAAACTGTGATACTTTTTTGGTAATTTTGGTGAATCGGCGATTTAAGCTGACAGAGAAAATCGCCTACAACACGAGTTAAACCGTGACTTTCGTTTCTCTGCATGTATAATGAGAAAGTGACGACTTCACGAAATAAGCAATGAAAAAGATTACCTGACGCAATTTCATTAAATAAGTTGGTAGGATGAAGATCAGTATATAATCAGCCTTGGTTTTCCTGTAATGAGAACATGACCACACAGCGCATGTAACACCATTGTGAAATATATATATATACCACTAGGCAATAGTGGGTACGCCAGGTAGTTCGGACAGAATCGGCGTACAGGCCGTGATTTTTGATTGATCCGTGGATTTTAAGCCGAAACACAATGAGCAGCAAACTGAATGCAGTTTGGTAACATCTAATAAACACTATCGCCGAAGAAAGCGAGTTTTATACAGTAAATAACAGCAGACACTCGACATTAAGTAGGTTAGTCTTTCAGTCACAACGCCTCTTTTTCTATGGGTCCAAGAGTGACTGTGAAGTCCATCACAACGATGAGAGGCATTCCTGGGAGGGACAGCCGAGATGCTGCCATTTTCCCTCAACTGTTCATTTTGTTTCCTGCATTCGCAGATCGTCAGCGATTTTCTTCAGATAACATGGTTGCATGATGGGCAAGTGACCTCCAGGATGAGCGGTCAAGGGCAGTCGTTTCCCAATCTTGATAGCATCTTTAAATCGCTCCCTTTGTACTGCACGGCCGCGATGACTGCAGTCGACGTGAGAGTCGGGAAGTAGCGTCTGCGGCCGCTGCTGCGCCGTGGCGGGCCGGAAGCAAGGTACAAGGCAGCAGGCTCGTTTGTTATTGGAGCTAATTACTAGACGACAGGACGGCCGTTAGTCCGCGCCGGCCCAGCAAGGGCACTGGTTTATTCTGGGGGCGGCCTTATGAAAGGAAGCGAAAGGCTCCTTTCATTAAGTCGCCTTCGATGGGCCTCACTGCGGTCTTGTAAGCTGAGACGGCTCCCGCATGCCACGGCAAGCCAAGCGTTGCGATGGCAGAAACTACCTGCCAAGTGAAGAGAGTGGTTAAAGTATTTCTTACATAATATAACACCAAATATATGTACAAAGTTTTTAACGCTTTAAGTCTTGACGATGCTGATGTCATTAGAGCCGAAAACGACTGGGGAAAAGGAAAGGGAAGGAATTTGGCGATGGCCTCTAGGAGGAACCATCCAAGCATTCGATTCGAATCCATGTCCTCCGGAATACGAGTTCAGAGCGTTATCGCTCACCCACCACGCTCGGTGTTTGAACAGAAGTTTTTCACAGCGTGTCGGAGGTATGTATTTACGACTTTGTAGCATGGGCATTAATAAAAGCAAGTCACTGTATTGGCCCTAAGTTGCATTGAATCAGTCCATGGATTTACAAGTTTTTCTAGTCACGTGGCCAGGTGAGTTAAACATTCAGCGAAACATGACACTTCCTATAATTTCTTATTGATCGGATAGTTGATAAAATAACAAGACCGTCGATACAGGGTTTTTTTTCCTTCTATTATGCCGAAATTTTCATAACACATACACAGAAAAGCCGTCAACTTCTTCCAATGATTCTAAAGCACATCACAGACACGGCGTCCTGTTGGCAAACTTTCCAGCAAACTCAAGCGAAAACCTCCAAAGCTAGAGAATTTTCGTGAAAATGTTCAAAGAGCCGACCGGCACCACGCTTCTAGATCACTAAAAATTGCCCCGAACAGCGGAATTAGCAACAACAAAAAATCAGAACCTATGCAAAATTACTTATAACCACGAAGAAAGAGGTTTAAACGAAAATGAAGGATATCTACAGGCATCTCAAAAAAACGACAAATTTAAACAATTTATAACAGCCGAAAATCGTACTTAAAACTTACACAACATTCATGATTATAGTCTCAATTAACATTTCATACATTACGCTGCTTTTGATCATATTTCACATTATTTAAACAATTTTCATTCATCAAAACAATACTCATTCATGCTAAAAATACACAAATTTACAATTAATCAATGTTTATTTCTCTCCAGCACTAATGCACTTAGTTCATACGACTAAAATTGATAGAAAGCTGGGTTTGAGTGCTGTTATAACATTGTATAATCGCATCAGCATCGAAAATCAGCACTGTATTTCTGGTAATATTCCCCCCTCTCTTCGAACAGGGTGCATAATGAGCCTAATGGAAATTGCAGAACGCGTCGTCAAAAAGCGGTATTTCTGCAATACCAGCCGGATGCGAACCCTCGAAGATAACATTCCCTGTATCAATCAAACGTTTAGGCGGCTGTAAATTACGTTCGCTATTATTAAGCCTTCTCACTTTATTAGGGCCCTTCCACTTCCCATGCTAATCCACGCATACCTATTGAATATTTATACCGATGGTAAAGTTTCTTTATATTCCTGTCCTAAACTCTCCTTACAACTTGCATCCCTCACATATACCATCTCGAAAGAAGAGAATTAATCTCGGAAGACTCAAGATACTTCCCCACCTTCAGATTATTCACGAAATTCTACTCCTGTCAATGACGATTATTATTTTTTGCCGAAAACCAGTTAAAAGGACTATTTTTCTAACTTTAGTTACACCTGTGCTCCATATTCTGCAGGCACATGAATTAGACTGAGAAGTTTCGAACTACGATATTTCATTGGAATGTAGTTTGTTGTGCCCGATTTTTGTCTTTATTTTTATCGTGTCAGTTAGTATCTTCTATGGACACACAATGTTAAGAAATCACAAGAAATTAACTATACAACACCAAAAAAAAATCATCTTAATTCTTACTAGCTAGTGCCCATGACTTCGTTCGTGTTTGTAAAGAATTTTGATTGATAGCTACCGACATGCAATCACCTCAACGCACGGTGGGACACTAACACCACAAACGCAAGTGATCTGCGCAGGGTATTTATGGCTTCAAAGTTAAATATAGGGACACACATGTGTTTGGCCGAAATATGATGATTCCCTCTATCGACTGCTTTCAACCTTCATATTTCCCATATCCTCACAACTACCGACATGCAATCACCATAGTGCACTATGGCACACTCAAGACTGCTGCTACACACAAACACAAATCTGTGCTAGGTACTTTTGACCGCAGAGTGAAATATTGGGACACACATGTTCTAGGTCAAAATAACAAATACCCCCGGTCAACTATTTTCAACCGCCATATCTCCCACACTTTCACAGCAACCGACATCTAACCACCATAGTGCATGATGGGAGACTTGAGTTCACTACCATACACAAACACCAGTGGTCTGCGCTGTGTAGTTGTGGCAGCAAAGTGAAATATAAGGACACACGTTTTTGGTCGAAATACGAAAATGTCTCGATGCTACTACCGGACACAAACACTAGTGGTCTGCGCTATGTAGTTGTGGCAGCAAAGTGAAATATACGGACACAAATCTCTGGTCAAATACGAAAATCGCCCTGATCGACTACTTTCAACCATCGTATCTCCCACACCCCCACAGCTACCGACATTCGGCCAACGTTGTATATGTGTGATTCCATGCTACAACCACACACAAACACCAGTGGTTAGCGGTATGTAATCGTGGCAAAAAGAGAAATATAGGGACAAACACGTCTTTGGTCGAAATATGAAAATGTTCCGGATCGACCACATTCAATCACCATATCTCCCACACCCTTTCCTACAGGAGTTCGGCCAATGTTGTGCACGTTGGCAAACTCCATGCTACTACCACACACAATCGTCTGCGCTAGATAGTGATGGCTGTAGAGTGAAATATAAGGGCACAATATATATATATTTAAGAAAACTTAACAGAATGGTTTCAATATTGAGTGTGTTTAATTAACTCCATGCTATAATCAAAAGGTTAAGACCTCGACTGCGACGAGACGCTATTACAACAAAAAGACAATCTTCAGTGATCAATCACTTCCTTAGTTATTGAACAGCCACCACACAACCACATCCACCGAGGAAATAAAAAAATGTGAACTTCTGAGACATTCCAGAGTTCTTCACTTCTAATTAGGTCAGAAATAAACTGAAGAGTTCAATTAAATTTTTAGGTATGAAGTCACACGACTGCGATACGAATCACCCATACAATAATGAAGTCGCTAATGGATTAGTCAAAATGAAAAACGCTATATCGAGCAGGTTGTAAGAATGGCAGCGCTCTTTTTTCATTGACTGATGTAGCTCTCACGGAGAGTGTAGGGTTTGATGATTCGAGTAAAATGAATAAATCTAAAACCAAAATGTACAAAACTACAAAGTGTCAAATTTTGTGCAAAATACCCCATTTCGAATGCAAACACAGCGGAAATTGCATCAGTGAAGCAGAAGTTTCGAACACAGATAAGTTTTCATTTTCAGCCGATGCAAATGACAAACTTAAGACGGCGTAGAGCGCAAGCAGCAGGTTAGCCCATTTCCTACAGGGTAGCGTGGCCGGTTCTGTGCGGCGCGTGCGCGCAGCATGCTGCAGCGACTGTACGCAAAGCAACCGGAAACCTTCACCTGTTCCGGAAGTAAGGCTGGCTGGAAGGCGCACGGGCCCCGCCGGCCGGCACCCCTTGGGCCTTATGGGGCTGTATGATTGCCGTAGGGACAGGACAACAGCTGCCGCGAGGCAGACCCACTTGTGGGCCACAAGCACTCTGCTCTGCTCTCTCCTCCTCACGGCCGCCTTCAGCTGCACCCGCCCGTCTCTTTGTGTGTCTTCGCCAGATATTCGATTCCGGTGGCTTCCTGTTCACTCCCCCTACAAACATAGCGGTCTTTTCACAGCTTCCGAGTCTCGCAGATATACAACACAATGGACCTCTCCAGCAAAAACAGATGTTTCGTAAAACGAAATCTACGGAGCATTCACGTATTTACGTAACTCCACATAATATATTTTTCTATGGTTACGTGTCCTGTTGACGGCTCAGCCTAAGATGATCTAAGTTAATAGTGGGAACTATGCGCCACTTCTACCTGCTCAATTTTAGTGTGGAGCAAGTGTAACTTATCACTATCTCCGGACTTCTAATAGAAAGGGACTTTTGTTTTAGTTTTATCAACAAGACCCATCTCAAATCGTACATCACCAAAACAGTCTATATTTAGTTTGCTTATGCGATATTCACTAATACGTGTGTAAGTGCTGAATCGCAATTATTTTTGTACTACTAGACAACAGAAATGTATGATCTACCAGCTGCTACCCGCCAATTCGTACGTGTTTAGTCAGAATTTTATTGTTATAATTTGATATAGGAAGCTCTAAGTTACGTAAAAGGTGTTCCAAAAAGCAGGAAGTCGGGATAATATGAAAGAGAAGCAACACCACGCCATTCTAACACCGAACCTAATGAACCTGTCTCATGAAGAGAACAAAGAGCAACAAACAGGAGGTGGGGAGATTAACTGTGGGACACTTCCTAACAGTTCTTCCGGCAGAATTTTGTTTATGGTTTAAAATCATGTCACTTTCTGGAGACATCCCATGTCAATACCTTTTTGTACAAAACGTTTTCCGTTTTTTTTCCGTTTTGCTGTGCTTTGTTAAGATATACAGTGTAATTCTGTGATGATGTTACAAACTTTCAGGGTTGATGGGGAAGGGTAACTGTATCAATTTGAGTTACGAGAATCCGGTCCGGAAACGGCCGAGTCAAAAGCTATAAGCGAAAATCTACTAACATTTTGCCTTAGCCTCGCGCAACGCTCAAACTAAGGGCCCCATTTTTCGAATCCTGTTCATGACTACACAATTCCCATTGAATGCTCCCCAATACCATTAGATAATTTCCCCTGTTAATGAACTAGTAACTGTGCACGTAACTTGATGTCAGAGAGACCGAAAATGCTAAATCTACGGTACACTAATAACCAATTCTATTTATCAACACAAGTATAACAAGCTGCTACATTTACAACAGTTGTTGAAACTGGTGTCCCTTGGCCTCAATGCAGGCATGGGGTTGTCACACAAAATTCTGTCGTACCCGTTCTAATATCCCCGGAGTTGATCAGTGTCGCTGGCAGCAAGAATTTTTGCCAGGCGTCTCTTACACAGACTTTTCACATGGTCCCAAAAGACCGGTTCCAGCCCTTAACACGACCTTCAACTCTAGCACAACTTACTGTGTAATGTTAAATACGCCAGAACGCTATAGGTCCCCTCTAGGTCTAACAACCCTAGTTGTTTACACATCCACAGCAAACTTCAAGTCAAATAAAGGCGTAACGTGGTTCCAGTTGGCTCAAATGAACAAAAATACATTAGAAACAGTACCGGTACTTTCATTCCGCCGTCAGAGGTATCAGAACGATTTTGGCTTATAACTTTCGACACGGTCGTTTCCGGACCAATGTTTCTTACCTGAAATTGATACATTCAATCTTCTCCATCATCCCTGAAAGTTTGTAATATCATAACGGAATGACGCTGTATAGCCTTTAAGGATTGGAAACCCTTGAGGTAGTAACATGTAATTGGCCATATGAAAAACACGCCTTTCAGATTTCCTCCTCCTCTTGACATTTATTTGTATAATGCTAATACATTTACGTACAGACCTCTGCGCACATTCCTGAAAACGAATGAATCGCCTCCTCAACAAATACATTTAGTAGCACGTTTAGAAAGTGCTCTAAATGGACCGATTAAGAACACAATCAAAACCGGCTACAACCATGCACAGAATTCATTAGTGATATCCGGTAAGGGAAATGCTAGTGCGAGAAACGTGAAATGCATGTGGAACTTGGCCAACAAGATTTATCATATATATTTTACTTTCATAAAACAATTTTATTTGCGTAATTTAAAACAGTAAAATGATACAGCGCACATAAACTCAAACATAAATTTGACGTAGCATTAAACTCGATTGATCTGCAGTCTCAGATGACACATGATTTTAACGTAACATCTCCGTACTATTGATTTCAAGCTTTCTATACATACGAAGCTGTATCACACGCGTTTACCTTTATAGTCGATATTTGATCCACAGTATACCACAAAACCAGCTGTCAATGATTTAACTTTTACGGTTGTATATCATTTGACCCTCCCGTGAAAGTTTGAAAGCGAATCCTCAATTTTTTTCTCCACCTTCTTACACCATAACTGCACTCACAAAACGATTTATATTATATACAATACTTGCGATTAATTTGTACCGTGAAATCATCGATAAATCGCTTAGAAAATATTCAAGTGAGAAGGTCCGTAGATTGCAGATGGAAATATCGGGTTTACTAACTGCACTAATAAAAAGGATTTAGTGTTGTCTTAACGCTGTAGCCGTCTTATCTTAACGTCAACCTACAGTTCAACCACGGAGCGTCCTATTTTACCATACATGAAGGAAGAAGAGCTTTGCGAGAGGTTAAGGTAGTTTCAGAGTCAGTAAAAATTCAGGGCGAATCAGTAACAGACCTTAACCCACTGAGCCATCAAACCGATCGGTAATTCAGCTCATTAGTCTACTATTAAAAATAACGACAGAGTACCTTTCTATATCGTTCTGTATCAATTTATTTTTTAAGAAATGTACACAGCAGATGTAATACGACGATGTATACAAGTAGAGACTTCGCAACTCTACCGCCTGCATCTGTCGAGCCTCTGAATAGACAGCGGAATGCATTATCAAACAGTGCCCTTTAAAGAAATTTGAGGGACACCTACGAGACAATTGATGCTACGCTATCGGCAATAGATCAGCTGCAAAAGCTGGATATATGCCGGTAATTGGCGGATTTTTTAGGTGCCAATTATTTATCATGTACTTTTCTTCTTCTATGGACGTGTCCGGGGTAGGCGGTCATGGAGGATGTTTATCTTTCCCTGGCAACGTCTTTTCTAGTGTATTAATGTTCGTAAGTGGTGTTGTAAGCATGTATGACGGTGATAGTGTGCGTGTTGGGTGTATAGCGTTGCTTGTATTGTGCATGTGAGTTGAATGAAGGGTGAGCAGTGTCGTATGCGCTCACTCCATACACATTGCGGAGAGTTTTGGGAATTTAACCCAGACTATGGCGCACAATCTGGTGATTAGCAATTGTGTACCAACACCTCTCCAACAATGCCGGCAAAGTCCTGAAGATGAATATTTCTTCCAGCAACAGAACTCGAACCGGCCAACCCCGAGTCAGCGCCAGACACTACCACAGTGTTACAACAAAATTGGCCAAGGGGGCGAGCCATGTACTTTTAATTCTTATAATTTAACTGTCAACGGTTGAAATTTTACGTTTGGTGCAGTAACCACACACTATAAGCTGCCGTAATCGTAGCCAGAGAGGGAAATAAAAAAATCTGACATGTCTGTATTCTTTATATGCCAACTACCTGGCGTTAGCCTGAAGTTCCATTAAGAGAATAATAATTTTTTTTTATGTCGTCAGTACTTAGACTGGTTTGATGCAATCATCAATCCCTTCCTATCTTGTGCTAACCTCTACATCTCTACAAACCCCTTACAATCCACATCTTCAATTATCTGCTTCATATATCCTAATCTCTGTCTTCCTCTACAGTTCTTACCTTCGATCGTTCCCTCCAACAGAAAATTAACGAATCCAACATATCTCAAAACATAACCTACCAGCCTGTCTCTACTTTCTGTAAACTTCTTCCTCAAACTTGGTTCATCACCCATAATTTCCAAATCTACTTCAGTTCTTACTTTGTCTGTCCACTTAATTTTCAGCATTCTTCTGTAGCACCACATTTAAAATGCTTTAATTTTCTTTCTTTCCGGTATTCCTAAAGTCCATGTTTCGCTACCATAAAGTGCAGTGCTCCACACAGAGTTTTAAAAAGTTCTTTATAATTCCTAGATCAATACTTGAAACTAAAAGGTTTCTCTTTTTCATGTAGGCTCTTTTTGCTACTGCTATTCTGCTTTTAACATCATTCTTGCTTCGGCCATCGGTTGAAATTTTGTTTCCCAAGTAGCAGAATTCACCGACTTCTCCTGCTGCATGCGATCCTATTTTTATATTTAATCTGCTGTGATTTGTATCATTTCTACTACATTTTTTCACTTTTATCTTGCTTTGATTTATATGCAGTCCAAAATGTTCCTTCAGTATTTTGTTCATGCCATTCAGTAAATTCTCAATATCCTCAGCCCTTTCTGCTAACAAGATAATGTCATCAACAAATCGTAGCATACTGATTTTTCTCCTTGAACACTTATGCCACATGGAAATTTTTCTTTGACATTCTTAATTGTTTCTTCTACATACAAGTTGAATATTAACGGGGACAGACTTCAACCTTGTCTCACACCATTTTTAAGTGATGCATGTCTCTCATGATTCTCTACGTTTATTATATATAGCCACTTGATTCTTATATAGTTTATAAAATATTCTTCTATATCGATACTTTAGACCTGAATTCTTTAAAATTTTGAACATCTTCTCCCACCTGACATTATCAAAAGCTTTCTATAAATCAACAAACGCCATAAAAGAATCTTTATGATTAATACTTGAAGGGCGGATCAAGAAAAACAAAGCCAGAATTTCTTCCCTTGTACCAAGATTATTCCTAAACCCAAACTGATCTTCACCTACAATCTCTTCTACTGCCATTTCCACTCTTCTGTATATTTTTCTGGTCAGTAATTTTGATGCACGTGATGTTAGACTAATGGTGCGATAATGCTCACATTTGTCGGCTTGTGCTTTCTTCGGAAGTGTGAACATGATATTTTTACTAAAATCAGTTGGAACTTCTCCTGTTTCATAACGTTTAGATATCAGTTTGAATAATCTTTCGATTCCTTCTTCTTCTAGGGATTTAAGAATTTCTGCATGGATCTCATCAATTCCAACTACCTTATTTGCTTTCAAGTCAGAGCTCTATTAAATTCTATCCTCAAAACAGGATCTCCTAAGACATCAATGTCGAAAACACCTTCCTTTTCCATTACGCTATTGTTCAAGTTGTATCCATCATATAGTTTCTCTATTTATTCCTTCCATCGGTTATTTCTATCGTCTGAGCTTAAAAGAGGTTTCCCATCGGCAGCTGTAATGATTACACCTCTTTTCATCATATCTCCAAAATTCTGTTTGTTCTTCCTATATGCAACATCTACTTTACCTACGTCCATTTTCTTTTCTACTTCTTCACACTTTGCTTGTAGCCATTTTTCTTTTGCTTTTTTGCATTTCTAAAGAGCCTGTTTTTCTCTCTTCCTGCTTCCTCCTGAACGTTTCTGTACCTTCTCCTCTGATCCATCAGCTCCAAAATTTCTTCTGTGAACCAAGGTTTTCAGGCAGCTTGTTCCATAAAGCCTAATGTTTCTTTACCAGCTTTCATTATTTCGGTCTTTAATGCATTCCTCTTGCCCTCGGTTGAGCTCGTTTCTTAGACCGAACTATACAATTTTTGCAAATTTTTCTCTCGTGCTAGATTGTTTCAGTTTATTCACTTCCAGTCTGTTCTGCTTATACTGCTTCCTTATTCACTTGAATTTCAGTCTGCAGTTCATTACTATCAAATTATGATCAGAGTCTACGTCTGCTCCTGGGTACACTTTACAGTCTAGAACTTGATTCCTGAATCTCTGTTTGACCATGATATAATCTAGCTGATATCTGCCCGTATCCCCAGGACGTTTCCAGGAGTATATCCTTCTTGCATGGTTCTTAAACAGTGTGTTTGCCACTACTAGCTTATAACCTTCACAAAATTCAAACAACCTGCTTCCTCGCTCATTTCTTTCTCCTAGACCAAAACTTCCTACAGTATTCCCCTTTTCCTTCTCCCACTATCGCATTCAATCACCATGATTATTAGATTTTCCTCCCCCTTCACATATTGGATTAATTCTTCAATTTCGGCGTATATTTTATCTATTTCTTCATCATCTTCCTGTGACGTTGGCATATACACTTGTACTAACGTGGTTGTGGCGGGCTCAGTTTCTAACCTCATTAAAATAATCCTGTCACTAAACTGTTCTTAATAACTCAGCCTTTTCCCTACTTTCTTATTTATTAAAAATCCTTCCCCAGTGACTCCATTGACAGCTTGTGTGCTAATTATCCTGTGTTCCCCAGACCAGAAATCGTGTGCGTCCTTCCATTTAACCTCACTAATCCCAACAACATCGAACTTAAGTTGTTACATCTCCCTTTTTAAGTTTTCTAACCTACCTGCCCTATTGAGACTAGTAACATTCCACGCTCCGACTCGTAGAATGTTTCTATCCATTCTGATGACTGCTCCCTGAGCAGTCCCCACGCGGACATCCGATTGGGGACTATTTTACCTCCGGAATATTTTACCCAGGAAGAAGCCATCATGATATATGTAATTTGAAAGGATTACTTTTGTTACCGCGTGGTTTGCGGCCGACTTGAATCTGCGAGTCGAGCTGCCGCATTCAGTCGGCCTGTGGGAGTCTCAATGGGACGCTGTTGCCACATAACTCTGCAACACAATGTGCGGCTTCTCTTTCTGTGATTCAGCGGTTCCCAAGAACTATAATAGCGGACACTGACAGCCACCTGTTGCGAACATGATTCCTATATGGCAAATGTATCTGTCAATATTTGTTCCTCCTCCCATCATTGTATGTACGTTCAACATAAGGCAAAAAGAGTCATCCTTTACAAAAATTAGTAATCAATTAGAATACTTAGATGAAGTACTTTACTATTCAGTAGTTACAGTCAGAGCTGACACAAAACGTCTCGATACTCTGACAAACTGTTAGCTAATAGTTGCAAGAGGCTCTGCTATACAACGCGAAATTACGAGGGGATTAATAATACTATCCGAATACTGCCTTATATTGAAATACCTGACATGAAAGCTTCTTAACTGCGAGGGTGACATTCATGTGCGTACACTATAAAGGGTAACATATCTGAATGAACCACAAAAGCGAGTCAGGTGGGGGTGGAATCATCATCAAATGAGCGGTCTGGTGACTCAGTGGTTGTCTGACTGGAGATCGGAAAGTCTCCGGTTCGAATTCCTGTCTTGGCGGGGATTTTCATAGGCTCTTAACCCGACCTTCGTCAGTTATACAGCTTGGTGTGTAATGTGAAGTATGCCAGAACGCTTCCGTGGTTTGGATTCCACATTAAAGTGTCGGTCCGCTGCACCCGATATGTTTTGCCGGATTAGGTTAAGGCGGCTATGACAGGGGCGGAATGCGCAGCCAACAGAAACCCTGTTACCAGGTCATTATAGTAATTTAATTAATTCCGTGAAGTCGTATCATCAAATTATAATCTATTTGTTTATCGTGTAACATAGACAGCCGAAGTAATTGAGGTTCGGAAGCTTTGACATAATCTTAAACTGACCTTACAACATCCACGTTAGACGATCACTGGTGACAAGAATGCTTGTTTATTAATCACTGGGAAATTATGGCTAATAACTAGGTCTACTGTTCACGGTCGCCAGCGGGGACTTCAAACAGTGGGAAGATTCAACTTTTCGGAAAGTAGCTACTGTTATGTCTGTCCTTATCAGCGTAACTTAGTCTACTTCCAGATTCGCAATTCTCAACTTCCGAATTGTCCATGCCTCTACTACTATGCTTCCAGACACACGACAGCAGTAGTAGGCCTAGGATTTTTTGTCTTTTGTTTTGGCTTTACGGCTCGTTGATGTCGAGCAAATTAGATCCGGAAGAGGAATGAAGACAAGTAACGGTAAGGAATTTTGCCGTGGGCTATTGAAGGAGCCATCCTGGTTTTCGCCCGGAGCGATTTAGGGAAACCATTGAAAATCTAAAACAGGTAGGCTCGACCGGGGATTGAACCCGTGTTCTTCCGAATGACAGGCTCGAGCCTTAGTCGGTCTCCCACAGGGATCAAGGCCGTTTAGAGACTAGCGGTACGGGATTTTTATTATATAAATAAAGACAATGGGGATGAATAAGTGCTGGATGATCCAGGATCGAATGGAAATGTATAGGAAGGCACGCTCTAATTCGCATTCTGAAGGGCGCGGGTTCGAATCTCCTCCGATCATTCAGATTTCGGTTTTTCATGATTTCCCTAAACCATTCTAGGTGATTGTGGGATAGTTCCTTTAAAAGGGCACGACCCAAGTCTTTCTAGTTCCTTGCCCACATTCATATCCGTCCTCTAATGACTTCAAAGTTGATAGGATGTAAAGCCATTAGAAAAAAAGGAATATAAAATCGGGTGTAACGGTCGAGAGACTACAACATGATGCTGATGAAACTGGGAGAAGGTCATTCATATTCTTTAAGAACAGGTATAATCCAAAGGGTATTTTTTAAGTTGTACTTTATGGTCTATCGAACATACAATCGTCATTCCTGGGAGAGTATTGGTAGACAGAAAATTGAGAGGAAACGTGTCATGACTTGTGAATGAACCATTCTGACATTTGCCTAAAATGATATCGGGAGATCAGGCAAATAGTAATCTGGATGGCCGCACCGACCATCAAAATTCCGTTCACCCAAATGTAAGGTACGTTATCACTCACCTCGCTCGGTGAGAAAAATTCAGAAGCATTTACTGAGACTTGAGTGATTCAGCTGTGAAGACTGTTCAGATACAAAGAATGTTGCAAAGATGCAAACAATGCTGAGCATTTTAATTGATTGCTGTGCCAATGTATGGAATCACTGGATGGTACAAAAAAATTGTGAAAAGGCTATCAGATTTATAATTCATACGGAGATATCACAAATGTTAATGCTGGACATTTCGGTTACTTATGACGTTACTTGAGATCATGATTACGAGTGAACGTTTATATCAGCACTTATACGTATTTCTTAATAAACCTAAATGCCGCTCCTAACAACTTTCTTCAATCATAACAGTTAGAATGCAAATAAATGAAATTCGACAGACTAAAGCCCCAGAGTATTAAGAAAACCAGATTAAACGGACTATTGTATCAGCTCTTCCGCTAATCACTGAAACGAAAACTCAAACACTTTTAATTAAAATACAAAGAGAGGACGAAGTAGCTGACGTGCTAGGTACAGCAAAAAAAAAAAAATGGCAAGGTACTCAAAGATGCGTAAACGTGTCTTTGTTTTGTAAAGGCTTCACACAAGAAAGCAGAAAATATTACAATTGTGAGAACAAATTTGGCAGGTTCAGTGGACTCCAGCTATTTTTAAGTTTTGACGTAAACGGTAGACGCTTGCTGAATGTGTCACGACGTTTATAAACACTAACTCTTCCGCATTCCTCGTCGCCCCCCCTCCCTCCCCGCACATTTACAGAAAAAAAAAATCAGCATCAGACGGAAATTTGGTGAATTACTAATAAGAGTGGTCAGAGTCTTACAGCAGAAGGTAAGTTGGATCAAACGATCGAATGGTACATGTCATACCAGGTATGTGAAATTGCTCGTAGATTTTGTAAGTTTGGATGGTAGTGATAATGTGTGTGTTCAGTGCAGGATGCAGATTGCAGTTTGTGTTATGGATGAGAGACGAAAGGAGAAAGAGCGTGCGAAGAAGAAGCCCTAAGCTATAGTAATCAGGCCTACACTTTCGAAATAAACCATGACATCCGTAGAAATTTATGTCCCTATCTAACTAACAAATCACCTTCAGCACGGCCGTGTGTCCTCACTCCATTCATTGTGGGAAGGTTTAGGATTTAACCGATAAATTTTTCCACACGGTCTGGTTGCAAGCCTTCTACTTTAGAGTTGTGTGAACGAAGGCTTTCCCCGCGTGTTGCTGAACTGTAATCTTCACGGGTTCTCCGCCTGATGATGGCGACAGAGCTATCCGCCAAAAGGTAGTCCTTTTGCAACACTACCCGGCGGAGAACCCGTGAAGATTTCATTTCACCTTTAGAGTTGTTAATTAATTATGCTAGTTGATGAATATATAAGCTCACGAAGGATCACCACGAAGTAATGTATTTCCAACATTTATACTCCAAAAATGTAACAACGTGTTATGGACGAGTGGTCCAACCAGTCACGAACACATTCAATATTTCTGGAGAAGAATCCATACGAAATCGAGGAAATATAGTAATTGATTATTCATAATACTTGGTCTATCCACTTTTTTTTCTCGTAAAACTGATTTATTCTTCAACTTCACAATTACGTTAGTATCAACTTCAGCCAAATTAATGTAATTACTGACAGATACTTATTGTTACAAATGCAATCTTGACCAGAGCCTTAACAATCACTTACGCACGGTTCTCAATATGCCGCCATAACTGGACATCAACAGCATTCCGCAATCTGTACGCGAGTCTGTCTGTCACATTCTGAACAACCAAGATACTAATACTAAATTACAACTAGCAGACTTCACTTCCCGTAAGTGAAGTCTGTCCGTAAGGACTATACATCAAACTAAACTGTGAAATCTTACAATTTTAAATGCATACTTTATTACAACATATATAATACGTATTATAAATCAGTAAGGAATCAGAGTCTTTCTGAAGGTTTGAAAAAGTACCTGCCACGCAAAAACTCTATTCGGATGGCGTTTTCAAATTTTTATATCTACGGTAATGGTCCAGATTAAAATATGCGGAAATAGCTTATGACTTATATGTATCGAGGAAAGGAACAATAAATTCCATTCATTTCTGGTTGGAAGAAACACGCAATCTGTATTTGAGATGATGACAATACAATTTGATTTTTTTTTTTTTTTGCTTGGGCTTTCTCCTCGTCGACACCGAGGTCATTAGATAAGGGATGGGATTGGGGCAAGGAAGGGGAAGGAATACGGCCATGACCTTTTTGAAGGAAGCATCCCGGCATTCGCCTGGAGTGATTTGGGGAAACCATAATACAATTTGAAATGCATTCATAATTACAGTATCTATACTATTATAAATCTGCAAGCTGCGTCTTTCTAGAGGTTTGAAACGGCAGCTATCACTCAAAAACTACAGCAGCAATTCGGATGGTGTTTTCAAATATGTAGTTACATCTACGGTAATGGTCCAGATTAAAATCTGTGGAAATAACTTACTACATATGTACCGAGAAAAGGGGCAATAAATTAAATTCGTTTCAAGGTGGAAGAAATATGCGCGCAGATCACTCCTTTCAAAAAAAACAAAAAAAAAAAAAAAAATTAGAAAAAGTTTACATTACGATCATTCTTAGGTTCCGTTTTTTACTTCCAATTATTTAGTTCTTCAGTTATGTACACTAAAATAAACAGAATACGTGAATCTAACGTAATAAGACTCTTAAAAAGAATGGTCCATTTGGTAATTATCACTAATTCGCATTTTACCAACACCAAAGAACGTCCTACTTCGTGGTAGGGTCTGTCGTCTTTACTCATTGCTTTTCACAGATATCGAAAACAGAAAATAGTAAAACGGTGATTATATATCAAAAACATCGGAAGCCGGCCAGAAACGAAGGAATGAATACAGTGCTCTGGCAATCTATTTTTCACGATTGCTTAATTAAATAGAAATGTTATTAAATAGCGCTCATAACCTTGGTTTTGTTATGTACGTATTCGGTTCTAGTTTATATCGTCATAAAGTCGGAACTTCTTATATGCTAATGAGTTAATGACGACAGCGATAAGGAACCAATGATTAACTAGCAATCTTAAAACCTTATGCTACATCTCCGTAAATTATAAAACTAAATAGTTACACATCGTGCATTTTGCTTTAAAAAAGTGTGTCAGTTGTCATCCTGGTCCAGGCTGCATTTCAACCTAACCACAACTTCCACTAATATTATCGTTCAAAAATCTTAGCGTCTTTCACATGCTCATTAATATATTCACTGTATCGCGATCGAAACTTGACCCCTTGGAACTACTTACATACGGCTGAAATAATGACATCAGTAATATGGAGTCAGTGAAAATAAAGGAAATTAAAAATAATTCTTAACAAACTTATGGGATACCACGTAAGATTAGTTTAAATCAACGCAAATTTCTATTTTAAACCATAAATAATTGAACGAACCAATATATCGTCAAAATAAAACCAATATGCAAACAGCAAATAATTCTAGTAACATTCTATAATCATCTCTATTTATTAATATGGACAATCTGGCAGTGGTCCAATAAGAGCGTACCGAGAATTGTTCATTTGGTCTGAAATTTGGTACAAACGTTTCTTTGGCAGTAATGTTTTACAAAATGTACGCTTAAGAGCCACAAAATAGATACTAAGGAGGCGTGCATAAATCACGTAGCTCCATCATGTTATTACCTACGGTGTTAGAGTGAATTCTTATGGTATTACGAAAACTTACCAGCGATTTTACATTCGTTGTTGCAGATGCCATCGTTGGCTGCGAAGATGTGTTTAGAAATGGCCGCCGATTGTATTGCCCAGACTATCGCTTATTGTAACTCCCGTGTTTCCTTATGTGTAAGGTAAATTTCTTTTTACTTTAATATACACTTTTTTTTATCGAAAGGTATGCCATCAGGAAAGTGTGTTCCAAATATCTAACCAACGATACAGTTGCTTCTCGGTACGCCCTTATTGGACTGTTACTGATAATGTTTGACGTAGCTTTAATTTCTTATATTTAGTATATATTTTACTCTGAATGTCACATGGTGATTAGGAATAGTGCACCACCCCCTTTCCTGCCTTGTCAACAAAGTACCGATACGAAGAGTACTTCCACCACTTGGTCTCGCGCATGTCAGGCGCCAAACAAGGCGAATTTAGGCGGACGGAAATGTTGTGTACAAACACGATTCCTTTTTTACGGGAATTAGACTTATTTCGACGGTTACAATCAACGAAAGAAATCAATGCTCAAATTTAAAAAAATGCACCAAATGTGCATAAATCGCGAAAGCTTTGAGGCAGCATTTCTCCCTCGCGTTTCATGTTTGGGATAATACAATCCTGAAATTTCGTAGCAATAAGCTAAGCGCCAGAATAGGTGGTACACTTGCAACAGAAACTGAAGCTGTGTCCGACTGTGCCTCCGCAGATTTAAAAGGGAGTGACGATGTATTTGACGTTTCCGTCAATATCAGGGCAGTTTGTTATGAATACGATGAAGAGAAATCACAGTTACACACGCTATTTCATTCTCAAGTCTGTGGAGTCAAGTATGGAGAAAAATCATCATGTACTGCCAACTAGCTGTACCCTTCGACTTTGAATTTTATTGCTAGATTTGGATAGAGAAAGCTATTAGTTACGTAAAATGTATCCCAAAAAAGAAGGAGTCGGGATAATATGGCCGTGAAGTCATTCTATCACTGAACCTGTCTCATGATGAGAACATAATTAAAAATTGCAACAAAATACGGTGGGAGGGATTAACTGTGGGAGACTATCTACCACAGTTCGAATTTTATTTGTGGTTTAAAATTATGTTTCTTTCTGGGTACATCTCATATAAATAACGTTTTGTACACGACGTTTTTGGTTTCGCTGTCCTCTGCTAAGATAAATAGCCTGTGGAGATAAGCTAGTAGTCACATACAATTGCCCAAATGAAAAACATTTTTTTATTGTTCCCTTGCTACTTTCAGTGTCGGTCAGACTATCAAGGAGCTTTATGATAGTCAACACATGTATAATCAATCTACATCTCTAGCCTAAAACAAATTGTCTCGATTCATGTAATTTATTAATAGATCATACACAAACTGACTGCAAGAGATTAAAGCCTGAGCCACTGCTATAACATTACAGATTTACACTCACTATCCCTCTGCCACTGTTTGGTTTTCAAAATTTCATGATAAAACTTGTAACTTATCCGGAAAAACGTATCCTCTGTCCTTTCTAACGATATATAGCATTTCCTTGTCAAATTGTCATCAAGATCGGTTTACTGTTTTGTGGGTTCTTTCTGCCTTGCAACTAAACAAATTGCTTTTTATGGCATACGCGTTTCGCCTTTATTCAAGGCATCATCAGTGCCCTAGATAAACATATATACACATATATATACAATGCTGTTGTTTGATTTTTGTACAGTTTTCTAAAAAAGTATTAAGTGGGTACTTACAGTTTTTATATGTTCATTAACACGCACAAGTTCGTGTTTCCATACCAGCTACTCTTTTTGCACTATAACAAGTTTTGTAGGCTGCATTTTTGGTAATTTCACCGGCCACGAACTTTGTTGTTGTTGACATCGAAAAGTCGTGAGCCAAAGATTATGTGTTGTGTAACTATTTGTTATTTTGAATCTGCGGTCATTAGCTGTGTGTATTTTGTGGCGGTATGTTTGATTATAGGATATGTGTTATTTATTCCTGTTTTAATGTTTTGAACAAGGTTTGGTTCGTTAGGTGTATGTATTCGTTCATAACTTTTTTACCATTATTGATTGCTTTTTGTATTTGCAGGTTTTCCTGAATTGTCAGCATATTTTTGTTGTGATTATTAATCTTTAGTATTTGCATATCTGTCTGTATATTAGTGTGTGAATGATTGTGTTGTAACAAGTGTTCGGCGAATGTTGAGTGGTTGGTACATCTGAGGGCTCTCAGGTGTTCCTTGTATCTGGTCTCAAATTTTCTAGCTGTTTGTCCTATGTATACAGTGTCACACTGCTGGCATGTTAATTGGTATATTCCAGATTGGTGGTATTTGTCTGTAAATGTACCTCTGTTAAACTGTCTTTGGATAGTGTTTTTGGTTGTAAATGCTATTTTTATTCCCATTTTTCTGAAGACGTTTGCTATTTTGTGTGTGTTTGTGTTTTGATATGTCATAGTGTACCAGTGTTTGTTGTCTTTTTGTGTGATGGATTGTAGTTTTATGTGGTGATCATTGGGTGTTTGATTTATGTTCTTGTTTGTTTGTTTTCCGATTTTTTGGTTAAGCTTTTCTACTGTGTTACTATTGTATCCGTTGTTCACAGCTATTTGTGTTATGCTGTTTAGTTCCTTGTTATAGTTGTGCTTAGTGAGTGGTATTTGATTCATCCTGTGTAACATATATCTGAGTGCTGCCTGTTTCTGACTGGAGGGGTGATTGGAGCTTTGGTGGATGATTATGTCAGTGTTGGTGGGTTTCCTGTGTATGCTAAAACTGTGCTTGTTGTCAATCTTTTTGACTGTAATGTCTAGGAAATGTAGTTGGTTGTTTGTTTCTGTCTCCATAGTAAAACTGATATTTTTATGTATGTTGTTAATGTCTGTGTGAAATTCTTTTTTGCGTTCTGGTGGTTCATTTAGGAGACAAAGGCAGAAAGAACCCACAAAACAGTTATCATAGCAACTAAGGACTTGGGCCGAAAAAATCACCAACATGTTAAGATCGGTTTAGTCGCATAGTCGTGTAAACGTGGCACAGAGAGAGATACATCTGCGTTTATAATATTAAATGTAGATTACAGGTACAGGATTCCGGCAACTTTCCCGCTAATAAATAGCGAAGGAAGCCGTCTTATGATGTCCGAGCAAGGAGCAGCCGAAAGTCGACCTTGACACGCGTGACCCCCTGGCCGTGAGACTGTCTAAGCGGGCGCCGTGCAGCACGCAGCCAGCACACTCGACACGCACTGCTTTCCGGCAACAGGTGTGGTCAAATGCTCGGCACAAACTGAAGATGCTGTCAGTTTCGATTGGGTAAACGACTTATGGTCCGCAATGTCACGAACTATGACAACTGTTACGGAAGAACTGGCTGAATATAGGTCTCAACGTGTCATAAAAAATCATGTCGATATGACACAGAAACAATACAAAATATGGATGAAGATTATGTGATATAATAGCAAGAAATTGTGTATCGAGTTCTAAATATTATGCGTTTTGAAGTTTCTTTTCCTATTCTTCTTATCCTTTCCTGTTCAGGAAAGAGATTACAGATTTATTTACGTTACTAACATGAACCAATACTTCATGCACATATCTCAGATATTTTTATTACGAAACTAGAATTGGTTGTTTGTATATTTATTGCAATTTACTTTCGCATTTCATCTCGGCGATTAACTATCCTATGCTTTAACACAAACTATTCTTGTATCCGTATAGCAGGCAGATTTCCTAGCTTTAACTTGATATTTTCAACATTAAAGCACCCTTCATATGGTTATTCTGAAGTTCAGATATAGTTTCTATTTCAAAACTAAACCAACAAATCAGAAAATCAAAATAGCTTGGTCCAATTATTTCGAACTAAAAAAATAGAATCTTTAGAAATCACGCATATGTTACAATTATTACTCACAAACTCTGACAGACTTGTAGTATTCTTACCAACATTGCTATCAATAAGATGACTCATCGTTACTTATAACAAATTAACTGCGAGATGTTGTATTTCAAAATCGTCGAATATATTTCGAATACTATTAAATAGTTTCTGTCTGGCCAGTTAATGTCTTTTGCGACGTATTATTTCACTGTTAGCGAAATTAGAAGCAAGCGAAAGTCAGCGCTTCAACGGCTGCCGTTTCTGATGCGCCCAAGGTTTATAATATTTTTCTTTATGCAATGATGTCTTGTAAACTTCAACCTATGGTTTTTGTATATAGAATGTAATTTAAGAAAGTGAACCTAAATACCACTAGCCGTCTCAGTGAAGATAGTACGACCATATGAACCTCTGTCGGTCGCACCACTCTACTCAAGGAACCTTAATGCATTTGCTGGGCCTTTTCATGAAATATACTTTAAGTATTAGCAAAATTTATGAACAGTCTTTTCTCATTACTTTATAATGACATGTGAGGGATCAATGCGTTCATAGACTTCATACTGTCTGCGGAATGGCCCACCAATTCGTCAAGACTATTTATACCTTGACGGCATTTATTCATTACACAAAACACTGAAGGTATCATGAAATGTTTTTGTAAACTTATATGAAAATTGATTTGAAACAGAGCCTCCAAAATATACATATTCGAAATGGGCAAATTTGTTTTATTTAAAGAGAAAACTAGAAGAGAATGATGTTATGAGAAATTTCGCTTTCTATATATCACTTAAGGTTCAAAATTAAAGAGAAATCCCCGGTACCCTTCAAAGCACGAATATGAAACTACAAGCAATCCATTTTAACGGATTTAGTTCAATAATCGAATAGGAAATTCTTGGTGTTATCGTCTCTTTTCGACGACGACAACCAGCAATTCTTCAAAATGACAGCCGAAGAAAATCTGTTTTAGAAGAATCTTAATGACAAACGAGCTCACTGTACTTCCAATAGCATTAATTTCTCCTCTGTCTACTGCGGCTTGGAGTTCGATGGTAAAATCAGACTTCATGCAAGAAGACATATAAATATTCTATTAATATTCATTAATGATACGTCAGGCCTTATAATTCCATTTTAATACCATGTCAACTTACTTTAAAAGTAGGGCAAATGTTACCACCTCCGTTTCAACACTGATACAGTTGGATTCATCTACCTGCCCAGCATCAAGTGCGACTACTCTTCGTATAGCGTGTTGTCAGACAACTCGATAACGACCCCTTGCGACACGAAGAGCCTTCAGCATACGAATTCCTTAATAGGAAGGGTTATGTTACGTTACGAAGTACGCGTTCCGAAAGGCCGTACTTATAGAACAAAGGAAGATACCTAACGGAAAAATATTTAAGACCATATGTGCATGTAGCAGTATCTGAGGGCGTAACTAAAATGCGTTGAACGTGGCCATGTTTGATACGATTAGGAAAGAATTGCGGAACTACCACTGGTTTCTTAAGTCAGGAAAAATTTGAAAAGAATGTTTAGAATACAAAAATTCAACCTAACAGGTTTTCCATAAAGATTTCCTCCCCGTAGACACATTTCGTGATGCAGGCTGCATTAAATCAAACATCGTAAAGGAATTAAGACTTTAAATCTTCATCCAATCTTCCTCCAGAAGCTTGCAGGAAGTAGCGGCAGGTATGGGGCTTTATGGTTTATCGTGAATAAGATTAGCGGGTATCGAATAGCTTCTAAAGGAAGCAATAAAGAAAGAACACGAAATTCCTGTGTGCAGTAACGGTTCAGTAAGAAAGAACCAGTATGCAACTACTTGGTAATAACAGAATGTCATTTCCAGATGATACTGAAGATATAGAAAAATTACTAAGTAACATGAACAAAACAGTAAGATAAACATAGACTAAATACTATTAAGAGCAAAACGAAACGCAAACAAAGCAACAGAAATTGTAACAATAACAATACTAAGTAAAAAAAAAGAAGAAAAATAAGCATGTTCAGACTATATGCATAACGCCAAGCATTTTTTACAACAACAGCTAAGCTTTTCTGGGAAATCAGAATGTAAAATTTTAAATGTTGTTGTCGAAATGTGCATGACAAAGTGCATTAAAAACAGAGACGGAACTCGAAGGAGATTAGACACGTTAAACATTGTTGAACTATTCCGGCATTCGGCAGATCTGAATTCGAATAATTATGATACAATTTGCATCTCAGATATGCTGAAAAATTATGAACCCTGTTGAATTTTAAATGAAAGAGTAATGTGCTCAATCATTATGGTTTGATTTTTTTTTTTTAATGTGTTTGGTACACCCACGTCCGTGATCTTTGGAGAATGTCATTTCCTAGAACCAATGAAAAATCTGCGTCCAAAAATTTGTCCCGTTTGATGAACACCTCAGCTAAATAGCAAAATTAGTTTCACAATAGATTTTAACGTTTTCTCCAGAATCTAAAAATGCTATTTAAAATTTTAGTTATATTGCATAAGTTATAAATGGTTTGATGCAGAGTAACGAACAATTAAGATATTCTGTTGGTAGAAATATTTATGTTTTTAAAATCTCATGTCATCTACTTCTTTCTGGTAACTTGGGTATCCAAAATTATTGGAAGAGTAAACATTTTCAAGAAAATGTGTGTCAACTCGACTGTTAAGTTGAGCTTCAGACCAGAAACTGTATTTTTCATATCTCGATTTCTGGAGTTCACTTATATGAGCGTATTTTGTTTCATGTCTGAAAAGTACGTTAGCAGCATCAAATAACAAACGATCTTATCTAACATAATTTTACAAATATGAGCACACGACCTTCTTCCATATCTTCACGTTGTCTTTAAATCCTATGTGTAATTAGAAACTATCTAACCTGAGGAAAGACACTAATTGTTGTCATGTGGCTAACTGTGCAAGATTCGTGCACATGCATTTTGTGTGATTCTTTTTATATAATGTAGATCTTAAAGAGATAAATGGGCACCACACCAGAAAAACGTCTAAAAACAATAAACGAGATGCTTGCCACGCCAAGACCTAGATTTAAACCCAGTCCCATTCTACCTCTCTACACGTCGAACAGGGCGCCCTTTTAACACGAGCGTCAAATTCGCCGGGTATCCTGGGAAAGATCAAATGGAAATCTGCCCAATAAACGGTTAACGATTTGTGTACTTTCAAGAATAAACATTAATGTCGCAATATAATACTCCGAGTGAAAAGAACTTTTTTAAAAAAAAAAAAGATATAACCTAGTAGTTAATTTGATTAAAGCTCTCCACTGATAGCTTGAAATTTTTAAAAGGTCAAGCTATTACTGACAAACTAAATTCTACTCAAGCACAATCAAATAATATACGCAACATAATTATTAATTATCACATTTGGTCACTGGTTGTGAGCCGAAAAGGTGAAGAACAATCCAGGCAACTGAGATTTATACGAAGACAAGCCGGAATAGACTTTAGGAACTTCCAGATAGCAAAATAAAATCGCCAAAACAAACATTTATTTTAGTTGCAATTGATAGAAAAAGATAAGAAAATTAATTATTATGACGTGTAGATTTACAAGGTATTGACATGTCCAAATATGTGTTCTACATGAATACCAAGAAAAATGTATGACCTGCGATTGGACATTCGTAGAACTAAAAAAAAAAAGAAAAAAACTACCACAGATAAGGGAGTGTGCGCAAACCACGTAGCTCCATTTTGGCCTCCTGTGAACCCCTCTCCTCCCCCCCCACGTAGCCCTACGTGGCTTTTGCCTCTAGCCCCCCCCCCCTCCCCACGTAGCACGTAGCTTTTTTCCCTTTTAATTCCAGAAGACATTTTGTACTGTTTTCTCTTGTCAGACCATTTTAAATTACATAACGAGATAATTAACTGAGGGAAATAAATATTCACATGCTAGTGTGAGTTCTTTTTCTCATTTTATCTGTGAAAGGGAAGTTACGAGGCCTGGCTCAAACCCCCCCCTCCCCCCACGTATCCCAACGTAGCCTTCCAGCCAATCACTCCCCCCCCCCTCCCTTGGACCGAGCCACGTAGTTTGTGCACGCTCCCTAAGATACGGAGGACAACGTGGACGACGCACAGGAAAAGACATAATTGACAGAACTGATGAAGAACGGTAGTGCAGGCGTAAAGATTTGTGAAAGAGTTTCTTTCGATAACCCATCGAGTAGCTAAAAAAAGAAAATTCGTGTGTGGTGCCAGGGTTTCTTATCATTTGCGCAATCCGCTCCTATGGTAGCTGCCTAGCCCAACCAGACAATCTTACCGGATAAATGGAAATTACAGTTTAACGTGAAAGCCAAGCCATGGAAGCGTTCTGGCGTACTTCACACCAAGCTGTGCCAGAGGTGATGGTTCTGTTAAGAGCTCATGAAAATACCCACTTAGACAGGGATTCGAACCGGGTACCTTTCGATCTCCAGTCAGACATCTTGACCACAAAGCCACCAGACCGCTCATCGAGTGGCTGAACGAAGTGGGATATATGAACACGGAGAAAGGAAGAAACGGCTTTATTGATGTTTTTATACAGTGATGTATTCGCGAAAAAAAGTTACGGTTAATTAATGTTAAACCATACAACTGAGAGCGCAATGAAGGAAGGAAAAAGGGAAGTAATCAAAGTAACCAAATGAACTTCCCGGTGGCAGGCACTTGTCCCCGCCAACTGCGAACTGTGGTAAACGGAGTGAGCGGCGATTTACATGTCAGTTGAGGCAGCGACTTATCTCGTTAAACACTGACTCAGGGTTAAATTAGATGATTGCACACAACGTCACAATTACCTCACACGTTACACTTCACACAGAGTCAAGAAACTCAATTGGAAAACATGGGCATAATAGCTTCCTTCTTGGTCACGTGGAGTTTCTTAGAACCCGTATCAACCGATTAGTGTTAAAAAGGCGGCTAAGGCTGAACCAGTTTCCGGTGCCAAATTTCGCAATCGTTCCCCGAGGCCGGGCGTGAGTTTGCTCCGTTCGTAACGTGGCTCTATCGTTTATTCATCAGCGCCAAAAGCCGTGAGGTGTTCAGTTGACACGCCGTGCGACGTACAAAGCCGATGCGAGATAAGCTCGGAGAATGACGCAGTCCACGTTGCGCAAAGCAAGACCTTGTGACAACACAATTGTAAGTACCAGCTAGTTTTACGCAACTGCAAAAACCCCTACATAACTGGCTGCGCTAATCATACTTACTGGAATCTGGAGAATACACTAAAACTTTGAACCATGAACGTCACTAAAATCAATCACAAACATCTAAAAATAACCGACGGAGAAAACTTGTCTCTTGACAAAATGAAAGCATTCTTACCGGTGCAATATTGGCGTGATGAGGTTCACTGTCGAATTTAGCTTCGGGCACGAGTAGTTTTAGCTAAGTCCCGATTCATGTTGTGCTCACAATGGTTCTGCATAATTACATCAGCAGCAATAGTTAGTATGAGATTTTAAACTTAGAGCTGGCTAAAATCTTATATATATATATACATGTGTTTCCCTATATTTCACTTTTCAGTCGCCACTACCTAGCACAGATCACTGTTCTTTGTGTGTGGAAGTAGCATGGCGTTTCCTGTCGTGCACAACGTTGGCCGAATGCCCATAGATGTGGGGGTGTGGGAGATATGATTGTTAAAAGTGGTCGATGCAGGGCATTTTCATATTTCGACTAAAGACTTGTGTATCCTTATACTTCTCTTTCCTGCCACAACTACACAGGATAGACCATTGGTGTTTGTGTGTGGTAATAGCATCGAATCTCCCATCGTGCACTATGGTGGTTAGATGTCGGTAGCTGTCAATCCAAATTCTTTACAAACACGAACGAAGTCGTGGGCACCAGCTAGTATATTTTATTAAGAAGAAAGCATTCTCTGCATCGAAATCGATGTAACTTCCTCAGGGTGCTGATCCTATTTTCAGCGAGCTACATCTTGTCCACTACCATTATGTTAAACTGAAAACCGAGAGGATATGAAATGATTTCTGTAGATCATAACTACGAGTTTGCGGTTAACTTGGAGTAAGTATTACACAGCAAGCGCTCTAGAAATCTAGAGGTTTTAAGATCATTATGAGTCGTGATTGCAGTAGGAGTTTGGGATTGTTTGTAGCGAATTCAGTATGGTGCATTTAAAAACGGTATTTCTGGTATAAACGCTTTAAAAAAATATATGAATACAGAAAACGATTTTGGACTGAACGGTGCAGCCATTTCGAGCCTATACTAAAATCAAAAACTTGACTGTGCTAGTATTGGAATCTTGTCGGACACGGCCACAGAGGAAACAACCAAATCAAAAAATTTAAGCTATCTCTACAAGCACCAAAAGTTATATTCCATGTTCACCGCCAATAGTCTCGACTTGCGTAAACGTAAGTTTAAAATATCTTGAGCGCACAACTACATATTCTGCGAGGAATTATTACTAGCTTCGAGCCCGTCAAAAATGACGGTTTGAACGCCATATTCTGGCAGTTCCTTTTTTTGCAGTGGGTTAATTATACGGAATTGTTATTACGTAATGATAAGTTCTTTGATTTTGTACTGTTCTAAATATTTGATTTGCTGTTCACATAGCAATATTGCAGTAACTTCTACTGAATTAATGACGACGGAAGTATAGAACCAATAAAATTAAAAACCATTTAGGATTCCCGAAAGCTTTTGCTGTCCATGTAATATCAGTTTTATTCCTGGTCCAGGCACAATTCAGCACGATAGGTATGGAACTACTTTCACCCGCATTAATTAATACGTTCAGTAACATGGCGCTTATGAAAGCAGTTTAAATGGTTTGTAAAACTGATTTCAGAGCGAATTATGCTGCAACAAAATGTTTCAGTTACGAATCTGGTCTACTTAGCCACAACCTCCACAACGTTGCATTCGAAAAATAGCTTTTATTACCCTCATATGAATAACGACAGGCAGCACCTATGGCGGTAGTCTGGATTTATTCTGGAAAAACTTGTATGGAAAAGCAAATATCAACCATTTTTAATGATATTTTCGTGATAAGGGTACCATACTGTGGTTAGATTATCGGGGTATTTTACTATGATTTATTTAAATAAATTCATTTTACTTTAATTTTACTATAATATCAAAAACAAATAACGGTCATTTATCTGGGTGGATATATTTCGCGATGCGTACATTTCTCTGAGTTTTGAATTAACTTCATTGTTTCTCATCATCTAACTGATACAGGTAATATAATGTAAACATAGAATAAATACCCGTCTCCTTACATTTACATGAATAGAAAGCAATATGTAAATTTAAAGGAATGTACTAATTGTAACTTTGTGACATATAATTGCCTCGCATTAATTTTTTTCACCTGCTCTCCGTATTTCTAATATCTCCGCTCACTGCTGTTTTGCGGCAGTAATATCGTTGTTGAATTGCGAGTGTCACATGGCTTATACAGTTGATGATTTAAATCTAATAAAAAGGTTATCTTAAATCGCATTTAATAGCTAACACATGTATCAAATATTAAGGGTATCATCTATAATGGTAGTAGGAATTTATTCAGGAAAAGAATTATTTTTAATTATATCTTTCGTTATATGAATACGTTACTCTGGTTAGATTATCAGAGTATTTGGTTAATATTTTAAATAAATAAATGCATTTCACTTCATATGACGAGGACTATAATTTCGAAAACGGATAACTGTTATTTATTTGACTAATATATTTCGCATTACGTTTCTCCTAGTTTTTAATAAACTTCTTTGTTTCTTACCTTCTGCCTAAAAAATTCTTAGGTTATGGTCCTTATCACTGATGCAGATAAAATAGCGTAAATATTGAATCCTCTTCTCCTTACATGAATATCTGCATCTAACTGATACAGGTAAAATAGCTTAAATATTGAATCTTCTTCTTCTTATATGAGTTTCTGCATCTAACTGTAGTAAATAAACAAAACGCGACATGAATGAAGGAATACAATATGGTGGCTGTTGATTGGCGAGTGACGTCTGTCACCTGACCGTTCTGTAGCCAATCCGTGAAGTAGCTATAGACGACGCACGCAGACCACACGTTAGCGTTTTATATAATAGGATTCTCATGCGTACAACTATATATTTTTTGCGGCTTTGTAGCTAGTCAGCATGGAGATAATTACAGCGGGAAAGAACTAGGGGCAATTCGATCATTGAATTCTTCTGGGGTGATTTCGGAGAACAATGTAAAACCTAAATCAGGGAGGACAAACCAGGAATCAAATCCTCATCATCCTGATGGCCAGCTTAAGGCTGAACATATCTTCCAACAGTATGTGGGACTAAAGTCAATCTCAAAATTAGAAACTAACTTAGTCCATAACAAGAAGCATGGTTGGATGCTTCCGAAGGATGCCCATTAAGTCATTTTGTGAGAGGTAGGACGGCCAGTTCCTTTCCTATGGGACCTACAGTCTAACGTGGAATCCGAACCGCGGAATGTCCTGATGTGGCTCGTATGATCAAACACAACTCTCAAAATTTCTGGCCCCACCATGACTTGAAAAAGAGAGCGGACCCCGAAGTTACGAAACCACCGCGTTATCGGACCGCTCATTTCAAACTTATGGATGTGAATAACAACCATTTGTCGGAATGAACATTTCAGAACCAAAGCCATTTTCCCGAAAAGTTTCTGACAACTTCCTAAACGGTGGCAAGATAAATAAGAATAAATCGAACATGGGTGAGCGTTTACGCTCTGCCGTGGCATTCGCATAAACGCGTCCGGCCATTTAGATTTAGATTTTTCATCAAACAGACGAATGCCGGTCTCTCATGGTCGAATTCCTTCCCATTCCTTAACCCCTCCAATAACTTCGACAAAGGAGAGGCGTAAAGCCATTTAAAAAACATGCTTTGCAGTCGTAATGGCCAAATCTCACAGAGTGGAACATATTCAAGCAACACCAACTGTGAGAAATTTGCAGATAAAAACTTAACTACTATCAATTTAAACACTACCCCTCCTGGAGACTAAATTTGCTGTGGACTCTTTTCTAAAATACAGTAGCCTACAATACATGATTTTCTCATATGCTTATATATCAAATAATTGGCGAAATGATAAAGTCACAACTTAAACAACAAATACTAGGAATACTTGCATGTAATATAAATGTAAGTTGCGAGTAAAACAAGAAAAAAAATATTTTGCGGCTATATTCTATTCAATCTCAGTTCATTTCTGGTGCATTGTATCCTAATGCACAGAGCCGGTAATGTTTATAATTAATTTGACTGGAATTGAGCGATTGCGCGAACGACAAATTGGCGTGACGTTGTAGGTTTGTGGAGCGGAGTCCGCTAAAGAACCTGAAAATAACTCTAGCATTGATTTTTGTGTCAAGCGACTGCCGCGTGACTTATCTTTATCTATAAGGCTGTTAGAGAACGGAATAGTAAAATTGCGGAAGCTTGACTCACTCTTGGGCGGTCTTTTATATCTGCTTTCCACTGAATCTGTGACGTCATAGTAAATAATAATTTTGACTGCTGCTGATACGGTAGTCGGTGCTGGGAAAGGCAGAACCAAAACGTTCAGCAAATGGTGTTATGACTACCCAACTGAGTAGAAGACTAACCATGATGCATACGCTTTACTGGCATTTAGCATACAGTTTCATTGACTTTAGTTAAACTGAGATAAGCCGCGTTCAGCACGCAGCTGTAAGTGAATTATTGGAGGATTAATTAACACTATCTGAATTCCCTGCAGAAACATTCTTCTCCAGACGAAAAGTTTTAATTCCGTTCTGGCAAAGAACGCACAGAATCTGATAGGGCAAGGCGATAGCGTTAGTCAGAGGTTGTGCCAGGAAACTTCCGTCGCCGGACGGTAGCAGCTTTCAGCAACCGGATACGCGCCCAGCTTCCGTTAGAAAGATGAAGGTTACGCATAAAGACAGTCGAGAAATAACGTCGCAGTTATATTAACGTTGGTTAATCGAGAAAATACAGTGACAGAAAGTAAATGTGACTGAAAACAAGACATGACCGAGTAAGCAACACGTGATAACATTTGCTTTTTTGTTTATGATTTTACGCTTCTTCGACGTCGAGGTCATTAGAGGCGCGACAGGACTGAGGACAAGGAACGGGAAGGAATTCGGACATGGACGTTTGAAGGAAGCATCCAGACATTCGCCTGAAGTGATTTGCGGAAACCATGGCAAACCGAAATCTGGATCATCGGACGAGGATTCTAACCGGCGTCCTCCCGAATGCGAGGCCAGAGCGTTAATCGCTCACCCACCACGCTCGGTGATAACATTTGTAAGCGTAAATAAGGCAAATTCACAAGGGACGGTTTGGAAAATAGCAGCGAGCAAGGGGAAGACGTTACTAATGCATGTAATACAGTATAGCGCGGGGAGTGGTGAATTAAGAAAACTTTGGCAAAGACGTTTTGTATGATTTAAGAAAAAATTTCTTCAAAATTCTTAAGTCACAAATCTGTGTTAGTGACCAGATTGTGATATTATAAAAATGAGGAAAAAATAATAATGGACAGTTAGTCCATACATACGACTTTATCTGAACAGTACCGTTATAAACAATTTTTAGTAATTGTTAGGCTGAACATATCTTTCGAATCTTCGTAACTAACAACGTAACCTGCGTTTATTTCATAGTTCAGTACAAAATCCTTCAGTTGAAAACACTTTTCGCAGTATAGTAACGTATGCTGAAAACCAACTGTCCTATCTCAAATAACGAAAGTTATGACTGAAAACAATTAAATATTTTATTTCATTTAAGAAGAATATACGTTTAATGACAAAGTTTTACTTCAACGTTACTATTGAAGAAGAGTTCTTTGACAATTTTACACTATATGCAACTAATTAAGCTCTGTCGTAATTTCGCCAAGAAATATGTAATTAAACGAGGACGAGGTCCTTACCCTGGGAATAGAACACTGGCAGGCAGTAGAAACTGCACCTTGGCTGATCCAAAAATGACCTCACTGTCAAAGCTTGGAAGTGACCTAAAATGTCTCACCGCGACTGGAACGTTGGTGGGAGAGGGGGGTTTATAACATCGGGTCAGACCAGTTCAGGGTTCTTAGTCACTATTAGGCTTACAGAAGTCTGCCCCATTAGTACGCATCGAAGGTAGCCATAGCTTAAAAGCAGCCAGTAACCACGTGGGCTCTAGTGTGGGAAAATGATTAGCTATTGGGAGCAACATATCTGCCATAGGTGGGGAAAGGCTAGGTTGCTTACTCACAACTTGTAGATTCACTCATCACTCGACAGAAATGGTGTTAACCAGTCAGCCGTTTGACTACAACGGACTAGTACACATATTAGTTATTTCGCATCTTACTCATTCCCCTGAGTCATTGTGTAATTACTGTAAATTAAACCTTGTCAATATGACTTTGCAATCTATAATGAACATATGATGAAATCTACGTCTCGAATCCAGGTCGGCTTCTATGCCCGATCGTTATTCCTCTTGGTTGCGTGAGCCAGATATATCCGCTCGGCCCTGACTGATCTCGTCGAGGGTCGCTCATTCAGCCATCTCGTGAGACACACGTAGGAACTCTCCAAATGCGAATCTTCTCGCCGATACACATCACTGTTATAGTAATATCATCCCATGTTACCATCTGGTGAAACACCCTAGCAGTAGACACGACTGTGAGGTAGCAGTTGAAGCCAAGCTTAGCCTAGCCTAGCGTAGATACGCACCTTTCGATGAGGAGGTGTGGGAGCGAGAGTCATGGCCGCGGCGCCGGTGTGGCGGCGGCGATGTGAGAGGCTGCGTGGTTAAGTCGCTCCTAGCTGCCAACTAGCAGCGGCGGCGATCCATAGCCGTCTGCAACACAACAAGCAGTCACTGTGTCACTCGTACATCGAGAAACTGAAAACAAGCTCGAGCACTCGTACCCTTACTTAAACAGAGAGAGTAGCTTGACGGAGGAGATTGCCATCAGGCTGAAACAGTACCCTCGTTCAGCCCATCCTTGAATATATGTACCCACTGTGCTACTATGCAGGCAAATCGCATATAAACATGTTGCAGATCGTACAGAACCCGAGCCTTAAATACTTTCATCTTCCTGTAAAATTCCTTACTACAGCCTTACAGGAAGCCACCAGATTGCCAATGGTTAAATGTAAGATTACTCTAAATATACAATTAATAACGCTGTCATTAGTACGGTAGATTCCGCTGGATAATAATTCATAACAGTTTATTGTGGAATGACATACTCAGAAGATAACTGGGAAAGCAAACCATTCCTAAATCGTAATTTAAAATAATGTACACCGGATTGCATACGAAGCACTAGTAAGACCTCATTCGGAATATTCTTCTATATGGAGACGCCATCAAAAGGGATTAATAGAGGCATTGGAGACGGTGCAGAAAAAAAAAGCCGCCCGATTCGACATATGTTACCGGCCAACCCGATATCAGTTCAAAGTATTTTGTCCTAGAACAAACCGATTTATCGTACGCTCGTCAGGATATATCCTGCCACATCCCGTATACCCCTTTCAAACTATCACCCTTTCGGATATATGCAATGCACCCTCCGCCACACACTTTTAGTGAACCACGGAGTAATAATAATAATAATATACTAGTTTATCCAAGGACAATCTAGTTTGGTCTAAATACTTTAGGCTTAATTAGTTTGGCCTAGGCCAACTGATTTAAAGTCATCAACTTCTGAAGGTAACCATCCGAAAGTATTTATGAAAACTGAAATGAAGTAATGAAAATAAAATTAAAAAATAACTTGTTTGTGCTTCTATGTGTAACATATAAAATATTTAATTCTTTTATTTATTTTACAGGGTGTACTATTTTCGAATTACACTTTTTTTTTCAACGGCACCTATTACTAGCACAGTTTATGCTACAAGTGCACCTAATAAAACCTTGTCCTGTCCCAGCTGAATGTTTGGCAGCTGCAGTCCTTAGTGGTATTTGAACATCTTTGATTGACATCACTTTCTTAGACAAATTTTTCAGAACAAAGGTGCTGTAAGAAACAAAGAAGTCAAAAAAATCGAAAATCTCTTCTAAATATAAAAATAACGTAATGTGCATAACTATCCTGCAATATAATGACTGCAATATACCATGCGTAGTTCCTATTTCGTACAGGCCATCGTTGTTGATTTCCAGAACAACGACAGTAATATTTCTTAGATCGCCCCTTCATCAGGAATCGGCACGGTCACATTATCTCCCAATTTAGCTGTCGGATGCGATTTGTTAGAAGATGATTTCAATTTTTTTTTGCAAAATAATTTCGGCTTAGGCCAAACTAGCTAAGCCTAAAGTGTTTAGGCCAAACTAGATAATCCTAGGATAAATCAATATATCCTGACTCGCGTAGGATAAACTGGTTTGGCCTAGGACAAACTAGTTTGGCCTGATTTCGGTTTTGGCTGGTAGCATTATTATTATTAATTTTAATTGAGATGGAGCTAACGTTCCGGTGTCAATTCTCCTAGTCATCTAATTGCCCCTTTTCATATTTTTTAAAAATTTCTTTTATAATTGGAGTGTTAAATTCCTCCCCAATTTACTTTACCGATTTACAGATTTTAATTTTAAATTCCATAAGAGTTTTTGGTAAATTATTCATCACTTCACTTGGTGATTTGTTCCAATCCCTGACACCCTTACCAACAAAAGAAAATTTTCCCACTCCCTTATGCATGAAATCGAGCGCCAGCTTGTGGTCATGGTCGCCTTTCCCCTTCCATGCACCATTCCTAACTAGTTAACCAATATCCCTCCAAGCCCTATCACCAAAATATGTCCTATACATTCCTAGAACTCTCTTCACCTTCCTCCTTTCCTCCAATGACTCCCAATCCAGCTCCTTTATCATATCAATTACTGAGTCTGTCCTGCGCCTTAGCTTACGAAATTTACTTTCCGAAAACATTTTCCCGTCAAGTTTAGCTGAGTACTCAACACTCACCACATTGTTTTCATTAGCTAACCATATAGGCAGAATGCTTGATAGGCTACATATCTGCATTACATTTTTTATTATTTAATCCGCAATTAATTTTTTGGCATCTTGTCCTATCTGATCCATTACATCAGGGCTTCTGAGACGTACGCCGTCAGTATAGAATCGATTACGAAAACTATAAGGCTAATGAATTTTAATTTTGAACCTCCCAGTGTCACTAAAAACAATTTTTTAAGCGATAATTTCTGTAGGCGCGTTAGCCGATGTTTGGACGGGGGTAAATCAACGGATTCGCGACACGCTGTGACGTGTTGCGCGTATGATATGCGCGTTGGACGCTTTTTGGATGGATAAAATCTTATGTGTTAGCGTCACCAACATGCTAATGATAACATTATATCCGTAGCTATAAGTTTGAAGTGTTGCACTTGGACAGCAGTGAAAGTAGAGATTATACTTGTATCTAATATATAAAAATGAATGTTTTTTGCCAATGTTCTTCACAGTTTTTACCCGATTTTGATGGAACTTTGTATACTTATAATTTAAAACAAATAGAAAAACACTGTTTACGTTTGATTTACAAAAACCTAAACCCTCTCCGCCTTTCCCTCCTCCTCATAATTTCTGTCAATATTGTTCATACAAAACAACAGCGTGTACCCGATTCTGATAGTATTTAATAGCACACGTATAGTTCAAACCAAGGCGGTCTGGTAGCTCAACGGTTAAGGCGCTTACTTCCGAAAGTTTCTCTCTCCGGTCGCGGGTTCAAAACCTGTAGTTAGTTGTATTTGACTATATGAGCTACGCCAGAACGCTTCCGTGGTTCGGATTAAACTGTAGGTCTCTTGTACTTGGTAGCACTACCGGGTTAGGTTAAGGCAGCTAAGACAGGGGCCGAATGCGCAGCCAATAGAAACCCTGTCATCGGGTTATTACGACCACATGGAATTATTATTATTATGTAGTATATCTGTCGCTATAATTAAGACATGTTGCAGAAACATTATTCGCCTTTTTCAGTCGGGCAAACCGCGTTAATCGTTCTATTCTGCAAGATTTATGAAGAATAGCAGGTGATGGCATTATCAATTTTCCATCCGAATTAGTTTGTCACTATTCATGAAAAGGAGTCCGAGGATATTTAGGTGCCTTGTTATCATTATATGGCGGGTAGAATTTCTAAATTTAAATTCTAAACTTGCTGTTTTATTGAATGTTTCGACAGCGAATTTACATGTTAGCTGAAATGGTAACGTATGATAGGGTAAAAAAAAGTTAATTTTGCGGATGTTAACAACACTAATGACGATATCTGCTAAAAGTACTGATACTTTTCACACCAATGTGAAACTCCATCTATTATTCTTACTGCTGAAACAGTGCATGAATGAGTATGCTCTATTCCAGATATTAGGACTCGGGGAAAATTATTTTAATACTGTGAAAAATAAATAACATGCGGATACTCTCTTCGAGATGTTCACTATTCAAATTAAAAGAAACTCTTGCTAAAGAATCAGCCATCCCCCTTAAATAAACAGTATTTAAAATAACCATCGCAACTTCATGCATACGAAGCTTTCAGAATTCAGACAACTGTCGTTTATACCGTCAACACCAGATTGTACAGCTAGCAAGAACTCAGGCTATAATTATGGAGAAGCGCTAAGTAGAATCAACCTAGGGACACATTAAGAAACCACTCCACCATAGGCTGGGAGTGATTTCAGGTAACAATGGAAAACTAGAGAATGGACGTCCTGTTTCTGAATATGAACCCAACGTTCTTGAATACCTGTAGCCATAACAGAATTCAGTTGAGCCAGCGAGCGTTACTATTGCAGCCAGTAAGTCAAACAAGAAGAGCAAGTCTTAAGAACAACACGCCAATTAGGTACCTGTTCATTTCATTATTTGCAAAAGAGGACTTTATCAACAACTCGCCGAGCTTAGCTGCTAGGCGTTACAGGTGGAGCTCGGCATACAGCATCGAGTACCGTGTCCACTATAGCATACATCTGTTTTCCATCATTTCCCTAAATCACATCAGGACATCAGTGTGTTCTATAATATGCGCCAAGGAACATTTCCCTCCATTAGTTCAAATGATCTTGCGTTGATAATGACTCTGCTGTGTATAGATACATAGACTCAGAAGTACGGAGGTAGAGAAAATTATAAGTTTATTCTTGAATTTTGAAGCATCAGCAGGAGATGCTGAGGCTACAGCGGTTTGAAGAAAAAGTGTTGCCAAGTCGTAATATACTAGCGTCTATCACATTATTTTAACAAGTATTCAGACGATCGTTTTCCAGTGTTCAACTACTAAACTCTGACCAATCGATGATATCATCGTGGCATAATTAGTAGCACGACAGGACCTAGTGTTACAAAGTTAGAGCTGAGCTGGTATCTAAGCTCAACAGTGAAGTTCTAAATTACGATGTTAAGACAGCGTGCGTGGGGACGAATTACCTATCATCAATTACATGCTGCCGCACATTAGTTTCGAGTCAGACAAGATTGTTTATGGGAAACTCCACACAGAGAGTGAGAAAAAGAGAGAGCGAAGGTGGGAGGGTTGGGCGAAATAAACAAGACACTGGTATGACTGGTACGAACTACTACTTTCTCACGATATGTGTATAATAAAAGGAAAGAACAATAACCGATCTCTCTCTCCCTCCCCCCCTCCAAAAAAAACTGAAGACTATAAATCACGAAAAGAATGAACTATATCTGATACTCTATTCAACTACTTCCACAACTGATAATACAAGGACTTCGCACAGACGTCCGATTTAAGATTTCATTTTCCGCTTTGCTTTTTTCGTCATTTTCGTATTTTTTTTTCTCGTCTACTTATCTGTATTTGACATTTTTGTGAAGAAAATACTTGAGTTATAACTACAAGATTTACTACCTTACTTTCAGAGTTATAAAAAATTTGAAAAAAATAATATCATGTGTAATGTTAAGTATCACTCCTACAGCAATTTGTTCTGGTTTTATGACCGCAGCAAAGTACTCTATCTTCGCAAGTCATCTCCACCCGGCACGGTAGGAAATAACGCGACTACTCTAGTAACACCTCAGAAGTTAACAATCGCAAGTCAAGATGCCTAAATGGTTTAAGACTGTGGATCCGATACACTTCATTCACGAATTGCTGGTATCGATTAAGGGGGTAGGTACACTTATCAGGTTTCAAAAAAAATGATTTTTTTTATTATTCACAAAAACAGTTTATAGTTTTGGCTTCATTTTAGAGAAAAAATTATTTCAATATCTTTAACAGTATGGGAATTATGTGTGATTAAGCAATGCCCTGCACGATTGGCAGCCATTTAAATCTTACTGCACTTGAAGGTGATCCAAATCTTTAACCTTAAATATCTCAAAACAGCAATTCATCAAATGGTTTTAAAGATAACTTTTTTCCATATGCATAGATCTTTTTCAAATTTGCAGGACATGTTCTACATACTAAGTACTACAGTCTGAACCATTATTGTTTATGCAGCTTTTCCCAAATGAAAAATATGCCTTTATATTTAAGCAAAAAAAAGCAAAAAATTTAATTTCTTGACAAAAAATTTATTAATAAAAAATATAGAGTTAAATATGTTATATTATAGGTTCAACTTGTTGCCTTGATGTTAGTTTACAATATTAAAAGAACATTGCTAAAAAAATTCAAATACTATGCCTTTTATCTTTAAAACCCTTTACAACAATATATTTTTCACTGTCAATTTGGATGGTACATTATCCTATTGTTAAACAATATTTTTATTTTAAAAATCAATTTTTATATCTAGCTTTAAGAGTTCTATGGAGCTATGAAATTTGAAACCTCAAATTTAAATAGATTTGGAGAAAATGACATCTCAACTTTATCAAATATTTATATGTGTTAGGTGTACCTACCCCCTTAACCAACTTTATAATGCGAGCAGATGCGACTTACAGTTTCCATTTACTTATATATCATGTAGGAATCATAAGAGGTTAATGATTTTGAACTGAAACTTCCCTGGGCACGGTAGGGAAAATTTGCTAGCGTTACGCATTAACTGAGCATGCGCCACAACGTTCTACGCATGCGCTCTTAACGAAACTATCACTTTAACTCCATGTTAAAAAGTGAAAATTCAGTATCTAGTTTTGAGTTACTTGCGTTATATTTTCTATGCATGTATGTGTATGAGTGAATAAATTTGTTTCATGAGTAGGTAAACCTACTCTGTATCGAAAATGTCAAAGCTTCAATGGCTTTAATAATCACTGAAAATCACATGACGTCAGACGGTGTATTAACACCCCGAGGACTCCGATTATTACACACTGATACACGCACCGGTGTTGATTTTTACTTATTTATATTAGTTTCATTTATTTACATTTATTTAGTTTCATTTTGTTAACTTGGACAATGTTTCTATTTACTGTAGAAAAGCAATGAAGATGTGTCGTTCCGTCCACTGGAGTGCGAAAGAAACATAAAAATAAAATACACAAAAAACAAAAAATGCATAGAAAATATACAGCAGTTTTACTTCTTGCGTGTGTACACAATGTTACACGCACCAGTTTTCTTTTTTAATTGGGCGAAATTTTATATGTGAGCTCAAAGAGGCCACACGCAGAATCGTTGTAATAATTCAATTTTTATTGCATTAAGTAATATAAATTTTTATTACTCAGCTCAATAATGTTTATATACTGTGGGGACAGTTTTGCGGCCGCAACAGAGTCTGGTGAACGCGAAAATATATACGTGTAAAAATTAATAGAGTAAAATATGCCTTAATGGCCCATGGTTGCGTTTTTTGAGGGACGCTGAAATGTTGTACTGCAACGAAGAGGCAGAGAACGGTACAGTCAGTGGCGGCAGCCATAGGAAAGAATGCATCACCGATCCGGAGTTTGTGGTGGGCAATAAATCTCTGAAACCGTGAGGGAGTCCTTTCATCGGCAGTTCCTTTTTTGTGAATCATCTCAGAAAATCATGTCCAGGTACGAACTCTCAGACGCCAAGTGTTTGTAAAAGTGGCGCAATGCATCATACAATCAGCGACAGAAACTGCGTTGTAATATTATGTAAATTATGATAATCTTATTTAACTAATATGGGTACAAGATGAGTAGTCCAATAAATCGAACAATTATTATTTGTGCATACGTGAATTGCCAGACACTCTGAAGGAACAAACGGTTAAACACCGGGACTACGAAGAAATGGAATCCGCTGCGCGTCTTGTTCCGCTAAGGACAGTTGAAGAGGGTAGCTGACCCTCGTCATCTGTCAGCGAAACCTGAATAGAAGATTTTCCTAAGTGGCATATTTATGTAATGTTTCTGCAGAGCGTACCGTGGTGAATTCTGGCTCCGTGACATTTTGAAAGCTATGTAGATTTACGGAAACATAGGGACAAGGTGAATCGACACGTGATTAAATAGACACGCGCCCGATTAGTCTTTTCGCACTAAACACACGAGACAAGGACAGACTGTTAGAGAAGCACGACATAAGAAATTCTCTGAAATGGCGACAGGGAAAGGTGGTTTCACCCTATCGGAAAGAAGCTTAATGAAGTGGTGTGGTATAAACAGAATGAGTGTGTGCCTATACAACAATCGAATTGTTAATTTTAATTTAATATTTATTTACAATAATGCTTCATATCTGGACGTATCGTGAGATAGAAGAAAGGACTTAGAGAAGTCATTGGCGCTCCACTTTCGCTGTGAGAGAACAACGCCTCCCGAGATGTCGAGGCAAGTGAAGAGGATTGCAACGGGGACTGAACCAGCGATGGCGATCGGGAATACAGCTCTGAATAGTTGGCAAACAGACATCTGTGACAGATACATTTTATTAGGTTTGAATGGCAGATCGCGCGCGCGCGCGCGTGTGTGTGTGTGGATGTGTGTTGCTCAACGCGCAGTGCGACCTTATACGGTAAAATTACACCAGATACTTTGAACTGTGCACTAAAATTCAAATAAGCTCTCTTGCCCATATAACGGCTCTGACAGGAAGACTTGCTGATAAAAATCTCAGGAAATCGAACAAGTAATCAGTTTTAGCAGGAGCATATGTTTAATGAAACGTCTTGCGTTTTTTTTTTTTTTTTTTCAAATAGTCAGTGTTATATAATCACTTTATAATGCTAGCGAGGTGATAGATTCATGCCTGGCCACAAGACTGTATCAATTCTATGATGCCTGTTCTGTTCGGAAACCATAAAATAAATCATCAACATATTAACAACAGAATCAAAACAACATTGTAGCTGGCTAGCTATGTGATGATAAAAGCAAAATACCATTAAAAGATGTAACCATTAAAAAAGGAGAACAGTTGCAGAAGGCCGCAATCTAAAATACTGGATGACGCATATAGAAGTCGCCACAGGAAGTGCTGATCGGCGTTTAGATTTGTTGAACTATTGGTAAGCGACTGGAGGAAAGGTTGTGTTTAAATCTTGATTTCGATTCCCCACAGGCATCCTGATAATCAGTGTAGTATAATAAATGTAAGGATAAGCTTATACAAGGGCGGTGACACCGTGGTTGTTGTGGCAAGTCAAGTTAACTATGGCCCGCATGATTCGAGCGACAAGTTGAGCAGTTTACGGCAACTTTCTACAGCAGCTTACAAATCTAATACCATTGTGCCAGCAGCTTGGGCCAAATTTTCAAGCGATAGTTCTGATATAGGTTTCAGTTTCGATGTGTGTCAAACGTGCATTGGATTTGCAAACTCACACTACAACAGGCAGCTGAAGAAACACAAAGAATGTGTATAATATACAGCCTAATGGATATAACGTAAAAAAAGAGGATAATACATCTACAACATTTCGACATAAACAACGATATACGTAGAGCCTCTTCACGCGATTACCATACCGGTTTCACAAGCGAAGTGTTAATATATCTATTTATAAAATGTTTACAATGCGTTCTGACACAGAACAAAACTAATCAAACGACTAACCGGAGGGCTGCAAACGTCTCCTTCTGTAATGGTTTCCGCCGCTCCGTGTGGCATTAGTTAAACAGTCCTGTTCCCAGCAAATTTCGAATGTCTCGATTCTACATGCACGGTATGTAACAGCTGAACAAAAAGCTATCCACAAGTCGTCCGAGATATCTGGCGGCTAGCGTCAAACAATAGTCTTTCGTCTAACAAGAACACCATTTGCTATACGGTTTCGCCGGAAGCGTGCTGAACGGAACCTATTTAGTTGGAAATGCGGGTGATCGACAGGCCCTTGAGAAGTATAATGCCATAGTATGAAATTACACTGGGACCGAGGGTCGAGTTCATTCTGTTCCTGTGGAGCTACTACTTTGTTAATTGACTTCTGCTTGGTACCCGTGACTGCTCCCAACCGCCTAGTACGCGTTGTAAAAGATATGAGGATGGCAATGATAGAGCCCACAAAGAAAGTTGCCAACTGATTAGCAAGAGGCCAGTGAACTTGTTAAAAAGCAAATATTGGCTAGTGTGTAATACTTCGAACGATTTATTTTTCACATAAAAAAGGCATTGACGTACGTACTTACAGCTTTTGCTAAACGTTTCGAAGATTCTTTTAGTTTCAGATTGATTCGCGTCCTCAAATACACAACTCGGCGCTTGCAGATTTAACGCAGCTGTTACACGACTCGTTGTTCATTACTTCATTTTAGTGTGCTTTCTTTATTTACTACATGCGTAACAAGTAGCGGTGTCATCCTATAAACTGCCTAGAATGACATACGATATAAAACCTAAAGCGATTTTATCTGTTAAAACAATAACACAATGTGCCATCTACCACGTTAAATAATGTTAACCGATATTATTTTCAGTTTTGTGAATTCACCAAAGAAATGGGATTGCAAATAAAACATAGCTTTGATTAAGACAAATACCTCCGACTATTCTATGTTGTGCTCTTATCACTTAACCTTTAACAAAGTCAACAAATATGCAAATTTACACATTTGGTCTGTATTAATCTCACATTAGGCATCTTTTCGGTGGAATTCTGCATTCCTCTTGACGATGTTATAGCTGACGATTTTTTGGAGTTTTTCCATACTCAGAACGTGTTCACATCGCCAATTCTCGTATCATTCATAAATATCTAATAATGACCCGTCAATTTGGCCATGGGTGGTAAAGCCCTGGCATATAGGAGACTCGTATGCAAACTGGCACAGATTCAAACCTCGGACCTGATGTATCCATCTCCATCATTGCTGTTTCTAAGCGATTTTCCATAATGTAGATGAATGTTGAGAAGATCCGCAATTTCCACTTCACTTTCTACAAATTTCAAAACAAAAATAATACTTAACGCAAAGAACACTGTTGCTGGTGGGACTTCAAGAAGCTTCAATAATGAAATTATAAGCGCTCTCAAACTAAAATTACAAAATTAAAACAATGGCAATGAACGAACAAACTAAAACAAAAATGGATTATTCAGATGACTATAATGTTTCTCACGCGAACATAACCAAAACTTAAAAACGGAGTGAATTTCTGACCGTGCAGAAGTAAAATATTCTGATGTAAGGTGGCCAACCGTTCTAATAAAAGAAACACTAGAGATACTCAGACATAAAAACTTGTCCAAATCTGTGATATTGCCGCGATTACTATTTAAAATAAGGGACAGATCTCAAGATCTGCAATTAAAACAGATATGATAACTGAACCAGTTAAAATGTGACATACCGTCAAAGGTATGCAACAGAATTTACATTCCTGCGAGTTATCTCGTGTCACTAGATAACATGGCTAAGCGGGCAATGCCCTTCTTCAGTGGAGTAAGGGCACTTTACAGCTACATATCGTTGCAGAAGCCTGACATTAATCCCCACGTCTAGTCACCAAAGTAGACACAAAGTGAATTTTTTGGTTACGATAATAATTCAGTCTTTACGTCATTGCAGGCGAACTTGTACATGTTTCGTCTGCTGCCTCATTTACCTTGATTTCCATCTGAACGAAAACCATGCAGAATTTAATCTTCTTCCGCACAGGATTGAAGTGAGTGAACGGCGTCATGCGTATCCTGAACTAAAAGACTGGCTTATTAAAAATACTGTCCGCAGTACATAAAATATTATACCGAGAGAAGCATCCTCAAAAGCCTGGTAGAAGAGCATTTCAATGGCACACAATTCTGAAATAGTCCTGGTACGGACTCCGAACAGTTAAACTGCATATCCAATACGCGCGGCAAACACTCGTATCTTGCGTCGCGCGGCAACCGCGTGAGCCAACTCTAACATTGGCGCGGTCGAATATGCCGCACTGCGAGCCATTCTCTGTCGTTAAGGGGCGTCCATTAATTACGTGGTGTATTTTATCGTATTTCTTTATCCCCCCCCCTTTTCCCTGTGATTAGATCTGGTAGGAACCCGCACCTATCCTAACGTAAGATCGACTTCATTTTTGAGACTTTTTATTTTTTAGCTCTACTGTTGTTTGAAGGGCGCCTATCTGAAATAAAAAGTTGACCTGAGATTTCCGTCGACCCCCTCCTCCTCCCCCCCCCCCATTTGAGTTCACGTAATTAATGGACGCCCCCTTATTTAGTCACGTTGCAAAGGCCCACCAGTACTTGGCTCGCACGCAATTGAGACGGGTGTTCCTTTGATCAGAGTTGACTCGCGTGAATAACGGAAAGTGTCACCTTTTAAGGCAATTGTACGGTGCCAAAGTTTTTATGTGGAAAAGCAGATGTGGAGCCCAATCAGACTCAAATGGTATCCCCTCAATTGCTACCTCGAACATTACTTGAAACTCCAATAAACGAATCTTTAAAATCACCAAATGACGTAATTAACTCTTTTCTTTTTTACCTAAGTAAGAAGTAAGTTCTTGTTAAAAATGATAACAGAAAATTAAATAACAATAAAATCTTTAACATAGACTCGGTATTATTTAGTTATATTATTTCAAAGTTTCGCATAATGCATTGCAAACATGTGGAACTATTTTAGAAATTATTTTGACATTCGTAAAAGGTATTTGCATGGTAGTATACAAGTCATGGTTGCTGGAAATCTTTAAGTTATTTCTAGTCTTTCAGTAACTGAAATCGCCTCCCGAAATTGAGTATTCACTTTATTCACACTTCACTCAATCAATTATTTTAAAAACCCTACAATTGTCATTTTTCTGAGATTATTTATTGTATTCTCAGTCGCTTCATATCTCATGTCTTCCATAAATCATCATACTGCATTCTATTAACAAACAATTTCCTCATTACCATTGCACTTTTCGTTTAAGTTTCTTGTGCACAATGTGATGCATCACAGTAAAAGCGGCAGCTGCTCGCGCATGTGAAACATCAATGGTTGCTTCTTGAAAACTAACCGTGCCTGTGGCTAGTCAATACGCAGCATTATATTCCCTCAATCTTCATGTATAGATCCTGACATCAGGTGAATTAATAAATGCATTGACAGGTGGTCTACGTGCCGCAGCATTAGTAGAAGTGGTCTGAACGCAAGTGGCGGCTCACTAACTTCAGCAGAAAGCCTGGGTATTGTGATCGATACGCACCAGCAGCAATCGTAATTACCGCGTGGTTAACGCTGTAAACCATTTTAATAACACTCGTTCGAGCTGAGGAGTTAATAATTCAGCCATAAAGCAGCCTCGACCGAACGATTGTGGGATTCTAGCACGCAAGAGTCATCGGTACCCGACGATCTAGCATATTAACATTTTAAAATGTTTAGGAACTTCCGCGTCATGGCCTTCAGATCTTTCGTGTTGTGTAGCCATCCGAACCTTTGATCAAAAATGCCTTTAAAAGCCACAGTTTCATTAGATTTTAAAGTGTTTTCCTTTGGGTCAGTATTATCTCCGCTATAAGGTTTCTGTTTTGTATGAACAAAGCACATCTGGCTTTCTCAACAAAAAATTTAAAACCATTGTTTGTCGAGCCTTTTACTTGTGAACCGGTGCTGTTTCTCCGCTCCTCGAATGTTGAATGCAGAAAGAAGGAAAGCAGAATCATCAACAAATTACTACTAGATGGAACTCCTGAGTGCAAATGAAATATTGTTAATAGCTACGGCAAACAATATGAGAAAAAGAGCTTATTTTCTTGGATAAAAAATTACGGAAACTCATTACTAACTCTTTACCTAAGGCAGATCTTAAAAAAAGGGGCAAACATCCACTAAGGTCTTAGTGATGTAATTTCTGCCTAATATTGTGGCGTCAGGTAGTGTCGCATTTTATTTCAAAAAAATGTCCCTACAAGATGGAATGGGCTCACAATAACTTCCTGTTTTGCCGCCACAAGCAGGGCTAGGCTTTGCGAAGTGTATGGGAATTTCCTAAAATCAACTCAAAGTGACTTAAGAGTTTGAAATGGCGATTTACCTTCTTTTCCATCGTCTTTCCCATTCAATCGTTAAGCCGACGCTACACTGACTGCTGACTAAACTCCACTTGGAACATCAATGGTATATATGTTGCTTCCTTCCAAGAGTCAGGAAAATTGCTATCGAACGATACACTTAAATTGTGGACTAAGTTATCTCAGCAATTAGAAATTGATTTTATCTATATCTGCTTAAAGCAAAATCAAGCGTTTAGGCTCTTCTGCTTATTCACCACCTTTTTCCTAACCTTAGAGGTCTTCGACGATTATATTTTTTTTCACTCATCATAGCCATGGTCAAATTTGAAGATTTGGTGTTAGGAAGCGGCCATAAACAACGTAGCTCCATTTTAGCCTCTTATGAAACCCCCTCCCCCCTCTTTCCTACCTAGCCCGACGTGGTTTTTTCTTTAGCCTCCCCGCCTCTCGCGTAGCACGTAGCTTTTTTCCCTATTGATCCCAGAAGACATTTTGTACTGTTTCCTCTTGGCACTTTATCGTAAATTACATACGGAGATAATTAAATGACGGAAATAAATATTTACATGCTGTTGAGTGTTCTGTAACTCATTTTAACCATGATAAATAATACGAATGACAAGCTACGTGGTCTGGCTCGGAAACCCCCTCCTATCTCCCACGTAGCCTAGAGTAGCTTTCTTGCCAACCCCTGCCCGCCCTCATCCCTCCCTCCCTTAGACCGAGCCACGTAGTTTATGGACGCCCCCTTACGGAAGCATGCCCTTCCTGACGCCAAGTATTGCATATCTACTAACAGATTGTACTACGTGGAAATGGAGAAAGTGTTACCATATGTCTGCGAAATATATATGTTCTCCGTGTGACATGCGTGTTTTTTGCTTGATAAACGTGTAGTTTATGAGACGGAGATGTGGAACTGTCCTGGTATTTGTCTTGGTGGCTGTTTAAAACCGCAGTTGGGATGGCTGGTACGCGGGAACTTGGGTTTGTGCACGGTCCGTTGTAACTCCAAGATTCAGTGTGTGGCGCCTCAGCACACTGGGCCACACTGGCGGGTATCAAGGGTCTATGCTCATAAGATGTAATTGTACGCTTACAGGTAAGCTTTCGGGAAGTAAATGTCTCCTCTTCACTGGTGACTTCCTCTTCAGAAATTTTGTATCATAGGAGACAACAGATATGACACAAAAAAAAATCTGTCGTTAATTATTCAATTAACTTTGTTTCAACAATGTGTAAATTTGATTTAACGACGTCAAATACACGGTCCGGCAATAAAACCTCCCACATTTCACGTAGCCGGCGTGCGGGTTGTAGTGAGGATACTGAAGTGAAATGTGTTTTGTTTTAAAGAGGTGTACCTGCCATTTTCAGTGTGCGCCATGTCGTGGCTTGGTGAGCATCGTGCGTTTGTTGTGGACGAATTTATTCGTAACAGTTGTTCTCAGATTTTCGGAGACGATTCGAACTTGGCCTACATGATCGTGTCCCGGATAGAAAAACTATTCAACTGTGGGTGTCAAACCTTAGAAAGACAGGTTCAGCACTAAAAAAAAAACCTACAGGCCGTCCTCGGACTGCAACAACGCCGGAAAATTTGGCGCGTGTGAGTGTGTCTATGCAACATTCACCAATCTTTGGGGACACTTAAAGCCTATAGTGTACAAACATCGTCCCACAACACTACAAGCACTTAAAGAGGCCATTACCCAAGAATTGGCAGCCATTTCAAGAGAAATGACGCGAAAATGTATGGAGAACTTTCTGGATAGACTTTGTCAATGTGTCAACAATGGAGGGCAGATATAATTTTTAAAACCAAATAATTAAAAATGGCAAAGTATGTATTTTTCATAAATAAAAGTAATTATTCTCTATCATATTTAGTTTTTATGTGACAACACATTAAAATGAGGGAGGTTTTATTGCCGGACCCTGTACAAAAACCTGGCTGTATGTTCCACATATTCTACTCTAAATTATTATAAAAAGTTGAGAGATGTAGTGCATTAGTAATTCTTGCCATGACCTCCTTTTACTCTGCTTCATGACACTCATGCTCGCGCATTCTCCCGGACTTCCTTCAAAACGTCAAATAACACGGCCGCCTCTGGTCCCTAATGGCAGGCTGACCTTTGGCATTTCAACAAGAAACCTAACGGCGACAGCAATAATTTGGCATTTTTGTTACATACGACTCATTACGTGACAAACGATATTTATAGTCAACTGCGAGTTAAATACCTTCATTTATTGCAGCTTAATCATCATATGCCTTCGATCTTGCCAAATATAAGAAACTATAGGTTGTGTACTTGAAACCTGTATCTCTTGCTTGACCATTCATCGATTACGCAATTTATGAGGATTGCGTTTATATCTCACGTCTGCGAAATCTGCTGCCGACTAAACTCTTTATCAACCAAATAGCGTCTCTCTAACTGGGTAACACTTCTACCGCGTTGTCCACTGAACGACTCAACTGACTCCTACACTAACTATTGCTGCCTGCGACTACCAAATTGTTTCTGAACTACTGTTTTTTATTTTCTCTTTACTCGCTCCCGGATACATGCCACAGTTTCCAGGATGTTAGCAGGAACTGATCTGACTCAACCGTTGGTGTCGCTTTCTCTGGCCCGCGAGTGAATAGTTTCTCAAACAAAGAGTACTCACAGCAAAAAACTAATTCTTTTGGAGAAATCCTACTGCCAGGCGCGTGGGAAAATTTTAATGTATCTCTGTTTCGGTACATTACAACGGAGGAATAACCACGGAATACCCCCTGGCCAAAAGAAGTGAATGTTGGAACCTTATCCTCACAACTTACCTCGGTGTTGCAATAATCTCCTTTTTTTATTTTTTTTTATTTATTTTTTGCTTATGGCTTTAGGTTTCGTTGACGTAGAGGTCATTAGAGGAGGGAAAGTACTAGGGACAAAGATCGGAAAGGAATTCGGCCATAGCCTTTTGAAGGAACCATCCCAGTATCCACCTGGAGTGATTTTTTTAAACCGTAGAAAACCCAAATCAGTACGGCCGAACCGGGATTCGAACCCGCGTCCTCCCGCGTGCGAGCCCAAAGCGTAACCGCTCATCCACCACGCTCTGTAATAGTCTCCCAAATGTTTCATCGGATAGTTTACCAGGTAACTAACTGCAGCCAAAAATATAACAAACGCAAAATGAAGAAGCACTTGTTTTAATGGCCAAACAAGGTTAATATCAACAAACGTGGGGACAGTGTTCTCTTACAAGCAGGCAATGTTCAGTTTTTCCTGCTGATCGCCAAGTTTTTCGGTTTTGTTCGTGTTTTCACGTATAGCTAAGGGAGTAGAAGGACGGTCCCGTGGAGTTCAGACTCGATCTCTCATATAACGGTGTCTGAGACTTGCAGTGCATACTGATAAGCCTACAGCAAGGAAGCTGTCATTATGTGTGCTATTTTTTCTTATAAACTTTCCCAGAACAAGTTTCTACTACCATCACAGGTGATAACAGTTATTTTTGACGGGAGTTTAAACTGGTACCTAGTATGACGTTAGGTATAGTATCACTTTTCTCGGGAATTAGAAATTGTAGTATAAATACATATTTTTGATATTAAAATTATATTTTTTCTTCAGCAAGTAACATAGAAAGTATTTAAATACTGTTATTTTTAAATACATCCTCCCTTATGTCATTTAAACTGATGTTATCAGTCCGTTAGCTTATGCATTTCTTCAGAATACAAATTCTAACGGCTTTTTGAGGGGGAGAGGGGGAGTGAAGGATCGTGATCTAGAGTGCGGTTCATTCTTGACCATGTTTCTCCTACTTATAAATGCTTAGCATTGAAAAATTCACCATCATACTACCTTCTACGTTTTTCATAAATTTCTGACGATATATGTTTTATTTTTTAGAAAATTTAGTAATAACGAGTTCTTACAAAATTGGATGCAGTTCTGCTAACTCATAGCTCTCAAATAAATAACGACGCAATTTAAATAATATAAACATGAAAATGATAGTCTTCTAAAATATTTGAAACATCTCAAAAACATTATTTCGGCAGCTATTAATGTGCTAAAATGTAATGGTAACCACTCACTATACTTTTAGTTTTTTGTTTGATGTTCTCTTTATCGGTTCAAAAAGTCACTGGAATTTATCCGTGTTTTGGATGAATCATTAACTGCGCCATATACATTGCAGGCTATATAAATGAAAGACACTGAGCTTGATCGTCCTAGCTTAGTCTTTATTTATAGATATCATGTCTGCTTTGTCACTGGGCTTGTTTTGCTTTTAGCCTTATCATTGTAGCCTTTGATGCTGGTTTTTGCTAATGCACTGCTTTCTGTAGGTGGGAATCCTATCCTTGTAAAAAAATCCTGTCATTGCTGTTAGTTGATAACATATTAATATGTGGTATGTGGGTAGAATATTTTCAATACAAATATGCCACGAAAATGATAACACAATGCATTCCTGCGAAACATATGTAAGTTATATGGAAATGTATTATTTGAGCCTATCAGTAATGACCAAGTGAATAGTAATATTTTAGTAGGCCTACAAAAATCTTAGGACTGCTATTACGCATAACTGAAAGTTTTCCTTTGAACCTTATATCGTATTGTCTAACTACTCTAATGAACGCTTTCTTTTAATCAATAAAGGCTAGTTGTCATTATAGATTAAATAATTTTTCTTCTGCGATTTGCTTGAAATCGTATAAATTGTAAATCGATTTTGCTTTTCTAAAAACCTTTAGAAAAAGACAAGAATGCTATCGAAAAATTTATTTAAACTAGCATTACATTTTCCATTTTAACTGCAGCAAATTGAAACATCCGTTATGTTTTCTGAAATGAAACTTCGGGAATTATCTCACGTTTACAGATTATATATTATGTCACATTTCTTGTAAATGCCACACTAGAGTAGAATCGAGGAGAAGGCCTATAAAACAAAGTGTTAAAGCAGAGTGTCACAACATAAAAGCAATTACCCTAATCCGGTTGATAAAACACCATTAAAAAAGCATAAGAGAGAATTTGGTTCATTTGTATCATTTGTTTCTAACATAGGATACATGGAAACTTTTTATTCACACACATAATAGACACGGTAGTCGAAATGGTCTAAAACGACCTCGTAATGCTGAGTTACTGGAATCAATAATCTACAGTTTGGAAGGTTACGATATTACGGAATTATTACCGCAGTTTAAGGAAGAAATGGAGCGATGACTGGCTACACAGTGCAGCAGCATCTACACACGTGCTCTAAATGTGAACCAATGAGAGAAAATTGGAGCTGTTTCTACAGCTATCTTCGCTACTATTTAATAACTCTCCAACGTAGTAAATGTCATGACAGCTAGGGAGGACAGAAAACCTTGTTCGAAGCTATCGTTTATCGAGTTCCGCTGGTATAACTAAAGTACGAGATCTCTTCAAGGATTATAGAACTGAAATCGTCAAATCCAAATAAATTGAGCTCGGGAGATTCAGGATGGCTGGCAGTGGGAGGGACGGCATAGTAAACGCACTTCATCAAAACAATGGTACGGCTTAAATAGTGATACTTCCTCGCGCTCTAACCAAATCTAGGCAATTAAAGTTTGTAAACAATTCTGAAGAACCAAATGGTTTTTGATGAATACATATCGAACAGCCGTGTAGCTAAAATAACAGATGCGAAGTGCACTTTTTTTTTTTTTTTTTTTTTTTTTTTTTTTTTTTTTTTTTTTTTTTTTTTTTTTTTTTTACTCATGGCTTTAGAGGTCATTAGAGGTGGGATGGGACTGGGGGGACAAGGAACGGAAAGGAATTCGACCATGGCCTTCTTGAAGGAATCATCCCGGCATTCGCTTGGAGCGATTTTGGGAAACCATGGAAAACCCAAATCTACATGCCCGGACGGGGATTCGAATCAGCGTCCTCCCGAATGCGAGGCCACAACGTTAACCGTTCACCCACCACGCTCGGTGCGAAGTGCAAGTAGTGCTGATGACGGATAGCACATTCGTAGGATCCACACTACCGTCACACATGTACGTAAATAACAGCGCTAAAAGAGTTGCATGATGGTAGTAACTTGCCGATTAGGCAATTGCGACAGTTAATTGAATGTGCTAATACCCTACATCATAGTTTTCAAATCTTTAATGGCCTACTACCCCTTTTCGAAAAGAAAATTGCTCACCTAACCCCTTCCGAAAAAAAGAAAATACCAACTGCCCCCTTTCAGAAAAAACATAGACTCCTCATCATGTAATAAATATTGACACCCATAGTGTTCCAAACGTAGTATTTGAAACAGCGATTCAATGACGCTCATCTTGGTCAAGTGTACAATATCGTATACTGGAAAATAAAAGTTTTCTAAAATTACTTTATTAAAAGATAATAACAATATTGTTAACAGTATTTTAAGTAATATATACTGTGGAAACATATTAACTAGAGGCCTGAGATCGGTATAACGACACAAATTTTTCGATATTCGGTGCCTCATTTGTCATCAGCAATCTTAAATCGTCGCGTTCCACTATTGACAATCTTCCTTTTCTTAGCTAATAAACTGCTGACAATGATAAATCCTCTTTTGGCTACATATTTCCATGGGAATGCAATAAAAAACTTTTTTCATGCAGCCCTTAAAGCCGGATACAATACTGGAAATTAGAGGGTCGTGGTTGATCCTCAACGCCCCCTAAATTTGCCTTGGATCAAAAACGCCCTCTATGATCACTTCAACGCCACCGGTGGGCGGTACCGCCCTCATTAGGTACCACTGTCCTATACTGATGACTACAATAATTTAGACATTTAGGAATAAGTAAAATTGAAGTGTATATACGTCATGCATTAAGGCTCTTCACTACAAGCGTAGCGAGACTATACTGACACCACTTCCGCTGGGTGCTAGGCGCAATCGACGCAACCTGCACGCCGCCTTGCGGAAGACACCAGGGTGAGCGTTGTCCTTTACGAGCCTTTGTCTGTGGACGTGGAAGTGGTCCGTCCGCTAGAGATCTGCGTGCTGAACCATGGAGGAAGGAATTATATGGAGGAGAAGTGACGTTAAATCGGTGAAGCAAGCACTAAGCTCTCCCGCATGGTGGCAGCACCGGCAGCGACCATATGGCGCTTCCCAACAATTAAGGTGTTCACATTGTGGTAGATGCAGTGATTATTTCATTTAGTATTGTGTATAAGTGTTTAAAAATGCCAGCTTGTGTTGCGTACGGTTGCATAAATAGGCCAGACAGGAAAGAACCTGGAATATCATTTCATAAGTAAGTTGAATTGTAATTATCGTTGTTGAAGTGAGCGGTAGACACCGCAAACTTTGCAGCACATCTATAAATATTTAGTCATAGCTCTCAATGGGATGACTTTGTTCTCAAATTTTTCTTGGTGTAGTGTAGAAAATCAGCAAACCTTGCTATTTTGCACATAATAGACTAGCATTATTTTTTAACGAGTGTTTAAAATGAGATTTAAAGGGGCGTGTTTTACTTCGCGATTCAGTGAATTTACTATTACGATTTCTTTCGTCACGTTGCTGATAATACTGACAATGGATGATGAAATTAACTGTTATGTGAGAAGCTGCGAGTTTTATTAATTTTTTAAATAGCTATTTCAGGCCATTGACTTAGGTTATTTTTAAAGCTTCATATAAGACTTGTTTCTGTTTGTAAATACGTCTATACCTATTTTTACCGATTTTGAAATCTTTCTCATCTATTTATGTCGAAACAGGTTCATGCAGAAATAAAAATGGGCTTCATAAATAAAGAAGTTATTGGCCTTTGAACAAAATCAATTTGGGAAATGTGTTTCTAATTTAGTCTCTTTTTTTTTGTACAACATTCCCCCCCCCCCCCCCGTATCTAAATCTAACTGAGAGATAATTTTTTTACAATTGTCCTAATAAGCAGGGCTGTGAAATTAGACAACACATCTTGATCAAGAGAATGTTCATTAAGGTGACTGAATAAACATTTTATTTCTGGTACCAGCCTACAAAATGTCTTGGTTGCTCATCCCTAGAGTGGGTCCTCTTACTTTTTTTCTGGTCTAGGACACATTTCAGACTAACCACAAGTGGTAGTAATAAAACTGAAATATCCATTCTGCATGTCAACCATGTAATCATTGTGGCTTTGACAGAATTAATTTTTGGTCCAGCCTGCATCCAAACCTAAACCCCTCAATTTGGATGTTATATATCCCCCAAACTAAGCAAGATATCGAAAACATTTATTCCTTATTATCGAGTTTTTTCGTCGTGTTACATAAGAATCCATCATTAAATTTGACTATTGCGAAATTTTTCTTCTGCATTTCAACTCAAGACACCTCACTTTTGAGACAGTATATCTCGAGAACTAGGTGAAATATCGAAAAATTTTACTCTTTATTTTTTATTTGTCTCGTCTTTTTAAATAAAAATTCATCATAAAATTTGACTTTGAATAATTTTTTCTTCTGAATTTCAACCAAAACCATTTCACATTTGAGACAGAATATCTCGAAAACTAAGCAGGATATCAAAAAATTTTATTCTTCATTTTTTATTTGTCTCATCGAGTTACATAATAATCCATCACCAGATTGCGGCGTCACGTTTATCCTAGAGTCCCCTTGAGGTGTTTGTACATATTCCCCGTGTTTGTTGGGAAGCGGTCAAGCCCCCGCCACTCCGGCCATGCCCCCCCACTCCTCCGCCGGCCTGCTTCACTCCCATGCGTGGTAAAGGTCTCTTGCGTCGTCTCCATATTATTCCTTCCTCCATGTGCTGAACCCGCCAAAGAACACAATGCGCGACCAGTAATTACCTGATAGCACATCTGTCGCCATGCGGCAGACATACATCTCTCGCCTGTGTTCTGTCTGAAAGTTAACAGTGGGAAAGCTGAGTCAGCGGACGGCGTAAAGTCCTTACGTTTTACCGTACAACATTACCAGTCCCGCCGCAAACTAGAGGTGGATTGACGAATCAAATCAAGCTTCCATTCGTGTAGTCTCTCTAGTTTTTGTCCGTTGTAATTTGTTACGTCGTTTAAGTTACGGATGTGTACAAATGAATTGAACTGTTGGCGTATAAGAGCATGTGTAGAGTTAAAGAGCTCACACTGCTCAATGGTATAGTGCCTCCTTTCAAAGGTGTGTAGGTTCTTAGCTTGAATCCTGGTAATGCCCGGATTTTTTACAGGCTTCTATTACTACCTTTATCCCTAGCAAAGATACTTTTGCGTATGTGAAGTACATTGGGATTGCACATTAAACCGTTGGTCCAGGAGGAAGTGAATTGTTGTCCCACATCTGATACTCTGGCTTAATATGTTTCCTTAGATATAACCAATCTTCGCGTTTTGGATTAAGTTTCCTAGGCGTTAAATAGTGGCAGGGCTCACATCAAAGGCAAATGACTCAACGACAGATTAGTTCTCCATTCACGTAAACATAAGCGAGTGTTAAAACACAAAAGAAATGATTATTTCAACCAACAACTGCAGAAGAAATGTTCTACAATAATAACGAATGAAAGAAATGTCACCCGCTCTAATCCTTCTCGATACGCAGGTTAGTAAAATTAAATACATAAAAATAATGCATATGATACTAGAAATGCTCCAAAAGATAGTGTGGTTATTACTCGTTTCTATTCTATTGAGTGCAACCAACTGAGTGATATTTTTAACGGTTTCTATTCTTGAATAAAAGGATGTGAGTAACAAAACATGATAAATTCTCATTTTCGAAGGGCTAGTTATTTTGAAATGTGAAATTAAAAGGATGGAGATATACATTCTCTAATACAGTTACTTTAGTTGTTAATGTTACAGGAAGAAAAAAAGATTCACGAACAAGCGATTGGAAACGGAGTAAATTAGAATAATTTCAAACGGATATAAAAGACTACCACCCTCACAAATACTACATTCCGACTGACTAAACAGTGAAAAATATTTAGACAGTAAGTTCAGAATTTCAAAAAATATCTAATCATTCTAAACGGCAGTGAAGAAAATATTACAACTTACGGTATCTAAAATTTTTCCTTATGGCATAATTAAGAAATGAGAAGTTACTAGTCTTTCCAGACAGAATCACAATAAATGACATATACTATTACTTCCACTTCAAATTAATCAAAGCGTAAACGCTTTTTGGAAGTTAAGTGAAATGTGTATCTAAACAATCTAATTTTAAATGTTTGTAACTTGATATGACAGCAACAAGTGCAGGTTCCAGAGTACGAGACTGGACACAAAGATAGATAGTGTGCTCATTCTATGTGGCAATGGCTAATGGGAGTTTTAAGATTACTATTTCTTATCGTACAGTTTGAATATTATACAGCTTAACGAAGACAGTTCTGTGTCTGGACACAATCACAGTTTTATGGAGAGGCGATAGTGGGAAACACAGATATTGCTGAATATTCTCACACTGTTTCGACCGATAGCGTTTAATGCTCTGGACTGGCATTTGGGAGGACGCGTGTTCGATCTCCCGTTCGGCCATACAGATTTCTGTTTTCCGTGGCTTTCCGAAATCACTCTGGATTATTACCAGGATAGTCTCGTCTAAATGTGATAGCCGAATACTTTACTATTCCTTGTCACTAAGTATCTCTCCTGATTTTAATGAAACCAACGAACCGTAAAGCCTTAAACGTATGTCTTTGTTTTTAACGTGTCTGATTAAATTTCATGCTATAGTTACCTGCAGAAGACATGCGCCTCTGGATAATCTCAGGAAAGGTTTTCATCAGAACGGCTACACGACTTTTTAAAGGTGAAGCCTTACCGAAATATGAAGGGACATTAAAGGCCGTTCAATTAGTAGAGACGTCTCAAGGTCGGTCTGCTCTAAGTCAATTTCTCTACCTTTACATCAACATCAGAAAGGGAAATTTGTCACTCGCCTACCAGGACACAACGGAAAGCACGGAGAGGTAGGAACGATAGAGGATGTGTGGGTGAGGAGCGGAGAGAGGCCAGGGGAACACGACCTTGAGCCGGCAGTTCGGAATGAACAGGGTATAGCAATGCTGATGCGTCCTTCACTCACCGTGCAAGGTAGTCCATATAACTCTAGTGAATACGCTGTTCGGTTAATAGTGACTGAAACGAAACAGAAGACATACATTACAGATTACAGTACGGGAAGAAAGAAAGACTGCTCGCTTACTGACAAGTAAAGCTCGAAGGAAAGTATTAAGGTCTGTTGAGTTGGTTAAGGACGGACGAAACAAATTTTGATAAATTTGAGTGCTTAACAAGCGGTCCGTAATTTATGATGAAACCATTACATGATACAAAAAATAAAATGAGAACTAAGATTATGACCGACGGTTACGCATACTGCGCGAGGAAAGGAGTAGCTGGTGAGGGTTGAAGAGTGAGACTGGTGCAGGGAACGGGTGACGTGGACTGACTGGAAGGATGCGTGTGACAAGGAAAGAGCCGCGGAGAGACGAGTGCTGGCAGCACTTGAGGATGTGAGTCACACATTTTGTCCACTCTGGTCCTCCCACGCGCTCGAGCCAGCGGACGTCGGACACATTTTATGGTCACATCGAATTATGCCTCGTTACTACAAGCAAGCAATACTCCACCAAGGAACAAAGTGCTACTCTGCTTCCATACGCAATTGGCGCTCTTTCTGGCGCAATAGATATGATCCCATAAAAACAATTCGTGTGAAATACAGTAGGCCAAGTCTCGTGAATATGGAGTGACAAGAAGTTATGAGAGCTTGTCCTCAGACAAGTCTACCCTCTAAAGTGTGTACCCACTTCACTTTCTGAGACAGAATGGTTTCGGTGCTGCAGATCGTTCATTTATAATAAAAAAACTCTGGTCACTTTGCCAAATGTCTGCCAAGTTTTAGTATACCTATATAAAAATCTTAACCGTGTTGCTTTATCAAACTTACAAATATACGAAAGGCAAGATCTATCTCCTACGTATTTCCGGTTTGACAAATCTTAGATTAAATCACATTTATTATGCCTTTGATTTCAATAACAAATATGAGATACACAATAGTCAAGTCACCGGAATTCTTTTTATTCTACATAAACGATCTATGACACGAGAGAAACCATTCTGTTTCAGAAAATGATACACACCGTAAATTGTAAACATCCCTCGGAACAAGATCTCATAACTTTTTGTCACTGCAGAGCGCCGAGACTTGGCCTATTTTTATAAGAATTGTTTTAGTGGGCTCTTATTTCGTTTTGTAAGTTGATCACTAATTCTGGATTTTTTTGTTTATTTATTTATGACTTTACGCCTCGTAAAGGCGGGATGGGACTGGGACAAGGAACGGGTAGGAATTCCGCCATGGTTTTTAATGAAGCTTCCCAGCATTCGCCTAGAGTGATTTGAGGAAACCATGGAAAACCCAAATCTGGATGCCCAGACGGGGATTCGAACCGGCGTCCTCCCGAATGCGGCGCCAGAGCGTTAACCGTTCACCCACCACGCTCGGTGCTTATTCTGAGTCGTCGCACAAATGGAGCGATTCACTTTTCAGAATTTAAGACATCTACATACGTTACCAACAATACCCCTCGTTCTCTGCAAACAACGTGTGCGCGCCATGGGCGACCGCTGCCAATATCCGCGGATTTACGTGCTGCCACCATAACTAATTAACGAGTAACTACCAAACTGAACATAGGAACAAAGTAAAATTTAAGATGTTGGTTAAACTCGCTTATCTGTATGCATAAATGAAATTCCAGGCATATAATCTCATCCAGAGCAAAGCAATTAACCTGCAAACATTAACCAAAAATTTTCATTGTTGGGGTTGCCATTCAATATTGAGAAAAATAACAAATATCAGACTTTTCTTATGATTTGGCGTTGAAACTGTAAATAAAAATTATTTCAGCTTTCTACGACTAGAGTTTTGCTGATCATCAGTCAGTTAACGTGGAACAAAATCTGTGAAATTTTCCATATGAATAAAATCCAAACTAAGAACAGGGACTGAGAGTGGTGGTTGAGATCTTAACGCCCTGGTCTCGTATTCGGGAGGACGGCGGTTCGATTCTCTTTCCCGGCATCCAGATTTGAGTTTTTCACGGTTTCTCCAAATCACTTCAGGCGAATGCCGGGATGTTTCCTTTAAAAGGCTATGAACGAATTCCTTCCCGCCTCTAAAGACCTCGCTGTCGCGTGAAGCCATAAGTAAAAAAAGAAAGAAAAATAAAAGAACAGGAACAAAACACAAAACAGATTTAGTATGTTTCTTAAGATTGTTAATTTCTATGTATAATACAAATTTGGGGCATGTAGCATTAATCAGACCGAAGAAATTGAGGTAAAAAATTGGCCCGAATCGCTTCGAGAAAAAGGGTAGACAATGCCGCCATTGAATCGACTTGGTTTGGCACTCATTCTGGCGCAGTAGATATGATGTGTAGCGAAAAACGAATAATAAAATGTTAAAACTGAGTACTAAGGGACACCACTAGTCACCCTTAAATTAGAAAACAGCAATGGTATAAAAACTAAAAGTACAAAAATTTTGTAACCGATTCTAGGGTCAAATTCAACCATGTTAGATAACCTAGACACCTGAGGAAAATAGTTTATCTTCTTTACGTGAACGTGCAGAGTGTTAGTGGAATTGCTCATATTTTTTTCGAATATCCTAAAAAAACAAACAGCACTATTTAGTTATAGCAAAGCCATTGGACGCGGGTTATTTCCTACCAATTGACGTTTCATACCTTCTGGCAAAGGAAGCACCAAAATGTTTCTATCAGTATGGAGATTTATGTTTCCTCTTAACCCTTGTGCCTTCGTATCTTGGATTACTTTATATATATTCATTACAAAACTATATGTAGTACAGGTTGCATAAAAGATAAAGACAGAGGCCAAGTACAAACAGCTGAACCTTTTATAAGCCCACTGTCAATATAAACAATTAGGAGAAATTAATGAGCTACTTTGGCCATTAAAAAACAATGAATTTAATGCTGATATTAACCTTACATAATATGAGAGAGTCGTGCAAAGTGGCCATTGCCTGTAAAGTGTCGACAGGAGTTTTGGAAGCCAATGGGTAATGCCATTTCAGGGGTAAAATCATAAGTTATTCCATTCAATGACTTTAGTTCAGTGTTGCCACCTTACGAAAACAAAAGTCGCTAGATATGGTCTCAAAACTCACTAGATTACGGGATATTTAGAACTAAAAGAGTCGCTAGAAATCGCTAAATAAAATAAACAAAATTTTTTAGGTAAGTAATATAAAAATATTTTATTAATTAGTATTTTTATTAAATTAAACATAATATTTTATTAAAAATCAACATCAAATTCTTCAATAGGTATTTCTTCTTCATCACCTTGCTCTATTAGTGGAGTTACAGAACTTGCAGATGTGGAACGATGAGATGAATCGTCAGTCTTAGATTTAAAAGAGTATTTAGCATCTTTACCAACTGCAGCAATCACATCAGCCGGAAGCTCGTAACTGTAGCAGATTTTTCACAATTTTCAACTGATTCCTTATAAAAAGAATGCTATTAAGAGTATGTACAGACATTCTGTTTCTCAATTTGTTTTTAACAATGTTCATTGTACTGAAAATCCTTTCTACTTCGGCATTCGAATGAGGAAGTGATAAAGCCGATGTGGCTAAATCAGATAACTCCAAAAAGGTATTAATTCCAGCAGCATTCTTGTATTTTCGAACTTCAGCACAGAATTCAATTACATTTTTTGTAGCGTTCCATTGAACATAATTAATACCATGCCATTGCTGAAGGAGTTTGTCAATTTTTTCGTCATCAAATCCGAGTTCTGAGGCAAGATCTACTATTTTGTTGTCTTTGACCTGGCGAAGAGTATTTTCCACACTCAAAATAATATAGTTGGAAGGAAGTCTTTGCTGAATCTCTTTTGCTAATTTGGTAGTGAAGTCAATACAACGTTTCCTGATTGTATTTATGACATCGGTGGGTAATGATGTCTTTTGCACTTGAGATTCAAAAAGATATCCTAAGTAGGGTACCGGATTCAAGTGGTTTTCTATTTTAATTGACAAATAATCTTTGTCAGTTGTTGTCACCGAAGGCATTAATACCCTATTACAAATAGAACGAAACAATGATATCAATGTGTTCAGCAAGGCAACAGGATTTGAATCCTCACTTTCAAAGCTCTTCACTCCAATTTGTACATCATTCAGAATGCTCCTTAAAAAGCACATATAAAGGCGATTAGTCTCATCGGCGTACATAGAATGAAGTAAATCGGCTGTAAAGCAATTATCTCTATTCATAAGAAAATGCAATTTTAATTCTTCCCATTGTGACAAAATTCTGGTCGCTGTTTCTTCAATCGACAGCCAACGAGTGTCACAAGACTTCAATGTTTTCAACGGTTTTTCACCACAATTTAACGCCTCAAATATTCCTCTTACTCATCACAACGTTTAGGTGAATGTGAGAACCATTTATACGTTTCTCTTATGAGAAATTCTATATTTGATGGTAATGTTTGCTCAGAAGCATGTGACACTGCTAATTGCAGAGAGTGGCAAACACATCTAACAAGAATTAAATTGGGTAAGCCGTATTCATTTTTCAATATATTATGTACGCCATTATTAATCCCAGTCATGACAGAGGCATTGTCTACCCCAATTCCAATCAAGTCCTTCAATAAAAAACCATGGGATTGTAAACAGTTTACCAAGGCAGTAGCAATTCCACGAGAATCAGCGCTCTTCAGATATGACTGTATTTTGCGTTCTGCTAAAATATCTAATGACTATGCCCAATAATTTTGATACACTGAGGTCAGTAGATTCATCTAAAAGTACACTATACTTTTGAGAACCAATGTCATCCAAAAGCATCTGTTTGAAATGAGGAGCTAAAACATTTTTAATTACCTCAGTGCATTTCGTTCTGTGCATTTTCACATTCATTACAGACTTCGAATCACTAATACATTTCTTCAGAGCTTCAGACAAGTGGTCAATGTGCGTTATGGATGTATGTTCTGCAATAAACAAGCATAACGTACCTTCAACTTTAACGGAGTCCATATTATCTTTAGATGCTGGCGAGAATTCAATCTGTCTGTTTTTGGAAATTACTTTACATTTGTCTTTGTGTTTTTTTGTTTCACAGTGTTTCTTTATATCGTTAATTCTTGCCAATATTTCACAATGACAAAAGGTACAAAAAGCTCTTGTAGAATCGTTTATCACAGGCCGTAACCACATTTTAAACTCTTTTTTAGTTTCCCACTCTTTCCGATATTATTGTGTATACAGTCTTCTTTTTCAGTGGCACTTCAATAGTGAGCGATAAATACCACTTCACACACCACAGGAACAGCAGAATTTTATTTGTATAACTTTCGCGAACACTTCGACGCTAACTAAAACTGAAACAACTAAGTCAAGGCAGGAACAGCTATATCTGTGGTCAAAGACTTTTTCTGTAATTGTTTGGTCTGTGATCCCCGACAATGCTTTATTCTAGTTATGACTGTGCTGCGTGGCGAGTACATTTTTCGAAATTCTGCAAGACTGAATATCACCTAAAATCACCAAATATTTTTTTAGCGATAACATATTTAAGAAAATCGCTATCGAACTTCAAAAGTCACTAACTCTAGCGACAAAATCGCTAAGGTGGCAACATTGCTTTAGTTACCTTGAGAAGTCTTATCCTGTTGTAATCTCTAGAAGTTATTAGCATATTTATGGATTTTGATTACCCCAATTTTGGGAATTAATATTAAGAATTCATATGACTTACCGCTTCTGAGCGAAACTGTTTTGCCAGAGTATTGTTTTGGCCACAAATTCACGGTATGGATATCGCATTGTTTCATTGCATAACTATGTTTCTGTAACGGTGTAAATCCGGGCCAAGTGGCCAAGCCGCTGGAGGAGTTAGTCACTTTGCCCGCTAAGTACCATCTCCGTTCCCTCCTTTCCGATTAGTAACTTTCCCGACATACAATACTTTCAACAGATGCTTTATTATTTGAAACTGAAGTGAATTTATTACTAGTAATAGAAGAGCAAAATCAAATTATTTCTATTTGAAAGTTGTTTTATTACAAATTTGATGTTGTGGTGGTACCTTAATGAATGAAAACATCTTTTCTATAAGTCCAAACACATTTTTCTAGTGCCTCTTGCAGTAACAGTAGGAATACACAAAAGCAACAACCGAAACGAAGTTTCTGTGCTGGTGTTTACATCAAGCCCATACCAATACGAACCAAACTAGAAGAAGAAGACAAAAACAAGAAGGAAACCAGTGCTAGAAAGAAAACCACTGAGTGCAAGAAATCTAACCCAAGAAGAGAGTCATTTGATTATGATGACGATGATTTAGAAGATATAATTTGCTTTTAATACTTGTACAACGAAAGTGCTTCAGCTGTAAGATCACAAGAAAGATGGATACAGCGTCAGACTCAAACGTATTTCATTTGGGCTCACGAACTCTGTTTGGAGTTGAAGAAAACAACTTTGTTTCGTTTGCGAAAATTGCAGTTTATGTTTATTTACCCTTTTCCAGTTATAATTTCTATGATTTACAAGTTATACAGCTTTTCTTTAAAGAAAGTACATAGTTTTGCAAATTTTGAGTGTTTTTATTCACTCATTTCTGAATTTGAAGCTAAGTGGCCATCTAGCCCGATATGGTCGGACAATTTGGTTACTTTTTAAAAATTTGTCACTTTAGGAAAAAACTTAATCCAAAGGTATCTAAAAAAATCTAGTATGTGCTAGTATAACTGAAGTATGTAACCAGCAATTTTGATGCCTATTGGTTTATTCTGTCAGCTCAAAATATCGTCAAACCTCAGCTTAGCCACTTTACAAATATGTAAATATTTGTATTTAAATTTTTTTATATTCAGATTAATTTAATATTTATGAATATTTAGTAAATTAATTATCTGATCAACGTAATTGATATCCCAGGCTGCCTTAATTTCTTAACACTTTAACTGAATAAAAAGGTTGCTAGTTGAAGGAGCAGGAGAGATTTTAAAGCTGGCAACGGTATTTCCGCAGAAAGCATGGGCTGGCGCGAGCTATTGTTTGCACGACCAGGGTGAATAGGCACCGCTAGCCGTCAAGGTCAGTGCGTTGAACCCCGCGTAAGGATACCTGAACGGCGGAAGGGGTGAGCGACGCGCGGGAAGGCCAGGGCAAATTGACTTCGAGCCTCACGTGGTTTTGGGAAGAAGTCAAACAACCAATGACGTATCATATACGGGGTCTACCGATATTAATTCAGGGCTTCTTTTCCATGTAACGAAACTTCGGGAAGGAGTTTCGGAAGAGGGAGGAGAAGCGGCCATACTGGGTCATTCTGTGATCAGCGGTCGTCGTGTCCAGACTTCACGGTGTGGAGCGGTACTGTACTGGCGAGCTCCGACTTCGATCACAGGCTGGTCGATTGATGCAGTCCATACACTGATGGTACAACTTACCGGCCTACGCCACACGCCGCCGCTGCTGATGCTGGTGATTTTGGTAATGTGTTCCATCGCCCATCATTATTTCATGGTTTGGAAAGACTTTGAAGAATCCGTAATCGACCCATGAGACAGAATCTCTGCTCAATTCCATTTAAAAGCTAGCTGGCAAATAACCTCATGAACTTTCAAGCTCCATGTAAATTCAGTTTGAGCCTTAATATTGTTCATCCTTTTTAATTCAATTCGGAGCCTAAGGGATTTTATCCACCATTCATGTAACATTTAATTGTTGGCTTGTGGCCACGATGTTATCATGTTCTTAATTTTATAAATGAAATATTTAACATTCAGTTTATGTTTTCTATCTTCAGGCAGATTGTAAAGCCGGATAGTGCTTTTGCTTGCAGGTACACATAATATCTAACGTAACGTTAAATGTATACGGCTATGTACAAGCCATAGGAAAACAATAAATTAAGCATTGTATGTCTTTCAACAACAGCAATCAGGATCCTTGCTACCTAAAAATTAATTTCATAATTAAAATCAATAACCAAATTAAAATTAAAGCATACAGTAAAGTAATGACCGACCCTGTCCCTCACTACAATATGGAGCCCAACGCTGGGGCTAACAAATTGCCCCTCACTACAATATAAACTACGATTTTTGTTTTGTTCAGGCTTTAAAGGTGTAATGTGTGCATTAGGGCGGCTCCTATTTATCAGCTTTGGGGAAAAAAAAAAAATAGCTCATTGGAAAACTGTCACGTAAGCTGCCGAACAATCTTTCGGGATCTCCCGACCGACAATGCCAAACGCTTTTAATTTTTTATACTATAGTATTTTGGTCACTGAAGCTTTTATTTCTTTCGCAGTCAGTTTGTGTATGATCTACACTAATATTATAAAGGCGAAAGTAAGTCTTTCTCTCTGTTGCGTTTTGACGACTAAAGGGCTTTACTATTATTGATGACAAGAAAATCCTATTATATAAAACAATAACGTGGCGTCTGCATGCGTCGTCTATAGCTGCTACACGTATTGACTACAGAACGGTCACGTGACAGCCGTCACTCGCCAATCAACAGCCACCATATTGCATTCCTTCCTTCATGTTGCATTTTGTTTATTTACTACAGTTAGATGCAGAAACTCGTGTAAGGAGAATGGTGTTTGATGTTTATGTTATATTATTTGTATCAGTTATACACCAAAATTCATGTAAGGAGAAGGGATTCAATGTTTACGCTATTTTATCTGTGTCAGTTATAAGCCCTAGGTTAAACCATAACCTAAGATTTTTTCGGCAGACAGTAAGAAACAGTGAAGTGTATTTAAAACTCGGAGAAACGTAATGATGTATTGGTCAAATAAATAACAGTTATCCGTTTTCGCAATTATAGTCTACGTGATCTTAAGTAAAATGCATTTATTTATGCAAAATCCTAACCAAATACTCTGATAATCTAACCAGAGTAACGTATTCATTTAACAAAAGATATCATTAAAAATGACAAATTCGTTTCTCCTTATAAGCTTTTCCAGAATAAATTCTTACTACCAATATATATGATACCATTAGTTTTTGAAACATGTGTTAACTATTAAATGAGATTTAATATAAACTTTTGATTAGATTTAAACAGTCAAGGATATGACTATTTACAGTATAAGCGATATGACACTCGGAATACAACAACGATATTATTGCCGCAAAAGAGCAGTGAGTAGAGATATTAGAACTACGGAGAGCAGGGAAAAAAATTAATGCGAGACAATTATGTGTCACAAAGTTACAATTAGTACGTTCGTTTAAATTTACAAATTGCTTTTTATTTATCTACGACAACCAGATGTAAAAATTCATGTAAGGAGAAGGATATTGTATGTGTACGTTATATTACCTGTATCAATAATGAGTACTAGGTTAAAACACAACCTACGATTTTTTTTTTTTTTTTTTTCAAGAAATAAGAAACGATGAAGTTTATTAAAAACTCAGAGGAAGTTTACACAAAATGTACGAATCACGAAATATATCATTAAGATAAATGGTAGTTATCCGTTTTTGATATTATACTTCTCGTCATTTAAAGTAAAATAATGTAAATAAATCGGTATTACTGGAGATCGCGATTCTGCCAGGAATTGCTGTGGTAAAATGGAAGAATCCTGTAGAAATATTTTCCGTAGTACTGTACATTTAACTGTATTATGCCCGTCCAGGATGTATTACAACCTAATTTCTGCTTGAAAATAATGTTAGTCTACAGGCTGTATTACAATGGAATCACTGCTTAAAAACAATATGTCTTGCGATTGACTACAGCATTTGAGAGTAGGCCTAATAGAAGTTATGATTTTCGAAAGCAATATTAATGGAGGGTTGTGGTTAAGTTGACCAGAAAGCCCACCAACACATTTCATTACGGCGTAATTCACTCTGAAATGAGTTTTACAGACCAATTAAACTGCTTTCTTATGCCCCAAGTTACTGAAGGTATTAATAAATGCGGGTGAACGTAGTTCGTACCTATCGTGCTGAAGTGTGCCTGGACTAGAAATAAAAGTGATATTACATGGATAGCAAAAGTTTCTGGATTCCTAATTTATTTTTCATTTTATTGGTTCTATACATCCGCCCTCATTAATTCAGTAGAAGTTACTACTGTATTGCTGTGTAGAACATTATCAAATCAAGGCCACTAGCATTATCTAACAACAATCCCGTATAATTAACCAACTGCAAAATAATAACAATAATAATAAAATGAACTGCCAGAATATGGCGTTCAAACCGTCATTTTTGACGGGCTAGAAGCTAGTACTTTATACAACGGAATGGTGAGAAATGAATAGCGTGTGTAAGTTTGTAATGTTATATTAATCGCTCAGACTGTTTTTCTCTCGCAGTCAGTTAGTATACGACGTGTGTTCAAAAATAATGGGAATTAATTTTTATTTAATTCGTTTATATTAATAGTATTCTCTTGAAGGCTTCTGAAACTCGACCTTAGAGATACCTTGTCTTTGCTTTGAGCTCTCACAGCAATGCACTTTCAATATCATCTCTGCTTGTAAAACGACGACTCTTTATTTTTGAGAATAGAAAAAAGTCAACTGGGACCCTGTCTGGCGAATATGGAGGTTGGGGCATTATTAAGATGCGTTTACACGCTTAAGCCATTTGCGCAAGCCAGTTTGTGCAAGTAAATCGTTACGTGTGAACGCTGGCATGACGTTTGCGCAAGCCAAAAAGTTTGGCTTGAGTAAAATCTGTCTCGACAGAAAATCGGCTTGAGGTTGGTGTTTTTCATTTAAAAAAAATCATTGGTTTTTTAATTAAATTAACCATAATTTTTTCACTTTTTTTAACGCCATAATTCAACTATTTTGTGTGCAAAATGAAACACATTTGTAGGCGTCAAAGGAAAGGGTATTCTTCTCTCTTTGTTATGTATTTTATATATATATATATATATATATATGAATTATAACTGTTTGACACTATACACACATCCGGAAAGCTACATACGTTTGAATATCTCACTAAACTTGCTAAGGCTTTAATGGAGCAACTGCAATCCAAGTTTAATAGTAGGGTTAGCAAGTTCGTAATAGATCACGCTTCCAATATGGCTAAAATGAGAAGAGACATTAGAATTGAAAATACTATAACATACGGTTGTTCAGCACATTTTCCGAATTTAGTATCAAAACGATTTGGAAGTGGAAATGGCCAATAGAAAGGAGCATGTTGTGCAAATTATCAAATATTTCCGAAACAGTCATGCTGCAAACTGTTTAAAAAAGAATGTGAAAAAAATTTTGTGTTGCCACAAGATGTTCGCTGTAACACTGACTGATTGTTTTGAAGCACATATTTCTGAGAGGCAAAAGTTAATAAAGTTTTTTGGAGAGAACATAAATATAATAGACATTGTAATTCAGTTAAAAGTCAAAATCGCGGTAGTAAAAAGATCTTTTGAATAATTTCTGAGATACTGAAACCAGTATCAATCACAATGGATATAGAATTAGCGGGCCTCTGTCAGATGCAGTAAATGTTTTATATATAATGCAAACCGCAGCCTTTGCAAGAATTAGTTCTTCGTCAAAATTTTCCATTTTGAACACAGAAAACTACAATTTTCGGGGTTCCTCGCTTCATAATTGCGCAAGCCAAACTGAACGTGTGAACGGCAGCATTTCATTCAGTTCATTTGCACAAATTGGCTTGCACAAGCCAGTTTGTGCAAATGGCTTGAGCGTGTAAACACACCTTTTTTTTGCCAAAAATTCAAGAATAAGCAACGAGGTATGAACAGATGCATTATCGTGATGCAAAAGCCATGAATTGTTTTGCCACAAATCCGGGTGTTTTATTCGGACTGCTTCACGCAAAAGGCGTTGAACTTGAAGGTTAACCTTCTGGCTAGAACTCATGGTGCACTGAGCGATTAAAATCGAAGAACACAGTGAGCATAACTTTCACATTTGACCGAACTTATCGAGCTTTTTTCTGTCTTGGCGATCCAGAATGCCTCCACTGGGATGATTGAGCCTTAGTTTCGACATCATATCCATAAACCCACGTTTCATCACCTGTTATGACGCGTTTCAATAGTTCGGCATCGTTGTTGACCTGATTTAGCGATTCCTGAGCAACTTCCATTCGCCGTTGTTTCTGTTCGAAACTCAACACTTTTGGAACAAATTTTGCCGCAACACGTTTCACACATTTCACAGAAGAAAACATTTCATGGCAAGAGCCAGTTGATAAGCCAACATCATCAGAAACATCTCCAATTTTGATTCGGCGATCGTTCATAATCTTTTCTTTCACTTTTTCCACGATTTCATCGATTATTGATGTGCTAGGAAGGCCCGTTCGCCTCGTCATATTCATCTTCACGGTTATCTTGAAAACGCTTATACCATTCGTAATCCCATGCTTGACTCACAGTAGATTAATCAAAAGCAATATTTAAAATTTCTAAATCTTTGTAGCACTTAATTCCATTTTTATAGAAAAATTTAATGCATATTCTCTGATTCATGATTTATAAGAGGCGCGTCCAGAAAGTAAGTTCCGTTTCAATTTATCTCCGCTGCAGCGCTACGATTGCAGTTCCGCACATGCGCTGTAGACGATGTGTATCAAGGGGAAGAACATGCGTCATTTGGAGATCACTGTCAGTTACGTACGCTTTGTTGTGCTTGTTTGAAATGTCGGCGTTGATTGAAAATCCCGCCGCCTGTGAAATCAGGTCTGTGATTCGGTTTCTGAATGCGAGGAAAGTGAAACCAAGTGAAATTTATCGGCAAATTTGCGATGTTTACGGACCAAATGCGATGAGTGATTCGATGGTGAGAAGATGGGTCCGACAGTTCAATGGCGGACGTAGTGATGTGCACGATGAAGAACGAAGTGGGCGTCCACCTTTGGTTACAGAAGAACTGGTTCACGCGATTGATGACAAGATCCAGGAAAACCGTAGGTTTACAATTAGTGCTCTCGCTATGGACTTCCCCCAAATTTCACGATCACTGATGCATGAAATTGTTACCAAACAACTGAAATTCTGTAAACTTTGCTCACGTTTGGTACCAAAGATTCTCACTGAGCAACACAAAACACAACGGATGGGTAGTGCACTTGAGTTTTTGACCCGTTTTGCTGAAAGCGGCGAAGAATTCTGAGGCGGATAGTCACAGGAGATGAAACGTGGGTTTCTTACGACACCCCTGAGAGTAAGCGGCAATCAATGGACTGGAGGCACACTTCATCCCCACCAAAGGTTAAGCCGAAGCAAATCATGACACCTCGGAAAATGATGTGCACAGTGTTCTGCGACTGGAAAGGCATCCTACTCATTGACTTCTTACCGCGCGGTCAAACAATCAAAGCAGATGCTTATTGCGAGACACTTCGGAAATTTCGCCGGGGACTGCTGTCAAAAGGTGTTGTTTTTCTTCACGACAACGCACGACCACACACTGCAAACGTGACGAAAAACCTCGTACAGGGATTTGGCTGGGACGTGTTTCACCATCCTCCGTACAGCCCTGACCTCGCTCCTAGCGACTTTCATCTGTTCTTACATCTCAAGTCTTTCCTTGGCGGTCATCACTTCACCAATGACGACGAGCTGAAAGAAACTGTTTCCAACTGGTTGAAGACACAGGCGGCAGATTTCTATGAAGAAGGTATACAAAACCTGGTGCCACGCTATGACAAATGCCTGCAAAATTTCGGCAGTTATGTGGAAAAGTAGTTTAAGAGTTGTAGAATTTTGTGCAGTAAAATTTTCTTCTGTATCTGTGTACAATTTCATTTTATTACCAAACGGAACTTACTTTCTGGACGCGCCTCGTACAAATGAAAAATCGCTGACTGTTTCAAAACACGTGTTATCCTTTTAACAGCTAACAAGAGACTAAACACCCAATATAGCTTAAAACATAAAGATACTTTTAAAACACGTTTGTCGACACAGCAACGAAAAAATCGCGCCAATCGGACTAATATAACCCACGTAATTTCAAAATTACCGTTACTTTTTTAACACATCTCGTATGATCTGTTCATAAATTTCGTTCACAGACAAAACTTGTTATATAGTATAGATGTTAATTTTCGCTGCTCCAAACTATTAATTTTGTGTCTACCTAAAAGGTTCTGATATCAGTAGGCCTATATTTTTTCTTCTTTTTTGACATGCCTCGAGGTAGTTCTAGAAGAGTAAGAGCAACTAAAGTTATTAGAAACAAAGAATCTGATGCCCATGATGAAGAAAGAAGAGACGACCAAGCTGAAAGACAAGCTGCCCTTAGTTAACACTCCTCCCACACCTTAGGTTTTTTTTTTTTTTTTTTTAAACATGTTCTAAATTGATTCTCTTCATGCGACAGGTTTGATGGTGACGGCTTCCCCACCATATTATCCCGACTTTTGACACCTTTTTAAGTAATTTAGAGCTTTCTCTACCCAATTCTAGCAATAAAATTCTGTGTACACATGTGCGAAGTCGCGGGTGACAGCTAGTGCACCACACTTTTCGTTTGTCTAGCAGTACCCATATTGCTGAATATCGGATAAGCTAACGAAATAAAAACCGTTTGATCATGTATGATTTCACTTGGAGCAAGTTGATTAAATTCAAAATTATACCCCCTTCTGTTAGGAAACAGGAGACAGTGATAAATTACCACTACTCCACATAGAAGGTAGGACTGGCGCATAGTTCAAATGCTGCCTCTAGCTTCCCCGTATTACATTAAATCAGACGTCAACATGACACGTAACCATAGCAAAATATATTACGTGGAGTTACATAAATTCACGATTACGAGAAGCAATGTAGATTTCATTATACGTAACTTACAGCTTTCTGCATCCATTTCTAGTAATAAAATTCTAAGTTCTCACTAGTATCTACAATATACAGACTTTTTCCGTTTAAAGTTTTATTATATTAATACATCTACATCTACATATATACTCTGCAATTCACAAAATTGTGGGTTGCAGAGGGTGCTCAGCACCAAAGCTAATCTCTTTGCTGTGCATTCCAATCCCTAATGGTACGAGGGAAAAAAGAATTCATATAAGAATCAGTCCGGCACCTTATTTCTCTAATTTTATCTTTCCTGTCCTTCCGACTCAAATAGGTTGGTGGAAGAAGTATTTCACTACACTCATGAGTGAAAGTTGGAGTACGCATGTTTTCCAATAAGTTTAAACGAAACGTGTGTCGTCTATCTACCAGAGACTCCCAACCTAATCTACTAATCAGTTCAGTGACGCTTTCATAAGGACTGTAGCAAGCGGTCACGAATCGAGCGGCTCTTCTCTGTACTTTCTCTATACTTTCGATCAATCCCTTACGAAACGGGTCCCAAATGGCACAACAATAATCCAAATGTGGACGCACAAGAGATTTGTACGCTATCTCCTTTGTTTGTTCATTACAATTTTTCAAGATTCTACCTATGAATCGCAGCCTAGAATTTGCTCTACCTACTAAAGAATTAATGTGTATATCCCATTTCATGTTCCTTTGTACTGTTACTCCCAAATATTTAATAGAATCGACCATATCAATAACTGTATTGTTTAACTCGTATTTCTGAACTATCGGATTCTTTTTGTTAGTTATGCTCATTGTCTTGCACTTTTTACAGTTTAGAGTAAGTTGCCACTCAGCGCACCAAGCCAAAATAACATCCAGATCGCGCTGAATTTCTTAGCAATCAGCCAAAGTTCTTACTTCCCTATAAATAACCGCATCATCAGCAAACAATCTAAAAAGGCTTTTCACTTTGTCTCCGAGATCGTTTATAAAAATTAAGAAAAGAAGTGGTCCTATTACACTTCCTTGAGGTACACCCGATGTAACATCTAGATTAGAAGAACTTTCTCCTTCAACGACAACATACTGCGACCGACCAGTTAGAAAATCCTTTATCCATTCACAAAGCTGATCCGATATACCGTACGCTCGAAGCTTCGCTAAAAGGCGGTTGTGTGGCACAGAGTCAAAGGCTTTCTGGAAATCTAAAAAAATTGCATCTACTTGTGAACCTGTATCGATAACTTTCATTACGTCGTGTGTAAATAGGGCCAGCTGTGTTTCACATGATCTTTTCTTCCGAAATCCATGTTGATTTGTTGTAAGCAAATTATTATAATCTAGAAAATTCATAATGTTCGAGCATATAATATGCTCCATAACTCTACTACAAACAGATGTTATAGATATGGGACGATAATTCCCAGGATCACTTCGATCACCTTTTTTGAAAATCGGAGTTACTTGCGCGATTTTCCAGTCTGAAGGTACTTTTCGCTCTTCTAATGATTTACTGAATATATCAGACAGAAATGGCCCGATTTCTGCAGCATACTCTGAAAATACTCTTACTGGAATTCCATCCGGGCCCGGTGCTTTCCCCCACTTCAGGAGCTCTAATTGCTTAACGATACCTGCAGTATCTATTCGTAATGATTCCATCACCGACTCGCCACGGCGTGGGAAAACGGGAATACTATCCTTAATAGATGCCCATTGAAGATTTATAATAATTTCTTCAGCCTACAGGTGTGGGTATTACAGCGTAAACTTTACAAAAACTCATTTTTTTATCCAAAACTAACCTTTCCTTTGAATACTGGATATACGATTCGACCGATACATTACTGAAAAAGAACCATTTAACATTACAAAAACTAAATTTTGGAACAGAAATACCTAATTGCAATCAATGGAGCAACGCAGTAAGAAATTTCATGTCAATACGAAACATGACAGGAATTTTCCTAATGAATATGGACAGCTGGCATTGCGATAGAGATTGAAAGTGTAGCTTAATGAGACCCTTAAATTTTTTTAATGCATCGTACCTTAGGAAATAGTGTATATTTTACACAATCAAAACAATTTTCGATTGAACTTTCATAGAATTTATAGGCAGCTTTATTTTCTTTAAGCATAGCGACACGCAAAAAGCAGTTCTTAAACTATCCATCAACACCTAAATATTCAGTTATTCCTAAAATCAATTGCGACATTGACGTCGGGGTCATTAGAGGCGGGGAAAAAATGGGGGCAAGGAACAAGAAGGAACCAGCCCAGCATTCGCCTAGAGTGATATTGGGAAACCATAGAAACCCCAAATCTGGATGAATGGACGGCGATTCGAACCCGCATCCTCCAGAATGCACTGCAATTCCATCAACCATTACCAGGTTGTATCTATTTAACACATACGTGTCTATTAAATGCTCCTATGCAAGTGTTCTAAATCCTAAAACTATTAAATCAATTTCGTGTTAATGGCAAAATTATATCCAACTTAGGCATACACGATATGTAAATGTTTCTCCACCTTAGACCGCGGACCACTAGAGGTCCGCAGGAAGAATGTTTAAAAACAAATCTAGTCGCCGTTTTCGTTTAGTATAACGCTATAAGCGACTATAAATTATAACCCCAAATTTTTTATAAGTCACGAAATTGCAATGACCAGAGAAAACTCTGGCATTCTCAATATGAGAATGGGACAGTATTACTTCTACAATAGTCTATTCATTTCCAGTTGGCATCAAAAACATCTCCGTTTGTCTAAGGATCAAGTAAATGATGGCTTTCAAAGGGTCATGTAGTAGATGTGAGGGACCGCTGTACGTGGTAAGGTTGGTAATATAAAAGTGGTGAAGTAAGCAAAAATAAAAGGTTAGGTGTAACGTCTAGCATCTTATATTGTACATGTAGGTCGATGTTATAGTGTAACATCCAGCGTTTAGCTACTTTATTATTCTTTTGGTTACTAAATATGAAGAATCTGGTCAATTCGAAATAAACTTTAATAACTGACTTCCAGTTTCAGATTTGTTTTCTTTAGGAATTCAAATCATACTTTTAGGTTTATTACATTATACCGGTACAGTAAAATATGTCTCAGATGTTAATAATATACATATAGGTAAAAAATTAGATCTATATAAGTTAGTGGTTCGAAGCATTATTTTTGACAATTGACTGGTCATCGAGCAGGAAAAGGTTGAGAAAAGAATTCCACCATTGCTCTTGGAAGACATCAAACTGGTATTCGGCTACAGTGATTTCGAAAAACGATGGGAAACCTAATCCTGCTTGTCCTGACTGGGGATCGAACATGCATCCTCTTCAATTCAAAAACACTTAATGTGCAGAAGTTACCAGTTTATGCAAAATTATATACCGAAACACTGTTTCAGGTCCTTTTGTTTTCTGTGTGTAGGAATTAACTGACGTCTATTGTTATAGTTTTGAAAATACACATATAATCGTCTTTAACGATAAAAAATACGACCAATACAGAAAATTTCTTTAATAACTGATTGGCCATGACAGAAAATCTACTAATAATTCCAATAATTAGAAAACCAATACGAACGGTAATTTAAATTGTAACTCTGCAACATAATATGCATACACCGGTCTACTGAAAGCCCATGTATAACTCAACATTGAAAAGCGGAAAGCAGCACTGCAGGAAACACCAGGCCACTGAAGATCTGTGTTTGTTATTAAAAATGTGTTAAAAAGTAGAAAATGCAATAAAAGTTACCATATACAATGTTCATTATCTGAAATTTCAATGACCAATTATTATTTTGAATTGTTTGATAAATATTCTACGTGAAAATCATATGTGATAATAACTTGCGCATACTAAACTTACTTTTATGAAGTTTAGACATGTATTTCGTATACAGAAAGGCGCCCATTTTTTCATAAATATTATTTTTCTAGTGTAATTGGAGCTGCATAGTTTATGAAAGTTGAGTCATTCGGACAGTGGAAAATTTCACTACAGAACAGCGGTCGAGCACATCGATAGAGAACCAATTCATGATTAGCTATTTTGTTCAGTGCCTTGGTGCATCCTGAAGAAACCCAAGTCCTTCCTGAACCTAGGGATTATGGGTGCCTCTCAGGGTGACATATAAACAACAGAAGCTCTGGGTTATATCTGAGAACAGGTTGAATAGTACATACATATATATCAATTAAACCAGAAGATCTGTGATCAGTTCAAAAAATTGTTGTTTTTTTCTTATGGATTTAAGTCTCGTCGAACGTGGAGGTCATTACAGTCGAATAGGACTAGGGACAAGGAATAGTATGGAATTTGCCCATGGCCGTTTGAAGGAAGTATCCCGCTATTCGCCTGGAATGATTTCGGGAAATCACGGATAACCGAAATCTGGATGGCCGGACGGGATTTCAAATGAGCGTCCTCCCGAATACAAGAACTGAGATTTGACGCTCACCTATAACACTCCGTATTATAGAACTCTCAAGGCGCCGGTCTCGGTAGCGTAGGGGTTAGAGTACTACTAATCCCGCGTGCCGAAGGTCGCCGGTTCGAGTCCGGCTGAGGGCATGGGTGTTGAGTGTTGTCTGTATATATGGTGTCTAAAACTATCAGTATAACAATACATAGAATGGCGACACCGCGAACACTGGATGAACTGAAATCACAATTGAGCTGGCTGTATGGTTAAGAGAAGCCAAATGCCACTTAAAAAAAAACTCTCAAGGCTTTTCTCTGATGTTCTGCGATTATAGAACTATCCCCCATTTTGTATACGCCTCGTATTAATTGCGAAGGTTTGGTCGCAGAAACAGCACCGCTTCTTCCTGTGTCCTAACAATAAGATGTTCAAAATTTTAAAGAAGCCAGGTCTAAAGTATCGAGATGGGAGAATACTCTACAAACTATATAAGAATCAAGTGGTTATAATAAAAGTAGAGAATCACGAGAGACATGCATCAGATAAAAAGGGTGTGAGACAAGGTTGTAGTATATCCCCGTTAATATTCAACTTGTATGTAGAGGAAGCAATAATGAAAGTAAAAGAAAAATTTCCATGTGGCATAAGTGTTTAGGAAAAAAAAAATCAGTATGCTACGATTTTCTGATGACATTGTCTTGATAGTAGAAAGGGTTGAGGATATTAAGAAGTTACTGAATGGCATGAACAAAATACTGAAGGAAGATTTTGGACTGAATATAAATCAAACCAAGACTAACGTGATGAAATGTAGCAGAAATTATACCAATACTAGTAGGTTAAATATAAAAATAGGATCGGATGCAATAGGAGAAGTAAGTGAATTCTGTTACTTGGGAAGCAAAATTACAACCGATGGCCGAAGCAGGAATGACATTAAAAGCAGAATAGCACTAGCAAAAAGTGCCTTTATGACAAAGAGAAACCTTTAAGTTTCAAATATTGATCTAGGAATTAGAAAAAACTTTTTAAAATTCTATGTGTGGAGCACAGCAATTTATGATAGCGAAACATGGACTTTAGGAATACCGGAACGAAAAAAAATTGAAGCATTTGAAATGTGGTGCTACAAAAGAATGCTAAAAATTGAGTGAACTGAAAAAATAAGAAATGAATGAGTTTTGGAAATGATAGGTGAGGAAAGAAGTTTGTGGAAGAAGCTTTCAGAAAGAAGAGACAGGCTGGTGGGTCATATTTTGAGACATGCTGGATTGGTTAATTTGTTAGTGGAGGGAACAGTCGAAGGTAAGAACTGTAGAGTAGGACAGAGATTGGAATATGTGAAGCAGACAATTGAGGACGTGGGTTGTAAGCAGTGGCGGCCCTAGGGAGGTGCGAGCGGTGCGACCGCACCGGGCGCCCGCGCCGTCATATGGGGGGCGCCGAAACTGCAGAGATAGTGTGCGCGAAAAATGAATTCTGCAATAACCCAGCTTGCTGTTGACATATTATCTTAACACACTGTTCATCCAGAAGCGTTTATAAGCTTAAAAGCTTGAGATTGATGCATAGCCGTATGTCGTCATAAAATCACGTCACCTCGAGTTACTTGAATCAAGAAAATCACAACTCGTCCCATAACTAACACTCTCCGTTACCGCGCCTCCCACACCTGTTTCATACCTTTTCGGCTGTCGGTGTCACTGAGCGTGGTGGGTGAGCGGTTAACGCTCTGGCCTCGCATTCGGCAGGACGGCGGTTCGAATCCCCGTCCGGGCATCCAGATTTGGATTTTCCATAGTTTCCCCAAATCACTCCAGGTGAATGCCGGGATACGTCCTTCAAAAGGCCATGACCTAATACCTTCCTGTTCATTTACCCCTGTCCCATCTCTCCTCTAATGACCTCGACGTCGACGAGGCGTAAAGCCATAAGAAAGGGAAAAAAATGGGCTGTAGTCTTGGAGTTTATTCGCATGCGGGTGCATGTTCATAGGGAGAGATACAACCTACTTATCTATTCCTCGTCCGCAGTTCAAAATATTTCAGAATGGGATATACCAAACATAACCTCGCCATCGGCTGTTCAAAGTACAATTTATGATGATATTTCAAAATGGTCTGTCTTTGACTCTGCAGCCAGATGTGAAATAATTATTTGAGCAACGGAAAAATCTCAAAAAAATCATTGATGTCATTTTTCGAATACGCATTTTCAAAGAGCAATACCAAATGGAGAAACTTATAAAAGAAGATGGTTTGTCTACTTCAAATCTTCCTGTTGTTTATTCAACAGAAAGTCGCACTTTCATTTGGACAAAGAAGAATTTGATGACTGGAACTTCTCAAAACTTATGAAAATTCCGCAAATTACCAGTGCATCATGCTCCGTTGGATAGAAGCTTTGATACGGTTAAAGAACTTCAGTGTAATAGACAAGCGTTTATAAATACAGATTGAAGACGAAAAATCACGTTAGGTTACTATGCTCAAATAAATGTATTCGTTTTATGTGCAATAATTTCTTGTTCAGAGGAAGCTTCGGATCTGAAACACTAATACTTCTAGCAATGGTAACTTTCTGGCAGGGCAGTATTTAGCCATAAGCTACCTAGGCTGCAGCCTAGCCCTAGCCCCCCCCCCACCATATGCGAAAATAAAAATAAGAAAACATAAAAGTATATTAGTCACTGTCTTCCTATTGATATCCGTGTGTTAATAATCACTATTGTGTCTTTGAATCTTTTTTTATTGCTTGCTTTGGTGATCTTAATCATCTTTGATCGTTTATTTTATTTTAATATGTAAGCCTACTGTTTCATATTGTTATTACAATTTTTGAATTTTTAATTCCGCAGGCTTTTACTGAGGGTGTTTGGTTGGTAAAACACAATAGGGAGCACATTACCTATCGACTATCAGGCAAAAAAATTGAACGTGCGAGCATCACTTGCTAATTTTGTTCACTTCAGTCTCGGAAACGATACAGAAAGCACGTTTCTAGGTTTCGATTCTTCAGTAAGTTATCCTCGTATACACAAGTATATATAAGGGCCCGCACTACAGTTATAGCCTAGGGGCATACAGATCCTAAAGGGCCCTTACCACATGTATAGCCTAGGAGCCTACAAATCCTAAATGCGGCCCTGCTTCCTGGGTACATTGCAACTGCTGGGAAAATATGACTCTGTGATGATTAGCATCTCCGCCGTATTGTTAATAAGATGACTAATGTCTATTATTTTGGCAAACGTATTAAAAATGACAGAAGTTCGTTATCAAATTTGTCTATGGATAAGTCATCTAAATACTTTTCCATTAGACTGAATTGAGCTCCTGATGTCAGCTTTGTCGAACAATTGTCTTACCATTGTTTTTGCTGACACCAACGAAGACGAAGCCCATTTGCGTGAGTGTTTCGTTGCTTACAAGCCAGAAAGTGACTCTTCGGGAGCTGGACTCACTCACCTGTGTATCGAGCATACTTTTCAAAAGTTCGATTTTGACATGAACGATTGTCGAGGCCACAGATGTGACAATAGATCCAGTACGATAGGAAGAAACAAAGGTGTCCAAAGCAGAGTTCTGAACCAATATCTTCGAACATTTTTTAATCTATGTAGCTGTCATTAAATTTGAAAATCTCTGGAGCCGCCAGAACATCAGTTAAATCGGTTTCTTTGTCCAGATTTCTTTTAAAAATATTTGTTCTATTCTCTCGATCAAAAAAGCGATGGGAAGCAGTATCCAAGCACTAAGACGGACTATCGCTAAAAAAAATTGCGAAACTAATTTTGAGAATTGAGTTTCTAACTTTGCTGAATTTCTTTATCACTACCCTTCAGTTCGCGAGGCCCTTCTGGAAACGAATTATTCAGTTGCAGCAACAGAGACCTTGTCCCTGAGTCAGATCATGGAGCAATTTAAGTTCATAGTTTCAAGTAAATATTCTAAGCAAGGCTGTGCAGTCTGAAAGTGTATTTACGAAACTCTTCACAGCTCGGAATTTGAGAAAGAATAGCAGGGTTATTCGTTTGCTATGATAACGGCCAGAGAAATTGTTTCTCAAGGTGGGCCGTATCCTATTATTAAACCAGTCAGATATCGAAGAAACCAAAGAGTTTTTTAGTATGAGACCGTAGATGAAATAGCAACTGGGTCCAGATCAATGAACGTGTTTTGGCACATAATCGATACAATTGAAAATGCGTTGCTCATTCAACTTATACAATTATCCAGATTTAATGATACAGTGTCGTTCTTACACATTATCAAAACAATTCCCGAAAAGTCAGAATCGGAATAATTCTGCGCACTTTTAGAAATAAGTTTAATTGATGAAGAAAAATGTGACACATTCGGTTGTGAATTGATTCATGAACTTTCTAACTGAAACCTTTGTTGATGGGGCTTGAATCAGCAGAACCAATCAAAGTTCAACTTATGAAACAAAATGGTTGGCAGGATATGTTTCCGAATGTGTGGACAACACTTCGAATTTTGCCAACCACACCTGTAATTGTCGTTAAAGGAGAACAAAGTTTCAGCAAATTAAAACTTATCAAAACTTATTTACGGTAAACGCAGACTCTAGATAGACTGACAGATCTTCCAGTTTCATCTATGGAAAATAATATTGTCCAAGGTCAAAAGCGAGGAAGTGGCAATCTAGGCCTTTTAGTTATGATTTTATTTCCTCATTTGTTTGTTTAAAAAAATTATAAAAACTATGTGAATTTGACGGATATGTGTTGTGAGATTTGTGTACGCCATAGTGGCTTAAATAAACCTTTTCAAACATGTAGTGTTTCTTTTTACAGTTGTTTCTCATTCATATAGCTGCTCTCCTATACTAATCTTTCTGAAGTTTCAGTTATTATTAATATACAAAGACTGTCTTCTGCCAACGGCTTTTCTCGAGTGGAATTCATATCGCATTCATACACTTATTTAAATCCCACGGAAACTACTTTTTCGATCGGGATCCAAATTTTAACCTAAGCTATTCAGCCGTTTCGACGTGAAACAGTAAAAACATCCAAGCATACAAACATTTACATGTATAATAGTAATAGGATGTAAAAAATGTATGTTATCTTCGGTCTGTCTATAGGAACACCTTAATCATGAATAAGCGACTGAACATTTGGGGCTCCAAACTGAGATCTCGCACCACCTGAAAAACTTGCTAGGGCCGCCCCTGCTTGTAAGGGGTATGTAGAGATGAAGAGGTTAGCACAGGATAGGAAGAGATGGAGGACTGCATCAGACCAGTCGAAAGACTGATGACAGAAAAAAAAACAATATTGCAGTCTATCAGCGTAACAACTAGAATTATGATGTATCGCATAATTACCCATCGCCCAGACATTATTAAAATTAAATCTTGGACGCCAGCTGTTTCCTTTTAAAGTATCTCTTCTTCATATACCTATTATAAAAGATTAGCTGCCATAAATTCTAATTGGCGTAGTGGAGGAAGCACTTGCTTCTTATTAGAATATACGATCAGACACAAAGCAATCACAGGCACTACCTGAATTACGTCTCAAGCTCACCTGGATTTTCTAGATTCTACACTCAGCAATGGACTCTGGCATACAAATTTTGTGACCTTACCACTTGTGCATTTAACAAATTTGTAGCACAAGTATAAGTGATTGTTATAACTGGAGTAATTTTCAACAAGGGATTTATATACCCACTTCAAGTCTGTGAACTCGTGTAGCATGCACGCACTATTTTGCACTTGTGTCTGCCTTGAATTGAAGCAAGAGTCAATTTCGCTTTAAAAATAAATTACCTTCATTCATCCCATATTCATAAGCCAAACAGGTAATAGTTCCGTATGTAGTAGGATGACCGAAAGGGGCATCTATGCAATTTTAATGTATTAAATACTGACTATGGCGAATATAATAAGAAATATTTTCATGTGTAAAATTTCAGGCAAGTAGCTCACCGAACGAGCGGAGGGTAAGTTCAGCAGACCTTTACGGTGACACCTAGTGTTGTAAAAAAAACTATGAAAAAAAAAACACTTTTTTTTGGGACACGTTTTTTTCATAACTACTAAATCTCAAATTTGTAAGGCATTTATCGTTTAATATGACTGTTTTAGAGTTTATAATAAGTACTTTTCCAAATTTTTAAATCTACTATATTTTTCTGGTTCAGTAGAAAAGAAATTATGAAAATATTGGCAACATTGTCTGAAGTTTTCTTTTACGAACGGGGACTTCCCGAAGAGGCTACGTTGCGCGAGAAGGAATCCCCGTTCCCCATTGTTTGGATTGATACTTGCTATTTTAACCGAATTTATCTGCAGACATACGGATCTTTTCAAACTAGAAATTTTAAATTTATTTACAGTTTTGTGCCCCTTTTTATTACTTATTGTGCTTACCTTATATTCGTATGGTTGTTAAACTCTCAGCTAGTGATACTGAGTCATTAAAGTGTCAGTAATTATTAATTGTTTCCTTACAAATCGTTGTCGTAAACCAACGATTGAAAAAGAAATAAAGCTCCTATTTTGTATGATAATAGATTTAAATTCAAACTTAAAAGACTGTAATACAGAATTATCGGCGCAATCTTTATGTACAGTGTGTACTTTGTTCACAATTTAAAATTGCAATCTCAAAATCTTTTGCGTACAATACAAGAACAGCCAGTAAAAGAAAATGAAGCTATTTCTGAAGTTAAGGATCTAGAGGAGACAGAAGAAGAAACAGAAAATTCTGACATAAACCGAATTAGTGTTGGTAGTGCTGATACTAGTGAATGTGGTACTGACATAGAGGGTGAATAAAATTATGTTACCTATATAGATACATTTATGAATCATTATGTAAGACATTATATGATTCAGTAAGATTTAAAACACACATGTAAAATGTAAGTTCCGTAAATAAAACTATAATTTATCAAATATACTGTTTCCTGAAGGAAAAAAAAAACAAGGGTGCTAGGTTTTTTTTCATGATTTTTTTTCACAAAGCTGAAAAAATAGCTTTTTTTAGTTTGCAACACTAGTGACACCGCACAATAAGCAAGCCTCTCCCGAATAACAAAGAGTGAGCGTCTGCTGGCTCCCGCTACCATGTATTCCCCAGAGAGCCACAAGTCAAGGATTGAGAGCTCCACAGAAAAATAAAAGCCAGCCTTGGCACCTGACATTGATTTTCGAACGTCCCGGAAGTTTCGAATCGGGAGGCGCGGAAGACTCGAGAGCTGTGCCGATTTTTCCAGAAGGGCATGTACATCTCCAGCCAATAAAGATTGCCTGCTGATGGAGAGAAACTCTTGGCGAGCCAATCAGCAATATTAAAATTATCCCATGATCTAAAATTTTATGAATTTTGTTCCCATGTCGCCGAGTACTACTGAAAGAGGCGCATCTTCGTGAAGATGGATGGAGAAAAATATGGTCAAACAGCAAGAATGATGAAGAGACGAGGTTTTACATTACTAGCTTCTGAGGAGAGCAGTTGCAATTTAATGTAAGCCGACAGTATGGAACTGTCCGACTTTGCGTCTATACAAGTACTTTCAAGCGAACGCTAGCTTGAATAGATGCTAGATCCTATGGCATCATAACCGCCTTCGCTGCTCTGAAACGTCATGAAATGGTAACGCATTTCCAAGATCAAAGATAGTTTGTGCATTTTCGTTCATCGAGTTCGTGCATTTTACGACCTTGACAAGGAGACTTGCGCGGTTAGGAGCCTCTCCACCGAACAGTTAACATAGTTAGCAGTTTAAAAGGTGAGAGTATTAATTGTGTTGAAAGACGGACCATTCCCCATATAACTTTCAATCAATTCATTTTGTGAATGAAAATTCTGAAGTACTCTGGCGCCCTTAATTTTATGCTTGTTTAAACAGTGTAACATTAGTTTGTAATGATCGTTCTCTGTCTGTAACGAACTAAAGTTGATCGATCACTCCAAGGAATCGACAAAATCATGTGTGATATTTTCAGCACATTTATTTCTTGTTTATATGTCGTGTTCTTTTAAATGTATTTTCATTTGCTGGCTCAATGTAAGATGGAGCACTGCTTTGTATTTCTAGTTTTCATATTAGCAGTAAATGTGCTTCAGTATGTAAACTTTAGGAGTAACAAACAAATATCAACTTCTTTTGTAAAAGAAAACTGTCACTTTTCACCCTTTTTCCTTGAATCATAAATAATTTCATAACTCTCAGTGAATATAAAAATTTAAATAAACAAATTAGTTTATTAATTAATTAATTTCATAGCCAATAATGTTAGTACGGGGACGCAAATTTATTAATTAAAAATGAATAACCAGTAAAAATCAACGACCCCAGGGCTAACCCGTTACACGTATGACATTGGAACAACACTAACCGCTCGCAGAAACCAAGCGAGGCGGCTCAAGCAGTTGTATTATCATTGTGTCACTCGATTTGTTTCAAAGGTTCTACCGTTATGTCGAATCCCGTTTCCCATAGTTATGGTATATTATCAATCATAGAGAAAGAAAATTCAGGTCACTAATATTTTAACGAATAATGGCTCGTGCTTGGTTGACATAAGTAAATATTAGTATAGTCTCATCCCTCGATTCCCAATAAATTTTGTTTCTTAGCTTATTTGATTACAATCTTGTTGATGTTCAACGCTGATTATTAGTTATCCACAACATTCGTGCATTTTATAACTCATAGATATCAGAATAGCTGTTAACAATCCTTTAACTTACTTAATTTTACCCAAAGTATAGCATTAAAATACAAATTGCGAAAAGCCGTTGTACTGTTTGGCTTTCTGGTGGAAAAATTGTCGAGCGTCTAAAATGATTATCAGTTATGTTGCGTTAAAATACAGCTTAACCTGAAATAAATATACCGACTGATGCCTGTATATGTATGCATTCATGGTCGTCTATTAGAGACCCGTTTGTGCCAAGAAGTTAGACGTACGGCCGTAACTGTTTCTGTACATCGATGGTAATAACGAGTTATAAACATGTTTGAAAACATATTCAATATCGAAAATTACATAAAATTCACACTTTGAGAGGCTGTTTACATAATACAAATACACCATTGTTTTATGGCTATACCCATCGTCGACAGAACTGGAAGGAATTCGGCCATCATCCCGTCATTCACCTGGATTGATCTGTGGATATGATACAAAAACCCAAGTCTGGATGGCCGGAGAGGGGAATCGAGCGCTCGTCATCCCGTAAGCGAGGCCGGGCGTTACCGCTCACTCCCCATGCTCGGTTTGAAATCGTAAATGTGCTGCCAAACTGTTGGCCTTACTTGTTATAATGATGATAGTGACGAAACACGACAGCTGGCGAGTGTGGGAAAAGTCCGAGCTGGAGACTTTTCACTTGGCTGGCTGAGCACAGCGATATTATCATGAAAGCAAACACAGTTTAAAAGAGCAGGGTCGGGGGTTCCAGGCGTAAGAAGCCAGTGTCCGCTGCGACGCAATTTAGTAATTAAGTCTTATGTCCAGGATGGGCTACATTACGTACACTTAACGATACTATCGATACTTAGTCAAGACATGCAAATCCGAAGAACAGGCAGGTGGGCGCGTAATTCGTTGTCGTGTTCTTGTTCTGTACGTCACTGCAGCAGGAAGCGCCGAGATTCTTTAAACCGTGTGCACCAATCTATTCACCCTTCACGACAACAAAAAACATGCCGTTTCTCAGCCGATAAATTTATCTATCTTACCCTCTTAGGCAAGGCTGGTGTGCTAATTAATTTCGAATGGTCTTACAACTTGATGACAGTTTCGATGTGCTGCGCATTCCTCCTGTCATAAAATCAGAACGGAGCATGTTGTATTTCGTGTTTCTATTTTTTTTTTTCGTCATTAGTCTCCCCACTGGTTTGATTCAACACTCCATCTCTTCCTATCTTTCGCTAACCTATTCATCTCAACATACCCCGTGTTACATATGATCAAGCAAAGCTTAGCTTTAAAAACTTCGTGGCAGCATCGGGACTTGAACTCGGAACCCTGAAATTGAAAATCGGGATTCCTAAACATTGAGCTACCGAACCGCTCGGTTGATGTGTTAACAAATAACTACTTGAGAATATTTTTAAGGAACTGGCGACGTGTAATAATTTTTCTTTTGGTTTTTTTAAGTGTGAGAAAGATACTATAAAACAGGGATGGCCAACCCGCGGTCCGCGGGCCGCTTGTGGTCCGCGGAGCTGGATCATTATTTCATTATACACGTAAGCTTTGACTTTCAATGGTGATATCTACACTAAATTAAACTGATATTCAACCAAGCATCGATTGATCTTGCGGCGATGGACAGTGCGGGTGTACAACCGAGCCTTATTATGGCTTATGTTCCTGTAACTTTCAGCGCGTTAGTGGTTCGCTTGACTGATTCTTGGAGCGCTTGCTTCGGTTATTGATCTCCTAGCAGTTAATGTTTCCACTCATAGATGGAAGTATGCTCTTTGATTTGATTGTTGTATTTGATTCGAAATGCATTGTCTACGTTCAGTGTTTGCTGAACTGTTGTATTTGTGGCGTGTTGCCGTGATCGACTTTTAAGAACTAGTTTCTGTTTTACATGAGTCGTGTGTATGTAAGTATTACTATTGTTAAAAATAAGTGATATTTGTGTTTTTGCGTCTTTACCGAATATGTTTCCGTTATTGTTATTTTTAAGCGTTGCGATTTTAGTAGTTTCCGCAAAATACAAGCAGTTTACTTTTATTCATTTCTCTTTCTAGTTCAATTAAATAATGGCGTCAATTAGATGTTGGATCAAAGAAGCGAAAAGCTGCAGATGAATTGAGAAGTTTTCAGGATAAGTGGACAATTAACTATTTTTTTGTAGAATTTAAAATAGAGCCCATATGCTTAATAAGCAAAGAATCTGTTTCTGTATTGAAAGACATGAAACGGCATTACGAAACTAAACATGCAAAAAAGTTTGATGAGCAAGGACAATTTCGATTAGACCAGGTAATTTGGTAAATGACTTAAAAAGAAACTTTCTGCACAGCAACAGATATTCACTAGCACTGCTGCAGATTCAACATGCTTCGATAATAGCCAATAAATCGAAGTTGTATTCAAATGATGAAGGAATGTTAAGAGAGCATCATTGAAATTATGTGTCTAGAAAATAAAAAGGAATTTTCAAAAATAAGCCCCTCTCGTCAAACTATTACTAGACGTGTGGAAGACATTGGGGAATATATTGAAGACAATTTGAAAGGCAGAGCGTCTGATTTCGTATATTATTCTCAAGCATTGGATGAAAGCACAGATCTAACAGATACTGCCCAAGTAGCGATTTTCGTAAGAAGTGTTGATATCCATTTAAACTAAACAGAAGAATTAGCGGCTCTATATCCACTTAAGGACACTGCAACTGCACGCAATTTGTTAGTCAGTTACAGCAACATTAAACCGTTTTTCGTTAAAACTTCACAACTTATCTGGCGTGACGACGGATGAAGTTCCAGCAATGGTTGGATAACAAAGGTTTAGTAAAACTGATTGAAAATGAAGCCTGCAAACTTGATAATACCTCATTATTAAATTTTCATTGCATTATTCATCATGAGAATTAATGTGCCAAGTCTTTAAAAATGGATCACGTCATGAGCGTGGTTATCAAAATAGTTAACTTCATTAGATCGAAGGGGTTGAACCACCGTCAATTCCAAGAATTCCTCAAGCATTTGGATTCTGACTATAATGACCTTACATTTTATTCTGAAGTAAGATGGTTGTCCCGTGCAAAAATGTTAAAAAGAGTGATTTGAAGGAAGAGATACAATCATTCTATGCAGGCAGGTTGAAAACTATCCCCGAGTTTGAAGACATGGCTTGGGTTTGTGACTTCGCGTTTCTAGTCGACGTAACTAGCCATTTAAATAACTTGAACATTCGTCTGCAAGGCAAAGACCAATTGGTTAATAATATGTTTGATGCTGTTGCCGCGTTTAAAATGAAACTTGCGCTTTGGGAACAACAGTTGAAAAATAAATTAACTCTTTTTCCACGCTATCATTGCAAGCAGAAGTGACAGAGGCGTTGGCAATTAAGTACAGTTCATTGATATCAAACTTGAACCTTGAGTTTGAAAACCGACTTCAAGATTTCAAAAAACGTCATATTCTTTTATCTGCATTTTCAACCCCATGTTCCGTTGATATAAATTCATTGCCTGGAAATTTGCAAATGGAATATTGTAAATTGCAGTGTGACGCACGGCTGAAGGAGAAATTCCACCAGGTTGGTTTGGAAGAATTCTTCAGAAAATATCTGGACAAGGAGAAATATCCTGCATTTTACAAACATGCTTTGCGGATGATTTCGCTATTTGGAAACACTTATGTGTGTGAACAGCTTTTCAGCCGGATGAACAGTATCAAGTCACAACACAGAACACGAATCACCGATGTTCATTTGGAGAGCTTTATGCGTGTAGCAACAACTTTCGATATCAACATTGATGCCCTTAGTTCTGTCAAACAATGTAGAAAGTCACATTAAGATTATTGTATATTTACTACTTCATTAAGTATCTACAGGGTGTCCAGAAAAGGACTCCCTGATTTCAAAATTAAATATCTCGAAAACAAAGATCGATAGAGGAATGCAGTAAACGGTATGTTTATTGTGACAGCTGTAAGAAGTGTATACAGCAGTGTGAAATAATAGTTACAAAAGCTGCTAACAGTTGGCGCTGTACGCTCATATCAGCATACATAAGTGAAATAATCGTATGAAAACAATGTTTGCAAACAATCACATCACAATGTTTTCAAAATGTTCACCATTGGCACGTTTCAATGGTGGAACTGATCGCTGAGCTTCGGATCACTATTTAGGCATTACGTATGGCGATTACAGCGCCATCTGTTAGCAGCTTTTGTAACTATTATTTCAAACTGCTGTATACACTTCTTACAGCTGTCACGATAAACATACCGTTTACTGCATTCCTCTATCGATCTTTGTTTTCGAGATATTTAATTTTGAAATCAGGGAGTCCTTTTCTAGACACCCTGTATATTTCATTTTAATTTTTTTTTCCCCCTTCATAAAATGATTTAAGTATTTTTTCCAAGAAAGTAATGCACGCTGCCCGGTAGAGAGTTGTAGTTCTAAAATTTGGCCCGGCTGCTGAAAAGGTTGGCCACCTATTCTCTAAAACTTATTTCTCTTATTTTAAACAACAGTTCGTAAACCACGTTCAGAATTTCCGTGGACGCCACAAGGAGGATCCATTTTTTCCTTATGGCTTTACGCCTCGTGGACGACGAGGTCACAGACGCGTAAAAGGACTGAGACAAGGAACAGGAACGAGTTCGACCAAGGCCTTTTGAAGGAACAAACCCGGTATTCGCCTGGAGCGATTTTGGCAAACCTTAAAAATCGAAATTTGGATGGCCGGACGAGATGGGAATTGGCGTCCTCCCGAATGCGAGGGTATAGAGTTCCCGCTTTCCCAACATGCACGGAAAAAGATGGTAGCTGTAGTATCAAAATCCTGTGCATGGAAAAAATATTAATTAAACAGAAAACTATTTGTTTCTGGTGTAGACTCAAGCTAATCACATTTAAATGTGAAGGTCTCTTACAAACACGGGAGAAGAAAAATTGCAAACTAAGAGTATTTAAAGCAGAATAGTGACTTAGCATAGTAGAATATCACCATAGCTCACTGCGCAGTTTTAACACGGTCATATATTACAAGCCTGGTTTGAAAAGTTCCTGGCCACAGATGAAAACGTTATTTGCTAACTACTAAATATGAAATTTTGTGATAATCATCAACAAACAAACTTGAATTTCTAAAGACATTGTTGAAATTTCAGTTGAAAAAAAAAAAAAAATCAATGGTCGAAGCTGAAAACTTTCGAGACCATGTTGCTATATAAGGATTCATTAAAAGTGAAATAAGTAATCAGAATGGATGAAACTTCATTAAACACAAACATTGTCCGAGTAATAGTACGAACAATTCTGGACGAGCATACAAAAATCATATATATTATTTCTATAAGGTATTTTTTGTCACAAGCCTTTATCTTCCTTCATACTTAACCGAAATCAATGAATGAGGTGTCATTTTAAAGCTTATGGTCTCCACTTTGATCAAATCATATTTTAAGAAAGTAAGTTTTCGGAATTCTACCCCTAAAGGGCAAAAATTTCAATATGTCTAAAATGCTGTTTTCTGTGTTACGAGACATTTATCTCCCTGGATACCTATCTGAAATCGTTTAATGAAGTATCATTTTAAAAATTAAGATCTCTGATTTTGTGACGTCACATACTAAGAGAAGAATTTTTCGTAATTCGACCCTTAAAGGGCAAAAGTGTCAATATTTTTGTAATGCGTTTTTGTGTCACGAGCAATTTATCTCACTTCATATCTAACCGATATAGATAAATGAAGTATCATATTAAAGACTATGGTCTCCGCCGTGGTAACATTATATTTTAAGAAACGAATTTTTCGTAATTCGACCCTTAAAGGGAAAAAAGTCAATTTTTCTAAAATGCGTTTTTTGTGCCTCGAGCCATTTATCTCGCTGGATATCTAACCAAAATCGATAAATCAAGTAAGATTATGAGGAGTATTGTCTCAGCTTTGGTGACATTATATTTTAAGAAAGTAGTTTTTTGGAATTCAACCATTAAAGTGAAAAAGTATAAATGGTTCAACAACGCATTTTTGTGTCACGAGCTATGTATCTCCCTTGATATCTAACCGATATAGATCAATGAGGTATCATATTAAAGACTAAGGTCTCCGCCGTGGTAACATTATATTTTAAGAAAGGAATTTATCGTAATTCGACCCTTAAAGGGCAAAAATGTCAATTTTTCTCAAATACGTTTTTTGTGTCTTGAGCCATTTATCTCCGTTGTATGTAACCAAAATCGATAAATGAGGTAGGATTATGAGGAGTAATGTCGCAGCTTAGTGACATCATATTTTAAGAAAGAAATTTTGTGGACTTCAACCCTTAAAGGGAAGAAATGTCAGTATTTCTAAAATGTCTTTTTTGTGTCTCGAGTCACTTATCTCCCTTGATAGTTAAAGAAAATGATAAACGAGCTATCATTTTAAAGATTGAGATCTTCGTAAGATCTTAGGTTCCGTTAAAACACATTTTAAGAAAGAAATTTTTCAAAATTCTAACCTCAGAGGGTAAAATTATTAATATTTCTACAACGCATTTTTCTGTCACGAGCTATTTATTTCCCTTGATACCCAACCGAAATTAATAAATGAGGTATCGTTTTAAATATAAAATTATCCGCTTTGGTCACATCATATTTTAAGAAGAAACTTTCTCCAAATTCATTCAACCCTTAAGGGGAAAAAATATCATTTCTAGATTTTTTTTTTTTCACCTCGCTTTAAAACTAACCGAAATCGATAAATGAGGTATCATTTTAAAGACCAAGGTGGCTGCTTTGGTCACACCATATTTTATAAAAGAAATTTTTTGGAATTCGACCCTTAAAGGAAAAAGTATAGATAATATTTCTACAGTGCGTTTTTTTTATTTTTTATTACAAGCCATTTATCTTCTTCGATACCTACCTGAAATCGATAAATATCATATTGTTTTAAAGATTAAGATCTCCAGTTAGGTAAAATCAGAAATTAAGAAAGAATTTTTCGGAATTTGGTGCTTAAAGTGGTATGAGAACGTTCAGAGCCAAGTCCCTAGATTGCAGCAGCAGATATCACAGAGATGTCAATAAACTTTTTTTATTCAATAAATAGCTATTTGGATATTTTTCTCTGTTGTGGAAATACTTTCGTTTTGCTATACAGTTCCAATGCAGACATTTTATTCGCACAGCAACAAATATCACAGAGATGATGATATGTTGTGTGCATTTTGTTCAGGTTGGTTGTATTCTGTTAAGGTCAGTGACAGTTTGGCATAAATACAGGGTGTTTTAAATTTTCCTAACAGTTTCGCAATATGTTGCAAGTATTTTGATGCGTACCTATTACACTAAAAAATAAATATGTGCTACAAAAGTACGGTTCTACTTTTCATTATATTACAAGCATTCAACCTCGCTATTCATCGCATTTTATTCGCGAAATTTTCGAACGGGTCGTCTAGTCAGTGTATATTATCCGATTTCAGATTATCGAACACTACGATAGTATTAGGCCTATCACAATGTAAAGTGACAAGACCCTTCGCATTACTGTACTACCTAAGTATGCCTAATGAAATCTCATGTGTTAAAGCTCATCATTGCCACTCATCTTCAGATATAATTAAACATAGAGATTTGGGGAATTACCGTTTTTAAATTTATACCTATTCTAAATAATTATTTAATATGATAAATAATTAATAGCTGAAGATAGCAAGAAGATAGTTGTAACATTAACTATTACTGCCCATCATTTTGGCACTCACTTATTTCGGGATCTTGAGATTTTAAACTATCAACAACTACTGCTCTATTAATACTCTTTTTTAGCAAGATATCAAAAACTAAGAGAAAACATTCTTACTGACCAGTGAAAACGTGCTTGAATGCTATTATTTGAGAATGATTACAGTTTGCCTTTCTAGTTTATGAAAGCTATGGAGGTGGAGACTGAATAAATTCTAATGAGCACTGGTTAACCGCTATGAATTCAGCATATTCGACCATCGACTCGAATCCAGCCGAACACGCAATCTCGATGTTAATCTGGCGGTTCGGACGAGGTCAAAGCACCCATGCCGACCTCCAAGATATGTAAAATCAATACAGCCCTCAGGCGAGCCAAATGTCTGAAGGAAGCATAAATATTAAATCTTTGCTCCACTGTATTAATGAAAATCACGAGCTACAGATCGCGTTTCAAAACTGTCTTTCTCTTTATGACGTCAAGAAAGAGAAAAGAGGACATTCTGAGACTGCATGTTTTTACGATGAAGAAGACATGTAAGAATTACAAGGTAGTATATGCTTTGCTAAATCATAACGTTTGACGTATGCTTGTAGTCCGCCGATACCACCAGACTAAATAGAACCTGCTTCGGGAAACCTTTCATATCCGAACATTTGCACAAGCTACGATAAACGAAGTGGTACTAAACCCGAGACTGAGCGGCCTGGTTGAGGCGCTCGAACACAAGGATAAGGAGCAAAATGATCCAGTTTTTAAAAAAGCCCCACGCGCTCACCGCTCAGCTCTTCGTCATCTATCACATCCCGTACCCGGAATTTCAAATACATCATAATTCAAAATTTTATCCCTTCCCAACCCCAATGTGGACTTAGGTCTATATAAAACGATCATCTGCACCCGCCGACCTCGTTCAGTCTGCTGTAATGGCTAGTGAAGAGCTTCTGATTTCGTTATCGTACACACTAAATAGTAGTGATACCAAACGGCTAACTGACGGTCGTGATCAAAACTTGACTTTGAACCAGTAGTTTTAATCGAAAAACTTGGATAAAAAAAATCGCATATACACATTAAGAACGGGAAGTAATGATCCCGACACTATTTCCGGATTCTTTAACAATAGTGAATATTTGCAAACGAGTGTTTCACCTGGCGTCCGCACTGTTTTTTCCCCAGTGTTTGTGATGAAAATTAGTTTATTTTCAACAGTGCTGTCCTTGTCAACATTACTCGTGAATAATATGAATATTGCTAACACAATGCGGAATTGAAAGAATGACACCCTGTTCTCTGAGAGAATACGGGTAATCGTGTGCGGTGCATCATACTGTGGAAAACCCAATCTTGTGGTCTCACTGTTGGAACACCCCAATGGATCTAAAGCTGAAAGTTGAAACAATTAAAATTTCAGTTGCTAGTCAAATTGTTAAACCTATCAAACAGATTCAATATTTTAAATTTATTAAAAATCAAAGTGTACTGCCGTACAGTAATTATCGACCAAATTCTGCGTGTTTGATGATGCTCCGTGTGAATTCTTTTGCTTGTGAAGACACAGGTCAATCGATTATTTCTAGCTGTATGAGACTTACAGTAGGGTGCTAAAACAGCTGGTTACAGACAACGCTAACCTGATAACCCTCTTTAAACAAGATGATATGAACCTCAAACGACCACTTCAACACTGATATAACGTTCAAAGAATTTAGGAATGTGTGAAGGCACTGTTGAAATGTCTAAAAGCGTGGGTTCCTGATTATTAGCAAAGACTGTGATATGTAAAGTGGGAGGAACCCCTATGACTTTGATTCATTCCCGAATAAACAGTCGAACACACTGATACAGCCATCATTTCAAGTGTGGACAAGTTTGGGAGAACTTTTACATTACATAAGAATGGAGTATTTGTGCACTCGTCTAAAGCCATACTTCTCACGAAAGATGCGAATTTTCATTATCCGGGTAATATCCTTAAATATGTGATCGAAGCCGGTGTTCGCTACATTGATAAAATGGAGTATGTTCTGTCACATGTCGACGTTTGAAAATATATAAAGGAATTTAAAACTGCGAAAGTGATAATTGTACCTACTTTTCGTAGTTAGCAAGAATTAGCATACATTTGGCATTCCGATGGATACCATCTGCTTTTTTGTTTTGTTTTACACCTCGTCATCGATGTCATTAGAGGCGGGAAAGGACTGGGGTCAAGGAACGAGAAGGAATTCGGCCATGGAATTTGAAGGAATCATCCCGGCATTTACCTGGAGTGATTTGGGGAAAAACTGGATGGCCGAACGGGGATTCGAACTTGTGAATGCGAGGCCAGAGCGTTACCGCTCACCCACCACGCTCAGTAACTAGAAAATCATGAGAGTTTATTATCATTTGTATCTCAGTTTTACGCTATATTAAAATTTGTCACTGGAGGAAATATTGTACGGAAAATACAAACTGTAGGCCCTACTATACTTTCAATTTCAATGATTAATCATGCTAAGGAGATAACATAAAACAAAATTATTTATTATAAAATATAAAGATTATTATTATTTTTCGAAAATAAATTCGTCAAAATTAAGCATTGTCACGTGACCGCGAACGCCAATCAGAAAGCATTACATCACGCCATGCGAAACTCCATATAGTTGTTGATATTTTTGTAGAACAGAACAGGTTAATTGAAAAAATTTTCCTTTGTAACAATACGGTTGCTCCCAATTATATGTTGAAAAATAAGTGTGATTCGTTATGGAATCAGGATTTAGCAACGCAAACAGTAGTAATTTACCCATAATGGACGCAGACAGTTGGCAGACTTTATGCGTCAAACAATGACTTTTGCTTATCAGAATTCCGCAATATTAAAACTTCGATGCAAGTATAGACAAGTGTAAAATATAGATTATAAACTTAAATAGCATTATTTCAGTTTCGTAAACTATAACCTATTATTCGAAAATCAAGAACATTTTTTTTGATATCTCATTTGGTTCTCGAGATATCTTGAATGAAAGATGATGTTAGGCTGATATGCATCCTGGTCTAGAAGGGAGATCTAAGCGAGATGTCAAAAGATTTTTTTCTTCACTTCAATACTATCTTTGGCGTGAACAATGTCATAAAATACGGTTGTTGTTCGGTACTTTTAATTCTGTGCCGCATCGTAACTTTTCTGTTGCGTCACGTTTAAGGTACGTTTTTCTCGCTTTCATATATACTTTTCCTAGGAAAGTATATCCTAAAAACAGGTGTGGCAAGTTTTAAAGCTATACGACTGCCAATTTCCCTTCTGATCCTGGCTGCGTCTGAGCCTAACATACCTTTCAGTTAAGATATCTCGAGAACCAAGCGAGATACCAAACAATTTTCGATTTATTTCGTCGAGCTGTAAATGAATGTATCATATAGCTGTGACGCCACGGTAATCATAGTTCTGCTAGAGTGTGTTTATTACATTAAACTTAACACTTGAAAAGGACTTTAATCATAAAACCAAAACAACTTAACCTCAACTCATACATTATTATTGTATCAATGCCTGAGAAATAGTGATTCTGTAAAATTCATCAGTTTTGCTTTAGACTTAGAAATATATTGTGTGCAAACACTTACATCAAAATGATTTTCGCAAAAATAAATTCTTGAGTCTTCAGATAAACTGTGAGCATCTTTCCAGCCTGCAAGTTTTAGCCACTTTTTCCGTATTTGTTCATTGTTTGAAACATATGTAAATAACTTGCTTGGAGTTTTTATAGTTGTACTTTTACACTTGGGTATTATACAGTACTTATAATAGGAGGAATTCATTTTTAATGAAAGGAAAAAAAAACAACTAACATCTGCCATACACAGACACGATCCTACTGTTTTGTTTAGGCATGACGTCATTCAAGACGCCATGACAGTCTCAAGCGTTTTCGCGGTAACTTTAAATCGTATTTTAAAAATGCAAAATACATAATGTAAATATTCGATTTTTTTAAAAAATAATACGTGTCTTGAGTACAATAGGTAACAATGTGAACTATTAACAATTTTTTTTAAATTTAGTCAACATGCCAATTCTAAATATTATCGGGAAAAATAGCAAAAGAACTACAGTCGAACGCAGCGTAGACAACAAGAAACTCAAGGCACTGAGAGAAGAGTTAGGACACGGCAGGCAAAGCAAGGTACTTCAGCCAGACGGCAGTATTTCCACAAGAGCGACAGCGGAACGGACATAAACTACAGCGCGCTACCTTCATTAAGGGAGCGCTATAGGTATGAAAATAACTCCAATTGTCCGCAAAAAAAAGAAGCACCTGCCGGAGGTAGCACAAGCGGAACCCTCCCTCAGAGGCAGCTGACACGCGCCACTAATGGACCCGGCACAGGGGCTCCAGCCAGCCGTCTCTACCTGAGAATCAACACCACGGATATACAGCCTGGAAATTTCCTTACAATCAAACAGGGCTTTGCAGCACGTCGATAGCTCCTTACCAGTCACGTACGCGTATCGATTGTCGGTTATAGTTTAGGTGAGGAAAAGAGTAGATGTGAGAAAGGTAGGAATCATGAACTAGTTGCATGTTCAAAATTTTAAAGAAGTCAGATATAAAATATCGAGGTAAAAATAATCTATACAGTACGTAATTAGGTGGCAGCAATAAAAGTACTCGTAGATATCCGAGAGAGGTAAAAATCAATTACCACAGAACGGCCTGGGTGGATCAGTGGTTAAGGTATCTGACTGAAGATCAGAAGATTTCCGGTTCGAATCGCGGTCTCTGCGGGTATTTTCAAAAGCCATTAACCGTATCTTCACCTATGGCATAGCTTGCTGTGTACCGTGAAGTACGCCAGAACGCTTCCATACTTCGGATTCCGCATTAACTGTATGTTCTCACTAGGACCAACAACCCTAGTTGTAACACTGATGTGTACACATCCAAAGCAAATTCAAGCCACACAAAGGCTTAAAGTGGTACCAATTGGACCAAACGATCGAACATACATACATACATACATGGGATGTAACGGATATCCGCATCCGTAAGTGCGGAACTTTCGCGTGAAATCCGCAATTTTTGATGCGGATGTATAGCGGATGTTTTGTTTATATTGCAATATATTATTCTTATCGCTTTTACTGCCCATCGTCGCTTAACTAACAACAACCTGTTTTTTTTGTTTTTTTTTTCTTAAGATCTTGCAATAAAAGTAAGAATGAACTGAAGGAATTTACAAGTTTGAACTGGCATGTAAAGTAAAGCGGCCTACACACGGTCAAACTTATGGGACATCCGCGTAGAACTACTGTAGGATGTGCTCACACATTCATGCTACTTGAAGTGGTCCAAAAATGTTCCAAAAACAATCTTTTCCACTCGTACTTTCTCGCCGCACACCATTGTCCTTATCGCACACACTCAGGGTGTTTCCTCCAATCATTAACCATCGCCATACAAAGTTTCTTCGACGGCAAGGACACTTATTGGTTGTCTGAGAGTCCAGCAACCTCTAACACGTTCTACGTGTAGTCCTGTAACGCTTTCACGGCCCATCACGGAAAAATGGGATCATCCCTACGAGTTGCACTGTAGAAAGGAGGATGGCGTTGGCGCGGCCTTGTGTTTGATGCTTGAATTAGTAGAGCTGCGAATTCCGCAAAGTTTATATGATAAAGACTTTTTTTAAGACGCGTGTGTAGTTATGTAAATAATTTAATTCACTTGTGAAATCATTCCACGTTTTTTGTTGTTGAAAGATGAGGCAAAAAATAAATCAATAGATTTAACTTATGAAAACTGTAGAATTGGGCATAAAAATACTTTATTTTAAATTAATTTTTTTAATGCAAGTAACAGTCGAATGGAAAAACTGTAGGAGAAAATAAAGATTATAACGTAAGTGGCAGTTAGCTACACAATATTGCAAGTCATAATAAGAATGGTGAATTGTCAGGAAGGAAAGGGAGCAAGACATCAAAATTGTAGAGATTTTAATGACATTAAAAAAGATGGATAAATCAGCATTATTAAAATTATATCGCAACTTATAAAATTTAAAACCCCGGAAAATAAAAATTCAGTCCTTGTGTTTCTATTGCTAATAACTGGAAAGTACATTATTCACTGAAGTTTTTTTTTTAGTTTTACAAATGGAATATGTCGGCTCTGCCAGTCTTTTGATTTTTTGCTTTTGGAAATACGGCTCTCCGACAGAATGGACTTCACGAACTGCTGGTAACCAACAGGATGGAAAACTGTAATAGCCTGTTTTAGAAAACTGCCCCGCCATTCACATCATGTGATCTTCATACCCACCTAAACGACAAGCACCATTCTCTGCCATTCCACTGAAACCAGTGTTATTGTGGAGGTATTGTCCTAGAATTTTTTTCCTAGTTAGAAGGTTTGACATTTCTTCACTTGCGATATATCTTTTAAGATAGAAGTGCCGATCGCAAAACAAAAATTCGACGCAGTTTTTTGTAACGTAACAATAAATTGTATAAAGATTTCACGAAACGTTTTAATTTCCATTGCTTGCAAGAAATCGATTTTTGTCTTCTCGGATCTCGACGTCTGTGTAAGAACTTCTAAATGACAAAATAATAAAACTTCTGTAAGAATCTAAACTACCTCTCCAGCAAGGCACGTGGGACAATAGCAGCTTACATAAATAACGAGAAGCACTATCATTTATCAGTCTCCCACTCTCAAGTTCTTTAATATTCAAGCACATACAAATTTTTGAACACGAAAATCAGAAAACAACCTTTCTAACTATGTAGTTAGAGAAAATTATTCCTGAATAATAAATAACACTTCGCAATTTCAAGTCTTCTTTCCATTATTTTGGTAAAATCAATAACTTTATTTCCTTATCACAATAATATTCCAAAACACTTAGTCTATGTATTTATTCTTTTTAACAGATCACTTAGCACACACGCTACCTATAAATAATAAAGTAACTAGTAACGTCATTTGTCCAAATCTTGAGACGATGAATTCAATGTCAGGAAGGACTCCCTATCATGGGTTTTTCATAATCAGCTCATGTGAACGTCGTGATGTAGTTTAAATATATGATGGGATTAGGTATTTCCTTCCCATGTTTAGGAGAAATTATGATTTAAAATCATTGCCAAAATCTTGATTTACTTCAGCTGTACTGCCAAAGTTTATAATACGTTTACTGACACAAATTTGGCATCTCATTTCAATAACTGTTTCAGAATTGAATGAGCTTCAAATAGCTCCTCTCAGATTCCAACCTCACTTTCATGGTTTTTAAATTGTTAAGAAGGAAGCTTTGCGAACAGAGTGACTTACAGAAAAAATGAATAGAGGAAGAATGCCCCCAGACCCACCCCACAAGAAGTGAAAAGTTGTTTCGAGAGGTGAAAGAACCACTGTAGGATTAACAATTCAGGATACGAAAATTTACCTGTCTGGGTATCCCTAGCGCCTACAGTAACCTTTATGATAAAATACACTACCATAACACATTCCATAGTAACCGCTTCAGATCTCAGAGCGGAGACAGCTTGAGAGACTACGAAATGAATAGTGTGGTACCATGGAATGTCTGTACCCTTAGTAGTAAGCTTGGACATATGAAGCTTCAGATGAGAAGAGATTTAGTTGAAATTGTTGAATATTATAACATACAGAAGTGGGAGTACTACAGTAACGCAATAATGCAATTTTTTTTTTTTTTTTTTGCTTATGGCTTTCTAGGTCATTAGACGCGGGAAAGGACAGAGGGCAAGGAATGGGAGGAATTTGGCCATGGCTTTCTGAAGTAAGCATCCTGGAATGATTTGGGTAAACCATGGAAATGCTCGGACGGGGATTCGAACCCGCGTCCTTCCGAATGCGAGGCCAGAGCGTTACCGGTCACCCACAACGCTCGGTCCGCGATATAAATTGAAGGTATATCAACGACAAAGTAAAAAGACGATATACTCAACATTTTTATGACCGTCAAACTGCACCAGGAAGCTTCTGAACATGCTTCGGTGTTCGCTAGCCGAAAATGTCCTCAACAAAAACCTGAACACTACCGAATGTTGATACCAATTATGCGTGAAGACAATTTCGAGAAAAGTAGAAAATATGTTTGCAGAGAATCAGATAGCTTTCAGAGAAGGAATATGTACTCTCTTTTTCGGCACCCTCGGCGCTTGTGTAAAAAGCAGTTTTAGGTAGTAATTGCGGATAAATTCATTTACCTGGGTGATTACGGGGAGTTAAGATTTGAACACGCACCGTTAAATCTCAACAGTTTAACGAAGCTTCAATGTTCTTAACTGAGCCACCGTGTAAAAATTATTTCTGCTGAGGGAGGAAAAATAGTAATTCAATCAGCCTGTAACTTGCTGTGAATGTTGGCTATTTATTTAGTGGAACTAACATTCATGAGGCGGAAACAGGACACCCTTTCATCATTCACATACACCAGCATTTTTCAACCTTTTTTAACCCAAGGACTAGTAAAAATAATGCTATGTCTAATCTTTTTACCGACGTTGGTATTATTAACGTCTAGGATATATTCTATTGTACCATTATAGCATAATAAATCTAAAAGCGTGTTTTGAATCGCTACAGAAAAACAGCTTTTTAACTGGAAGTGAACTATTAAAAGTTAATTAGCCTACATATTGACGAGACTTTTTATATTTAGTAACCAAATGAATTATAATATTATTATAAGCTGAATATTACAATATACCACCGAGGTACACGCACAAAACAAAATAAAAGATACTAGACATTACACCTTTTATTTTTGTTTACTTCTCCTCTATTATGTTACCAACCCTACCAAGTACCGCAGTCCATCGCACCTACTTCAAGACCGTCAGATATCAGACATTAACATAAACCTTAAAACAACGATGCTCTTTTTGATGTTAACTAGAAATGGAACAACACTGTGCTATCTTCACCTGGAGATGCTAGATTTTTACCTGGTTATTGAAATATTTGTGCCTTTTAAAAAGTTGGGCTTCTAGCCTTAAATAAATGTTTTATATCATGCCTGCGGAACACCTTTACCATCTTTGCGGACCATAGGTTGCGAAACACTGGCATGAACGATTACTAAAAGTGCTTAAAAGCCGACGTGGTATCCAATTCATCACTGGAAGTTTCCATAAATTAGACATAATTTAATGTTCATCTCGAATCAATGTAAACAAGAGACACTTAACGCAGCATGGACGTGACTGAGAAGACGGATGTGAGTTTTAAACTAGTATCCGGTAATTTATAGGTAGTTTCACATGGACAATGTTCCTTTAAAACATTCAAAACGAGTCAAAAAGTTTACAGCAGTAAATCTGAAGTTTGTAGCGCGAAAAAAAACAACATTTTTAACCTCACACATCAATGATATGCTCACGATTTTTAAAATCAAGAATTATTACGAAACATTATATTTGCCAAGACCTTGAGACCAAATAACTAAGATTGTAAGCTTCACTTTATCCCCTAAAGAATGTTTATTTAGCATGTATGTGAAAATAACAGAGGATTAAATACAAAAATATGATCAGATATACAATTTTGTTATTTAAGAAGTAAAATATAGATGGCCGAAACAAGAATGATCTCGAAAGCAAATTAGCATTAGAAAAAGAAAGCCTACAAATAGAAGCGAATCACTATCGGACAGTGACCTAGAACACTGAACACACTAAAAATACGCCTCGAGCACTGCACTTTACGGAAGCGAAGCGTGACCTAAAGAATACCAACAAGAACGAAATCTGAAACATTCGAAAACATTATGTGATAGATATAGCATGAAACGAATTTTTTCTTGAAATGATGAGTGAGGAAAGGAGTTTAATTTGCTAGTGGAGTGAGCAGACGACGGCCTGAACTGCAGAAGAAAATGTGATTATGAAACTATACTATCAAGATGGAGAATTACATCGAACCTGTCGAAGAACTGATGACAAGGGAAAAACTTCGAGAGTCTGTTTAAGTACATTGTGGTACAATATGTAGCAATTGACTAGGGAGGAAATAGGACAGAAAGCAATCACAGTAAATACACGACAAATACAGTACACGACAAAATATAGAAATCCAGTTTCCTTCCCATCAGAGAACTAATTATAGCTTTCATTCCAACCCTAAAATGTTTTCCTTTCCAACTCAGTTCTGAGAACGTTTATACAAATTTTCTCTCAAGAACGAGTACGATACGATTTGCAAAAATACGAAACAGTTGAAACAGTGTGCTCGCAACTGCATTCCCCAGAAATGAGTTGCCAAAATAGTCGATTCGGTGACATTTAAAATAACCTAATACATACAGCGAACATGAATACAGACCATTGAAAGTGGTCAGTAAAATGCCTAAAAAGCAAATAAACCGTAATGCATAAATTTTGGTCAAGTAACAACATTAGTGAAAGTTGTAATTAAACTGAAATTTATCCTAAGCCGAAATGACAATTGGCATTCGTGGTTAGAGCAGAAACCATGAGTAATTTAATTTTTTTAAGTTTTTTTTAAGTTGCTTTAATTAGTAACATGTTACTGAAAAGCAGACCCAAGTTTTTTCAGCGGCAAAATTTATCAAAATTTTTGAACTATGAAACGTTATGAAAAGCAAACTTAATGAATGTATTATGCCAATTATTTTGGTAGCTATTGCTTAGCTATTAAATTGTAGACATAACTACGAATTACTTCTAATGGTATCTTTTTTTTATCTGCTTAATGTATCTCTAACAGCCAGGTCTTTAGAGACGGGAAAGGATGGGGGGCAAGGAATGGGAAGGAATTCTGCAATGGCCTTTTGAAGGAAGCATCCCGACATTTGCCTGGAGTGATTTGGGAAACCATCGAAAACCCAAATCTGGATGCCCGGACGGGGATTCGAACCGCCGTCTTCCCTAATGCGAGGCCAGCTAATGGTATCTCTGGTTGTTGTTTTGTGAGCGAAGGCTGACACGTGGCACCGATCTCCAGCCAATAGCTATCGAGGTGAGTGGATGAGTGACCTTACGAAATTTTATGGTAGACTAGTGTAAGCCCGGGACCGTTTTTTTTGCGTATCGACACGGGTCTAGAATAGTTCCAGTTTTTAGGATGAAAGATTATGACAGGTTGACCTGATGTAACCAAATATAAACTTGTCCTATGTTTCAGGGTGAATAAAACCTCTTGTGCTTGAAGAACTCAGAAGCATTAATAGAGGTGGGTATTAAACACGAATAGAGACGATAGCGCAATAGTCTAATTTTCTCACGGGTCATAGACTCGAACTTGCTTAAAAACAAACTTGACTTGTATTTGACCCTTAAAGTTCACTATAGAAAATTTAGAAAATTCCTGTTTGCTTTGATTTTTTTGGATTTTTTTTTAGACTCGACAATGTCATAATGTAATCATTGGTCATAGTATCTGTAACGGCCAGAGAACTTAATACACATTCCATATTATTAAACACTTGAGCAACTCCGAAGAAATGAATTGCCAGAATACTCGATTCGGTAACATATTTGGTCTGATGTCCACATAAAAAACCTAATAATTCATACAGCGAACATGAATAAAGACCAATAACGAAAGTGGTCAGTAAAATGCCTAAAAAGCAAATAAACTGTAATGCATAAACTTTGGTCAAGCAACGAAGTCAGTTTTAATCAAATTTAAATTTATCCTAAGCCGGAATGACAACTGGCATTCTTTGTTACAGCAGACACCATAAGTAATTTAATTTTTTTTTAAAGTTTTTTAAGTTGATTTAACTAGCAACATGTTACTGAAATGCAAATCCACGTTTTTTCAGCCGCAAAAATTATTTAAATTTTTTTAACTATGAATCGCTAAGAAAAGCAAACTTAATGAATATATTATGCCAGCTTAATTTGGTAGTAGTTGCTTAGCTATTAAATTGTGAACATAACCTCGAATTTCTTCTGATGGTATCTCTGGTTTCTGTTTAGCGAGCCAAGGCTGACACGTGACGCGGTTTCCCAGCCAATAGCTATCGAGGTGAGTGAATGAATGAGCTGACGAAATTATATAGTAGATAAGTCAAGATGATACAATGATTCAGGCAAAAACCGTAAGTATTTTCAGGAAATGTGATAATTGCTTGGATTTAAAATCATATACGTAAACAAATCTATACGACCAATTAATCAACCTAAAACACTGTTTCATATAATTCGTTTCTGGCCTTCATTTCAAAATAAATTCCCTGACATCAAATCATTCTAAAAATGGTCTTACAACGCCTACTATGCTTCAGACTTCTGATTTATCAAGGTATAGGTGATGCAGTAATTATGAATGTCGAAATTTCCTTAAATCTTCATTTGAGAGAGTTCTCTGATGTCATTTGTGCCATGTTCGACATGATTTCTAACGCATTTTCCTGAATACTATAACTCCATTAGTGTCAACGATAATTCTTATTCTGAACTAGCACAATATCGAATTTTTAGGTTATAATTATTCCGTAAGATTATAACAGAGTAACAGTTGATAAAGTCAACAGCAAATGGCCTAAACGAAATTTTTTTTTTCGATATTTTTGTTTAGTGGTTATCGAATATAATTTTGTTTAAATACCTATCAATTTTATTAGAATCGTCCAAAAGAATATTAAAGAATTCTTCAGAACAGCTTACTGCAACTCATCAGTGAAGTTCTATTTTGCGAAAGTCGAATTTCGTAAGCCACCGTTTCCGTAGATTCAAACAGAAAACTGATATAATTTGTTACGGTAGTTTGATTCGCGATCGACGAGTTCATATGGTGCTGACATTTTCAAATTGGCGTGTCTACCACGGAGTGACGCAGTTTTATTGCGCGTAATACCAAGCGCCGCCGTTGGTTCGCACGTTTCCCTTCTCCGTGAGCCGTGGCCGCAATTCGTGTTGCGCTCCGCTCACGGGATCCCCTAACGGACAGCGCAGCTGACGGTGCCCGATGGACTATGAAGAGCAACGCACTATCGTGTCCGTTAGCACGCTTTAACCTGGCCATCAAACCACATGTAGAACAGCACCATGCATCGATCCAAGTCTCAAACAGTATTTGGGAAGAAAGAGGCTCAGTGTAGTCACATGCATTTTTGATAGACACTAAGCAAGTTTTTTCCCTCCTAATAGACTAATCGATCTTCCCTCACCAAGACAGCATATAATACCATGTAAATCATTCCTAAAAGGTGTTTTTTTTGTGACAAGTCATCTTTCTTTCTCCCTACTTAAACAAAATTAATAAGTGAGTTATCCTTTTATTAAGTTCTTCGCTTTAGTAACAACATATAGGAACGAATTTTTCGAAATTCAACCCGTAGATGGCAAAACTATGAACAATTAACGTCACTGGTATGCGATAGTTCAGAGTCAAGTTGCTAGGCTTCCCTGGCTTCGATAAGGATTAATGATATCACTTCTAGATAGCAGCATCACATTTCACGGAGATGTTGACAAACTGTGTTTTCTAGAGTAAGGAACTTTCCTGGGATTTTTTGTTTATGTTAAGGAAACGTTTTATCATTTCTAATTGTTTCGCAAGACGTTGTGTTTTGCTAAAAATGAGCCGGTTCTTCTTTCATCCTATTAAAACCGCCAACCTCGCTATTCGTCGTATATCATTCGCGAAATTTTCGCTCGTGCCACCTAGTCTGTATTTATTTACAATCTCAACTTACAGTATACTTCCTGATGTCTGATTAAAGTGTGGGTGTAACCAATAACTGCAGACGATTCTTGCGCTTAGAATTCAGGTACGATGTAATTATTCAAACTACATTTCCTTTTTTTCTAGTTTAAAGTCTTGTAGGTACATGAGGTCATCAACGACGATACATTCAAAGACACCCGAAGTGTCGCCTTCAGTAACAATGTAACCGTTGTAATAAAGTATTTTGTCCCATTATAAAACTGTAATTAAGATTTCGACTGACTAAAACAGACATGTTGTTAAGCACTGCACTAGCGATCAGAACTAATATTTCGAACATAACATGAAGTAGTATATCAGGAATTTAAATCCATTTACGTCGTAAAACTCTGCCAAATGATCATTTTTATTCGAACGAAATGGTTACTATCCATGCAAATGAGATTTCCTTAATACTAAATGTAACTTTTTTACGTTTCGTCAGTTATTGGAGAAAATCAGCATGAAATAAATGAGTAAACAAGTGCTATTTATGTCGCCACACTTCACCCAGAATGAAACTGCTCTGAAATACCGCAAAAAGAAATTCTCTATGGCTGTCGTTCTTTCATTATAAGTATATGGGAATTGTAAAATGTAAGAAGTTAGTCACACCAGCGTGGACTGCTGAAACTTCATAGAAAAATATCGGTTGCAATATCAGGATCATTTCAATTTGACCTTTCAAACTATTAAACTCCCTACTATTCTGAATGAAATAAATCGATCGAGTAAGAAATTGATATTGTCAACAGCTTCACCATTCTTGGGTCTTTGTGGTTAGTTGGCGGAGGGATCGTAAGAGAACGAGTTATAATATGAGTAGAATGAGAATCGGACTAAGCCTACATTATTGGGAGGGATTTCTGGTGTGACATTAAAATACAGATGAAAAGATGGATATTTTATCCTGGTTATTCCCGAATGGGTTGCCGTACACATGTCTGGTATGTACGGTAAAAATCGGTGCAAATAGGTTTTTTAAAGTAATAATCACATAACTCCATCAAAAAACATTGAGTACAACCCAGCTTGCCGTAACGTTGCGTAAGTCGTTGTTTGTCAGTAGAGAAAAACGGCACTATTCAAGTCAGAGAATTAAAAAACGTTAGATTGCATAACTAATAAGTAATAACATTTCATGTTACGTTAACACTTGTAATAAAATAATTGTTTAAAAAATAAAAACCGCGTTCAAAAAATTAGGGCTTGATGTACCCAAACAACTTCTAGAACGGGGTGAATTGGATGCTGTGTTAAGGAATGTCAGTTTAAATTTTGGTCCAGACAATGTTTCAACCTCATCATAACACCTGTTAAAGCTGCTGCTCGATAATCGAAACGTAACATCTGGGCATTAATACATACCACATAAACAGATCTGTCGCTGGAATATATCTATTTGTTCCGGTATTACACAGAAAATATAGATTTTTAATTGTTTCTCACAACGTGAAAGCTTGGGTTCCAAGTTAAAATGTGAGGTGCGTGTTGAGACATCAGGACACATTGATCTTACGAATATTCTGCCATAACTTAAAAATAGTCAAATTGATTTTGACGGGATTTAAAACTGTGGGTTTCTATAAAGAACATTGGACATTAAATGGGGTGGGCGTAATATGGAAGAGGGATTGGGCTTTTTATACCAAATTTAGATTGTCTTTTCTGTTTTATTTAAAGTATAAAAAAAATTAAGGGCTATAGAGGCGAAGAGTAGTTTGGTTTTTGTAAAATAGTGGGGACAGTATTTTTCTCTTTGTTTTAAAGTATACATGTGCAAAGTTCCATCTAAACCGGATAATAGCTTTATGTAAAGAACATTTGTAAAAATTAAATGGGAGTAAGCGAGTGAGCGGTTGGGTTTTGTAAACATAATGTAGACCATATGTCTTTGTTTTTAAGTATACATGTACAATGTTCCATCGAAATCTGATAAAAACTGTGGGTATCTATAAAGAACATTGGAAATTAAGAGGGGTGGGGGTTGTAAGGAAGAGGGGTTGGGCTTCTTAAATCAGATTTTAAAAGAAATGTTCTGTAAGTTTTAAAATATACGTGTGCAAATTTCCTTCAGAATCGGATAGAAAACTGTAGCTTTGTACAAAGAAATTAACAAAAAATTAAGTGGGTTGGAAAAGGGGAGAGAGGTTTGGCTTCTCTAAATCAAATGTAGACAGTATTTCTCTGTTTGTTTTGAAAAATATGTGTTCATACTTACTTCAAAATCGGATAGAAACTGTAATTTTGTATAAAGAACATTAAACGGGTAGAAAGGGGGACAGAATTTGGGTTTTTCTAAAGCAATGTATACGCAGGCAAAGTGCAACCGAAATCGGATTAAAATGTGGGTTTGTACACAAAGGGGGAGAGGGATTTGTATTTGGAGTTTTTGGTCAGAAATCTTCTCCACTAAAAAATACATAGATGTACCAACTTTATAGTAATTGATCAAACGGTGACGACCGTAGCTCCCTATAACCAACATTGACAAAGAGGGTGGAAAGGGGAAGAGAGGATTGGGTTTTTTCAAGCAAATGTTGGCAGTATTTTTCTCTTTATTTTAAAGTATACCTGTGCAAGGTTCCATCCTAATCGGATAAAAACTGTGGGTTTGTATAAAAATTAAGGGGTGTAAAGAGGGAGCTAGGGTAGTTTTTTGATTTTTATGTCAGAAATCTTCTCCATGAAAAAATACATATATGTGGCAACTTTCACAAAGATGGTCAAATGACCGTAGTTTTTTCTTTTTCTTTTTTTTTTCTTTTTTTTTTTTAATGTTGACAAAAATCAAGGGGATACAAACGGGAAGTGGGGTTCAGTTTTTTGCAAATCAAAAGTTTACATTATTTTTCTGTGTGATTCACAGCAAAAGTGTGCCAAGATCTATCGAAACCGGATAAAAACTGTTGGTTTGTATAAAAATTACTGGGTGTAAAGGGGGAGAAATTGGTTTTTTAAAAATGTTTTTTGTTCAGAAACCTTCTCCATAAAAAATACATGTTTATGCCAACTATCACGGAGATCGGTTAAATGGTATCGACTGTAGGTATGTATACAAAAAAATGACAAAAATTAAGGGGGTAGAAAGGGGAAAAGGGGTTGGGTTTCTGCAAACGAAATGTTGACAGCTTTTTCTCTTTTTTTCTATTATACCTGTGCAAAGTACCATCGAAATCGGATAAAAAGTGTTGGTTTGTACAAAAATTAAGGGGTGTAAAGGGGTACACAGGGTTGTTTCGCAATTAAATTTATATGGGACCACTTTGAAGGTATACGCTATCCACTAAAAAATTATCATTTAAATCGGTTCACAATTGGCGAAAATATCGCTGAACATGCATAAAAAAAAAGAAAAAAATTACAGACGAATAGACCTCTTTTTTGAAGTCGGTTAAAAATAGTAAGCAAATGATGGATGACAACGAAGATATATGAAGTTCGTCACAAACATGTTTGATACTTCACGATTAATTACAAGGAGTTCTCAGAGATATTGATATGCAACATACACGGTACTTAAATTATTGCAGTTTATTATGCCAATGGCAATGTATCTTAAATGAACCTGATGGTCTAAAACTACAGTAAAGAGAATTAGGAAAAGGAAATTAACACAGCGCTACATTAAAATAATAATCATAGGATGGGGAATATTCTGATACTGGACTGGAACAAAGTTATCTTAGCATGAAGAAGAAACATTTCTAACCATCTACATGTACACTTCAGAAACGGAATAAACATGGCTACTGTAGACATAACACCTATAGTCAACATGAAATTGTATAATTAAGAAAATAAGACGATCCAGAAAATGGTTCATAAAACCAGCAGCACGGTCATGTTTACTCGTCAATCGAATCGCATCCTAAGGGATCGTGCACAAACTACGTGGCTCGGTCCAGGGGGGGGAGGGGTTAACTGGAAGGCTACGCTGGGCTACGTGGGGGGAGGGGCGGAGGGTTCCGAGCCAGGCCACGTAGCTTTTCTTCACAACATTTTTCACAGTTAAAATGAGGAACTGAACTCACAACAGCATGTGACTATTAATTTCCACAGTTAATTATCGACTTATGTGATTTACAATAGTCTGACGAGAGAAAACAGTACAAAATGTCTTCTGGAATCAAAAGGGAAAAAAGCTACGTGCTACGTGGGGGGGGGGGGGGAGGGGGGGTTCACAGGAGGCCAAAATGGAGCTAAGTGGTTTATGCACGCTCGTTCGGTGATGAGCTCGTCTATCGATGGTAAGCTGCTTTTGTGGAGCATGCGCTTACCATAACCAGAAGCGCAAATCTTGTTAGAAAAATCGTACTTTTACGATCAGTTAATGTTAGTCTGCTTTTATTTCTACTGAACGTAAAGATATAAATGTGATCACAATTAAATAAATAGGCTTATTCATTCGTAGTTTAACCGAGAAGAATATTTCATTATAAATAACCTCTGTGACTAATATTGGTGTTCCTTAAATCAACAGGGGTGTCGAATTAACGTTCCTCAATAAAAAAATAGAGCGTTAATCATAAATTGATGCCTTTTACAACAAAAAAGTTTTTTACATGCTACAGCGCGGCGGTACAAACCTAAAATTGATAAACGGTTTCGATACTCGGTACATAGGATATCATACTTAGGAGCCTGTTTCGTACATTATTTCGTAAGCATATAGTGAAATCCATCAGTTTAAGTATTTCATGTAAAGCAGGCATATACTGCAAAGGAAAATCTGAGATTCTTTTTTATTTTTATTAAGGGATTTATTGATGTAAAACTGCTTCTCTGAGACTACAGCACCCGCCACAGGCTCACGATTTGTGGGACCTGCGACCAGGATTGGCACCCATGGAACCACATGTGAGTCTGGACTTGCTTCCACTTGGAACAGAGCCCTTCTGTCAGCTTTTCTATCGATCACCCTTTCGTCAAATTTAGGAGTACATCTAATTAAAAGTATGGACTATAGGAACAAGGCAGAGGTTTATGGCATGTTTTAAAATATAAATATGTTTGCACTTACAGTTTACCCGTAACTTTTAAATTTCATGGAACATAAATATTCATGATGCAGAAAATGACTTTAGAATGCATAGTTATTAAGTAGTATGGTCAGAGGCTTTGAAACTGGAAAAATTCTTAACATATCGACAGCTGGTGTACTTATATTTGGACGAGAGTATACGTAAAAATGCGTCTTCAAAAATGCGACACCTTGTCTACTGATGTTTGTATAGTTCAAAATATTCACATTTGTTGGTTATCAGATTCGCAACAATGCAAGCTTCTTTTATATATAAAATTTATTCACATTAACAATACCACAAAGATTATTAGTGATGGACACCAATTAACTACATCGAAATAAAACATTCTCATGAATCTACGAGATATATTCTCACCACGGCGTAACTCTCTGCAGGTGTAGATTTTTTAATGAGGCTTAACCTAGATCATAATACAATAGAATCAATTCCAGACTAAAGAAATTCGATACTCTGAACTAGTTGCAAGTTGGGATGAAAATACCATTTTGTGCCTCGTATGGTAACGATTTCGGAGCGGAAAGAAAATTTCACGAAATGGTTTATACAGCTCTCACGTCACTCAGAATTAAAGATAATGGCAGGAAATCGGATACTTCATAACAGAATGAAACGCATAATGATTTGCATCAAGCAATTTTTGAAATATGCGTTATAGTTTTTCATATGCATTATGCCTTTTCATAGTCGAGGTCACTCTAAAGGCGGGATAGGTTTGGGGGAAAGGAACGGGAGGGAATTCGAACATGGCCTTTGGAAGGAACCATTTCAGCATTCGCCAAGGCGTAATGGCTCTTGTACGGTGAGGAATAATCGATAATAAACGGAAAGTAAATTGGACTTTGTTAATAAACGGTTTCGTCAATTATATTAAATGATTTCGTTGATCATGAGAATTCTAAAATATAGATGCATTAACCGGGATTTCAATCTTGCGGGTTCCCCGAGTCTTGACGCACGATCATCAAACCAAAGATTACGACTAAAACTGGAACGTATCTGCATACATATCCGACGAAAATGTATAGAGAAAAATGTACGCTGTTGCTTAAGACCTGAATCATTATACACATGTTTTCCATTATTATTATTTACGGTGATAATTTAATAATTTATAAGTAAATTAAAGTTATGCTTTCCAAAAATCAGTCAAATAGGCAAGATGAATGAGACTGTTCTAGCAGTTTCGATGGTTTACCTATTGGTTTGTCACGAGGACAGTGATAGACTTAAGAACTTATTATTGTGCACTGTATCTATATATTAATACGCTAAGCGAAAACTTATGATACATTTTTAAGAATTTTGCGCGCACGGAGAAGTGTTAGAGTTGGCATAGATAAAGTTTATATGGAGAAGCAGTGCAGGAAGCTAAAATCAATATATAATATGCGTTACAAATACATTAAATTAAATAAAATAAAACACTAGCTCGCCTACGTAGTTCGCTCAGATGCCGCCAGTTCTGGGCGTTGCTTCACCTGACTGCTGGTAGATAGCGCAGCTAGCGGCCAAAATTTTTAGCTGATAGATGGCGTACTTTGTGGTCTTTGGTGAAACAAAACAGTCGAGATTAATCTCTGAAATTATATATAAGCAAGAAGCAATATTTCGAGGGCTGGTAGATAGCGCAACTAGCGGCCAGAATATTGGGCAAACGGAGGAACTTAAAGAAATACAGAAAGCTAAAATTATATTTAATATATTTTACAAACCTATATATTAATATGCTAAGCGAAAATTTCGGATGCATTTTTAAGAATAAGTGCCGTGCACAAACGGAGGAACTTAAAGAAATGCATCGCGCACTGAAAAGGGTAAGACTTAGCATAGTTAATGTTTATATGGAGAAGAAGTACAGAAAGCTAAAATCTGTGTATAATATGTGTTACAGATATATCAAATTAAATAAAAAATTTGTTGATTACATTATATTTTTTTTTTTAGTGGTAAGCGAATCTGCCGATGTCTGTGATCTTAGTCAGCAGTAAAGAAAAAAAAAAAAATAATAAGCATAGTTAATACATGTTACAAATAGATTATTCGAATAAAAATTAATTTGCGATCGTGTGTGTGTGTGTGTGTGTGTGTGTGTGGTTGTGCGCGCGTGAAATAGGTTGTTTGTTTGTAACTGCTTTACGTCTCTTTTTAACATCGAGGTCTTTAGAGACGGGAAAGGATGGGGGGCAAGGATGGGGGCAAGGAATGGGAAGGAATTCGGCCATGGCCTTTTGAAGGAAGCATCCCGGCATTTGCCTGGAGTGATTTGGGGAAACCATGGAAAACCCAAATCTGGATGCCCGGACGGGGATTCGAACCGCCGCCCTCCCGAATGCGAGGCGAGAACGCTAACCTTTACACCGCCCTGCTCGGTCGTGAAATAGGATCGGAGCTAACGTTCTTACGTGAATTCCCCGCATTTAGACACTCTGTGGTCTTTGGTAAAAACGAAAGACTCGGATAAAGTAGAGATTAATCTTTGAAGTTATAAAAGGAATACTTCGAAAAGGAATATAGCGATTCTGCCAGGTACTATATGGTCATTTGATTATTTAAAATGTTAAACTTTGCTTAAGTGTCTTTTGATTTTTTAATTTCAGTAATTTAATTAGAGAGAGAGATAGAGAGACAAGAAATAAGGAATACTTATTTGTGTGAAATTAAAAATGATAATAGGCCAAATTCAAATAGCGAACACACAAAAAGACGAAATTATTTTGATAGATACTTTTAAATGCGCACTGAATGTCATTACACGAAATTTTTACAGTTTCGAATTTACAATGCGGGTCTCGCAATGAAAAACATTTCGATTCAGAAGTCACTTCAGGTGAAAGGACTGCATTTACTTCATGTTTCATAAAGCTAAAGCAGTTTTCCGGCCTTAAGTCAAAATGAATATTTTAAATTCAAATGAACCATCGATAATTACATTTCATCATTTGCTATGGTTAGATTAGAAGCTCGAATTTAGCATACAGTCACGCGTGGAGTGTATCATTTTAATTTTATAGGTAATGCAGAGAATTAAGCCAAACAACACATGCTCATAATGTATTGGTACACGCTCGCAGCTAACGACGTCAGGGTATACAGTATATAATATATCTATGCTCGCACCAAACGCAATAGAACAAATTCAAATAATGATTATTGCTCTTTCATGAAAGAAACTAAACAACTTAATGAATTACGGTCGAATTTCGACCGCTGGGCGATCACTAGTAATCATAAACAGGAGCTTTTCTTCACCATCGCTACTATCTTTCAAATTTTCCAGTGTTTCACTTGCTTCCGGCGATTTAATATACTGAAGACGAAATAATTTTTTGTTTTGTTTTATCGGTATATTAACGTAATAAAAAATACTAGTATAAAGATTCTACTTTTAACCTAGATCTAACACCCGTATTGCTTTCAGTTCCTTTCGGTCAGTGGAGCTGTGGTGGTGATTGTTTCCAGGAGCAAGAAAACTTGATTCATAAATGTCAACGCTGCTATGTTTGAAAAGTTGCTTGATGACAGCTTGTGAAGGTTCCTATAAATGGAATATTTTAAATAATATCTGTTAAAAATTTAGTCAGAACTAATTCATAGTATTTCGTTTATAAAGAGAGGTCATCAGTTTTAATGACATTTAAGGTAAATACCCTTCCTGCTGTCTGATCCAATCTTGGGTAAAACGCTTTTTAAGATAGAAACGGGGAATAGGCCTAGCTTTCACTCCAACACCTAAAACAAGAGAATAGGCTGCTAAAGAAATGATTCAATAGTGCTTGGGGTGCATTTACATCGGTCGAAAAATTTTGCACGTTATGAAAAAGGCACTAGTAAAGAGGCAGAGTAAAATGAACACTTAGTGTCTTGACAGCAACTGACAGTCAGTTTTTCTCTCTTAGCTAAGGCATCACATGCAATTAGCTACCTCTTAACGACTTACAGTTAGCTAATGCCAAATTAAAGGTCAAGCCCATCCACAGTTACCTGTCCGTATATCAGTAACCTTAACATGGCTAGCTTTCTTTTCATATTTATTGTTACGTACACATGTAAAAAACATTTCTAGCTTTTTATCTCCCATATTTTGCACGAAACTCAAATTACTGCAAAATTTCGAGATTTCTGTAAATATTTTGGTATTATTAACGAAACATTTTTATATGGAAATGAAGTGAAATGATCTATTTGAATGATTAAAAATTACGAAAAATTACCTTCATTCACGTTGATAAATTTGAACTGCTGCATCGAGGGTCTTGATTTAAACACCTGCCACTCGACATTATTAGAAAGAAGGGTGCCACAGTCAGTGTTGGAAACAAAGATAAAATATGCTTTCTTAGAACGATTACTACTTTTCACATAAAGGCGTCATATCAAACGAACAGAGTTGGTACATTTAAGAACGAACGAGATAATTACCCTCTTGATTTCAAATCTATTGAATTTCCAGTTACAGTTTAAATTATTTCGAAATTTCAGACGCAAATTGGAGATTATTAATAAATGTATTCGATCTGGAGGAAATCAGAAGAGAAAAATAGTTGTCAGACCCCTACAACATAATGCATTAAACTATACTAACATGTTGATTATTGACGGTAATGATAAATACCATTACTGCTGGATATGAAACGTGTGGGCCAGTTAGATCCCAAATAAGCAGTCACGAGCACGCCATGCATATTTATGATAGATGCCTGCAAGATTGTGGGAGCAAAAGATCTCTTGGACCGCTGTCTGTTCGAGGGCAGCGCTATCAGACTTGATCTTCCAAATAACGAAGACAAGATCACGAAGTTCAAGGCTTTTGTGCATCAACAGCGTACACCATTCCTCGTTTATGCGGATTTTCGATCTTTGTTAGACCCCTTTCATATTAGCATTCCCGTACCCAACGCTGTCACACAGCTGATGTCCAAAAGCACATCCATCTTTGCAGTCGTACAATAGGTCGTTCACGCGTTTGACTGTCAAATATCACGAGTAAACTCTTTATCAGAAAGAAACCGTGAGAAATTAACTATAGATGAGCTCCTCAAAGTGGTGGAAGAGGTTAGTAAACTTTACAGGTGATGGATTCCTCCAGTAATAATAGATGAGCAAGAAGTAAATTTACTCTTGCTATGATATGTCACATCTGTGACAAAGGCAAGTGAATCGGTGGCTATAAAAGTCCGCGAATATTTTAATATTACGGGACATTTAGAGGCCACAATTTACAGCACAAACCTTAAAGACGTGTACACTGTACACATCTCAAGCATTAATTGTCTGTGTATTATGCACACTTCATATTTAGTGTGTTATCAAATCTCGAAGACGATGGGATAAATATTATTCCTATCAGTACTAATACGTTGTATTTAGTTTTCCAAAATGTTAATGGTACTTCAATTACCTAATGGTTTCTGTACTCATTTCATACAGGATCCATTAAACTTTTTTTTAATTATGACTTTACGCCTCGACGACGTCAAGGTCTTTAGAGGCGGGATGGGATTGGGGACAAGGAACGGGAAGGAATTCGGCCATGGCCTTTTGAAGGAAGCATCCCGGCATTCGCCTGGATTGGTTTGGAGAAACCTTAGAAAACCCAAATCTGGATGTCCGGACGGGAATTTTAGCCGGCGTCCTCCCGAATGCGCGGATAGAACGTTAATCGTTCACCCACCACGCTCGGTACAAACAGATTAGAACCCCTAAGAACAATGAGATACGCATTATCAATCCTAAAAAGTTGCAGTTGGCTAATCGTAAATACAAAGATTCTTGGGAGAAATTCTCCGAGGCCACATTTGCTCCCAAATCAAAGTTCTGCAATTAATTGTCGAAGTCTGTAATTACGAACGATGATTAAAAACACGCGGCGGTTTTCCCGATCCAAACTATAGGTGAATATGCAAGCCTGTTTTCACAGTTGTCAGTGTTATTAAAGACGAGGTGAATGGCTACTTGATTGGTGAATTTACGAGTCTTCTTTTTCGCAAAATTTTGGGGTCAGCTGCCTTCGATGCGTTTTACTCATTTTCGCAAGGTTAAATTTGGAGATATGATTTTATGGTCGCATGCTCTTCCTGACACCAAGTATATTGTGCCTACTACTAGGTCGTACTAATGGGAAAGTGAAGTTTTGCCATCTGTCTGTGAAACTTGTAACTTTGTTTGTCGCGTGACATGTGCATTTTTTGTTTGTGAAGTGTATATCTCATAAGTCGGGGATCGGGGACAGTCCAGTGTTCCCCTTGATGGCTGCGGAAAACCGCCTAAAAACCTCAGTCAGATGGTCGGTAAGTGAGTGCCTGTGCTCAAGCCCAGTACGTTGTACCTCCCCGATCCAGTGTGCGACACCTCAGCCCACTGAGCGACATTTGCTGGTTTCTTGAGTTTACGAGTCTGTGGTAAAAAAAAAAATGAACGCATTCGGGCGATAGTCCAAGCAAACCTCTAGAAGATTTTAAGGTTTTGATACCTCAATCATCAGAAAGTAGTAGATGGAATATAATCCAGATTTCTGCAAAGCACAATCTGCAGCACCGATTCCATTCTGACCTTCATATACACAAGACCGTTGAAGTATCCAATTTAAGTCTCATTAGTACTGATAAGCGATATGAGACCCCGATAGGATATGAACACTACGATGGGATCTCAGGTATAATTACTGTGTCTAAACATATCAGCACTAAGTACAAGGATGTTTACCTTAAATTCACAATTATGTTACACTTTCTGAAGTGCATCAACAAAGTAGTGGTTTGATTAAAGTATTGCGTTTATTTTCACTTGCTGTATTACAGAACCCGGAGAATAAGATAACATAATGTGAAGTGGGGGTGTAAGGGTTTGGGAGAGACTACGAGTATACTAGCCTCTTCCAACCAAATGTCAACCTCTCCTTCACGAGGTGCAACCCGTTTGCATGGACGAGACTCTGGCGACTGAAAGATTCCCGATATAAGGAGTCACCCAGTGCTTGCCAACGGCCTTCTAAAGGAGGGAGGAAGAGCAGGGCGTGGTTCAGGGCACCATCTTGTACTTGGGGTTGGAAACGGCCCCTAAAGGTGGATGAATCAGAAATGATCAACGGCATGGGGATGCACAAGGCAACGGTAAACCACTGCATTAAAGACCCTACGGTTATTCCGAGGCTATGTAATCCTCTCAAATTACATGTACTATGATTGCTTCTTCCTGGGTAAAATATTCCGGAGGTAAAATAGTCCCCCAATCGGATCTCCGGGTGGGGACTGCACAGGGAGCAGTCATCAGAATGGATTGACACATTCTAAGAGTCGGAGCGTGGAATGTTAGAAGTCTGAATAGGGCAGGTAGGTTAGAAAACTTAAAAAGAGAGATGGAACAACATTAGTCGAATGTTGTTGGGATTAGTGAGATTAAATGGAAGGACGCACAGGATTTATGGTCTGGGGATCACAGGATAATTAGCACACAAGCTGTCAATGGAATCACTGGTGTAGGATTTGTAATGAATAAGAGAGTAGGGAAACGGGTGAGTTATTGTGAACAGTTTAGTGACAGGATTATTTTGATGAGGTTAGCTACTAAGCCCGCCCCAACCAACTAAGTACAAGTCCACATGCCAACGTTACAGGAAGATAATGAAGAAATAGAGAAATTATACGCTGAAATTGAAGAATTAATCGAATATGTGAAGGGGGAGGAAAATCTAATAATCATGTGTGATTGGAATGCGGTAGTGGGAGAAGGAAAAGACAAGAATACTGTAGAAAGTTTTGGTTTAGGAGAACGAAATGAACGAGGAAGCAGATGTTAGAATTTTGAGAAAGTTTTAAGCTAGTCGTGACGAGCACACTGTTTAAGAACCATGCGAGAAGAATATACACCTGGAAATTTCCTGGGGATACAGTCAGTTGTTCCTTTTTTTTTTTTTTTTTTTTTGGCCGTCTTCAGTCCTTCGACTGGTTTGATGCAATCCTCCATTCTTTCCTATCCTGTGCTAACCTCTTCATTTCTACATACCCCTTACAGCCCACGTCCTCAATTATCTGATTCATATATTCTAATCTCTGTCTTCCTCTACAGTTCTTACCTTCGACTGTTCCCTCCACTAACAAATTAACCAATTAAGCATGTCTCAGAATATGACCTGCCAGCCTGTCTCTTCTTTCCGTAAGCTTCTTCCACAAACTTCTTTTCTCACCCATCATTTCCAAAACTCATTCATTTCTTACTTTGTCTGTCCACTTAATTTTCAGCATTCTTCTGTAGCACCACATTGCGTATGCTTCAATTTTCTTTATTTCCGGCATTACTAAAGTCCATGTTTCGCTATCATAAAGTGCTGTGCTTCACACAAAGAGTTTTAAAAAGTTCTTTCTAATTCCTCGATCAATATTTGATACTAAAAGGTTTCTCTTTTTCATGAAGGCTCTTTTTGCTAGTGCTATTATGCTTTTAACATCATTCCTGCTTCGGCCATCGGTTGTAATTTTACTTCCCAAGTAACAGAATTCACTTACTTCTCCTATTGCATCCGATCCTATTTTTATATTTAATCTACTAGTATTGGTATCAGCCACATTATATCATGGTCAAACAAAGATTGAGGAATCAAGTTCTAGACTGTAAAGCGAACCCAGGAGCAGACACAGACTCTGACCATAATGTGATAGTGATGAAGTGCAGGCTATAATTCAAGCGAATAAGGAAGCAGCATAAGCAGATCAGATTGGAAGTGAATAAACTGAAACAATCCAACATGAGAGAAAAGTTTGCAGAAATTGTAGTCGTGGGTCTAAGTAGTAACTCTGTAAAGGGCTCAACCGAGGACGAATGGAATACATTAAAGACAGAAATAATGAAAGCTGGTAAAGAGACGTTAGGTTTTAGGGAACAAGCTGCCCGAAACCCTTGGATCACAGAAGAAATTTTGGAGTTGATGGATCAGAGGAGAAGGTACAAAAATGCTCAGTATGAAGCAGGTAGAGAGCAATACAGACAATTTAGAAATCAAATAAACAGGGAATGCAAAGAAGCAAAAGAAAGATGGCTGCAAGAAAAGTGTGAAGAAGTAGAAAAGGAAATGGTCGCAGGTAAAGTAGATGTGGCATATGGGACGATCAAACAGAAATTTGGACAAATAAAGAAAAAAGGTATAAAAATTAAAGCTGCTGATGGAAAACCTCTTCTAAGATAGAGCTAACACGCTAACACTGGAAATAATACATAGAGAAACTGTATGATGGAGATAATTTAAACAACAGTGCATTACAAAAAGGAGTTGATGTCGACATTGATGACTCAGGTGATCCTGTATTGAGGACAGAATGTGATAGAGCATTGAATGATTTGAAATCAAATAACGCAGATGGAATTGACGAGATTCCTGCAGAACTTCTGAAACCCCTAGGAGAAAAAGGAACAAAAAGATTATTCAAAATTATATCAAAAAGTTATGAAACAGTGGGGATTCCCACTGATTGTAATAAAAGTGTCATCTTCACACTTCAAAAGAAAGCATAAGCTGACAGATGTGAGAATTATCGCACAATAAGTCTAACACCACATGTTTCAAAATTACTGACCATAATAATATACAGAAGAATGGAAAGTGTAGTAGAAGAGATAGTAGGTGAAGATCAGTTTGGGTTTAGAAAAAAACCGCGGTGCAAGAGAAGCAATTCTGGCGTTAAGATTAATACTTGAAGGGCGGATCAAGAAAAACAAAAATACTTTTATGGCGTTTGTTGATTTAGAAAAAGGTTTTGATAATATATGGGGACAAGAAATTCAAAATTTTAAAGAAGTCGGGTCTAAAATACCGAGATTGGAGGATACTTTATAATCTTTATAAGAATCAAGTACATATAGGAAAAGTAGAGAGTCATGAGAGACATGAATCAGTTAAAAAAGGGTGTGAGACAAGGTTGTAGTCTATCCCCGTTAATATTCAACCTGTATGTAGAAGAAGCAATAAAGAACGTGAAAGAGAGATTTGAATGTGGCATAAATGTCCAAGGAAAAAAAAAAATCAGTATGCTACGATTTCCTGATGACACTGTCTTGTTAGCAGAACGGGTTGAAGATATTGAGAAGTTATTGAACATCATGAACAAAATACTGAAGGAAGATTTTGGACTAAATATAAACCAAAGGAAGACAAAAGTGTTGAAATGTAGCAGAAATGATGCAAATACTAGTAGATTAAATATAAAAACAAGGTCACATGAGATAACAGAAGTTAGTGAATTCTGCTACTTAGGAAGTAAAATTACAACTGATAGCCGAAGCAGGAATGACGTTAAAAGCAGAATAGCAGTAGCGATAAGAGTCTTCATAAAAAAGAGAAATCTTTTAGTTTCAAATATTGATCTAGGAATCAGAACGAAGTTTTTAAAACTTTGTGTGTGGAGCACTGCACCTTATGGCAGCGAAGTATGCACTTAAGGAATACCAGACAGAAGAAAAATTGAAGCATGAAATGTGGTGCTAGAGAAGAATGCTAAAAATTAAGTGGACGGATAAAGTACGAGACGAACGAGTTTTGGAAATGATGGACACGGAAAGAAGTTTGTGGAAGAGTCTTACAGAAAGAAGAGACAAGATGGTAGGTCATATTTTGATTCATGCAGGATTGGTTAATTTATTAGTGGAGGGAACAGTCGAATGTAAGAACTGCAGAGGAAGACAAAGATTAGAATATATGAAGCAGATAATTGAGAACGTGGGTTGTAGGGGGTATGTTGAGATGAAAAGGCTGGCGAAAGATAGGAAGGGATGGAGGATTGCATCAAACCAGTCGAGAGACTGATGACAGCAAAAAATGTTAAGTGTAGTATAGTAGCATGATCTGTGGTGGCTTTTGAAGTATTAAGATGTTTAATTATTTCTTGGATTTATTGCGTTTAACTGACGTATTCAGTTGGAGAGCTGAATAAATACATAAATAGCCAAAGTCAACAAACGAAACATAATTCTAAGAAAAGTAGTGTGATATTTTGTCAATTTTTGTCGAAAGGAGTGATCATCCTAAATATAGTGTGATCCCTGGCCCATAATTTTTCCGTCTAGAAATCATTTTGATTACTTGCTCCGTCGCTCGATACATATAAGTTATTAACTAAGTCTATAGATTTTAATCCGGACCATTAACTAAAAAAAATTAAAACACCATCAAATTACTGCGGTAGTTTTTTCGCGATACCGATTCCAACCTTACGACTGATGCAGCTGGCTTACAAGTTTATTATAGTACAGAAGATACCTATTTGCCACAGTTAAAAGAAATAGAATATAATTGTGTATCCCAGAGGGTGCTTTACACCAACATTATTCAACTGAATTCCAACAATAGCAGTTTATCTCCCAGATTTTCACTGTGCTTCATTGCGACCCAGATATCTATTTCCTAGCTTCATCATCATCATCATCATCATTAGTTTTCTGCCCTCGGCGTGTTTGCCAATAAATTCAATCAAACTACGTCGTCTGTCTACCAGTCAATGTCAACCCAACTTCTGAACCAAAACGGTAACATTTTCATGAAAGGTTACAGCAACTGATCACACAATGCGCGGCTCTTCTCTGTACTTTCTCAATACTATAGTAGTCAATAAGCGGATACCATATACCACCAAAGTTCTCCAGATGAGTTTTAAACGATATTTACTTTGTATAAACATTACAATTCTTCAAAAGTCGACCTATGAAACGGAATCTACATTTCGCCTTACGTATTGCCGAAAGTATATGCCACTTCATGTTGCCTTTTACTGGTACGCAGAAACTTGAAAGATTCAATTTAGTAGAAAGAAAGTTTAGAACTTACTTTGTACACAGCCTTTATGTTTGTTGTACGTACTACCTTACACTTTTTGTAGTTTAAGTTACCAATTATTGTACCATTATGAATAAGTCAAGCTGACTGATTATTTCTAAACAATCGGCAAAATGTTTTTTATTCCCTACTACGTAACCACATCATGCGCAATCCCAAACTTCTATTAACTTTGTATCAGAAATCGGTTACAAAAAATAACTGGTCCTACAACACTTCTTTGTGGTATGCCCGATGCAACTTTTAGAATTTCGCAAAGTTCTTTTTTGACATGCCCAAACCCTCCTTTTTCCGTCAAAGGTAAAATTCCTACGCTCTCCCACCCACTACAATTTTATTATTAACTAGCCAAAAAACCCGTCAAAAATGACTGGTTTAACGGACTGTGCTGGCAATTGATTTCATTTTGGTTGTTTATCTAGATAGAAATTTTATAAAATAAAGCTCACTATGCTGTAATTTCTCGTCCCTTGTGATGTAGCAAAAAGTTTCAGTTGTCAATTTGGTCCAGGTTGCGTTTCAGCATAACTACAATCTTCGCCAATATAGCTGGTAGAAAATCAAAGCTTCATTCACACGCGAATTTATACATTCCCTGAATCGCATGTCAATGTCATGATGCATCTATACCAAGGGCGCCCATACCCGGGGGCAGGGGGGGCCGCGGCCCCCCCCTAGCTCACGGGGAATATTTATAGTGTTCACGGTTACAACATTAACTGCTTTATATATTTTGTTTTATGCACGCGACTATCTTTTCTTTTTTCTTTTAGTCATCCTGATATATAATAACACAGTATTTACTTGCTAGTTTAGCACAACTGCCCTATAATGCTGGTTCAAATCAACCGCCAACGAAGCAATATTATTATACCTTCGCGCTACGCTAGGAGACGCACATTTTAGGTTGTGCATCGCGCTCGCAGTCGACGTGAGGCGCCGAGGGTATATATACAATATACGCCGACATTACTATAAATCCCAAAAATATAGCTAATAAAACACTTATCTAATCTTACTCTTATATTCGCCTTCTCTCAAAGACTTCGTCTTGCATCTTTCGGTCATTAGTGGTTTGATGAACGGAAGAGACTTCGTCACAGCCTTGATCTTGCCCCTGTTGAACCCTCAACCGGCAATACAATATTCATTGCCAGTATCAGGCTTCAATCTTATTTGGTGAGTATACTCTCACATTGAGCTCGCAAAATAGTAGCTCAATTGTTCTGACCTAATCGAGTCAGAAATATTTATTTCATGGATGGGTATCAGGAATTTCTTTGGACAAAAAGGTGTTACTGCTACACAGAAAAGGAACCTTGATGACTCATTAAAAGTTCCAGATCCAATACCTTCGAAAGTGCGTTCCACAACTACTTCTAAATTCTCAACACCAACTCCTGACTTCACGTTGCAACAATGTCCCTTCCACCATTAGCCCTGAGTCTGCTGATATCAATACTCCTGATGCTACTGACTTGGATGATGTCAACCCACCCGCTTCGGTTTCCACCGTTAACAAGCCAGAGTTCGTTAGTAGTTCATTAACAGTTAATCACAGCTTTGGATTTAGGTGAATACATAAATGATTCATTGTCAGACGAAGTCAAGTATCAATTAATAATAAACATACGTGCTCTAATTATGACATGATTTCAAAAAAGACATTGATGAGAAAAACACTATCAAATGCCTTTTCAAAAATCTTGGCTACAAAAGTACTCATGGCTAGTATACTCGCCCAAGTTGAAGGGGGGGGGGGCTTTCGTAAGTGTTTGTAGTCTTTTCAAACCTGTTTTAAAAGAGGTATATTTGGTTCTTTCATGATAAAGGCTCATCAAGATTACAAACATTTTCATGAAGATGCTCGAGGCCATGAAAAGAGCAGATAGCATCTAGAATCTACGAGTAAGGCTAAAAGTTTTTGTGAATCCTTAGAAATGAGAAAGAAAAACGTGATCGAACAGTTAGATAGTGGGATCACGGAGCTTGTAAATACCAACAGAAAAAAACTTAAATCAATTCTTGCTAATTTAATTTTCCGCACTCGTGACGTATCCATCAGAGGAAAGAATTCGAGTGAAGGAAACTTTCAGGATTTACTTTTGTTTAGATTAAGTACGGGGGCAAAGTGTTGGCGGATCATATGCAAAACTATTGTGGAAAAGCGAAATATACATCACACAGAGTGCAAAACGATTTAATAAGTACATGTTGCTCCGTGATACAAAACGAGATTGTTGATGAGGTAAACAGATCATCAGCGTTTTCATTACTGGTAGATGAAACGGCTGAAATTAGTGGTAAAGAGCAACTGTCTGTGGGAGTATGATTTGTAGACGAGAAAGAGAACTTTACAGTAAGAGAAGAATTTTTAGGGTTACGGAGCTTACTACATTGGATGCTGCAGGAATTTCTTCGTCTATTTTAAATTTTGTTGACAAATTAGGGCTTAATACGAATAAGCGGATTGGTCTTGGCTTTGATGGCTGTTCGACAATGGCAGATGTAGAGGGAAGTATCCTTCAGCTGTCTATTTTCACTGTGCATCGCACAGACTGAACTTAGTTGTCAATTATCTTAACAGTGTCCAAGAAATTCGTAACACAATCGGAACGATAAAAGAAGTTTATTAGGTTCTATAGAGAAAGTCTATTGCGTAGGAAAACAATACCTAACATTCCACTGTTTTGTGAAACTAGATGGTCCCATAAATATAAATCAATCAGGATATTAAAAGAAAACTTCTTGTTAATAAAGGATAGTCTGAATCACCTGGCATAAAACAGTGAATACAATCAAGACACTCGATCACGTGCCAGCCAACTTGATTGCGCAACATCATCAACTACATTTATCGTTTCTCTACACATTATATCGAGGTATTCTTCATTTCTATAGCCAATAGTGAACAAACTCCAGAGTACTGATATAGATCTCCACTCAGTTTACAGATTCGTCAACACTGACTTGATAACCAATTTTCTAAAGCAGAGAGAAAGCGATGACGAATTCAGAAATATTTTCGAGGCAGTGAAAGAAGATTGTAAGGAACTTGACATAGATGTAAAAATCCAAGATTGACTGGAAGGCAGACCCTCAGATGCAATGTGAATGTCCATTACTCATCACCCCAAGACTATTTCAAAGTGGCAATTTACAATCCGTACATGTATTCCATAATCACGTCACTTATCACAAGATTTGAAAAAGACAAAGACATACCATTCAAAGGTGGGATTCTTCACCCATATTTAATGAAAAAGAGAAGAAAGATGATTTCATGAGAGATATAAAAAGTTTGCAAATGTTTTACCAAATAGACAACTTGGAAGCAGAAGCCAGATTATGGTATGACGTTTGGACAAATAAGGAGTGTTTGGAAAAAAAAACAAAGCTCAATGATATACTTGCAGAAACTATGTTTTACCCAGCTGTAAGGAGAATGCTTATATTCTACCAGACCATACCCCCCCACAACTTACACCATAGAACGTTCTTTCAGCACACTGCGTAGAGTGAAGACGTGCCTGAGAAGTACTACTGGCGATGACCGTCTGTCTAACATGTGCCTTCTCAGTGTTCACAAGAAAAGAGCGGAAAACCCTAGTTTCCAGGACAAAATGATTGTCTTGTTCGGCAAGCAGAAAATAAATTTACAGTTTGCTTTTTCACATAAATATTAGTGTTAAATGCATAAACCAACCAATGTATAATAATTTATTTCACAGTTTGCTTTTTATATCACTACTAGTGTAAAATCTTCTGAGGTGTGTATTTTGAGTTTGAATTCTGTATTATAGTTGCTTCTGCATTAATCTTGCTAACTATTAAATGGTTTCAATATAGTACTTAACGTGTTATTGTTTTGTTATGAAGGGCCAGTATAAAGCCGCGGCCGAGGCCGGTTACGTGGTCTCCCCATTCAACAAAAATAGTAGAAACAAAAGAGAGAGAGAGAGAGAGAGAAAGAAATCATTTTATTTAGCTTTCTCAACTAGTAAAATTTGTACAAAATTTTTTGTTTTGGACCAGGTGCGTTTAAACGGCAGAGCAATATGATTGCTTTGTTGCGTAACTCTCCCTGTCCGATTTCCTACGTATTCCACCCGATCGCACATTTCTGGAGTTATTATTCCGCGTACCATTTTAAAAATAAATATTAAAATATTTCGCTTTAATCGATCGTCAATAGATAAATAATTTAAAACGTTACGCATCTCCCACGTTGGTGTGTATATATCGCAATGCAATATAGTTCGCATTGCCCCGTTCTGGAACTTCTCGATTTTCTCTTGATTGGCATAAAGGAGCACTTTTGAGCAACAGTTCACATGAGGCGCAGTCATGGTTTTTAAATTAGGTTTCTCGTATAGGCTCTAACTAAATTGCCTACCCTATTCAGAGAGAGAGAGAAAGAGAGAGGGAAGGAGAGAGAGAGAGACATAGGGTAGCGCGGCGCGCTCTAATTCCGTTATTCTTGACGATAAACATGTAAGTGATAAAATGTTTAAAAAATTACTGAAATTGTGCTTAAAGTTTGTTGGAAGTGCTCTAATAATGAAACACTATATGAATATTTGAAGGGTAATTTTTGCTCCATTTTTAGGAAAAGCACGTCTTTGGCGCATATCATTATTTATGACATCATCTATCCTAAACTACTGGCTGTACAGCGATATAATCTTGCAGGTGCATGCACGTATACATTGACATATGCCATATGTAAAATAAGTTGTGAATATCTTTTAGTAGCAAAAAAGTGATAAATTATAACGATGTTGAGTTTACTGCATTTCGATGTAAACAGAAGGTAGTTTTTGAAGCGTATATGTATCTATCACGTCCTAATTCCTGCACTATGTGTCGCGGGGTGATGTAATTTTGTCGAAGCGTTCAGTAGTATATGTAGATACTCTCTGCAGTGTGTCAATAGTTAAAAAGTAATAAGTTAAAACGTCATGGCATATGCTGAAGTTTAACCGCATGAACATCGAAAATTTAGTAAGCTATGGTTTTTTATTTAATTTTTTCGGGGGGGGGGGACAGCGAGAAAAATTTCAGTGTAGGTATGATATTAAAAATACCCCAATCGATCAAGTCTTGGCCCCCCCCCTACAAACTATCATATGGGCGCCCATGATCTATACCAATCATGTATCATGCGATACAAACTTGTACCAAAATCTTTACAGTTTCTTACAACTTTCTTATTGTCTATGATGAAGATGGAAGGTTTAATGCCTGGCACAGCTTACATTCGGCTGAAATAATGACCCCAGTGAAAACGAAGGATGCTAAAAATAAATCTTAACTTCTTACGTCATGTAATATTAGTTTCAATTGTGGTTTAGGTTGCATAGATCGCGAACAATTTGGAACTTCTTTCATTCAAACCAAGTAATCATATCACTAAAAAAAGCAACTAATAATCAATATGACAATTTAAACAAAATTCATACTTTTCTTTCAGTATTGTAGCAATTCCTTTCTTAGCAATTGTTGAAATAAATTGAATGGTTATAAAATAAATGCAATTCCTATTGCCTGGCGCTATGACAAAAGGTTTCGGTTGCTATCCTGGTCCAGGTTGCATTTTAAAACAAACCACATACGGGAGTAGTTTACATCGTGATTCATGATATCAAAACGTGACATAGTGCTTATGAAACCTGCTTAAATAACTGATAATAGCTAAATTCAACATGCTATTGCTGTGATATGGTTCTTTATTTATTTTTGTCCAGGCTGGACCTAACCACAATCTCGGGTAATACTGCCGCTACAAAATGAAAGCTTCCGACCAAAACGACAATTCATTGATGAGATACATTAAGTAACATAAATTTCATCAAAAACATTCAACAAAAAAGAAAGGTAATAAACCAAAAATCTGCAACGTGATTCAGACCGATATTACAACGTTCGAATAGCTGTCATAGTTACACATTGCGGAAATACGTAATAGCGTCAGTAGTATTACTCAGTGAAATCAAAGAAGATTAAAATAAATCTGATAAACTTACATTATTAATTGTAGTGTAGGCTGCACAATTCGAGATGAGTGGGCAACTATTTCGGTTCAAACGAATTAATAATTTCAATAATAGGTACAGTTTAAATTATTTTGAAAAAAAGCTAAATTATTCATGCCCTCTGCCGTAGCGTCAAATGCCAGTTGTAATTCTGATCCATTTTAAGTAACACTTTAACCAAATTTTTTTCTACATTGATGCTCAAAATACAAAGCTTTTATCTTACAATATCTATGGACAAAGAATTTAAGGAATACTTGAATATATCAAAAGAATATTACGTAAATATAAGCATCTAATGATTGAAATATCGATTTTAACGCAATACATACTTTTATTTCAGTATTCTGTGAGTTAATTTATTCACTGTTGCTTGGAAATGATATTAAATAACGCGCACTCCCAGAAATAATATCGTAAAGCGTGACGTCACAGCGCAACGTCATAGCTTGACGTCACCGCGTGACATGACGTAGGTGCTACACGCTACATCTTGTCTATTATACTAATAGACTAGCCACAAAGCCCGTCAAAATTGACGGGTTTGGAGTATTCTGGCAATTAATTTCTTTTTAGTTGCTTACCTAAACAGAATTGTTTTGAAATAAAGCTCAATGTGCTGTAATTTCTCATCCCTTGTGATGTAGCAAAACGTTTCAGTTGTCAACTTGATGCAGGTCGCATTTCAGTCAAACCACAATCTTCGCTAATAATGCGATGAAGATCGATGTGTTAACGGATGACATAAATTACATAGCCTACAGTTGAAATAATGACCACAGTGTAAACGAAGGATACTAAATTAAATCATAACAACTTCAGTATTCTGGCAAATCATTTCTTAGCAATCGCTTAAATAAACACAAAAATAAATCATAATATAATTCCTATTGCCTTGCGCAATAACAAAATGTTTCTGTTGCTATCCTGGTCCAGGTTGCATTTCAATCTAACAACAGGCAGTTCAATCATTACCGTGGTGCCACAATCTGATGATGAATTCTTGTAGAACTCGACGAAATAAATCGAAAATAAAGAATAAAATTTTTTGATATCTTTCTTGGTTTTCGAGATATAGCATGTTGAAAATCAATTATAACTGTGATTTTGGTGAAGTTTCCTCTGGTCCAGGACGTATTTCAACCTAACAACAACCACCAGGAAGAAAATAAAACACATATAGTGCATTTCCACCGTGTAGATATAGCGGTTTTGGTAATTTGTTTTTTCTGGTCCAGGCCAGATTTCACCCAAACCACCTAAATTTTGAGATACAATATCTCGAGAACTAAGCGAGATATGGAAAGAAAATGTATTATTTGTTTTCGATTTGTCTCTTCGAGTTACATACGATATCATCATCAAATTTGGCAATGTCGAAATTTTTCTTCTGTTCCAGGCCGCATTTCAACCTAACCACGTCAATTTTGAGATACAATATCTCGAGAATTAAGTAAGATATCAAAACATTTTATTCTCTACTTTCAGTTTTTTTCGTCGAGTTACATAAGAATCCATCAACAAATTGCGGCTTCACGGTTATCGTAGAATCCCATAACCACGTACAGTACTACGCTAAACCATGGAGGAAATATTTCCTTCCTCCATGTGCTAAACATGCCGCCAGAGAAACAATACTTACTTTACACGCATATTAATACATATACTTATCACATTTCAATGGTCACATTGCATCGCGAAATAAACCAAATAAAAAATCTATAAGGGTTCTTCAATCTTAATTTTTTATATTCGTTATTCAGAATTATACTAACACATTTGAATAGCTGACACAGTTACATGCGGCTGAAATAAGGCATCAGTAAAACCAAAGTAAATTAAAAATAAATCTTAACAGCTTACGTCATTCCAACGTAATATTAGTTTTAATGGGTGGAAGGTGATATTTTCCACCGGCCGGAAACTGGTACTGCCCTGTTGAAATTTGTATCAATTGCTTCGTTATAATGGCATCTTCTTCACATTTGCACCCTCCTTTTTTCCGAAACGTCGCCATGAATTAAATTAAAAATTCTGAAACGTAAGACGCTCCGCAACCGAAAAATGTTAGCAATACTTTCGTTAGAACGAAGTAATGAATTAAGTAACAGAAAAAAAATTACTAAAAAAAACGCATGCCCTCTGCTGTAACTTCAAGTACCAATTCTAATAACAATCTATCAAAACTGCCGCTAACATTGCGAAAATTAACTTACATATATGTGATATCAACGAATACTTCTACATAAACTAATATTAAATAAATCTAAGCAACTAATAAGTATGTTCAGTCAGTTAATTTATTCGTGGATGCCTAGAAATGTTATTAAATAACGTGGATATTTCTCTGCAGTTGCTTAACTAATCAGAATTGTTACAAAATAAAGCTCATTGTAATTTATCGTTCATTGTGCTGTAGCAAAAAGCTTCAGTTGTCATCTTGGTCCAGGTTGCATTTCAGCTTAACCATAATATCCGCTAAAATTTCTGATAGAAAAGCAAAGCTTCAATCACACGCAATTTAATACATTCCATGCATCGCGATATAAACTTGATCCCAAATCTTCACAGGTTCTGACACATTTCTTTCTTAATAGCTACCTATGATGAAGATCGATATTTTAACGGCTAAGAAAGCTTACATCTGCTGAAATAATGACTCCAGCAAGAACGAAGGATGCTATAACAACTTAAGCTATGCCATGTAATATTTCATTGTGGTTTAGGCCGTATATATCGCGAACAATTTGCAACTTCTTTCATTTGAACCATGTAATGTTTCAGTAAAAAAACTGATAATTAATATGCCAATTTAAACACAAATAATTTCAGTAATAGGACACAGTTTAAATTTTGAAAAAAAACTAAATTATTCATGCCCTCTGCGTTAACGTCAAATGAAACTTGTAATTCTAATCCATGCTAGTTATACTCTAACCAAACATTTAGCAGCACTGATGCTCGAAATACAAAGCTTTTATCTTACAATATCTATGGACAAAGAATTTAAGGAATACTTCAATATATCAAAAGAATATTACGTAAATATAAGCATCTAATGATTGATATATCGATTTTAACGCAATACATACTTTTATTTCAGTGTTCTGTGAGTTAATTTATTCACTGTTGCTTGGAAATGATATTAAATAACGCGCACTCCCACAAATAATATCGTAAAGCGTGACGTCATAGCGCAACGTCATAGCTTGACGTCACCGCGTGACATGACGTAGGTGCGACAACGCTACATCTTGTCTATTATACTAATAGACTAGCCAAAAAAACCGTCAAAAATGACGGATTTAACGGACTGTGCTGGCAATTGATTTCATTTTGGTTGTTTATCTAGATAGAAATTTTATAAAATAAAGCTCACTATGCTGTAATTTCTCGTCCCTTGTGATGTAGCAAAAAGTTTCAGTTGTCAATTTGGTCCAGGTTGCGTTTCAGCATAACTACAATCTTCGCCAACATAGCTGGTAGAAAATCAAAGCTTCATTCACACGCGAATTTATACATTCCCTGAATCGCATGTCAATGTCATGATGCATCTATACCAATCATGTATCATGCGATACAAACTTGTACCAAAATCTTTACAGTTTCTTACAACTTTCTTATTGTCTATGATGAAGATGGAAGGTTTAATGCCTGGCACAGCTTACATTCGGCTGAAATAATGACCCCAGTGAAAACGAAGGATGCTAAAAATAAATCTTAACTTCTTACGTCATGTAATATTAGTTTCAATTGTGGTTTAGGTTGCATAGATCGCGAACAATTTGGAACTTCTTTCATTCAAACCAAGTAATCATATCACTAAAAAAAGCAACTAATAATCAATATGACAATTTAAACAAAATTCATACTTTTCTTTCAGTATTGTAGCAATTCCTTTCTTAGCAATTGTTGAAATAAATTGAATGGTTATAAAATAAATGCAATTCCTATTGCCTGGCGCTATGACAAAAGGTTTCGGTTGCTATCCTGGTCCAGGTTGCATTTTAAAACAAACCACATACGGGAGTAGTTTACATCGTGATTCATGATATCAAAACGTGACATAGTGCTTATGAAACCTGCTTAAATAACTGATAATAGCTAAATTCAACATGCTATTGCTGTGATAAGGTTCTTTATTTATTTTTGTCCAGGCTGGACCTAACCACAATCTCGGGTACTACTGCCGCTTGTAAGAATACACAGACTCTTAGTTTTTTTTTAATAATTAATAATTAATATGTGTGTGTTGCTAAAAGTGTTTTATATCGTGTTATTATTATGTTTTAAGTATTGCATCAAAGAATTTCAAGCATCGTTATTACCAGATGAAAAGTACATTAAAATCTCTGGACAGTACAGGAGGAGGAAGATCTTTGTCGTAAATAGCGGAGATGAGAAGCAGAGATGGTATGTACAACGGCGAAGTTTGGATGAAAGTATAATTGTATTGGTTAATGTAAAGAAGCAGCAATAAAAGTAAAAATGAAAGATGATATATAAAAATAATAATAATTTTACACGCTACAAAATGAAAGCTTCCGACCAAAACGACAATTCATTGATGAGATACATTACGCAACAACATAAATTTCATCAAAAACATTCAACAAAAAAGAAAGGTAATAAACCAAAAATCTGCAACGTGAATCAGACCGATATTACAACGTTCGAATAGCTGTCATAGTTACACATTGCGGAAATATGTAATAGCCTCAGTAGTATTACTCAGTGAAATCAAAGAAGATTAAAATAAATCTGATAAACTTACATTATTAATTGTAGTGTAGGCTGCACAATTCGAGATGAGTGGGCAACTATTTCGGTTCAAACGAATTAATAATTTCAATAATAGCGTACAGTTTAAATTATTTTGAAAAAAAGCTAAATTATTCATGCCCTCTGCCGTAGCGTCAAATGCCAGTTGTAATTCTGATCCATTTTAAGTAACACTTTAACCAAATTTTTTTCTACATTGATGCTCGAAATACAAAGCTTTTATTTTACAAAGAATTTAAGGAATACTTGAATATATCAAAAGAATATTACGTAAATATAAGCATCTAATGATTGAAATATCGATTTTAACGCAATACATACTTTTATTTCAGTGTTCTGTGAGTTAATTTATTCACCGTTGCTTGGAAATGATATTAAATAACGCGAACTCCCACAAATAATATCGTAAAGCGTGACGTAATAGCGCAACGTCATAGGTTGACGTCACCGCGTGACATGACGTAGGTGCGACAACGCTACATATGTGTATTATACTAATAGATAAGTAAATACCTACCTTTCAGTAATAACAATGACATCTCAGAAGAAACTCAAGTATGTGATGTTACAATAATGGAGTTCAATTCTTAAGAGGCGGCGAAGGTAAAATAGCACATGCGACGATCAGGCCCGCCGCTAGCTGTTTGAGCGCCCGCGTGCAATACCGATTATGCCGCCCCCTGTCTAACTACAGCCAGTGATGGATTTAGGAAATTTCCGAAACGGGTCAGAAAACTGTGAGATTGCCGCCCCTTCGTGAGCAAAAAAAAAGTCACCCGTTACATAATACGCCGCAAATTTCGTCGCGGCGACAATGGAGTGGCAACTATCGCGGGGCGGCGACTGTCGATCGCTCGTTTTGCTGCCCGCCGCCCCCTCTCGATGTGCCGCCCGCGTGCGGTGCACGCCTTGCACGCCCGCTTACGGCGGCCCTGGCGACGATGTAGAACAGGGGTGGCCAACCCGCGGCCCGCCTTGAACATTATTCTGGCCCGCGAGATTCATCACGCTTTTACAAAATATTTTTTATATTTCATTTTTAGTGTTATATATTTCTTTACAATGTTCGTTTAGTATCATTATTACTATATTATCTATGTTTACATGTAAGTATAATAGTAAACACAATAATTACTCATGTTTCACCTCAAAAAAAGTCTCTAGTGGGAATATACAATTTCATGTGCGGCCCGTGGAGTTATGAAGCACTTCCAAAGTGGCCCGCGAGATCATTTGGGTTGGCGACCCTTTATGTAGAACTTGTGCATCGTCCAGGGGAGCAGGGAAGCATCTCTCACCAGGTGCACCCTAGGAAGGGGGAGAGGGGGGGGGGAAGGGCGCTAAGCTAAATTAATAGAAGTTTCGCCTTAAACGAAGATAAACTACGACTGATCAGTTGTGAAATTACGAATCCATGAACGCTTGGGTCTTCATTAAGGGGCGGATGTGTGGTACAGAGTCAAAGGCTTTCTGGAAAAAAAAGAGAAAAAAAATGCATCTGCTTGCGATCCAAAGTCATAAATGAAAAAAAAGTTTAGTAATTCTTCTGCCTGAAAATGGCCATATTCCATGTTCTCAATACATTTTTATAAGGATGCTACAATTGAAGTGGTATTTTGCTCTCATATTTTAAACTTGTCTATATATTCCGCCATTGCTGCAAACAGACTGCGCTACGAGTATCAGCAGAAAACAAAAACAATAAATCTTTAATCATAGCCTCTTTTATAACTGAACCTACTTCTTAACGTTCTTCCTACCAAAATCGAAAAAAGGGAATATCTTGTACAAGTTTACAATGCTTTATAACGCGGCACAGCCAATACAAATTGCCTTTTACACCAAAATTGTACTTGCTCATGCAAGTCCATGTTTGAGTGGAACTGAGTTAAAAGCTTATTTTAGGTTTTGGAAGGTGTTTGCATAGATTATTGCAGGAAAGGACCTTCTGCAGTCAATCCCTGAGACTTTAGAAGGCATGTACGTTGTGTCAGGGCCGCCGTAAGCGGGCGTGCAAGGCGTGCACCGCACGCGGGCGGCAGGTCGAGGGGGGGGGGCGGCAAAACGAGTGATCGACAGTCGCCAGCCCGCGATAGTTGCCACTTCATTGTCGCGACGAAATTTACGGGGTATTATGTAACAGGTGACCTCACTCGGGATGGCAACAATGGGGGCGGCAAATAATGTTCGAAGGGGCGGCAATCTCACAGTTTTCTGACCCGGTTCGGAAATTTCCTAAATCCACCACTGGCTGTAGTTAGACAAGGGGCGGCATAATCGGTATTGCACGCGGGCGCTCAAACAGCAAGCGGCGGGCCTGCGTTGTGTGTAAGAAGAAGCCTAAGGGTAAGTTTACACTGTAACCGACTTCGGCCAATTTTTAACTCTGCCGAATTCGGCCTATGTCGGCTAATCACAAGTACACAATAGTATGGATTCTGGTGGAAGTGGTTACACTAAGATCGACCTACTTGTCCGAAATGAATATGGAGGGGATATACTGTTGATATTTCTTGATATTGAGAAAGCTTATGTTTATGTTCACAGGAGAAAGGTATGAAAGGCCATGGAGAACAGAGGAGTTCCAAAAACCATCGTAAAATGACCAAATTATACCAAGGGGGCGTCCATTAATTACGTGAGGTGAAATGGGATGAGGGGATGGAAAGTAGGGAAGATTGCCACCGGAGCCTGTGCTCCATTGCAATTAAATTAAATTAAAAAAAAATTAAAAGTAGAGATAAAAAAAAAGAGGTCCACAAACGACGCGGATATCGACGTTGGGAGAGGGGGGGGGGTATGGTTTACACACGACTCGGAAACCGAAATTGGAGGGGGGTATAACCGGCCTCAGAAACAGGTGATCTTTTTTTTTTTTTTTTTTTTTTTTTTTTTAAAAATCTAACAGCTCGGTCGCCGGGGGGGGGGGGGGGGGGCGTGAGGTCCTGTGGAAAGCTGGAAAGCTCACGTCATCTTGGGGGCGGACGGGGAGGCGACCAGATCTCACCAGAGGGGGAGAGGTCCGGAATTCTGGAAAAAACACGTCAAGTATTTAATGGACGCCCTCCAAGGTGGTGTGAGCCATGTATAGATAAGGGAAGAGAGAACAGATTGCCTGAAACAAAGAAATGGTCTCACGACTCACCTTTACTTTTCATTGTAATCATCAATTATATAATGGAAAAGGTGACACTGAGGATGGGAAAAAAAATGCTTTTGCAAATGACCTGGAGATCTGGGGAAGTGGCAAAGAGGAAGTTCGATGGCAGTTGGGCGTATGGGCTGGCATGGTGGGAAAATATGGAATGAAATTTAATGTGAAGAAGTACAGGCAGATGAATAGCTGAAGAAGATGAATAATTTCAAATACCTGGCAAGTGTTGTAAAGGAAATAAGAAGGAATTGTGGTGAGATAAGTGAAAGAAGTAGGCAGACCAAAGGATTTTTTTTTTTTTTTTTAAATATCAGAAGCCTGATATGGGACACACAGTATTTTCCTATCCAAAGGTAAGGTGCTGAAACCTGGACAATGAAGACAGCGCTACAAAATTTCTAAGAGGCAGAGTGGGTGCTATGAGAATGGACAAGATAAGGAATGAAACAATTAGACACAGAATAAAAGTGGAACCCTTACAGTAAATGACAGAGTAGGCCCAACTAAGATAGTATGGTCATGTAAAGAGAATGGAAGAGCAGATAATACAAAGGAAAATCCATAAAAAGAAGATTCATGGAAAATGACCTAGAAGAAGACCAAGGGAGAAGTGTGTACAAAAAGAGGGGTGGACTGGACTGAGGTATTGACAGAGAGGTGGTGGGAAGAAATAAGAAAATGTAGGTGGCGATAAGGAGGCAGTGGTAAAAAAGAAGAAAATGGGAAGTCATGTGCACAAAAATCAGACCCAGTAACTGGAAACTGTTGTTGCTGTTGATGACGAAATGAAAGAGAGAGAGATGAGAAGTTTGGAAACCAATTCTTTGTTTCATTGGCAAACTTTTTTGGGATCCTTCATAAAATCATAAATTGCTATGAAAAGCAGATCTTCAACAATGGCTGATGTTGCTGAATGGAGGTGATTCATCAAAACAAAAGCTGAAATCAAACCTGCATCCAAAGAATATCATGCTATACTATGCATTAAATACAATATATAAATGCAGATAAATACTGTCAAGAGATTTATATGATGCATGAAACACTCTGCAATCAGCAGCCAAAACAGACAACAGATGTAGAGCACTATTGATACTCAATGCCAATCCATGTTGCGACTGCAGCATTATATTAGACCACACAATCCTCATTCACCAGATCTTTTCTCTATGAATTACAATTTAAAAAAAAAAAAAAAAATTCTTTGCAGATGTTCAACAGAAAGTCTTTCAAAGAGAAGGGGATATAAAAGTAGGTGTTTAGTGACTCATTCCAAAGACTTCTGGTACTGACACTGCACTGTATGAATTGTGTTAAAGTGAGTTGAGACTACTGAAGTAACAATACAAATTTTGAGTTTATAAAATTTAAAAACAGCCATTTTATTCACTGCTAGCTCCCTTAAAACTAACCCCAGGAAAAAAGAATACTAGACCATCTGAATTAAGATTTTAACAAGACTGATGACAAAATACTTATAACAGTGAATTATTAAAACTGATTTAATTTTTCAGAATTAAATTGGTAAATACGATAAATAAACCAACAGGTGAAAGAAAACAAAACAGTATTATGTTAAATATATTTCATTTAAAACATATCAACCCGTGGGTTCTACTGAAAACATATCATTTAGTGACAGAAAATTATCATTACAAACATACTGACACTGTTTCCTAGGACAGCAAAAGCTTTAGACTGATAAGATATTATTGTTGGAAAATAAAAATGCATTAACTGTAACCGGAACCTTTGTGTAATAAGCTGCATTTGGCATGATCACTTTCAGTGACTTACAAACTTCTGAATCAAATTAATGAATAAAGTCCAATGAATTCTCATATGATTACACAAAATTCAACAAAATAAATTTTTAAAATTAGTTTTTACAGCTCATTTAGAAGCTTGCACATGGCTGTGAGGTCACAAACTACACACCATATTTACTAATGATCATCATTATTAATTTCTAGTGACTTCCAGGATTTAATGAGTCATTGGAGATATATGTCATAATCTTGAACACACTTCGTGTGCCCAACATCTCAGTGAAAAAAATTGTGATGGAGCAATCAAAGAAGATTAACATGGAAAAAATGTTTCAACAAATTGTACTGTATTGGATTCATCAAAAATATCCCCATAAAGTAAAAAGTTAAATGCTGTAGACTGAATGATCAATGCTGCAGCAAATTTAATATTTTTTTCTTTCAGCATATTCTAAACAAATGTGTGTTATGTTGATGGAAAATTTATAATATATTTCACACTTAAATACTACTACACACCTTACTTGGTAAAAACAATGGTGTAAAGAACTGTACATGCTGGAACCAAAAGTGTACAAACAAGAAAAATATGTTTTCAGGAACTACCATGTCCTACACCTTCCCAAAGGTGATTTTTTAAATAACTATAAAATTACACACAAAAACCTATTTCCCTAAAGTTGCAATGTACACAAAATATGAATCATGCAAATTATATCTTGAGCAGCAGTGATTTGATTAAAAAAAAAAAAAAAAATATTTTAAAAGTCAATACAAAGTATATTTGCTATTATTTCTGGAGAAAAAAACAGTGATAAAAGCTGTAATTTTTTATTAAGGTCGATAAGCTTCGTATATAATTTTGAAAAAGAATGAAAACTGTAAACAAAAGTTTCTTCCCTTGCTTGTAGGCTGTATTGTGATATTTGAAATTAGAGTTTGTGTTAACATGTGATATAGCCAATTATTTCGAAAACATTATTTTGATTTCGTAAACTATGGTGTTTCAAACAGAATATTAGCTTAATGAATAATGTATTAAAGTAACAGCTCTCTCCAAAAAGATTTCATTTTGTGTTCTCAATAAAAAGATTGTAGTTTCATCAATTTTTTTAAAAAATAATAAATTAAATCTTTTGGCAATTTTAGGTGGGTAAATAATATGTGTGTGTTGGTCTACAGAAATTTTTGTATTACTATTTCCTTTTACATAAATGCAAAGGATGTAGGAAGATAATGTAGGACTATTAGACTTTTATTTTTTCAGATCAATTAAATCATTACTTAGGAAAGTGCCACACCCCCTTCTGTTAGGATTTGCTCAAAGAGACTATAAGAATTTTGAAATTAAAAAGTGCATCCAGTAGCAAACACTATTTTCTTTTCCCTCGCTATTTTATTTTTAAATCATCTACGGAGATAAAAAATGTTTCAGCAAAGTATATTCTACGTGACTGGAATCAATGTTCCAATATTTTCTCCTACATGACAATGTTATGATGACACGAAGTTAAAGGCACTTACCTCAACTTCTTACACAGTACACGACTCTGAAATCAGTAACTTCGCGTTATTAAAAAAAAAATGGGAATGCAGTTTGTCGAATTCGTATAAGTCGAAGAGTTAAATACGCGCCAAAATGTTTAAATTTTGATTTTGAAACGTGAGGGTTATGCTAGGAGCGAAATCTAGATGCTTTCAAGTAAACGCGTATTCAACTGTAACAGCAGAAGTAACAAAGTAAACAAAACATAACCCCACACATTCGCTTCCTTAAAGAAACGTCAGTCGTCACGTATTGAGAACGAAAATTCTGACATATGAACGTCGTTTTCAAAGAAAACACAAGTAATACATCTTTGAAAGGCAGAGACATATGAAGAGAAATACAAAGACATGAATTTCATTAAACTTTTTAGGGGATTTGACTTCTTAACGTATAAACCATAGTATTTATTCTTAAAAATCCGATACTTATAGAAAATAATTTTGTGATGATAATGCATTGAACTGAAATAAATTAATGTATTTTTGTTTTTTGAATGTAACCGTCATCTATGGCTAAAGACAGTATTTTTGAAATGCTTTGGACTTATTAATGGTTTGTTGTACACTATGGCTGGCGGTAATAATGGTTAAGACAATTTCAAAGTGTGGAAACTTGTTGTTTGTGGTGTTAGGTTATTAACCTTATCAAAGGCAAAATGACTGATTTTAAACAAAACGTGTGTCCAACCTGTGGATGTAACAAAGAGGTAAGTGTTATCATGTACTTATTTCGTCTTGTTCCATCAAAAACTGCACACATGGTTATGTTTATTGTCACTGCTCTGCACGTAAAGCATATCAGATTTTTTTTAAAAAATGAAGAAAAGTACTTGAACATATATATTGAAATCGAAATCCAATAAACATTTCGCATAAACACTAGTAGTTGCTGTGTTTATGAACAATATGATCCGTTTTATAAATAGGGAGACCGTTCACTCGCATTAAGTTTTAAAGTGGATATGTGCTCCACTGACTAGGAAGATACTGGTTATTAAAAACAAATACGGCGGCTTTATTTTCGGACTGAATAAATTAAAAGATTATTACGTACCTTTATACTCGAAAACCATTGTTGGTAAGAGGTTAATATGCCGGAACCTTCAAGAAATGTTCTATTGGTCTGTAATCTGGTGCACATGTTCCTCAGTCAGTACTATTTTTAAGCAAAAATTTGGAAGAAGCCACCAGGTACGTAGGCCTATATAGAAATAAAGTAAAATGAGTTGATGTGTGGTTAGGCACTTACAAGGTATCGCGCATGAAATACGTCTTATTCCATCTTAATGTTTGGCCTGATGTTGTTTTTCATGTGCATATTGAAAGCATCCAATAATTGGAAATAGTAAAATTTACTATTTTACCATGTGCAGCAGACACATTGAATGTCAAGAGATAGTAATTAGCCAAAATAGATCACATGGCTACCAATCTATTATTATTAATTTGATTGCGATGGAGTGCAAGCTCCAGTGGCAATTCAGTTAGTCATCTAATTATCCCATTTTTATTTGTTTAATTATCTTATATAATTTGAGTGTTAAAGTCCTCCCTTGTTCCACAAAAAGATGGTTTGTTTTGAAATGGATGGTTGACACTAAGCATTGTTTTTTTACTACTAGGGGCTGTGGTTAGGTAGAAATGCAGCCTGGGCCAAGAATTAAGGTCAACATAACTTAAAATAAACATCAACAGGGAGTAATGATTATTTCTTTCATAATAATTTAGGCTATTTTGCGCATACACACATGTCTAGTTTCAGAGCAGTGACTGTACTCGAACGATGTACAACGTAAACAATCAGCGATAAAATAGATGTATTTAATCAAGGAAGCCGTGAGAGGCATTGTAACTCATTTAATGATTTTTTTCGTAGCCGTGAGACTGATCTATGAAGGAAGTAGTACAACTAACGAACCAATTTCGTTATGTAGTTGAAATAAGAGTTTTAAATTTTTAAAGAGAAATATATAAAACAGTTGGAGGGTTAACGGGATTTTTGGTTTTTTGTGATGGCTTTACATTTCGTCGATGTATAGGTCATTAGAGGTAGTAATGGTTTTTTTTCCGTTGCTGTGGCAATATTAATTACTGTGAATACCACTAGGTATGATTTCTATCTACAAATTTTTCACATAAAAAATTAGCAAATTGAAGTCACAATTTGTAGATATCCAGAAGAACAATGTTTTGCAGAACAGCTGACAAATTACACAACCAAAAAAATAATAAAATGAAATGGGTAGGCCTATTTGAATTGTAATGTGTGGCGAATGAATCCTGGATCACAGTATATTCCAACTGTATAGATGTGGATGCTGCTACAAATCCACCAATCTGCCTTCGTGGTCCAAGCTTCATTGCACCATAAATCGAAAATAATAATAATAAAAAACACTTTTACTTTCCCGGAATCTGATCAGTTTGCTACAAGAACATTTTTAGTTTTTGCCAAAAAATTAAACAGGTTTATGAATCGTAATGTGTGGCGAATGAACCCTGGACCACTGTGTATTCCAACTGTATGGATACGTAGCGTGGATGCAGCTAAAAATCTACCAATCTGCTGTTACTATGGTCCAGGCTTCATTGCACCATAAATAATAATAATAATAAACACTTTTCCATTCCCGGTATCTGATCAGTTCGCTACAAAAGCATACTTTTTATTTTTATTGCAAAAATATAAACTTCGTAAAATTGCTGTCTAGATTGCCTAATGTCTGCCATATTTATTCAGTTTGCTGACAGTGAAGTACGAAATGATACGCTGAATGTCATTATTCAATAGTTATGCGCTTATCTTTCCTGACGGTAATGTATGAAATGATATGCTAAATATCATTATTCGATAGTTATATGCATATCTTTGCTGACGTTAATATGTCTCTGGTTGTTTGCAGCGTACATCTTTGGTGTACAGTCAGCTTACACGACCACTGTGAAACTAGACGTGTGTGTATGCATTAAGGTATCCCTTATAAGGACAATTTTTTTATTTCTTTCAAATATTCAAATGTATACCCTCTAATTCTTTTTAAATCGCTGTAGCTTACATACCTAAGAAATTTTATCCTCCTATGATGACTTTAACCCATGCCGAGTAGACCCGAAAGTTTATGAAAATTGCTTATTTTGACTATCGCTTGATAGACCTACATGACATCATCATAAAAAATTTATATAGTTCTGTATTAATGATGAAATCCAGACATCAAAAAATAATACTTAATTTTTTAGTAAGACAGAAGTGTTAAAATTATGAGGGGTATTTTCTTTTTAAGATCTTTTTTTTTTACGTTGTGGGTACAATTTTCATTGTATTTGCATGAAAATTGTTTCCATTCTTCATCGGCTGTAATTAAACCATGAAACTCCTACATTAATTTTACAACTCTTGCAGATAAAAGAGCTTTCTTTTAGCCGGTAGAAAAACTCCAGTTTCTTCCAGCGAAGAAACGCTTTCGTGAAGAATACTGCTTTAAATTTTCAATCGAGAAAACAAATGTTTGCGATTCGTGGTATAAATTCAACATGGTTTTTCCTAAAACAAAATATAGGTAAGTAATAAACCCTACTCCAGAGACTCGATTAACAGCTTGTGTGCCAATTGTCCTGTGTTCCCCAGACCAGAAATCCTGTGGGTCCTTCGATTTAATCGCACTAATCCCAACATCTAACTTAAGTTATTCCATCTCCCTTTTTAAGTTTTCTAACCTACCTTCCCTATTTAGACTTCTAACATTCCACGCTCCGACTCGTAGAATCTTTCTATCCATTCTGATGACTCCTCCTTGAGCAGTCCACTCCCGGAGACCCGATTGGGGGTCTATTTTACCTCCAGAATATTTTACCCAGGAAGAAGCCATCATGATATAGGTAATTTGGGAGGATTACATGTGCTTGGGATACCCTTTGGGTCTTTAATGCAGTGGTTTCCTGTTGCCTTCTGCATCACCATGCCGTTGATCATTTCTGGTTCATCCGCCTTTAGGGGCCGTTTCCAACCTCAAGGGCAAGTTGGGTGCCTTGAACCACTCCCCGCTCTTCCGCCCTGTTTTCGGAGGCCGTTGACAAGCAATGGGTGACTCCTTATACCAGGAATCCTTCAATTGCCAGAGCCTCGTCCATGCAAACAGGGTGCACGACGTGTAGGAGAGGTTGACATTTGGTTGGAAAAGGCTAGTATAGTCTTTCCCAAACCCTTACCAGTGACCACTACCAGCACATAAACCACTGTCATAATGTAAATTTATTCTGTGGTCGCAAGCCAGGAAAATATATATATATATTGAATATTGGATAGGATAAAAAACCACCGCTTACCAAAGAAGGGGAATCCAGCGGCGTTGGTACACGAACACACAAAGAATAAAAATTTCGAGCATGGCTCTTCCTCAGTAGAAGTGAGATGGCTGCACGCAAGCGCTGCCAGCAGCCAACCAATATATATATGTATATATGTCTTACACTACAGTAAAAATTCATTTTCAGTGAGAAGGCTGTGCCTGTTAATTTTTTAATATATTGTCGAATAATGGTTGTATTTTTCACACTCAAATAACAAAATAATTTTGTAATTGGAGCATGACTGTAAAACCATATTTTAGGTAATTGTCATCACAAAGTTTATTTATTTTTTATTTTAATTTGTTTTTGCCACAGCCACTTGTAGCAGATGAGGTGAGCTGTGCAGATCTTTTGAGAAACTTCTCCACATTTTCCTACTTGGTAACGAAGCGAGTCCATACTCGCTGGCATACTCGGACAACTGACTGCAGTGAATGAAAACAAACTGTCCTATGCAGCAGCAGAAAAATATATCACATCCTGCAAAATACCTGTGACCACCTCGCACAAGTAGTTGATTTCTCGATCAGTAAACATAGTCTCAGTGGAAATAGAATTGAATATGTCGTTTTTGAAATCACTGAAATTGTTTTATTATGGACTTGGGGAGTCCCCAATTTGTTTTTAATTTTTTTTTTGTTAATGGGTCATATATTCAAAAAGGTTGAAAATCACGGATCTAGATCAATGATTACTTAAATGCAATGGAGCAAATGGCAGAGTTGCAAGTGCCCTGCACACTTACTACCACATTCTACGAATCTTTTAATTCTTTCAGTGTTTAAGGTATATTGGATAGTTCTTTCAGATTCCAATTCCTTCGCCCTTCTCCCAAAAAAATTTTGCAGATGATAGTGGCTAGTTTTTTTTTTTTTAATTGTATTTTTAGCTGTTAATTGTGCCTTACCTTATCTCAGAACTGCAAAAACTTTAATTTGTCAGTTTTGTTTAGGACATTGGTCCTGCTTTTAAAAAAGAGATATGTTGGACAAAAGTTCAAAACATTCAACGAATCTTTCAGTCCTGCCAATTGTAGTTTTTAAACACTTTGTCAAATTCTTACATAATCTTAAATTTCAAAATTGGAAATATATCTTTCACAAACGTAGTGCTGTGTTAGTTGATTCAATTTTTTGACATCTTGCTTTGTTGCCTGTTTGCCCACACCATCAAACTATATTATTTCTCCCAGGAACTTAAATGTATATTTTTTATTGATTTTTAAATGTTCTGGGTTTAATATATTCAATATTTTACAAATGCACTTTTTTTAGTTAAGAATCTCTCTCCTGCAGTTTTAGCTATCTCGTTCAAAATGTACAACTGTTCTATTTCTGTATCTACAATTTCTGCAGAACTGCTTTATCATCGGAAGAGGCTAGACAGCTGAGTCCGAGATTCAGGTTCTTGTAGCACAATTTAATTTTTGCATCCCTTGCTCGTTTAGCTTGGTTTTTCACTGTCTGGTCACTTTTTCAAGTACACAGATGAAAAGTATTGGAGAAAGACCATCTCCTTGCCTGTTTCCAGTTTCGATTTGAAAGTATTCTGAAATTTTTTCACAGAATTGTGGGTTTGTTTACTAATTTCCAAAGTTTTCTTATCCATGCAAAATTCTTTGAGTATGTCAGAGATAGCAACAGAATTTTAGGCTTGCAGAATTCTAGCTTCTAAGACTGTGGTGCCTGATGATTAATTTTGAATTATAAACTTCTTCTTTGCAGGCTCTTCCTTTTCTGCGTCCTTCTAAATATTAATCAAGTTGATGATCGTGCTGTTGTTCCAGACAGTTCAACAATGCTTCATACAATACTACTGATAACGGGGAGATTCCTCCGTAATTGTTAATATCTGTGATCAGAAGCATGAGACTGCATTTCTGCTCATTTTGAACATTGCCAGTTTCACAAATATCTTTTTTTTCAGTCATTTCATCACTATTTTCACATTTCCCAGACAACTGAGTTCACACCAGGTGCTTCGTTATTTTTGAGCTCTTTAATTGTATTTTGGATTTGTCTGGGAATTGCGAATTTGAGAAAATATTTTGAGGATCTCATTTGTTGAATCTTGGTATTATTTTGTTCACAATTTAAAGACTTTTGGAATTATTTTGCTAAAGTTTCACAGTTTTTTTTTATTATTTAGAGCAAGATCTCCATGGTCTTTTTTAAAAAACAGATTATGAGGTTGATATTTCTTTCCTTTACTTTCAAACAATCTTAAAAATTTCAGGTTTTATTTATCTGCAAGCCATCAGTTTGCATCAGAAAAGAGTATTCAAATTTTCTTTTAATGTATGCTATTTCTAAAATTTTCTAGTTCTTTCCTCAATATTTAATCAAATTGCAATGGAGTGCATGCTCCAGTAACAATTTCCATTCATGGAGTACCATTTTTTTTCTCGATCTTTCTTTCTTTTTTCCAATGCATCTTCACAACTTGGTTCTACCACCTGTGACTTTCAGCTTTATTGTCTCAGTGGCTGCTTTCAACAATTTGGTACTGAAATCTCCATTCATGAATATATGCTTTAATCTGGAATTATTCTACTGTATAAGGTTTTAATGTTTTTCACTTTTTTTTATTTTGTTTAAAATTCTTCTGTGTCCATTTCTTTCCCTCCCTCCCTCCATACCTATCCTAAATCCAACATTTCTTCTAGCAGCTTCTATTAAGCTATGAACATGTCATTTTAAGTTAATATCTTTCCTCATTGAAGTGTGATGTCCAAGTAAATCTGCTTTTGTGATAGTAAAATAGTAGTATGATCCAAATATCAGCGAAGTTTCACTATAGAAGCTTACATACTTTATACCACCCTCGTTCTTTAAACATAAGCCAAAATTTGATGACTGAATGGTCTCACTAGAAAAGCAGTATATTGAAGTTGGATATACTTCAATTTATTTTCTTATTCTTTTACAGAGATGGTTATCAAAAATTTGCCTCTTTACATGTAAATGTTCAATTGAACAGCTTTTAAGTTTTTGTTTCATGTTTAGATTGTTTTATGGTAGGATAGAAGTTTGTAGGTGTTCAAAAAAATTTTGTAGTAAATTATTTATATTTTATTTGTAAACCGGAGAATAATTTTCTTTTGTTTATTTGCAGTACCTGGAAAGTCGGATGCGGAGCTGTCTGAACAGATTTGTTGTTTACAAGCAATCAATGGCACAAAATGAGTGAGTTTTCTTTAGTGTTTCAATACTTCTTTTCAATTAATGAAAGGATTGTTTTATATGTTCTCATTATTAATTGGTTTTATTTTATCATTGTATTAATCATTTTGGTCTTAAGCAAATTTTTACAGATTTTGCAAATACCACTTTTATACTCCATAGTGAAATCATTATACCCCCAACATATTAATTAGAATGAAAATTTCCTCTTTTATAATAAATCACTAGAATATTGACTTGAACAGCTACTATGAAAATAAACATTTTAACAGGTACTAGCATTTGCCCGCTACTTTGTGCTGGTGGTTCTTCATACATGCAGAAATACTTTCCCTTTTTTTCTGTTACCACATATTGTCATGGAGAGGCAGAAAAATCATAATTCCGTGTAGTTAACGGCTACAGATAAGACCTATTTAAAGCTGGCAAATAGGAACATTCTCTTATTATAAAAAAACACTCTTAAAAGGAAAAAACACAATCTATTCTGATCCATTCAGATTATGTAACCTTCATACTGAAGTAAGTTTGGTAGACACAACAATAAACACCCATGAATAAAAATACTTTATTTTAGAAAGAGTGGCAAGATCACATTTTTTAAAAATTTATTTTGTATGGACACTCTATGAACTGAATCTTTGTACAAAATATTTAGCAGCACGAAGTCCTATTTGTTAGTAATGGCCACTTGCAATTGGTTGCCGATCGTTGCGATGCATTAGTGGCTATCCCTTATTGATTGCACTTTTTGCTTATTTTCTAACATACATTTTTTATTCATTAATCGTTGACTAGTTAGTAAAATTGGCCTAAAGAGGCAGATGATTTAATGTGAAAAGTCACAGAAATTATTTTCCTAATAATTTGTTACTCCCTTATGAATCAAATTTTATGTTACACCACTTTCCTGTATTTCCTTGTGTTGCAAAAAATTACTACTAGTATGGTATATCTGAAATGAAAAATAATTTCATACTAAAGGAGTCTGTGCGTAGGTTGTATTGCGCCATGATCCATTATAATTTCATATTAAGTGGTTCTGTGGCTACGAACTTGTATCTAGTTCTTTTTTTTTGCATTTAATTCGGGGCCGACACCACTCCCCAAATAATGGTATAGTTAATTTTGCACTAATGGTCCTCTGCCAATACCACTCACCTCAGTATAATAACCTAAACATAATTTGTTTGCTGGTAGGTTGTAATGAAGCCTGGACCACAGTAATAGTAACAGAAGGGCATGAAATATTATGGACTATGGTTAAGTTTTCAGTGTACAGATCTCATATCCTTTTAACATGCAAACAAATTCAACACTTATTGGTTCCAGTAGCGAGCAGCCATTACTCTTGAATAGGACTCTGCCACTGTAAATAGTGCCAGTGAAAATTACTACCATTGATTGAATTTATTGGGTAGTTCATACAAAATATATTTCTTGGTGTAACAACTATTTTTCATTGCTACCAAAATAAAGTGCTCAAAGGCATTTACTTCAACTTAATAACATAATTAATAACCATTTTTCAAAATGATTTATGATGATTTATTTAACGGGCCTTTCTACGATAATTGTGGCACTGCAATATGATGATGGATTCTTATGCCCTGATATGGAATAAAAACTTTAAAATTGTACTAAGCACAATGTTACTTATTGTAGATTAAATATCACAGTTCCATTACAGTTTTTGAAGTCTTAATCTGTTATATAATGGTTTGATTAATGTATTCGGTTTATTTTAATATTATTTCTTCCATCATCTTCCTGTGACATCGTCATGTACACTTGTAATAACGTGTATGGGGCGGGTTTAGTTTCTAACCTCATCAAAATAATCCTGTCACTAAATCTTCCATAATAACTCACCCATTTCCTACTCTCTTATTCATTACAAATCCTACACCAGTGACTCCCTTGACAGCGAGCTTGCGTGTTAGTTATCCTGTTCGCCAGACCAGATTTTAATATACGTTTCAGAAAACCAAATGAATTAAAAAATGTAAACACAACCCAAATATTAGTACTCATCTTAGGTCTGTAACTCTTCAAACCCAAAGATGTTTTATATTAAATATTACTCATGCTTTTTATGTTAGATTCGTGTATTCTGTTTATTTTAATGTACTACTTTTGAGAAAACTTCGGAATTAAAAAATAAAACCGAATTCTAAGAGATTGCGTGTTAGTGATCTTTCGTCAGTTTTTTTTTTTTTTTTTTAAGAGTCCTCATCTCAAATACAATGTGATCTTTGGCCCTTATTTGTTCCATATCAAAATGATTTTAATTTCTTGTTCTGTTCCATGGTACATATCTGTCTATATTTATATAAATGAGTAAGTTTGGATGTACTATATGCCTCAATTACATCTTAATTCCTCCACAGATTTAAATGAAATTTGGCACGGAATTCGTAAATTGTGTGTGTAGTGACAGAGAATAGTTTTTATCCTGCAAAAATGAATCGTTCCTTTAGAAATTGCAATTATTAATTCGCAAACACCAAAGAGTTTCCTACTTCGTAGACAGCAGTGCCACAGTTACTCCTGGCTTAAATCATGAACACTCCTGTTCAGAAATAAAAGCAAAAACCTTCTGATATATGCATATGTGTTTAGTTTTAAAGCACTAAAACTGATGTGCTTAACAAATAATAGTTTGGAAGCAGGAAATATAAATCTATACTTATCCTTAAATATTTTTTAAAAATCGTTCTGTCTGTATGGTATGTTCACAAGGAAATGTCTTCAGTTGCGCACATGAAATAGTGTAACACCTCAGGTATCACACCGTGATTCCGTTTGTAATGTATCCGTCATAACAAACGTGAGAAATCAAAGCTCGAGGTAGGGGGGGGGGGAGGAATGTATAAAAACACAAAAGTCGGTTCACCAAAAGTGAAAAAATGGTCATGCGTGAAATGTCTTTTTTATGTTTATGACAAATATCTAATGTTTTTTATCCCACCTCAGTTCAATTTATTGCCTGTGCCCTTTTTTCCCTCCTGCTTTACACACTCTGTAATATTAGTAATTATTTTTACCAACATTTAACAAAAGATAAAAACTTTTATTTGGTAAACTTTTTTGTAGAAATCGGTACAAATAGTATTCTGTAATAAACAAAATAGTGTTTTTTACTTACTTTTCAATATTATATCAATAACTATTAAATCCTTCACTTAAAATGAATGTTTTCAATGGCCTACGGTAAACATAATCGTTTCAAGAAGCCATATTAGGAGTAGTTTACATTGCGAAACACATCACTAACACGGCGCTTATAAAAGCAGCTTATTTATTACTAATAATAACTAAATTCCTCCTCCTTTGTTGTAACAAGAACATTCTGGTCCAGGCAGCATTTCAACCTAGTCACTATCTCCGCTAATATTACCGCGACAAAATCAAATGATATGCACACACCATAAAACATTAAACGCATCAGAACTACATTTCGAGTAATAGCAACATTTTCTAAATCAGGATTCCTGATTAGCTTAGCATAAATTATCACAATTTCACTATACACCTTCAGTATGAACTGCAATTGGACTAAAGCACATGCAATAATACAATCACTGGTATTGTGATGTAAACTGGACCCACAATATTAACGTAAGGTGTTTTAAGAGTTGTAATAAATTCTGGACTTTCTATTGTACACCATAAGTTGTGAGCATTTTAGCATACATTTTTAAATTACGTTATTTTAATAACTGTCATGATGCTGAGCCATATTTCATGTAGCTGAATGTATTCATGGTTTACTTCGCTTTTACGACCACCATATTGCAAGGATCATTTTTTAGCAAGTTTTTAGCGATTGCTTTGATATCACGATCTGAAATTGTAGGTACGTTTACATCGCAATTCATGACACTAACATGCAAAATATTGAATGTATTAATGCACGGGTGAGATATCCTTTGATTTTCTAGCGTTAATATTATCGGAGTTTGTTGCTTGGTTGAAATACAGTCTGAACCAGAATGACAACTGAAACTTTATTATTAATTTAAGCTGCTTTCATAAGTATCAATTTAGTGACATGTATCACATTACACTTAAATTGTATAAAAAGATCTAAAATGGTTCCGGAGCAGGAAATGTGAATCTGTACTTCATCTTAAAATGTTTTAAAGTCATACTGTTGGTAAGTTCACAAGGAGATGTCTTCAGTTTTTGTTTTTTTTTTCATTTATTTTGTTGGCATTTGGGTTTGTGCCCATACAGCCACCTTCGTTTTACAATTTAACATCTACAATATAACAATAATAATATCATGCAATTGGCTCTTTTCACTATACAGAATAACATCAGGATAAGATCTACAATAGGACAATAAAAATTAAATGCAATTAGCCATTTCCATTTTACAGGATAACATCCTTAATATAACAATGGTAGATCGTGCATTAGACATTTTTGTATTACCGAATAACACCAGTCTTTTATCAAAAATAATATCATACCATTAAGTGAATGTTATTTACAATTGATTTAAATTGTGATACCCATATTTTCTATATGCAGGTACAAAATCTTATAAACTGTATAATCATCAGATGCAAGGAGTGAGGCAGCGCAAATGGGCAACGGAATTCCTACTTTCATGAGGGTATCTAAGAAATGGTCAGTTTCCAACTTCTTCAATGGGCAGCCAAATAGGAGGTGGTTTATATCTTCAATTTCCCCACATGGACAGTTGGGAGAGTCTATGACGTGTAATCTGTAAATGTGTTGCTTGAAACAGCCATGGTTGATTTTTAATCTAGCAATACAAGTGCTGAGTCTGCTTTTATGTGTTTCATACCATTGACGGGAGGGTATTTCCGGGTGAATGCGCCCTTAATGTTCGCCTTTGGTCGTAAGTGAGCTCTTCCATTCCATGTTCCACTTGAATTTTATGTTGCCTTTGATATGTCTAATTACGCCTGGAAAAGGAATCGTATTGTAGTGTTTTACACCACTGCGAGCAGCTTGCTTGGCATACCGATCAGCCATCTCGTTTCCCAAGAGGTTACGGTGTGCCTTGACCCATTTAAATTCCACTGTCTTGCTTGAGCGTTTCAGCTCTTGAGCCATGCTTACAATATCATATACTCGGTGGTCGTTGTGCCTTTGTCTATGGCAGATTTTTTAGTAGGGCCAATGCCGATCTTACGTCGGATAAAATTAAGAAGTTTTGGCAGGAGAGCTCTTAGCATATTTAAATGCTTCAAAAATACCTGCAATCATGATAGAAGCCTCTGCTGGTAACTGAAAGAGATCCTTGTCTCCTGATTATGATATGAAGAAAGCGCATCCGGAAGCATCTGAAAACTTGGAACCATCCGTGTATATCTGTTCCATTTGGGATCGTTCGTGAAGGTTCTGGTATACGCGTGCTCTGTAGCTTTTCAAATGGGCTGTCTTCTGAGTTGGAATTATTCAGATGTGGAGTACCTCGGGGTTCTATATTGGGGCCACTATAGTTTTTAATATATATAGATGATCTGCCCTGCGTTTCATCTAAAAACTCAAACTTTGTCCAATTTGCAGGTGACACAAACATTGGATTAAAAATACTCCAGATTTATCTACAGAATATATTTCAAATTATGTCTTGGAACTTATTAATAAATGGTTTACAGCTAATGGCTTGTATTTAAACTTTTATAAAACTCAATATATGCAATTCAGTACATCACACAGATTAACACCAGATATAGACATAAAATTTCCAGGCCAGTCCATTCAAGAGGTAGAGTGTGTGAAATTTCTAGGTTTGCATATTGATCATAATTTAAATTGGAAGGTACATGTGTCTGACTTACTAAAGCGATTGGGTGCAGCCACATTTGCAGTTCATACAATTTCAGCTATAGGTGTTCTCCATATTATTTTGCTTATTTTCACTCCTTAATGTCATTAGAATTAATGCTCTGGGACAATTCTACCCATAGAGACAAAGTGTTTAGAGCCCAAAAGCGAGTAATAAGAATTATGTGTGGATTGGCAATAGAACTTCATGTAGAGAGCTGTTCTAGAAGTTAGGGATTTTAACATTGGTGACGGCAGATGTATATACACATTAATATCCTTTGTAGTCACAAATTATACTTTGTTTGAAACAAATAGTAAAATACACAATTATTGGACTAGAAGTAAAAATGATCTTCACAAGGATTACAAGTCGTCGTCATTTGTTTAAAAAGGGGTCCGATATTCAGGGATATATATTCAATAAGCTCCCAATACATATTAAATGTGTAGCAGATGATAAGAATAAATTCAGGAAAAAATTGAAAGAATTTTTAATTGGCAACTGTTTCTACACTGTCTAAGAATTTATTTCTAAGGTATCTACAAAATAAACTGCCAGTATTTTGTGTTAATGTAGTTGGCATAATTAATGTACCATGTATGCTATGACATCATCTGGTGTATGTATTATTTTGTCATGCAATTATATAATATATCATGTATGCTATGACTCTACATCTTCTGGTGTATGTATTACTTTGTTATGCAATTGTTTATCTGTAAATTGACAACTTTCCACATCCCACAGAGCCAATCTCTTATATGGGGTTCAATGGAAAATGAATGTATTTTATTGTTGTTGAAGAGCAAATGCGAAGCAGAGAGTATGATAAATTTACGTGTTGTTCCAAACGATCATAAGTGTATGAAAAATTTGCGTGTCAAACTTTAACTGATATTCCACGAATTAGCAAGAATAAGTGAGAAAACTACCAGAAATGGGCGTGGCAGTCAGATTTAAATGGGTGTCAATCATGCAGGGCTTTGCTTAATGTTAAAGATATTGAAATAATTTTTTCCCAAAAACGAAGTCGAAAGTAAAAACTATTTTTGTGAATTGAAAGAAAAAATATTTTTTTTTTTTTTGAAATCTGATAAGTGTATCTAACCCCTTAAATGATGAATAACATGATTATGAAATGCACAGGGAATGTATTTTTTATTTTTAACAACATTAGATTCATGTGAGGGTCATGAAGTGCATTAATAAGTAAATTGTTTAGATGCAGAAAGGGAGATAGGAGAGGAGATATTTTGAATGCAAATTAAAAGATTTGGGCATGCTCTTCATGGTAAATATCACACTTCTAATAATATTCTTCGACACTTTGATTTTACTGGTGTACTGCTTGAAGCTATGATAAATGATCACTTTACTTTCATGTCCTTTTATAATTTTATTAATTTTTTGTTTGTTTCAGTGACCTGATTAAGAAATTTTTAAAATTAAAAGCTAAAATTCAACATATTAAAGGAGAATGGCATAAGTCTCAACAGGATGCAGCAGATTCCAGGCAGCAGCTTATAAAATACATGGAAGATTTTATGCCCCTCAAGAAGGTCTGTATGCTTATGTCTGAGTGTATTATAAATCTTTAGAAAGAATTGTAGTTGACGGTTAGGACTGTTGACATGATAAAGTATTGAGACACGTGGCTAATAACCTTAAAGTTCTGTATCTGTTTCTGCATCATGCCCATTTTTATCTCAGTGCTGTGGATGGTATAAAATCAACTTTTTATATCAAATACTAGCAGAGTTCCGGCGTTGCCCGGTTTAATTGGCGTTGATTTATCCATACACAGTTTTCATTCACGCAATGAGTAACATGTACCAAGTTTCATACAATTCGTGCCACCAATTTCTGGAGTTAAAACATACCTAGATACACCCACACCTTACCAAGAAAGGAGTGGGTTTAATTTGTTTTACCTGTACACTATTTTTATTCGTCTGAACAGATTCATACTTACCTAGCTTCATTGATTTCGTACCTGCCATTTCCGGTACTAAACTAAACGGTGATTTGGCAGCACAGTTCTAAGAATGGGGTGGTTTGGATGCTTAATATGGAATGTTAGTTTTCATTTTCGTCCAGGTTACATTTCAACCTAATTACATTTGCTAATGTTGTTGCTCAAAAATCGAAACATTATGCACATTATTACATACCACATACATAAAAATGTATCTGGAATACGTCTGTTTATTCCGGCATCACTAAAAAAATACATATTTTGAATGGCTTTTCAGAATTTGAAAGTTTGGGTTCAAAATTAAAGTTTTATGTATGTACTTTAATTATTTACTTTATGAATAATGAAGCATTATCTGAAATCTGCTGAATCGATTTTGTTCTAGTTTTCGTACTACCAAACAGATGTATCTCATTGTGCTGATTCATCTGCTGCTAGAGCTAAACAATTTCTCATTATGCTATTTCATCTGGCACTGTAGCTCAAAATTAAAATATATTCCGTACCTGTATAGTTCAATATCAGGTATTCAGAGTTGTATATCAAGTATTTAGAAAGAAGTGAGATATGAAAAAATAAATCCTTTATGTCAGGGAGTTACAAACTGTGGTGCCATGGTTATCATAGAAACAGCATTAATAAACAACGCAATAAATTATATAATGAGGAAAAGCTGTTTTGTTGTCGTAAACTGTTTTTATTTTCAACACTAAAGGCTTAATACAACATTTTATTTATATTTAAAACCATCAGCTTACACATTAATAATTATGAACCGAATGACTACTTTCAGCTCCAACCATCAGATATTTTGTCTGACACTCAATATCTCGAGAACTTAAATAGATTATAATACGATTGAAAGCCAGATTGTGTCAGAAACTCACGTGTGTAGTGCAGAATGTAATATGAAAATGTTCAGTTTTCCTAAACCTTATATGATAGTCAGAGACTGTAGTTGTGCTAACAGAGATTGGGATCAAAGAAAATCTCTGTCTTTATTTTCGTTATTAATTTCTCACACTCAATACGACCATCTATGGCGTTTAAAAACTGAACATCCTGTTTTGAAGGAAAGAATATTTCAAGTTTTGTTTAGTGTGGTATATGCAAAATAGTTAATATTGTAAATTGCTTTTATTGCATTCATTAAATGCTGTGGTCAGAGATATCGTAGCTGTTGTCTTTTGTGCGGACTGCAGAGTATGCAACATCTAATGGTTCAAACTTTGGTATTTGTCATCATAAGTTCAGAATTTCATTTAGATCTCTGGAATTATGTAATGTTGAAATATAAGACATACCAAACAACTGCATTAAGATTCTAAGTTATGAAACGGTGAAAATCCCATCGAAATTTGCTCAGTAGTTTGAGTTTTTGTTTTTCAAATTTATCCGGTTTTCGTTTTATACATATATAGATTAAGAGCAAACTTTTAGTTTACAGTTTTTGAATGATTTTGTTCTCAGAAGTTAAAAAAAGTGGTACGTTACTTAAATTTATTCTTGGTCTTGAAAATAAGAAAGGATTGGGAAAATAACCTGTCACTTATAAAAGTTGAAGGCAGGAGAACCCAACACACTTTACAATTAATCATGTTGGAGGAGAGACCTATGGTAGGGGAAAAGATGTATATACATGGAGACATGCCACATGAATTCATGTGAACACATCTTTCCACTCGCCATTGAATCATAGATGATGGTGGCTGGGATTGTGTCAAACGCAAGTCTTGTGCAAGCCTAGCCACCTACCTCTGTTAACTTGAAAAAGGGGTTTTCACCCAAAATATTGTATTTTCTTTGTTTGTGTGTTTTGTGTTGCTGCTGCCCTCCTCCCTTCAACTTTGGTGAGTGTTGTGTGTATTTTACCTGTCCATGTAAATATTGCCTCACAGCATTTCTTTCCTTTCATTGTTACCTCTTAACAACTTACGTTATGCCACGTAATATTGGTTTTAATTGTGGTATAGGCCACATATATCGTGATCAGTTTGGAACTTAGTTCATTCAAACTAAGTAATAATTTCAGTAACAAAGCAACTAATAATTAATCTGCCAATTTATACAAAATACATACTTTTCTATCAGTGTACTGACAATTCATTTCTTATCAATTGCTTAACTAAATCGAATTGTTATAAAGTAAAATTCAGTGTAATTCCCCGTGCCACGCACTGTAGCAAAAGGTTTCCATCCGGGTCCAGGTAGCATTTCAACCTAATTGCTAAACTTACCGCTAGAAAAACAGTACTTCAATCTAACGCATATTAATACATGTACTGTATTTCATTTTAGTGGCAATAATGCATCACAGTATAAATTTGGCTCTAGCGTAAACACTGGGACTCATAAAGGAATTGTTTTTTTTGGTCTGAAAATTGTTACTCACATTCAATATGTTATATTGTTTAATGTGTGTTGCTCTTAGAGCTGTAAAATATACGGGGTGTTACAAAAAGGTACGGCCAAACTTTCAGGAAACATTCCTCACACACAAACAAAGAAAATATGTTATGTGGACATGTGTCCGGAAACACTTACATTCCATGTTAGAGCTCATTTCTCAACAACAGATTCAGTGGCCGATGGATTAGTAGAGGCGGACCAATTCCATGGCCCCCACGCTCTCCTGACCTCAATCCTCTTGACTTCCATTTATGGGGGCATTTGAAAGCCCTTGTCTACGCAACCCCGGTGCCAAATGTAGAGACTCTTCGTGCTCGTATTGTGGACGGCTGTGATACAATACGCCATTCTCCAGGGCTGCATCAGCGCATTAGGGATTCCATAAGACGGAGGGTGGATGCATGTATCCTCGCTAACGGAGGACATTTTGAACATTTCCTGTAACAAAGTGTTTGAAGTCACGCTGGTACGTTCTGTTGCTGTGTGTTTCCATTCCATGTTTAATGTGATTTGAAGAGAAGTAATAAAATGAGCTCTAACATGGAAAGTAAGCGTTTCCGGACACATGTCCACATAACATATTTTCTTTGTTTGTGTGTGAGGAATGTTTCCTGAAAGTTTGGCCGTACCTTTTTGTAACACCCTGTATACATTCCTCACAAACATTACTCAAAAACTACTGTAACGCTATACCGCGAGTGACTGGCCTTATAGCGAAGTATAATGATCGTGCACAAGTTCCCTGAATGATATTATTTGAGAATATGTTGCTATCACAACCTTCAAAAATATAAATATGGAACAAATTACACAAAAAAGTGCAACAACTTTGAACTGAAGGAATTTAGTTTTAGTAATTGAAACATAGCCTGTACCAAAATGGCGTTTGGTTCTTGTTGTTAAAGCATAGCTAGAAAATTGGATTTATGTAACGTTTAAATTATCACAATTTTCGAGTAGAATCATTAGCGGTGCCTGTGGATAGGTTGGAATGTAGTCTGGACCAGAATGGACATAGACGTTTCCTTTTGTAGCTTAATGGACTTTTTATTTTTATTATAAAGTTAAGTTGGTTTGGTTTTCATCGTAGTTGGTCATTGATGCATTTTGTTGCATGTACCAAGCGTACTGGGTGAACGGTTAACATTCTAGCCTTGCATTCGGGATTATGCCGGTTCGAATCCCCATCCGAGCATCCAGATTTGGGTTTTCCATGGTTTTTCCCAAATCACTCGAGGCAAATGCCGGGATGCTTCCTTCAAAACGCCATGGCCGAATTCCTTCCTGTTCCTTGTCCCCAATTCCATCCTGCCTCTAATGACCTCGACATCGACGAGGCTTAAATCTATTAGTAAAAAAAAATTGTTGCACGTAATATTAGTATCGCTGGAGGTCGCATATGATATATGATAACAAATGGAGTACTCTAATGGCTTCATGTGTAACGTTACGGCATTTTTTTTCTTGCAGTTTGTGCATTATATACTATCTTGATGGGTGTAATAGAAACATATTGCTAAATAATATAGATGAAGGAACGTTGGCGTTGTTGTTATACATCACTATAAACCTTCTCCCAGTAGCTCACCGCTTAACATTATAGTACTTTTTGTGTGAGGATGGATATATTTTACAACTCTAAGAGCAACATGTATTAAATAATATCACCCAATGAACATATGCAACAGTTTTCAGAACAAAACTAAAATTGACGAGTTCCATTGATTGCGCAACAACCTAAATTTGATCAAAATCTTCAATGGTTTTTACACCTCTTTTTTTGTTATCCTTGATTCAGACTGATATTAAAACGTTTGAATGGCTGACGCAGTTACATGTTGGAAAAACAATTGCCTCTGTAAAAATGCTCAGTGAAAGCAAAGGAAATTAAAATAAATCTTTTTAACTTATGTTATGCCACATAATATTTGTTTTAATTGTGTTGTAGGCTGCACAGGTCGCGATCAGCCTCCAACTATTTCCATTCAAACTATTTAATAATTTCAATGATAGGACACAGTTTAAATTATTTTTAAAAACAAAAACTAAATTATTCATGCCCTCTGCTGTAACGTCAAATGCCAGTTGTAATTCTGACCCATGCTAAGTAACAAGCTAAACAAAACTTTCGTTAAAATTGATGCTCGAAACTTGAAGCTTTTATCTTATATATCTATGGATAAATAATTGAAGGTATACTTCTATATACGAAAGAATATTACATAAATAGAAGCATCTAATGGCTTTTGTTTCAGTGTTCTGTCAGTTAATTTATTCGCAGATGCTTAGAAATGTTATTAAGTAACGTGCATAACCAAGAACAATGGCGTAAAGCGTGACATCATTGTGTGATGTCATAGAGTGACATCATGGCATGACAAATGGCATCCTAGATGACACAGAATTGCTTATATGTATAGATCAAGTTTGAGATGTTCTGATGAAACAGAGCTATTTTAAACTGACATTCTATATTTTTCTGTAATATCAGTATGTACATTATTTAAATAGCTCTTCATATTCTTGAATCTTGGCCAAAAAAAAAAAAAAGACAGTTCTATCACCAATTTCTACCGGCATGGGATGCACATCCAACCAGTCTCTCCTGGTGCTACTAGCAATCAGGGCATTGGCTTCTCCTTGCCCCGAACATTCAGGTGAAGTCCATGGGAGGTATGGTCACTCCACATAATGCAAGAAACATCTATCAAACCAATGTGTGTTTGGTTAGCCTTACACAATGCACGCCTGTGTATGTTGTACATGATCATGCAACCAGGTTGATCATTATGCCCGAAGAGGTCAACAAAACCAACATCGCATAACTTGCCTACCAAGCATGGTGGGTGAGCATTAATGCTTTGGTCTTGAATTCAGGAGGGTGCGGGTTTGAATCCCCGTCCAACCATCCAGCGAATGCCTTGATGCTTCATTAGACCATGGCCAAATTGCTTCCCGTTCCTTGCACCAAGTCCTTTCCCACCTCTAATGATCTTGACGTCGATGAGGCATAAAGCCAGAACAAAAAGAAAGAAAAACTTGTCTTACAAGTCTTTCAGTTCAAACAGACTTGTAAGAATCCTTCCTCTCAATTACCTCACTCCTGCTCTAAGGATTTGATCGTGTGATTTTAAACTTGCAGATTGCAATGACAAATGTTACTAGCACCACTACATATTCCATTATACCGCATCATTGATTGGTTCAGTGTTCTGGGTGGATGATACAGTGAATGTGCAAAACTTCTTGGTACATATCTTGCTTTATTGTTACAATTAGTCTTGCTGTAGCACTATCAGTACACCACACTGACGAATTTGCTCCAATATGAGTCTTGCACTTGAAAGTAATCATCGAGTAATAAATATCTCTGAAACCATGATAAATCTAGGCTACAAAAAGATCTTTGCTTGATCCTTCATCTTCTCTATTATTCAAGATGCATATTAGGGTAGCATACAATAGTTGATTCAGCAACCTGCATTGCAAAACTTTTAGATTTATTTGCTCTTTTGCTTTTAAACATCGGTGGAAATATAATTAATTCTTTTCTTAATGTTTGGTGTTTGATTGAAGCAGTATCATCTTCAGTTTTTTTAATGGCTTTAAGTAAAAAATTTCCATGCAGTATCTAAGATGCGGGCCTTATTTAATCCTTGACGGTAGTTTTTGTTGTAGCTGTTCTAGAAGCTACTAAATAAGTTGTTTAAATCAGTGACTAGTCACTGGTAATCATCATTTGATTTTTCCTAATTTTCATCATCTCTTATTCTTTCAAGAAACTTAGTAGGGTTTTCATTAAAATCGAATGCAAATGACAAGCAAGTTTGGAAGTTTCCCCATCCGGGCATCCAGATTTAGGTTTCCCATGGTTTCCCAAATCACTCCAGGCAAATGCCGGGATGCTTCCTTCAAAAGGCCATGGCCGAATTCCTTCCCATTCCTTCCCCCCCCCCCCCCCGGCCCAATCTTTCCCATTTCTAAAGACCTCACTGTTAGAGAGACGTTAAGCAGATTAAAAAAAAAATTGGAAATTTCCATACCATTTTTATACGTACTGCACACAAAGGCTGTGGTGATTGTTGACTACTAGGGATGTTAGTGAAACCAAGTTTTAAATACTTCTTATCATAATGCTTAAAAAAGTCTGATGTTCTATTTTGTTCATTGCAAACTATCAAAACAGATTTATTTTTCTTCACCCTTCGAAATTTCATGCACTAGTGCCAAACATTCTTCCTGTAATGTTACTGTGTGTTTACAGGGTCCATATCAAAAGTAGTAAGACTGATTTTCTGTAGCGTGAGCGGAGCTGTGGCGGTGGGTTTGGCTGGCTGGGTGAGGTGGAGGGGACACTTAGCAACAGAGGAAAACCAGCCGCAGTCTCCTACAGGCTTTGGTTAAGTATAGATATCGGTTATTGTGAATCTAAGATAGGATAGGGAAAATAAACAGTTACCCGTCACTTACCACAGATGAAGGCAGGAGGGCGAGACACGTAAAAACACAAAAACAAACGAATTGCACAATATTTCGACTTGAGTCTTAGTCATGTGGGAGGCGAGACATATGGCAGGGGGAAAGATGTGGTCACATCCCAACCCGCCACATGAATGAAGCACAGGCGGAAAACGCGTGGTAGTGGTAGAGTTGCCGGGAAGGGGGGGGGAGGAATAGGCTTGACCAGCGATAAAAGTGAAACAAATCAATGTTTCACTTTTATCGCTGGTCAAGCCATATGTCTCGCCTCCCACATGACTAAGACTAAAGTCAAAATATTGTGCAATTCGTTTGTTTTTGTGTTTTTACGTGTCTCGCCCTCCTGCCTTCATCTGTGGTAAGTGACGGGTAACTGTTTATTTTCCCTATCCTATCTTATTTTCAGTGCCTCGCGGCAGTTTCTTTGTTTCTTTTATCCGGTTATTGTGAATCGTGTGTTTTGTTGTTGTCGATGCACAAAATGAGTAAAAATCTAAAGCAGCGATATTTGATAAAATTTTGCCATGTTGCCGTACCCCGCCTGCAGTCCTGATCTGGCTCCATCTAACTTTTTTTATTCCCACAGATTAAAAGACAGCTGTAGGGACAGTGGTTTGACTCGATTCAGGACGTTCAAGCAGCATCGATGAGGACTCTCAAAAGTATCCCAGAATCTAACTTCTAGAGGGCGTACGGCCAATGGCAGCAGAGTTATTCTGAGTGTGTAGCTGCCCAAGGGTGCTATTTCGAAGATTATTAAGGAATTGCAAACATATCGTCAATAATTTGTTGTTGTTGTTGTTGTTGTTGTTGTTGTTGTTGTTGTTGTTGGTGGTGGTGGTGGTGGTGGTGGTGGTGGTGTTTTTTAAGTCCTACTAATTTTGGTATGGACCCTGTATTATGAATATTACTCTTGCCTCTACTAAGATAGAATAAAAGTTTCTGCTATTTAATTTTTTTTTACTTCTTTTTCTAAGGAGGAAATGCCTTGTTCTCCAAAATACAATGACATAATATTTGAAGACAATGCACATGAAAGTAATAAAATAAAAATTATATGTTGTTCGAATGTGACTTTATACAATACTATTTGCCTGTATAATATCCTGTTTACACCTATGTAGCACTCAAAAGATATTGCCGCTGAATTGCAGAATGGCAGTCGAGCAACCGCTGCCGTGAGCAGTAGTCGTCGACTTTCTTGTGTGTTTCATCTAAAGTGTCCTAGATAGACTTTGTTTTTATCTTTGAATTTTCTGTGTAGGCAGTGAGTCAGCAGTCGAGCAACCGCCGCCGTGAGCAGTAGTCGTCGACTTTCTTGTGTGTTTAATCTAAAGTGTGCTGGATAGACTTTGTTTTTATCTTTGAATTTTCTGTGTAGGCAGTGAGTCAGCAGTCGAGCAACCGCCGCCGTGAGCAGTAGTCGTCGACTTTCTTGTGTGTTTAATCTAAAGTGTGCTGGATAGACTTTGTTTTTATCTTTGAATTTTCTGTGTAGGCAGTGAGTCAGCAGTCGAGCAACCGCCGCTGTGAGCAGCAGTCGTCGACTTTCTTGTGTGTTTAATCTAAAGTGTGCTAGATAGACTTTGTTTTTATCTTTGAATTTTCTGAGAGTCAGCAGTAGTCAGTTGAGCCTCAGCGGCCGTAGCCGACTTTTGTGTGTGATTTGTATTTTGCTGGGTTTTGTGCTATCTTTGAATATTTCCTTTTTAGGTAGTGATCCAGTGAGTTGAGCCTCTGCGTCTGTAGCAGCAGTAGCCGAATTGTTGTGCGATCTGAAATTTGCTGGTTTCGTGACATCTTAAATATTTCCTGTTTAGGTAGTGATCCATTCAGTTGAGCTGTAGCAACTGTCTGATTTTTCTGATTAATTTGTTTGTGGCTCTGTGTTTGGTTGTTTGAGGTACATGGTTTGCGCAATGTGTTACAGTAGGCGTCAGGCTCTCGAAGAGATTCGTACTACGATGGCATCTCTTCAGGCACAGGTGTGGAGCATGTTAGATGACGAGCGGCAGTGCATCGAAGAATTACCAAAGGCTACTGATGTAGAACCAGCAAGTGAGGATTGTCAGGTATCTGTTGCAGGGAACGACTGGCACCGGGTGGATAGGAGAAAGGCATCCAAAATCCAAAATAACCGACGGGAAGACGATATCTTGCCCCTAAGTAATGCGTTTTCAGTTTTGCAGGAGGTTGAAGATCTTAGTGCGAATGGCCCAGAAGCACAGCAGGGAAGATTTACTCGCAGACACCGAGTGATGCCAGGGAAAGGTTTACTTATCATTGGTAGCTCCAACGTCCGACGACTAGAGAAACCCCTACGAGACCTAGCTGAGAAGAATGGTGCAGACCCTCGTACTAACGTTCATTCTGTTTGTTTTCCAGGAGCAACCGTGCCACGAGTCATGGAGGCTATACCAAAAGCGATTAGAGAATCGAACTGCCATCAGTTAAGGGTAGCTGCGCACGTCGGTACTAACGACTCGTGTCATGTTTCTGTTTCAGATATAGTGAAATCTATGGATAAGTTGGGCCACAAGGCGTATGAATCAGCGCGTGAGAATTCGGTAAAGTTGCAGTTTTCCATCTGTCGTGTCGTGCCGCGCATCGATTGTGGGGAAGCCGTATGGTGGAAGATCTATAATTTGAATTGTAGTCTACAGGAGCTGTGTCGAAGAAACAACTGGGGCTTCGTCGATCTTCGACCGATGATAGCTGCCAACTGGACGCATTTGACAGGTCGGGCGTCCACTACACACCGAGAATGGCGATCAAGGTGGCTGCTAAAATATGGAACCGTCTTGATGTTAATTATTTTTTAGGAACACCGTGAGGCCCGAGGATCCCTCAGTTCAACGAAGAAGACGCGTCGTTAATCTAGATCTTGGTTCTGGAAGTGACGGCGTGAATAAATTGAAATTTACGGCTCCAAATACTTCAACCATTTCCTTTCGGAGTGCAAATAGTAAAAATGCGAATTTAGACTCTACAGACACAGATATTAAACCGCTAAGGATACTGGTCCTTAATTGTCGGAGTATTAGAGGGAAAGTAGCCGATTTCCACGCTGCAGTTGCGACTAACGATGTTGATATAATACTAGGAGCCAAGAGCTGGTTGACGCCAGAGGTAGAATCTAGCGAAGTATTTGCTCCTCAATTCAATGTTTTTTGGAAAGACAGAACTACCTCAATGGGCGGAGGTGTGTTCGTGGCCGTTAATAAAACCATCAATTGCTCCGTAGTAAATGAAACAGAAAATTGTTGCGAGTTAATATGGGTGAAGGTAAAAATTGGCAGAAGTTTAAAGTTCATAATAGGATCATTTTACCGACCTCCGGACTCTGGATTAGATAACGCGGAATATTTTAGACAGTCACTTAAAGTATTTCTCAGAAATTTCAGGGACATACATTGATTATGGGAGGTGATTTTAATATACCCTCTGTTAACTGGGACACATTTACTTTCAGGTCAGGTGGAAGAGATAGGTTAATAACCGAAACGTTCCTGGAATCATTCGCCGAAAATTCTCTTGAACAGATGGCCGAAAAGCCAACGCGGAGCGTCAAAGATTCCTCGTCCATTTTGGATCTTTTCCTTACTAACAATCCGGATATTGTAGATAAAGTTTGTATAGAAGACGGTATAAGTGATCAAAAGGCAATTGTGGTAACTTTAAAATCTAGGCTGAATTTGAAGCATGATAAAGACAAACTCGTATATTGTTTCGATAAGGCAAATGATACGTTTATGGCAGATTATTTGGCGAAAAATTTTGTAACGTACACGCTTAATACAAATGTGGAGAAACTTTGGTTTAATTTAAAAGAAATAATATGGACCGGCTTAAATCAATTCGTTCCCAAGAAGTTTATTAAGGTTAGTAAGAACTTCCCGTGGTTCAATAGGGAAGTGAAACGTTTGCTCAGGAGGCAAAGGCGTTTACATGCCACGGTAAAGAAATTGGGGGACTCATCTGATCGCGCTAAATTAGTCCACTTGCGAGCGGACGTGCGTAAGGCAATGCGTGATGCGTTTAAAGAATTCCAAGCCAGAAATTTATCCGAATATCTGATTACTAATCCAAAAAAGTTCTGGTCATATGTCAAATTAATAAGAGGCTCTCATAAGGTCATGCCGTCGTTGATTAATGAAAATGGGGAATTATCAGAAACTAGCGTTGAGAAAGCAGAAATTTTGAATAATGTATTTAAAAAAGCTTTTACGTCAGAAAACACGGAGTAGATTCCGGTATTTAACAATCAAACCAACAAAATTATGAATGATCTCGTTCTCCGTGTCGAGGGAATAACTAAACTGCTTATGAATGTAAATCCCAATAAGGCTCCCGGACCAGACGGTATTCCTAAAAGATTCTACTCTAGGTACGCAAAGGAAATTGCGCCGTATTTGATGAAATTATATACCGCCTCCTTGGATCAAGGAAAAATACCAGCCGAATTGAAGACCGCCATCATAAGTCCAGTGTTCAAAAGTGGGAATGTTAATGATCCTCAAAATTATAGGCCGATCTCATTAACCTCAATATTTTGCAGGATTTTAGAACACATCATCTATTCAAATGTCATGCGGTTTTTGGATGAAGATGAGCTTTTGAACCCAAATCAACATGGATTCAGAAAAGGCCGATCCTGCGAAACACAACTTGCCCTCTTAATTCACGACTTGAGCCGTATTATAGATGAGCAATCCCAGGTTGATTTAGTTTTATTAGACTTCAAAAAAGCTTTTGACACTGTGCCTCACACTAGATTACTTAGGAAACTTCGCGGTTATGTTATATCTAGACAAATATGCGATTGGGTTGCAGACTTCTTGAAGGACAGAACACAGTGTGTAGTTCTTGACGGGGAGCGTTCATCACTTGCCGAAGTGAGGTCTGGGGTTCCACAGGGAAGCATGATAGGGCCTCATATACATTAATGATTTGTGCGACATAATAAGGGTAATGAAAAGATTATTTGCCGATGATGCTATTATTTATTGTGAAATCACAATCCAGGACGACTGCGCTTTGTTACAAGACGATATTATGAAATTAATTGCGTGGTGTAAAGATTGGCAGTTGGAGTTAAACGCTGAAAAGTGCCGAGTCATGCGTGTAAGTAAAAAGGTGACACCATTTTGCTTTGAATATACTATTAATGGCACTGTCCTTAGAATGGTAGATTCCGCTAAATACCTAGGGGTAAAAATTCGTAATAATTTGTCGTGGAATGAGCATATCGAGAATGTAATTGGGAAAGCAAATCGTATGCTTCGATTTCTTGGTCGTAATTTAAAACAATGCACTCCGGAAGTAAATTGATTGCGTAAAGTCACTAGTGAGGCCTCACTTGGAATATTGTTGCTCTGTATGGGGTCCTCATCAAAAGGGATTAATGGAGGCATTAGAGATGGTCCAAAGAAGAGCCACCCGATTCGTGACAGGTATATATAGTTGGAGGGAAAGCGTAAGTGCCATGTTGAAGGAGTTAGGTTGGGAAGACCTGGAGCACCGAAGGCATTGCTCTCGACGGAAGCTAATTGAAAAATTCTCTACTGACGTATTTCGGAATGACAGCAATCAAATATTGCTACCAGCAACATTCATATCTCGGAATGACCACGAAAATAAGATAAGAGAAATCAGAGCCAGAACCGATGCATTTCTCTATTCATTTTTTCCACGAGCGATCAGGGAGTGGAATAGAAAGGATTACCGGGCGAGTAAACACAAAGTCGGACAGGAGTAGCTTTCGATAAAGCACTCCGGCCATCCTGATCTGGGTTTTCCATGGTTTCCCCAGATCGCTCCAGGCGAATGCTGGGATGGTTCCTCACAATAGCCCATGGGCGCCACCTGCCATATCCCGTATATCCCTTCCAAACCATTACCTTTCCTGATAGGTGCAATGCACCCTCCGCCAAACACTTTTAGTGAATCGCGGAGTAATAGTAATAGTAAGTTTCACCATTTTATTCCTGTGGTAATTAACATGTATAATGCTTGAAAACAAGTTAATGGTTTGCTGCTATACACGGATAGACACTACATACATATTCATTATTAAGGAATTATACTTTTTACGAAGTGACAGAATATTTATACAGACTGCAACGGTCCACAGTCTAGTGGTTAAGAAACACTGTTTTACTTTACAGTTTACTTTGCTTTTTCATGTACTGGAATCCTTTGTCTGCTGTACCTACCTTTTGGTTAAACTTAATTGCTACCATTTCAACTGTTTTTCCCCATCTTTCATTTTTCTTATACAATTGCCTAAGTTCCTTGCTATTTTTCCAATGCCATTTACCTTTATTAACTTGAGCTAATTTGCCATTCTAACTTACTGACCATCACATCTAATTATCATTATTGCTCTACTAATTAAGCACAAAACTCTCTCTTTCTCTCCGCGCGCATGTAAGGGTGGTAGCAATATAAATGTATATTCAGGCCATTTTTCTAGTTTTGGTCATATTTTGAGGAAAAATCTGGTAGTTTTTTAATAGTACTGAGAATTCACTAGATATAGATGAGAAGAAATTAAGATAATTATTCACAGAACTGTACTTCTGCTATACAGATGGGGGGGGGGGGGGGGGAAACGTATTATTCACTGTGGTCAGAATTCACACAGTCAAGAATTACAGCTTATACATAATTGTCACTCTGTAAACATAATGTTTCTGACCGCCTTTAATCTTGACAATGCAGCAGAAACATGCCTGTGTCGATCCGCGTCAATATCTTAATGAAATACCTTGTCATCGTTAATCTGCAGTGGATCAGTGAGTAGACCTACCGCCATGCTGAAAACAAAATTTTCTGAAAGTGCGAAGTTACGTAAGGGAATTTAGAGAGGAGTATTTAGTAGAGACGAATGAGTTATATTCTGTAAATTATGTGAAATTAAATTGACTTCAACAAAACGATTTAAAATTTAATTTCTCAATGGTGCAGTGAGTGCACGGAAGAAAATTATGCTGTCTACATGAAAGCGACACTACTACATAAAATAAATGATGTTTAATTGAGCCTCTTATGATGTATAGTAAATTGTCATTTATAGGTCATATTTACCCATTTGTAAGGTCACATTTGCCTTTGTATTTCTCTATTTTTTTGGTCACAAAGATCCGAACCCTAGTAATAACAAATAAGGATAGCGAAATAAACCAACAGTTACCTTAGATGACGGTTGCATGATGTGAACACACAAAAAAAAGAACACACAGTAATTTTTGGATCTTAGCCCTTTGTCATCAGGAGAACATTATGGGTGATAGGTGTTGTATAAAACTGTCTCACAGAATGATTGTTAGTCAGGAATGTGGTTGAGTAAATTCAAACGGAGGACAGAGAAGGGGCGATAGTGGTTTGGAGCCAATACACAAGCATAACAAATTTTTTTGAAAAGAGTAGAAAAATATAGTAAAATCTCACAACATAAATCTGAGTAAGCAAAAATAAATAAATAAAATTAAATTAAAAAAATTTCTTTAAACCATAGAATCCATGCAGTTAAAAATCACCTGTAGTTATAGTGCGTGCCACGAACTATGGCGACTCAGTTTAGTGAGGTAATGCACATTTACGTCTTCGCTCTACCAGTAGCCAATCGAATTCTAACAATCTAGAGCTTGTCGTGGTATTTTTTCTTTTATGAAATAGACAGTTGTAAATCAGTGAGCATTGCAATAATTCCTATTCTAAATAATGGAAGACAAGCAGCAAAAGCTTAAGGTTCTGCATGGTCAAAGCAGAGAGCAAATTTTTAAAGTATATAAGCATTTTAAGTGTGAAATAGATGCCAGAGCTCAGGAGAGAACTGATGAAGCATATGATATTAGCCTTAGAAGTG
>JARYHS010013630.1:371967582-372057264 GCA_031002005.1 Vandiemenella viatica
GTATTTGTGATAGTCTTCAAAATATTTTTTTTCTTATCGACTCTTCAGACCTACTCCTTTTTTATTCATTCAACTGATCTTTTCCATCTGGTGCCACAACCACCTCTCAAGATTCTTAGTTTCCTTTTATTTTCTTCCCTTATGATCAAGATGTCTGTGCACCTTATAGTACCATGACCCAAACTAAACATTCATTCAGTCTCTTCCAAAATCATCTCTATAGAAAGCCACATAGTAATCATTATTCCTCTCTTGAATACATTTTATTTCTTCCCCAGAGTGCCCATTTTACTTCATTTGGGAAACTATTCTATTATTTCACTATAGGCATGATTTACCTTCCATATTTATTATTCAATTTTTATTACAATGCACTTTCTTTTGAATATTAATTTTGTTTCCGTATTTCTCATAGACATTATTGAAATTATTAATTGTTGCTGTGACATTCTTTTCATTCCTGGTTAGTAAAACCATTTTATCAGCAAATCTCAAACACTATCCTCTTTCCACTTATCCTGTCTCCTCATTTTTCGCATTGGTATCTTTCAGATTACGGTCTGCTGAAGAGCACGAATAATCACATGCAATTCCCTGGCCAATTTTTACTTCATCCAATATTTCAATTCTAATCCTCACACTTACTGTTGATCTCAGCAAACGCTCTTTATTAATGTTGTTCTTCCCAACCCATGCCTTTCTCCTTTATAATATTCATTAGTTTGTCCAATCTACCTCAATAAAAAAAAGCCTTCAATAATAACAGCATACATTACTATTCTTCTGTAGATACGTCTCATGGTAATCTTATAACAACTCTTGCTCCTTTCTTAAACTGAAACTGCACTTCTTCAATTGTATTATTCAATTCCAGCTACAATGGAGTAGGTAGAAATGATGTGAGGTAATGTTTACATGGAAAGAAATATAAACTCACCAATCTGAAGGAAGCCGCAACAGTAAAATTATTTAGAATTACAATATTTCAGGTCATGCCCTTTTTCAAGAAAATTTAAACATGTGAAAGCTCACTCAAGCACCTATTTTAACACAGAAACATTTATGGTATCTTCGACTATTGGAGCCGGTGGAGCAGCAACAATATCATTTGAAATATTAATTGCAGGAAAGAAATTAATCAAAATAAGATAAAAAAGGGGGGGCATGAGAAAGAAATGAATTTTTTACATTTAAAAAAATATGATAGAAAAAAAATAATTAAAAAATAAGGTCGTCTATATATATGGATAAATTATACTGGCAAGTGCTGGGTACACCAGGGTGAGGAACACAGGTATTATCTTAGATTGATGCCTGAGGTGTGTATGGTCTCCAGAATGTGTTGGTAGGCCAATTCCCACCTGCGGAGTTTGGATTGGGAAGTGGTATCGGAAACTACTCTGGCTATGAAACTGTTATTCAGGTCAAGAGATTTGTGATAGCTGGCACATAAAGCAGCAGGGTGGTCCAGCTTTTGGGAGTACACTGTTTGTTTGTGACTTCATTTTGATGGATAATTGTTCAGTAGTGTAAAAAAAACCTTATGTATAACAATAATAATGCAATTGAAGTGTTCTTTACATCACTTTTACATCATTTAGAAAACAAACTTGTGATGTTATCTTTACATTTTTTGGACCTACCTTTCTTTTCATTTGAAATTATACTGACATCTTTCTTATACCTTATATTAAATATTTGTGGAATTACCTCCTCTCTTGTCTAATATAGTATACTCTTTATTTTTGCTTTCCATATAAATATCACCTCCCTGCATTTTTTAAAAATATTGCATAATAATTTTTGAAATGTCAAAAACTTCCAGAGATTTTTACCAAATTCTACCATCTTCTCCCTTTGTTTCCAGTTTTGGTTTATGCTTCTTACTTTGGACAATCTTTGCATCATTATAAACTTCTCCTCTCTTTATAGCTTATCCAGTTCAGCAGATTGCTATCTTAGCTATTTTTTTCTAACTTTTTCTGTTTTCCTTCTTAATTTTTTAATTTATTTTTCAAATCTCTATACTTCTACTACTTCGGCTAACTTTGGACCACAGGGAAATAAATAACTTCTTACTTTGCTTTCTTTTCTTTGTTACTGTTATTTCTTTAACCTTTCACTTATTTCATTCTTTTTCTGTCCACATTTGATCTTGTTCAAGATTTAACCTTTCCTAAGATTCAGTTCATAGTATGTCTGGTTTTACAACGAATTCGCGAAAGAATGGAGACTTTCCTGGTGTATGATTACAATAAAGTCTTCATGGCTGTACTGTTTGAGTGTGTTGTGAAAACATGATTTTTCAATGACTATCTCTGCTGTCTTCCTCAGGTGCGAAATCAATGGAGCTGCTCATCAAAATATTGTGTTTTCACAAAAAAATCCAGCAGTACTCCTGTGAAGACTTTATTGCAATGAATTTGTGTTTTGGAATTTTAATCAAATAACTTTTTGTCAGTCTTTTTAGAGTGATTCATACCAGGCATCCATAAAAAGCAATTATTTTTGCTATGGTATCTGAATCACCTGTTTCCATTTTTCCTTGGTCTGGGAATTTTTCTCTGATTCCCCAATTTCTCATTTTTTACATAGCGCTTAATTTTCTACCACATTTAGACATTTTGGTTGTATAACAGTTTAATTTTTTCTGATTTTGATTTCAGGTTGAAATATCTTTTGTTAGTTGATTCAATTTTTTGACATCTTGCTTTGTTGCCTGTTTGCCCACACCATCAAACTATATTATTTCTCCCAGGAACTTAAATGTATATTTTTTATTGATTTTTAAATGTTCTGGGTTTAATATATTCAATATTTGACAAATGCACTTTTTTTAATTAAGAATCTCTCTCCTGCAGTTTTAGCTATCTCGTTCAAAATGTACAACTGTTCTATTTCTGTATCTACAATTTCTGCAGAACTGCTTTATCATCGGAAGAGGCTAGACAGCTGAGTCCGAGATTCAGATTCTTGTAGCACAATTTAATTTTTGCATCCCTTGCTCGTTTAGCTTGGTATTTCGCTGTCTGGTCACTTTTTCAAGTACACAGATGAAAAGTATTGGAGAAAGACCATCTTCTTGCCTGTTTCCAGTTTAGTTTTGAAAGTATTCTGAAATTTTTTCACAGAATTGTGGGTTTGTTTACTAATTTCCAAAGTTTTCTTATCCATGCCAAATTCTTTGAGTATGTCAGAGATAGCAACAGAATTTTAGGCTTGCAGAATTCTAGCTTCTAAGACTGTGGTGCCTGATGATTAATTTTGAATTATAAACTTCTTCTTTGCAGGCTCTTCCTTTTCCGAGTCCTTCTAAATATTAATCAAGTTGATGATCATGCTGTTGTTTCAGACAGTTCAACAATGCTTCATACAATACTACTGATAACGGGGAGATTCCTCCTTAATTGTTAATATCTGTGATCAGATGCATGAGACTGCATTTCTGCTCATTTTGAACATTGCCAGTTTCACAAATATCTTTTTTTTTCAGTCATTTCATCACTATTTTCACATTTCTCAGACAACTGAGTTCACAGCAGGTGCTTCGTTATTTTTGAGCTCTTTAATTGTATTTTGGATTTGTCTGGGAATTGCGAATTTGAGAAAATATTTTGAGGATCTCATTTGTTGAATCTTGGTATTATTTTGTTCACAATTTAAAGACTTTTGGAATTATTTTGCTAAAGTTTCACAGTTTTTTTTTATTATTTAGAGCAAGATCTCCGTTGTCTTTTTAAAAAAAACAGATTATGAGGTTGATATTTTTTTCCTTTAGTTTCAAACAATCTTAAAAATTTCAGGTTTTATTTATCTGCAAGCCATCAGTTTGCATCAGAAAAGAGTATTCAAATTTTCTTTTAATGTATGCTATTTCCAACATTTTCTAGTTCTTTCCTCAATATTTAATCAAATTACAATGGAGTTCATGCTCCAGTAACAATTTCCATTCATGGAGTGCCATTTTTTTCTCGATCTTTCTTTCTTTTTTCCAATGCATCTTCACAACTTGGTTCTACCACCTGTGACTTTCAGCTTTATTGTCTCAGTGGCTGCTTTCAACAATTTGGTACTGAAATCTCCATTCATGAATATATGCTTTAATCTGGAAGATTTGTTTTGTTTAACTATTCATTCTTCTACTGTGTAAGGTTTTAATGTTTTTCACTTTTTTTATTTTGTTTAAAATTCTTCTGTGTCCATTTCTTTCCCTCCCTCCCTCCATACCCATCCTAAATCCAACCTTTCTTCTAGCAGCTTCTATTAAGCTATGAACATGTCATTTTAAGTTAATATCTTTCCTCATTGAAGTGTGATGTCCAAGTAAATCTGCTTTTGTGATAGTAAAATAGTAGTATGATCCAAATATCAGCGAAGTTTCACTATAGAAGCTTACATACTTTATACCACCCTTGTTCTTTAAACATAAGCCAAAATTTGATGACTGAATGGTCTCACTAGAAAAGCAGTATATTGAAGTTGGATATACTTCAATTTATTTTCTTATTCTTATGGTTATCAAAAATCTGCCTTTTTACATGTAAATCTTCAATTGAACAGCTTTTAAGTTTTTGTTTCATGTTTAGATTGTTTTATGGTAGGATAGAAGTTTGTAGGTGTTCAAAAAAATTTTGTAGTAAATTATTTGTAAATCGGAGAATAATTTTCTTTTGTTTATTTGCAGTACCTGGAAAGTCGGATGCGGAGCTGTCTGAACAGATTTGTTGTTTACAAGCAATCAATGGCACAAAATGAGTGAGTTTTCTTTAGTGTTTCAATACTTCTTTTCAATTAATGAAAGGATTGTTTTATATGTTCTCATTATTAATTGGTTTTATTTTATCATTGTATTAATCATTTTGGTCTTAAGCAAATTTTTACAGATTTTGCAAATACCACTTTTATACTCCATAGTGAAATCATTATACCCCCTACATACTAATTAGAATAAAAATTTCCTCTTTTATAATAAATCACTAGAATATTGACTTGAACAGCTACTATGAAAATAAACATTTTAACAGGTACTAGCATTTGCCCACTGCTTTGTGCTGGTGGTTCTTCGTACATGCAGAAATACTTTCCCTTTTTTTTCTGTTACCACATATTGTCATGGAGAGGCAGAAAAATCATAATTCCGTGTAGTTAACGGCTACAGATAAGACCTATTTAAAGCTGGCAAATAGGAACATTCTCTTATTATAAAAAAACACTCTTAAAAGGAAAAAACACAATCTATTCTGATCCATTCAGATTATGTAACCTTCATACTGAAATAAGTTTGGTAGACACAACTATAAACACCCATGAATAAAAATACTTTATTTTAGAAAGAGTGGCAAGATCACATTTAAAAAAAAAATATTTTGTATGGACTCTCTATGCAGAGGCGGCCCGAGCAATTTTTTTAGGTGGTGCGAGATCTCATTGTGGCGCCCCAAATGTACAATCGCTTATTCGAGATTAGGGTGTCCCTCTAGACAGATTGAAGATAGCAATTTTTTTACATTTTACTCATATTATAAATGCAAAAGTTTTTTTGCTTGAAAGTTTTTACTGTTTCACGTCTAAACGGCTGAACGGCTTAAAATAAAATTTGGAATATCTACTTTTATCCCGTTCGATAAAGTAGTTCCTGTGGGATTCAGATACGAATACGTGTACGAATGCGTTATGAATTCCACTCGAGCAAAGCCGTGGGCAGAAGATTGTCTTTATTTATTAATAATAACTCAAACCTCAGAAAAAATAGTATAGGACAGCAGCGGTATGAATAAGATACAAGAGAAGTAACAAGGCATGCTGTATGTCTGAAAAGGTTTATTTAAGCCATTGTGGCGAACTAAATGCTCACATCACGTGAAGGTCAGATTCACTTAGTTTTTAATAATTGGATTCTACACTTAACGTACCGTAAGTACCGCTGTCGTCCATACGGCAAAGCACTCCCCACTCTCCACGCTCTATCTCAAGAAGGGTTAAAGCTATGAAATATTGTCTGGGACGAAATTTGTAGAGAATCTTATGCTCTACAACTTTTACAATAACTCAAAATAATATTTAGAGTAAAGGAAGCGAGATATTAACAAAAGCCGTTTTTTGTGATATTTGACCTTGATTATCTTGATTGGCGTACACGAGATTCTATGAAACTTTTGAGCCAACTTATAAAATATGAAAACAAATGTTTGAGCAAGATCAAATTTTCAGCTTGTTATCTTTCATTCCGTGGTTTGCCCCTTTTTTCACCTTACTTGACTGGATTACAACCAAGAAACATATGTGATGCTTTAAGAGATTTAGCAGCAAATACAGCAGATTGTCATTGGGTTAGTGAATGCCAGTCTATAAAATAGGAAATAACTACCTACGAATTTGTAGTTGCTCTCGTCGTATGGTATGACATTCTTACAAAGATAAATGTAATAAGAAAAATGTTGCAAAACGAAAAATGAAGCTACATGCGGCTAAACAACACATGATGCATTTACACACATGGAGGAAGGAAATAGATGGAGACGACGCAAGAGACCTTCGCCACGCATTGAAGTGACGCTGGGCGGAGGAGGAGTGGGGGGCTAGGCCGATCCCATAGAAATCTGGTGATGGATTATTATGTAACTCGATGAGACAAATATAAAATGAAGAATAATTTTTTTTGAAATCATGCTTAGTTTTCGAGATATTCTGTCTCAAACGTAAAATGTTTTTGGTTGAAATTCAGTAGAAAAAGTTAGTCAAAGTCAAATTTGATGACGGATTCTTATTTAAAAAGACGAGACAAATAAAAAATAAAGAATAAAAATTTTCTGTATCTCGCCTAGTTCTCGAGATATACTGTATGAAAAGTGAGATGTCTTGAGTTGAAATACAGAAGAAAAATTTAGCAAAAGTCAAATTTAATGATCGATTCTTATGTAACATGACGAGACAAATCGAAAATAAAGAATAAAATTTTTCAATATCTTGCTTAGTTTTCGGGATATACTGGGATTGGGTTGATATGCGGCCTGGACTAAAAATTAATTCTGCCAAAGCCACAATGAATTACATGGTGGACATGCAGAATGGATATTTCAGTTTTTTTACTATCACTTGTGGTTAGATTGAAATACGGCCTAGACCAGAATAAAAATAGTTATCTTGTTACCATACATCGTAAGCTTGATTGGTAATAGCTGGAAGTAGTTTCCATCGCGATAAACGTTTTGTCACTAACTTGGTTCTCATGAAATTACTAACAGTAATAGATAAATTCTTTGTCCCTTATGGAACAACAAAACCATTCTGGTACAGACTACATTTAGACCTAACCACAATCTCCATTAAATTGCCGCTACAGAATCAAACTATGTAGACATACCCACACACGCGTATTTGAATCGCAACCTGTATTTGCAGTAACAACATCATCAAGATTCCTAGATTGCATAGCATAATTTAACACATTTATTTTCATCATACACTGTCAGTATAAACGGCAACGTGACGAAAGAAAGCGCAATACTAAATTCACTGAATCACGATGTAAAACACACCCCTTTAAATCTCATTTTAAACGCTCATTAAAATGTAATGCTATTCTATTATGTGCAAAATAGCAAGGTATGCTGATTTTCTACACTACACCAACAAAAATTTGAGAATAGTCATCCCATTGAGCGCTATGACTAAGTATTTATAGACAGGCACCGAGTTTGCAATTCCTACCTCCCACTTCAACAATGATAATTAGAATTCAACTTACTTATGAAATGATATTCCAGGTTTTTTCCTCTCTTGCCTATTTGTGCAACCGTATGCAACACGAGATGGCATTATAAAACACTTATACACATTACAAAATGAAATAATCACAGCATCTAACACAATGTGAACATCACATTTGTTTGGGATCGCAATATCGTCGCTGCCGCCACTACGCATGCGCGAGAGTTTAGAGCCTGCTTCACAGATTTAACGTCACTTCTCCTCCATATATTTCCTTCCTCCATGTTTACACATTGGCTTGAAAATTATCTGGATATGGTTTCGAGTCATTATCCTTGTTAACGGGGAGAGAAACAGCTAACTAAAACGATATTGACGAAGTTCATTAACGTGAGAAGGAAACGTATGAGAACGAACTTTCATTATGTAGGAGAAAAAATGAAGCTCTTGAATTGCATACAGAGGAGATTTTCAAAATAAACTATTAGAATGTTATTGTTGACAATGTGCGCGCTAGATGCCAACATAGATTTTGAGGAACTTAAACATGATGAAAACACATTTGGTTTCATGCACAACATAAAAAAGATTAAAGAAAACTAGTGATTTTAAAACTTCTGAAGCATTGCAATGACTTTTAAATATCTCTAACAACAGGAGAAACATCTGACATAGATGAACAAGAATTGTATGAACAACTCAGTACGTTTATCCGTGTATAAGAAGTGATCAACGGCGTTATCTCGGTGATGAGATAACTAATAGGAAAAAAATCATTAACTGAAGTGTACCCCACTATCGAAGTAATTAGTCCTGAGAATTTTAGCCACCATACCTGAGACATACATACATAATATTTTTTTATTTGTTTGCTGCTAGAATAATTATTTCATCTCTGGCTGCAGAGTCAATGAGCAACCATTTTAAAATATCATCATAATTTATACTTCGAAAATGTGACGGTGATGGTATGTTTGGTATACCTCATTCTGTAATATTTTGAACCGCAGACAAAATTCCAACGATATCTAAATCTTCTTGTACATGCTGCTTTTTATCATCGTAAGCTTCGTCTGAAGAACTTCTATTAAACGAATATAATAGTAGGCTTCCGCGGCCAGGGTCAGTTGATTCTTGGCTGCCTGCGTGGTGCCGCGTCATGTTCCTTGTAGTCGACGTTTCGACTCTCATTCTGGGTTCTTCTTCCAGGCCAGAACTATTAAACAAGTTTTCTTCCACTGCGTTTTGAACTAGTTCTGGTGACGGCGATTCAGATGACTTCTCAAATGCAAAAAATTTTGCAAGCAATTTTTAAACCATCTTAGTTTAGCCTTGGTTTTGTGCGCCAGATAGTTTTATTTATTTTTTGTTTTTGTATGTAGCACATGTTTTGTCTGTAAAAGCATTATGCTTTATAAATATTTACGATACCAACGTTAATTGCAATCACCTAAAGTCTAGAAGTGGTATAAATAGATAACTAGATGGAATCTCGCTCCATGAACTCAAGACTACAGCCCAAAAGACAGGAAACAGTTGCGGGAGCCGCGGATCCGGAGAGTGCCAATTATGGGACGAGTTGTGATTTTCTTGATTCGAATAAGTCAAGCTTACTCGAGTCGCAACTCCAGTTGACTCTATTCTATGATGACATACGACTGAGCACTAAGCTGAAGCTCTTGCGTTTATAAACTCTTCTGGATGATTAGTGCTTTAAAATAATATGCAAATTGGGTTATTATAGAATTTATTTTTTTAGTAGACGATCTGTCACTGCAGTTTCGGTGCCCCCTATACGACGGCGTCCGGTGTGGTCGCTCCGCCCTAGGGCCGCCCCTGTCTCTATGAACTGAATCTTTGTACAAAATATTTAGCAGCACGAAGTCCTATTTGTTAGTAATGGCCATTTGCAATTGGTTGCCGATCGTTGCGATGCATTAGTGGCTATCCCTTATTGATTGCACTTTTTGCTTATTTTCTAATATACATTTTTTATTCATTGACTAGTTAGTCCCCGCAGGGGCCTGGTACGCAAGTGCCAGGTACGGGTTTGGCGAACCCGCGGTGCCCGAGCTGGAAACTTGTGAGCGCCGCAACGACCACCGTAGGGCGTGGCGGTGGAACGTTGTGTGCCTAGGAGAACGGGGATCTTGGCTTCATCGCCCGGATCGCGAGGACGGTACAAACCTCTATAAAAAAACCCCTCAACCTCAAGGTCGGACACGTGCCGAGGAGGCGGATGAGTGGTGAGGCGAACCACCCGCTAACGTGCAACCTCAGGGGCACCTGCGCACCCCTGTTGTAATAAGCATTCCTTTTTATACTGGTTTTTACTCGTGGGACCACAATTCCATCTCACAAAAAAACCAAAGACCCCTGCGGCCCGGGTGTGTCGCAGGCAAATAAAAATACACCCAGTTCATACAAACGGGCTAGGGTTGAAAGCCCTCCCCCGGATGTAAACAACAGTAACGGCAAGGGTTGTGTTATTGACAATGCCTTCGTTATTATGACAAGGGTGGAGGGATCTTTTGAGAAGGTCTCTCCATTCTACGTTCAGAAAGGTTTAGAGGGTATTGCGGGTACCCTCAAATCTGTAAAAAAGCTGAGGAATGGAACACTGCTTTTGGAGACATCCACCCAGAGGCAGGCTGTCCAACTCCTTAAGTGCGAGAAGCTCGGGGAGTTCGCAGTGAAGTGCGAACTCCATAAAACTCTAAATTCAAGTAAAGGAGTCATTACCAGCAGGGACCTTATGGATTTAGAGACCGAGGAACTCCTTAAGGAGTGGTCAACAGAACATGTGGTCGAGGTTCGCCAGATTAAACGAAGGGTTAACGGCAGTCTTGAGAAGACAGCCACCTTCGTCCTGACGTTCGACACTCCAACGTTGCCCAAAAAACATCAAGGCAGGATATTTGAACCTGAATATTCGCCCGTATGTACCGGACCCAATGCGCTGCTTCAAGTGCCAGCGGTTCGGTCATACGACGGCGACCTGCAAGGGCAACCCCACCTGTGGGAAGTGCGGAAAGGCGGCTCATGAGCCAGGCACTAGCTGCACGCTCCCACAGGTGTGTGTGAACTGCTCCGGGGCACATCCAGCCTGGAGCAGAGAGTGTCGATTGTATCTGGAGGAAAAAAAGATACAGGAGTTGAAAACGAAAGAGCGGATTTCTTATGGCGAAGCCAAAAAGAAATATAAGGCTCTGGCTCCACCAGTCTTCGCTACCAGCTTCGCGAAGACGTTATCAACTCCCGTCAGGAAAGAAAGTATTGCTACCCAGACGTCCGTTGCGGACATGGGCACAAGTCCAATGTGCTCATGTCAGTGCAGATGTGGTGCCACACCCATCAAGGTCATTACACCTAGGACCTCGCACGTCGGTAGCAATACTCTGACAACATCGACCACATCGACAGCAGGTTCCGTAAGTCCACCAGCAAAGACACTGCCATCCGCTACAGCTGCGGGCCCCTCTGCAACAGCAGAAGCGGCCCCTGAAGCAGAAACTGTATCTGCAAGAGAAGTAGTAACGGCAAAGCCATCTGCCGGTAGCGGATGGCAAACAGTGCAAAAGGTAAGGGGTCCGAAATTTAAGCTGACGGACCCCGCTATGTTTGTGAAATCCCCTCCGACTTCTCCTCCCAGATCCCCTTCTGGAAAGGAGAAGAGGAGGGACAGGCCTCGGCGGATGAAAAATCCGCAAGACCCCGAGGCCTCACAACGAAAATCGTCTTCGGACACCGAAGACGATATCATGCTGGTGGACGTACCTTGTTCCGTTCCTCAGCTATCAGAGAAGGAAGACCCACCCGATCCGGGGGGGGGGGGGGTGGGTGGTTTTAAATAGGTAGAATGGCTCCCATACTTCAGTGGAACGTAAACGGTTTCCAGGCTCACAAAGAGGAAGTCCAGCTCTTAGCACGGTCTAATCCATTGTGTCTCTGTCTCCAGGAGACACACTTTAGACCACAACATCAGCCTGTGCTAAGAGGTTATGACATATTCCGAAAGGACGATACCGAGGGTGATCGAGCGAGGGGCGGAGTGGCCGTGTTTGTTCGGAACACTGTCCACTCCGAACCCGTCGCTCTCACCTCTCATCTACAAGCAGTAGCGGTGAAAATACACGGTCCAATACAACTGACCGTATGCTCTGTCTATCTGCCACCCAGTTTGTCCGTCGACTACGACGAACTGGTTGGCATTACACGACAACTCACTCGGCCCTTTCTCCTTTTGGGAGATTTCAACGCCCACAGTGCGTTGTGGGGTTCCACCACCGATTGCCCCCGGGGCCGAGTGATTGGTAGATTGATGGAGCAGGAGGAAATTTGTATCCTGAATACAGGGCAAATGACTCATTTCACCACTGCTACCGGTACGTCTTCTGCCATTGACCTTTCCTTGTGTTCTCCCTCAATCGCAGACTCCGTGCTATGGGAGGTGGATCGCGACCTACATGGAAGCGACCACTTCCCTATTTGGTTGCACGTCGAGTGCGATCGTGGGGGAGGAAATAACCGGCGCAAATGGAACGTCAGTTGTGCAGATTGGCAACTCTATTGCCGCTCTGTACAACTGCAACTTGTAGGCAGTATACAAGAGAAGGTGAATCACTTCACGGAAGTGATTCACCGTGCAGCTGACGTTTCCATGCCGAAAAGCTCCGGAACGCTGCGAAGGACGCCCGTCCCCTGCTGGAACGACGAATGTCGTTCCGCTATTCAGGGTCGCAGACGGGCGTTGCGGCGTTTTAGGTTGTATCCTACATCCGACAACCTGGCAGCGTTTCGTATTGCCAGAGCTAAGGCGGGTCAAGTTATTAAAGACAGCAAGAAAAGGTCATGGCAGAACTTTGTGAGCACTATTAATCGTTCCACACCTTCGCAAAAGTATGGGAGTCCATCCGCCGTATATCTGGAAGGTACTCCCGCCCACCTGTATCTGGATTACTGGATCAAGGACGTGTAATTACCGACGAACGAAGAACTTCGCCGCCGTCACTTCGTCCGTTAACTTTGACCCTCGGTTCCAGCGGCGAAGAGTTGCTGCCGAGAGGCGCGTGCTGTGCTTCGATTCGTCGAATACAGAGGCCAACTGCCCATTTACATCTTGGAAGCTGGAGTCAGCGTTAAACAGCGCAAACGACACTGCTCAGGGCCCGATCTGATCCAGTACCAAATGCTGAGGCATCTCAGTAAGGATGCTAAAGAGTACCTTCTAGATATTTTTAACAATATCTGGACCGGAGGACACTTCCCCGACTCGTGGAAAGAAGCAACATTAATTCCCATTTTAAAACCTGGCAAGGACAAATTGTTGCCAGGTAGTTATCGTAGTATTGCCTTGACTAGCTGCGTGGGGAAGACACTGGAGAGGATGGTGAATCGCCGCCTCGTCTGGTGTCTTGAATCCCGTAATCTCCTGAGCCGCTTTCAGTGTGGATTCAGGAAGTTCCGTTCCACCTTGGACAACCTGATCCTCCTGGAGGCGGCAATACAGGATACGTTCATACGCAGCCAACACCTCGTGGGTGTTTTTTTCGATCTTGAAAAGGCTTACGATACTACCTGGCGGCATGTTATTTTAAAACAGTTACATGAATGGGGTTTTAGGGGTAACCTACCCCGTTTTTTAAAATCATTTTTATCTGGTCGTTGCTTCCGGTACCGAGTCGGTGGTGAAGTGTCTGATCTTTTTATTCAGGAAAACGGTGTCCCTCAGGGGTCAGTTTTAAGCGTGACCCTATTTGCTATCGCAATCAATAGCATTGGAGCCATTATAAGGAGTCCCATACGGTACTCCTTATATGTGGACGACTTTTTAATTTTTATTGCATCGTCCAGCCTGAGAAGCGCTGAACGGCAGCTGCAACTCGCGCTGAACAGGCTGGATGAATGGTCAGAGCACACCGGTTTTCGTTTCTCTGCTGAGAAAACCCGGTGTGTACTTTTTACTCCTAGTTGAAGTATTTTACCTGGGCCTCAACTTACCCTGAAGAATACCGTTTTAATTTTTACTGATACTGTTCGGTTTCTGGGCCTCGTTTTAGATAGAAGGCTCAACTGGCTTGCGCATCTTAAGGATGTGAAGGCCAGGGCCTCAAAAGCTCTTAATATTTTAAAATGCCTGTGCGGCAGGTCGTGAGGCACTGACCGCTCCTGCCTGCTACAGTTTTACAGAGCCTTTGTACGGTTGCGTTTGGAATACGGAATCATGTATGGTTCTGATATTGGAAAGTGTCCACCATGCAGGAATTCGGCTCAGCCACGGGTGCATATCGCACCAGTCCCTATTGTCAGCATTTGTGCTGACTCGGGCGAGCCAGCCACTTACCATCCGCCGGCGACTCCTCATGGTGCGACACTATACGTCATATTGCCATAACACCTGGCAGTCCCGTGTACGACATAGTTCTACATCCCAAGCTACGAGCGGCTCTATGCCAACCGGCATAGAGCCACTAAACCGTTCAGCTACCGTACGAAAGGCTATTTTAGAACAATTACGGATTCGAGCTTCCCGTCTTTTTATCGCCAGGGTTGGAGTAAATCTCCCTCCCTGGCTTTTAAAGAGGCCCAGATTAATTTTAGAACTGTCCACGGCATAACAAACTGTCTAACCGCTGACAGTGTTTTTATTCATATTTTTACTGATATTTTAAATCAATATCACACTTTCACCCCGGTGTATACGGATGGGTCTAAGCAGGCTAACAGTGTAGGCTTGTTCAATAGTGTTCCCTTCGAGCGACTTACAAATACAAGATGGATAGCAGGTGCAGTGTTTACACTGCGGAGTGCTATGCCCTGCTAAAGTCGCTCCAGCATATGAAGGCACGCCGCGACAAGAAGTACCTCATATGCTGTGATTCCCTTAGTTGCATTCAGGCATTAGCAACTATGTACCCAGCAGACCGTCTAGTCCAGGACATCCAGGACGCCCTCCTTTCCCTCCAATCTTGTGGGAAGGAGGTGGCATTCTGCTGGGTACCAGGCCATGTGGGAATCAGGGGGAACGAGGCAGCTGATGAAGCTGCCAAGTTGGCCTGTGACAAGGTCCGAATCGACTTTGACCCGGTCCCAAAGTCAGACCTTGCCTCGGCGGCGAAGAGATTTGTTTTTGATGTTTGGCAGAGGCAGTGGCTGGAAGTTGAGCATAACAAGCTCCGGCAGGTCAAACCGACCGTTCAGCCGTGGAGCAGCTCCTTCCAGCAGGCGAGGAGGGATGAGGTTCTCCTTACTCGCCTCCGTATAGGGCACTGTCCTCTGACACATGGTTTCCTTCTCCGCCGAGAGGACCCTCTGGAGTGTGATGCTTGTGGCGTACCTTTGACGGTACTCCACATTTTAACCGAATGTGTATTGTTTTTAGATCTAAGGGCAGACGTTGGCTTAGCCAACGATCTGTCCCTTATTTTAAGCGATGACCGTGACAACGTGGCTAAGGTTTTAAAGTTTTGTTGCTTGGCCGGTCTTGTCCCAAAAATTTTGGGCAGATCGGCCTAGGTTCTAGTTTGGATTGGTGGCCGTGTACAACCACCAATCCAAGTACTGTTTTTATTTGTGACACTGATTATATGGCTGGCCCTTTTACAGCCAGCCAGCTAATTTGTTTTTTAACCTGGTTGGCCCATCTACAGCCAACCAGTTAATGTATTATATTTTAGTCACAGTTTTATATTTTATGTTGCCGTCTGTGTGGCCGACCTCTATACAGTCGGCCAGGCAGACGGTATTTTAGTTAGTATGTTAGTATTTTATTGTGCTGTCTCTGTGGCCGACCCCTTTACAGTCGGCCACACAGACGGCAATTTCGCCACGTTGTCACGCCTGGTTTTTGTTAGGGCGCTAATGACCCCGCTGTCGACGCGCCCTAAAACAACAACAACAACAACGACTAGTTAGTAAAATTGGCCTAAAGAGGCAGATGATTTAATGTGAAAAGTCACAGAAATTATTTTCCTAATAATTTGTTAGTCCGTTATGAATCAAATTTTATGTTACACCGCTTTCCTGTATTTCCTTGTGTTGCAAAAAAATTACTACTAGTATGGTACATCTGAAATGAAACGTAATTTCATACTAAAGGAGTCTGTGTGTAGGTTGTAATGCGCCATGATCCATTATAATTTCATATTAAGGGGTTCTGTGGCTACGACCTTGTATCTAGTTCTCTTTTTTTGCATTTAATTTGGGGCCGACACCACTCCCCAAATAATGGTATAGTTAATTTTGCACTAATGGTCCTGTGCCAATACCACTCACCTCAGGATAATAACCTAAACATAATTTGTTTGCAGGTAGGTTGTAATGAAGCCTGGACCACAGTAATAGTAACAGAAGGGCATGAAATATTATGGACTATGGTTAAGTTTTCAGTGTCCAGATCTCATATCCTTTTAACATGCAAACAAATTCAACACTTATTGGTTCCAGTAGCGAGCAGCCATTACTCTTGAATAGGACTCTGCCACTGTAAATAGTGCCAGTGAAAATTACTACCATTGATTGAATTTATGGGTAGTTCATACAAAATATATTTCTTGGTGTAACAACTATTTTTCATTGCTACCAAATAAAGTGCTCAAAGGCATTTACTTCAACTTAATAACATAATTAATAACTATTTTTCAAAAGGATTTATGATGATTTATTTAACGGGCCTTTCTACGATAATTGTGGCACTGCAATTTGATGATGGATTTTTATGCCCTGATATGGAATAAAAACTTTAAAATTGATACTAAGCACAATGTTACTTATTGTAGATTAAATATCACAGTTCCATTAGAGTTTTTGAAGTCTTAATCTGTTATATAATGGTTTGATTAATGTATTAGGTTTATTTTAATATTATTTCTTCATCATCTTCCTGTGACATCGTCATGTACACTTGTAATAACGTGGATGGGGCGGGTTTAGTTTCTAACCTCATCAAAATAATCCTGTTACTAAATCTTCCATAATAACTCACCCATTTCCCTACTCTCTTATTCATTACAAATCCTACACCAGTGACTCCCTTGACAGCGAGCTTGCGTGTTAGTTATCCTGTTCGCCAGACCAGATTTTAATATACGTTTCAGAAAACCAAATACTCATCTTAGGTCTGCAACTCTTCAAACCCAAAGATGTTTTATATTAAATATTACTCATGCTTTTTATGTTAAATTCGTGTATTCCGTTTATTTTAATGTACTACTTTTGAGAAAACTTTGGAATTAAAAAATAAAACAGTTTCATCAGTTTTTTTTTTTTTTTTTTTTTTTTTTTTTTTTTTTTTTTTTTTTAAAAAAAGAGTGCTCATCTCAAATACAATGTGATCTTTGGCCCTTATTTGTTCCATATCAAAATGATTTTAATTTCTTGTTCTGTTCCATGGTACATATCTGTCTATATTTATATAAATGAGAAAGTTTGGATGTACTATATGCCTCAATCACATCTTAATTCCTCCACAGATTTAAATGAAATTTGGCACGGAATTCGTAAATTGTGTGTGTAGTGACAGAGAATAGTTTTTATCCTGCAAAAATGAATCGTTCCTTTAGAAATTGCAATTATCAATTCGCAAACACCAAAGAGTTTCCTACTTTGTAGACAGCAGTGCCACATTTACTCCTGGCTTAAATCATGAACACTCCTGTTCAGAAATAAAAGCAAAAACCTTCTGATATATGCATATGTGTTTAGTTTTAAAGCACTAAAACTGATGTGCTTAACAAATAATAGTTTGGAAGCAGGAAATGAAATCTATACTTACATATTTTTTAAAAATCTTTCTGTCTGTATGGTATGTTCACAAGGAGATGTCTTCAGTTGCACACATGAAATAGTGTAACACCTCAGGTATCACACCGTGATTCCGTTTGTAATGTATCCGTCATAACAAACATGAGAAATCAAAGCTCGAGGTAGGGGGAGGAATGTATACAAACACAAAAGTCGGTTCACCAAAAGTGACAAAATGGTCATGCGTGAAATGTCTTTTTTATGTTCATGACAAATATCTAATGTTTTTTATCTCACCTCAGTTCAATTTATTGCCTGGGCCCTTCCCCCCCCCCTCCCCTGCTTTACACACTCTGTAATATTAGTAATTATTTTTACCAACATTTAACAAAAGATAAAAAAAAACTTTTTTTGGTCAACTTTTTTGTAGAAATCGGTACAGATAGTATTCTGTAATAAACAAAATAGTGTTTTTTACTTACTGTTCAATATTATGTCAATAACTATTAAATCCTTCACTTAAAATGAATGTTTTCAATGGCCTACGGTAAAAATAATCGTTTCAAGAAGCCATATTAGGAGTAGTTTACATTGCGAAACTAACACGGCGCTTATGAAAAGCAGCTTATTTATTACTAATAATAACTAAATTCCTCCTCCTTTATGTTGTAACAAGAACATTCTGGTCCAGGCAAGCATTTCAACCTAGTCACTATCTCCGCTAATATTACCGCGACAAAATCAATGATATGCACACACCATAAAACATTAATCGCATCAGAACTACATTTCGAGTAATGGCAACATTTTCTAAATCAGGATTCCTGATTAGCTTAGCATAAATTATCACATTTAATTTCATTATACACCTTCAGTATGAACTGCAATGGACTAAAGCACGCAATAATACAATCACTGGTATTGTGATGTAAACTGGACCCACAATATTAATGTAAGGTGTTTTAAGAGTTGTAATAAATTCTGGACTTTCTGTTGTACACCATAAGTTGTGAGCATTTTAGCATACATTTTTAAATTACGTTATTTTAATAACTGTCATGATGCTGAGCCATATTTCATGTAGCTGAATGTAGTTCTGCATGTATTCATGGTTTACTTCGCTTTTACGACCACCATATTCCAAGGATAATTTTTTAGCAAGTTTTTAGCGATTGCTTTGATATCACGATCTGAAATTGTAGGTACGTTTACATCGCAATTCACGACACTAACATGCAAAATATTGAATGTATTAATGCACGGTTGAGATATCCTTCGATTTTCTAGCGTTAATATTATCGGAGTTTGTTGCTTGGTTGAAATACAGTCTGAACCAGAATGACAACTGAAACTTTATCATTAATTTAAGCTGCTTTCATAAGTATCAATTTAGTGACATGTATCACATTACACTTAAATTGTATCAAAAGATCTAAAATGGTTCCGGAGCAGGAAATGTGAATCTGTACTTCACCTTAAAATGTTTTAAAGTCATACTGTTGGTAAGTTCACAAGGAGATGTCTTCAGTTTTTTTTTTTTTTTTTAATTTCATTTATTTTGTTGGCATTTGGGTTTGTGCCCATACAGCCACCTTCGTTCTACAATATAACAATAATAATATCATGCAATTGGCTCTTTTCACTATACAGAATAACATCAGGATAAGATCTACAATAGGACAATAAAAATTAAATGCAATTAGCCATTTCCATTTTACAGAATAACATCCTTAATATAACAATGGTAGATCGTGCATTAGGCATTTTTGTATTACCGAATAACACCAGTCTTTTATCAATAATAATATCATACCATTAAGTGCATGTTATTTACAATTGATTTAAATTGTGATACCCATATTTTCTATATGCAGATACAAAATCTTATAAACTGTATAATCATCAGATGCAAGGAGTGAGGCAGCGCAAATTGGCAACGGAATTCCTACTTTCATGAGGGTATCTAAGAAATGGTCAGTTTCCAACTTCTTCAATTGGCAGCCAAATAGGAGGTGGTTTATATCTTCAATTTCCCCACAGGGACAGTTGGGAGAGTCTATGATGTGTAATCTGTAAATGTGTTGCTGGAAACAGCCATGGTTGATTTTTAATCTAGCAATACAAGTGCTGAGTCTGCTTTTGTGTGTTTCATACCATTGACGGGAGGGTATTTCCGGGTGAATGCGCCCTTAATGTCCGCCTTTGGTCGTAAGTGAGCTCTTCCATTCCATGTTCCACTTGAATTTTATGTTGCCTTTGATATGTCTAATTACTCCTGGAAAAGGAATCGTATTGTAGTGTTTTACACCACTGCGAGCAGCTTGCTTGGCATACCGATCAGCCATCTCGTTTCCCAAGAGGTTGCGGTGTGCCTTGACCCATTTAAATTCTACTGCCGTGCTTGAGTGTTTCAGCTCTTGAGCCACGCTTACAATATCATATACTCGGTGGTCGTTGTGCCTCTGTCTATGGCAGTTTTTTTAGTAGGGACAATGCCGATCTTAAGTCGGATAAAATTAAGAAGTTTTGGCAGGAGAGCTCTTGGCATATTTAAATGCTTCAAAAATACCTGTCAGCTCTGCAGTCATGATAGAAGCTTCTGCTGGTAACTGAAAGAGATCCTTGTCTCCTGATTATGGTATGAAGGAAGTGCATCCGGAAGCATCTGAAAACTTGGAACCATCCGTGTATATCTGTTCCATTTGTGATCATTCGTGAAGGTTCTGGTATACACGTGCTCTGTAGCTTTTCAAATGGGCTGTCTTCTGAGTTGGAATTATTCAGATGTGGAGTACCTCAGGGTTCTATATTGGGGCCACTATAGTTTTTAATATATATAGACGATCTGCCCTGTGTTTCATCTAAAAACTCAAAATTTGTCCAATTTGCAGGTGACACAAACATTGGATTAAAAATACTCCAGATTTATCTACAGAATATATTTCAAATTATGTCTTGGAACTTATTAATAAATGGTTTACAGCTAATGGCTAGTATTTAAACTTTGATAAAACTCAATATATGCAATTCAGTACATCACACAGATTAACACCAGATGTAGACATAAAATTTGCAGGCCAGTCCTTTCAAGAGGTAGAGTGTGTGAAATTTCTAGGTTTACATATTGATCATAATTTAAATTGGAAGGTACATGTGTCTGACTTACTAAAGCGATTGGGTGCAGCCACATTTGCAGTTCATACAATTTCAGCTATCGGTGTTCTCCGTATTATTTTGCTTTTTTCACTCCTTAATGTCATTAGAATTAATGCTCTGGGACAATTCTACCCATAGAGACAAAGTGTTTAGAGCCCAAAAGCGAGTAATAAGAATTATGTGTGGGCTTGGCAATAGAACTTCATGTAGAGAGCTGTTCTAGAAGTTAGGGATTTTAACATTGGTGACGGCAGATATATATACACATTAATATCCTTTGTAGTCACAAATTATACTTTGTTTCAAACAAATAGTAAAATACACAATTATTGGAATAGAAGTAAAAATGATCTTCACAAGGATTACAAATCGTCGTCATTTGTTTAAAAAGGGGTCCGATATTCAGGGATATATCTTCAATAAGCTCCCAATACATATTAAATGTCTAGCAGATGATAAGAATAAATTCAGGGAAAATTGAAAGAATTTTTAATTGGCAACTGCTTCTACACTGTCTAAGAATTTATTTCTAAGGTATCTACAAAATAAACTGCCAGTATTTTGTGTTAATGTAGTTGGCATAATTAATGTACCATGTATGCTATGACATCATCTGGTGTATATATTATTGTGTCATGCAATTATATAATATATCATGTATGCTATGACTCTACATCTTCTGGTGTATGTATTACTTTGTTATGCAATTGTGGATGAGAAAGTGATTTCCTGGGTAGAAGAATTTTTAAAAGGTAGAAAACAGAAAGTTAGGGTAGGAAATGCGGTATCAAAGGAAGTAGAAGTAAAAATGGGAGTGCCGCAGGGTAGCGTATTGGGACCATTGCTATTCATTATTCTAATGAATAATTGTGTTTATTGTTTACTATCTGAAATTAGATTGTTTGCAGATGACATAATGCTGTATAAAAGGATCAAAACAATAGAGGACTGTAAACAGTTGCAGGGTGATCTGGACAGGATATCTAGTTGGGTTGGTAAACATGGGATGAAGATAAATGCAAAGAAGAGTCAGCTAATTAGATACACAAATAAAAACAAAAGGTTTATTATGAATATAAGGTGGGGAAAGAATTGCTTGCTGAAGATTTGAAATGTAAATATCTTGGCATTACATTTGATAACAAGTTTAACTGGGCAGGACACATTGGACAAGTGGTAGGAAAAGGTTTCAAAACTCTGCACTTGTTGGAGAGAGTGATGAGGGGATGCACGAGAGAAGTAAAGGAATTGGGTTACAAAACTTCGGTCAGACCATTGCTCGAATATGGTAGTGTAGTATGGGACCCACATTTTGAGTATCAAATACAGGAGTTGCAGAAGGTGCAAAGAAGGGCTGCTAGATTTGTTTCTGGAAATTATCGTAGAATGCAATCGGTGACAGATATGATAAAGGAGCTCGAATGGGATTCATTGCAAGACAGGAGGAGGAGGGTAATGGAATGTACAGGGCGTATACTGGCGATGAGGCATGGAAAGATATTGCAGTAGGTATGAAAAGTAGTTCATGGAAGGGAAAAGATGACCATGACCACAAGCTGGCACTCGATTTCAGGCACAAGGGTGTGGGAAGATTTTCTTTTTAGGTAAGGGTGTCAGGGATTGGAATGAGTTACCAAGGGGAATGATGAATAACCTACCGAAAACGTTAAAAGAATTTAAAGTTAAAGTTTGTAGAGGGCAAATGTAGGTGAGTGTAGGATAGGGGGAAGTTGGGTGTGTAGGGAAATTGCCACCGGAGCTCCATTGCAATTAAATTAAATAAATTTGTAAATTGACAACTTTCCACATCCCACAGAGCCAATCTCTTATATGGGGTTCAATGGAAATGAATGTATTGTATTGTTGTTGAAGAGCAAATGCGAAGCAGAGAGTATGATAAATTTACGTGTTGTTCCAAACGATCATAAGTGTATGAAAAATTTGGGTGTCAAACTTAAACTGATATTCCACGGATTAGCAAGAATAAGTGAGAAAAGTACCAGAAATGGGCGTGGCAGTCAGATTTAAATGGGTGTCAATCATGCAGGGCTTTGCTTAATCACACTTAATACCAACACTGTTAAAGATATTGAAATAATTTTTTCCCAAAAACGAAGTCAAAAGTAAAAACTATTTTTGTGAATTGAAAGAAAAAATTTTTTTATTTTTTTTGAAATCTGATAAGTGTATCCAACCCCTTAAATGATGAATAACATGATTATGAAATGCACAGGGAATGTATTTTTTTATTTTTGACAACATTAGATTCATGTGAGGGTCATGAAGTGCATTAATAAGTAAATTGTTTAGATGCAGAAAAGGAGATAGGAGAGGAGATATTTTGAATGCAAATTAAAAGATTTGGGCATGCTCTTCATGGTAAATATCACACTTCTAATAATATTCTTTGACACTTTGATTTTACTGGTTTACTGCTTGAAGCTATGATAAATGATCACTTTACTTTCATGTCCTTTTATAATTTTATTAATTTTTTGTTTGTTTCAGTGACCTGATTAAGAAATTTTTAAAATTAAAAGCTAAAATTCAACATATTAAAGGAGAATGGCATAAGTCTCAACAGGATGCAGCAGATTCCAGACAGCAGCTTATAAAATACATGGAAGATTTTATGCCCCTCAAGAAGGTCTGTATGCTTATGTCTGAGTGTATTATAAATCTTTAGAAAGAATTGTAGTTGACTGTTAGGACTGTTGACATGATAAAGTATTGAGACACGTGGCTAATAACCTTAAAGTTCTGTATCTGTTTTTGCATCATGCCCACTTTTATCTCAGTGCTGTGGATGGTATAAAATCAACTTTTTATATCAAATACTAGCAGAGTTCCCAGCGTTGCCCGGTTTAATTGGTGTTGATTTATCCATTCACTGTTTTCATTCACGCAATGAGTAACATGTACCAAGTTTCATACAATTCGCGGGTTAAAACATACCTAGATACACCCGCACCTTACCAAGAAAGGAGTGGGTTTAATTTGTTTTACCTGTGCACTATTTTTATTCGTCTGAACAGATTCATACCTACCTAGCTTCATTGATTTCGTACCTGCCATTTCCGGTACTAAACTAAATGGTTATTTGGCAGCACGGTTCTAAGAATGGGGTGGTTTGGATGCTTTAATATGGAATGTCAGTTTTCATTTTCGTCCATGTTACATTTCAACCTAATTACATTTGCTAATGTTGTTGCTCAAAAATCGAAACATTATGCACATTATTACATACCACATACATAAAAATGTATCTGGAATACGTCTGTTTATTCCGGCATCACTAAAAAAATACATATTTTGAATGGCTTTTCAGAGTTTGAAAGTTTGGGTTCAAAATTAAAGTTTTATGTATGTACTTTAATTATTTACTTTATGAATAATGAAGCATTATCTGAAATCTGCTGAATTGATTTTGTTCTAGTTTTTGTACCACCAAACAGTTGTATCTCCTTGTGCTGATTCATCTGCTGCTAGAGCTAAACAATTTCTCATTATGCTATTTCATCTGGCACTGTAGCTCGAATTAAAATATATTCCGTACCTGTATAGTTGAATATCAGGTATTCGGAGTTGTATATCAAGTATTTAGAAAGAAGTGAGATATGAAAAAATAAATCCTTTATGTCAGGGAGTTAAAAACTGTGGTGCCATGGTTATCATAGAAACAGCATTAATAAACAACGCAATAAATTATGTAATGAGGAAAAGCTGTTTTGTTGTCGTAAACTGTTTTTATTTTCAACACTAAAGGCTTAATACAACATTTTATTTATATTTAAAACCATCAGCTTACACATTAATAATTATGAACCGAATGACTACTTTCAGCTCCAACCATCAGATATTTTGTCTGACACTCAATATCTCGAGAACTTAAATAGATTATAATACAATTGAAAGCCAGATTGTGTCAGAAACTCACATGTGTAGTGCAGAATGTAATATGAAAACATTCAGTTTTCCTAAACAGTATATGATAGTCAGAGATTGTAGTTGTGCTAACAGAGATTGGGATCAAAGAAAATCTCTGTCTTTATTTTCGTTATTAATTTCTCACACTCAATACGACCATCTATGGCGTTTAAAAACTGAACATCCTGTTTTAAAGGAAAGAATATTTCAAGTTTTGTTTAGTGTGATATATGCAAAATAGTTAATATTGTAAATTGCTTTTATTGCGTTCATTAAATGCTGTGGTCAGAGATATCGTAGCTGTTGTCTTTTGTGCGGACTGCAGAGTATGCAACATCTAATGGTTCAAACTTTGGTATTTGTCATCATAAGTTCAGAATTTCATTTAGATCTCTGGAATTATGTAATGTTGAAATATAAGACATACCAAACAACTGCATTAAGATTCTAAGTTATAAAACTGTGAAAATCCCATCGAAATTTGCTCAGTAGTTTGAGTTTTTGTTTTTCAAATTTATGCGGTTTTCGTTTTATACATATATAGATTAAGAGCAAACTTTAAGTTTACAGTTTTTGAATGATTTTGTTCTCAGAAGTTAAAAAAAGTGGTACGTTACTTAAATTTTTCTCGATCTTGAAAATAAGAAAGGATTGGGAAAGTATCCTGTCACTTATAACAGTTGAAGGCAGGAGAACCCAACACACTTTACAATTAATCATGTTGCAGGAGAGACCTATGGCAGGGGAAAAGATGTATCTACATGGAGACATGCCACATGAATTCATGTGAACACATCTTTCCACTCGCCATTGAATCATAGATGATGGTGGCTGGGATTGTGTCAAACGCAAGTCTTGTGCAAGCCTAGCCACCTACCTCTGTTAACTTGAAAAAGCGGGTTTCACCCAAAATATTGTATTTTCTTTGTTTGTGTGTTGTTTTGTGTTGCTGCTGCCCTCCTCCCTTCAATTTTGGTGAGTGTTGGGTGTATTTTACCTGCCCATGTAAATATTGCCTCACAGCATTTCTTTCCTTTCATTGTTACCTCGTAACAACTTACGTTATGCCACGTAATATTGGTTTTAATTGTGGTATAGGCCACATATGTCGTGATCAGTTTGGAACTTCTTTTATTCAAACTAAGTAAAATTTCAGTAACAAAGCAACTAATAATTAATCTGCCAATTTATACAAAATTCATACTTTTCTATCAGTGTACTGACAATTCATTTCTTAGCAATTGCTTAACTAAATCGAATGGTTACAAAGTAAAATTCAGTATAATTCCCCGTGCCACGCACTGTAGCAAAAGGTTATCATCCGGGTCCAGGTTGCATTTCAACCTAATTGCTAAACTTACCGCTAGAAAAACAGTACTTCAATCTAACGCATATTAATACATGTACTGTATTTCATTTTAGTGGCAATAATGCATCACAGTATAAATTTGGCTCTAGCGTAAACACTGGGACTCATAAAGGAATTGTTTTTTTTTTTTTGGTCTGAAAATTGTTACACACATTCAATATGTTATATTGTTTAATGTGTGTTGCTCTTAGAACTGTAAAATATATACATTCCTCACAAACATTACTAAAAAACTACCGTAACGCTATACCGCGAGTGACTGGCCTTATAGCGAAGTATAATGATCGTGCACAAGTTCCCTGAATGATGATATTTGAGAATATGTTGCTATCACAACCTTCAAAAATATAAATATGGAACAAATTACACAAAAAAGTGCAACAACTTCGAACTGAAGGAATTTAGTTTTAGTAATTGAAACATAGCCTGTACCAAAATGGCGTTTGGTTCTTGTTGTTAAAGCATAGCTAGAAAATTGGATTTATGTAATGTTTAAATTATCACAATTTTCGAGTAGAATCATTAGCGGTGCCTGTGGATAGGTTGGAATGTAGTCTGGACCAGAATGGACATAGATGTTTCCTTTTGTAGCTTAATGGACTTTTTATTTTTTATTATAAAGTTAAGTTGGTTTGGTTTTCATCGTAGTTGGTCATTGATGCATTTTGTTGCATGTACCAAGCATACTGGGTGAACGGTTAACATTCTGGCCTTGCATTCGGGATTATGCCGGTTCGAATCCCCATCCGAGCATCCAGATTTGGGTTTTCCATGGTTTTCCCAAATCACTCCAGGCGAATGCCGGGATGCTTCCTTCAAAAGGCCATGGCCGAATTCCTTCCTGTTCCTTGTCCCCAATTCCATCCTGCCTCTAATGACCTCGACATCGACGAGGCGTAAATCTATTAGTAAAAAAAATTGTTGCACGTAATATTAGTATCGCTGGAGGTCGCATATGATATATGATAACAAATGGAGTACTCTAATGGCTTCATGTGTAACGTTACGGCATTTTTTTTCTTGCTGTTTGTGCATTATATACTATCTTGATGGGTGTAATATATACATATTGCTAAATAATATAGATGAAGGAACGTTTGCGTTGTTATTATACATCGCTATAAACCTTCTCCCAGTAGCTCACCGCTTAACATTATAGCACTTTTTGTGTGAGGATGGATATATTTTACAACTGTAAGAGCAACATGTATTAAATATCACCCAATGAACATATGCAACAGTTTTCAGAGCAAAACTAAAATTCCTTGACGAGTTCCATTGATTGCGCAACAACCTAAATTTGATCAAAATCTTCAATGGTTTTTACACCTCTTTTTTTGTTATCCTTGATTCAGACTGATATTAAAACGTTTGAATGGCTGACATAGTTACATGATGCTAAAACAATTGCCTCAGTAAAAATGCTCAGTGAAAGCAAAGGAAATTAAAATAAATCTTTTTAACTTACGTTATGCCACATAATATTTGTTTTAATTGTGTTGTAGGCTGCACAGGTCGCGATCAGTCTCCAACTATTTCCATTCAAACTATTTAATAATTTCAATGATAGGACACAGTTTAAATTATTTTTAAAAACAAAAACTAAATTATTCATGCCCTCTGCTGTAACGTCAAATGCGAGTTGTAATTCTGACCCATGCTAAGTAACAAGCTAAACAAAACTTTCGTTAACATTGATGCTCGAAACTTGAAGCTTTTATCTTATATATCTATGGATAAATAATTGAAGGTATACTTCTATATACGAAAGAATATTACATAAATAGAAGCATCTAATGGCTTTTATTTCAGTGTTCTGTCAGTTAATTTATTCGCAGATGCTTAGAAAAGTTATTAAGTAACGTGCATAACCAAGAACAATGGCGTAAAGCGTGACCTCATTGTGTGATGTCATAGAGTGACATCATGGCATGACAAATGACATCCTAGATGACACAGAATTGCTTATTATATGTATAGATCAAGTTTGAGATGTTCTGATGAAACAGAGCTATTTTAAACTGACATTCTATATTTTTCTGTAATATCAGTATGTACATTATTTAAATAGCTCTTCATATTCTTGAATCTTGGCCCAAAAAAAAGACAGTTCTATCACCAATTACTACCGGCATGGGATGCACATCCAACCAGTCTCTCCTGGTGCTACTAGCAATCAGGGCATTGGCTTCTCCTTGCCCCGAACATTCAGGTGAAGTCCATGGGAGGTATGGTCACTCCACATAATGCAAGAAACATCTATCAAACCAATGCGTGTTTGGTCAGCCTTACACAATGCACGCCTGTGTATGTTGTACATGATCATGCAACCAGGTTGATCATAATGCCCGAAGAGGTCAACAAAACCAACATTGCATAACTTGCTTACCAAGCATGGTGGGTAAGCATTAATGCTTTGGTCTTGAATTCAGGAGGGTGCGGATTTGAATCCCCGTCCAACCATCCAGCGAATGCCTTGATGCTTCCTTAGACCATGGCCAAATTGCTTCCTGTTCCTTGCACCCAGTCCTTTCCCACCTCTAATGATCTTGACGTCGATGAGGCATAAAGCCAGAACAAAAAGAAAGAAAAACTTGTCTTACATAGTCTTTCAGTTCAAACAGACTTGTAAGAATCCATCCTCTCAATTACCTCACTCCTGCTCTAAGGATTTGATCGTGTGATTTTAAACTTGCAGATTGCAATGACAAATGTTACTAGCACCACTACATATTCCATTATACCGCATCATTGATTGGTTCAGTGTTCTGGGTGGATGATACAGTGAATGTGCAAAACTTCTTGGTACATATCTTGCTTTATTGTTACAATTAGTCTTGCTGTAGCACTATCAGTACACCACACTGACGAATTTGCTCCAATATGAGTCTTGCACTTGAAAGTAATCATCGAGCAAATAAATATCTCTGAAACCATGATAAATCCAGGCTACAAAAAGATCTTTGCTTGATCTTTCATCTTCTCTATTATTCAAGATGCATATTAGGGTAGCATACAATAGTTGATTCATCAACCTGCATTGCAAAACATTTAGATTTATTTGCTCTTTTGCTTTTAAACATCGGTGGAAATATAATTAATTCTTTTCTTAATGTTTGGTGTTTGATTGAAGCAGTATCATCCTCAGTTTTTTTAATGGCTTTAAGTAAAAAATTTCCATGCAGTATCTAAGATGCGGGCCTTATTTAATCCTTGATGGTAGTTTTTGTTGTAGCTGTTCTAGAAGCTACTAAATAAGTTGTTTAAATCAGTGACTAGTCACTGGTAATCATCATTTCATTTGATTTTTCCTAATTTTCATCATCTCATATTCTTTCAAAAAACTTAGGGTTTTCATTAAAATCGAATGCAAATGACAAGCAAGTTTGGAAGTTTCCCCATCCGGACATCCAGATTTAGGTTTCCCATGGTTTCCCAAATCACTCCAGGCAAATGCCGGGATGCTTCCTTCAAAAGGCCACGGCCGAATTCCTTCCCATTCCTTGCCCCCCCCCCCCACCCCCGCCCCATCCTTTCCCATTTCTAAAGACCTCACTGTTAGAGAGACGTTAAGCAGATTAAAAAAAAATAATGGAAATTTCCATACCATTTTTATACGTACTGCACACAAAGGCTGTGGCGATTGTTGACTACTAGGGATGTTAGTGAAACCAAGTTTTAAATACTTCTTATCATAATGCTTAAAAAAGTCTGATGTTCTATTTTGTTCATTGCAAACTATTTTTCTTCGCCCTTCGAAATTTCATGCACTAGTGCCAAACATTCTTCCTGTAATGTTACTATGTGTTTACAGGGTCCATATTAAAAGTAGTAGGACTGATTTTCTGTAGCGTGAGCGGAGCTGTGGAGGTGGGTTTGCCTGGCTGGGTGAGGTGGAGGGGACACTTAGCAACAGAGAAAAACCAGCCGCAGTCTCCTACAGGCTTTGGTTAAGTATAGATATCGGTTATTGTGAATCGTGTGTTTTGTTGTTGTCGATGCACAAAATGAGTAAAAATCTCGAGCAGCGATATTTGATAAAATTTTGCCACGTTGCCGTACCCCGCCTGCAGTCCTGATCTGGCTTCATCTAACTTTTTTTATTCCCACAGATGAAAAGACAGCTGAAGGGACAGTGGTTTGACTCGATTCAGGACGTTCAAGCAGCATCGATGAGGACTCGCAAAAGTATCTCAGAATCTAACTTCTAGAGGGCGTACGGCCAATGGCAGCAGCGTTATTCTAAGTGTGTAGCTGCCCATGGGTGCTATTTCGAAGATATTAAGGAATTTCAAACATATCGTCAATAATTTGTTGTTGTTGGTGGTGGTGTTTTTTCAAGTCCTACTAATTTTGGTATGGACCCTGTATTCTGAATATTACTCTTGCCTCTACTAAGATAGAATAAAAGTTTCAGCTATTTAATTTTTTTTTACTTCTTTTTCTAAGGAGGAAATGCCTTGTTCTCCAAAATACAATGACACAATATTTGAAGACAATGCACATGAAAGTAATAAAATAAAAATTATATGTTGTCCGAATGTGACTTTATACAATACTATTTGCCTGTATAATATCCTGTTTACACCTATGTAGCACTCAAAAGATATTGCCGCTGGACTGCAGAATGGCAGTAAGTTTCACCATTTTATTCCTGTGGTAATTAACATGTATAATGCTTGAAAATAAGTTAATGGTTTGCTGCTATACTCAGATAGACACTACATACATATTCATTATTAAGGAATTATACTTTTTACGAAGTGACGGAATATTTATACAGACTGCAACGGTCCACAGTCTAGTGGTTAAGAAACACTGTTTTACTTTACAGCTTACTTTGCTTTTTCATGTACTGGAATCCTTTGTTCACTGTACCTACCTTTTGGTTAAACTTTATTGCTACCATTTCAACTGTTTTTCCCCATCTTTCATTTTTCTTATACAATTGCCTAAGTTCCTTGCTATTTTTCCAATGCCATTTATCTTTATTAACTTGAGCTAATTTGCCATTCTAACTTACTGAACCTCACATCTAATTATCATTATTGCTCTACTAATTAAGCACAAAACTCTCTCTTTCTCTCCGCGCGCGCGTGTAAGGGTGGTAGCAATATAAATGTATATTGAGGCCATTTTTCTAGTTTTGGTCATATTTTGAGGAAAAATCTGGTAGTATTTTTAATAGTACTGAAAATTCACTAGATATAGATGAGAAGAAATTAAGATAATTATTCACAGAACTGTACTTCTGCTATACAGATGGGGGGAAAAACGTATTTTTCACTGTGGTCAGAATTCACCAGTCAAGAATTACAGCTTATACATAATTGTCACTCTGTAAACATAATGTTCTGACCGCCTTTTAATCTTGACAATGCAGCAGAAACATGCCTGTGTCGATCCGCGTCAATATCTTAATGAAATACCTTGTCATCGTTAATCTGCAGTGGATCAGTGAGTAGACCTACCGCCATGCTGAAAACAAAATTTTCTGAAAGTGCGAAGTTACGTAAGGGAATTTAGAGAGGAGTATTTTAGTAGAGACGAATGAGTTCTATTCTGTAAATTATGTGAAATTAAATTGACTTCAACAAAACGATTTAAAATTTAATTTCTCAATGGTGCAGTGAGTGCACGGAAGAAAATTATGATGTTTAATTGAGCATCTTATGATGTATAGTAAATTGTCATTTATAGGTCATATTTGCCTCCATATTTCTCTATTTTTTTGGTCACAAAGATCCGAACCCTAGTAATAACAAATAATGATAGCGAAATAAACCAACACTTACCTTAGATGATGGTTGCATGATGTGAACACACAAAAAAAAGAACACACAGTAATTTTTGGATCTTAGCTCTTTGTCATCAGGAGAACATTATGGATAATAGGTGTTGTATGAGACTGTCTCACAGAATGATTGTTGGAGGAATGTGGTTGAGTAAATTCAAACGGAGGACAGGGAAGGGGCGATAGTGGTTTGGAGCCAATACTCAAGCATCACAAAATATTTTGAAAAGAGTAGAAAAATATAGTAAAATCTTCACAACATAAATCTGAGTAAGCAAAAATAAATAAATAAAATTAAATTAAAAAATTTCTTTAAACTATATAATCCATGCAGTTAAAAATCACCTGTAGTTATAGTGCGTGCCACGACTATGGCGACTCAGTTTAGTGAGGTAATGCACATTTACGTCATCGCTCTACCAGTAGCCAATCGAATTCTAACAATCTAGAGCTTGTCGTGGTATTTTTTTTTTTATGAAATAGACGGTTGTAAATTAGTGAGCATTGTAATAATTCCTATTCTAAATAATGGAAGACAAGCAGCAAAAGCGTAAGGTTCTGCATGGTCAAAGCAGAGAACAAATTTTTAAAGTATATAAGCATTTTAAGTGCGAAACAGATGCCAGAGCTCAGGAGAGAACTGATGAAGCATGTGATATTAGCCTTAGAAGTGTACAGCGAATAGTTACACGCAGTAACTTCACATATTCTATGTCATTCCTCTCTGTCTCTCTCTCTCTGTCTCTCTCTCTCTCTCTCTCTCTCTCTCTCTCTCTGCGCGACCCACCATCGTTCGTGGCGCAGATAGTGAGGATGGAGGCAAGGAAAAGATAGAGGGAAATAAAAAAAGAATGACCGGATGTTAACTTAAATTGAGACCAGGAGTTATCCCTGTGCCCAGTTTGTATTGGTAGGTAAGTTCCCATCTTTGAGTTCGGAGGAGCCATTGCTATTTTGAGGACTCTTATAGCATGAACTGTGAAACAAGTATTAAAATTATTGGTGTTGTGGGAGATGTCATGGACAGCTACTGTATATTTTGGATTCCGGGTGAATACTGTCTGTGGGTGGATATTAATTCGTATAACTAGTTGATTGATGATCAGACCTATATAGGAAGCCAGAAAGTGTTTGCAGGTTTACTGGTATATTATATAGGAGGTTTCCAGGTGGTGTATCCTACAATGGGAAAGTTTTCTCCAGTGGCAGCTTTGGTAAAAGTGGTGGAGGCGTGGTGCACATCTTACAGTGAGGTCTTTTGCGTGGGAAAAAGTTTGGACGGACGAGGAAGACTATGTTTGTGGACTAGATACTGGCTGATGTTGGAAGGCATGCTGAAACAAATTCTGGAGGACCAGGGAGGATTTCGGGAAGAATGGATCTCATTTCTGGGCATTAACAGGAAATCAGAATCCTGCTGAAGGATTTTATTGATGGATTCAGTGCCAGGGATATATTGTGTGACCAAGACTGATTGGTCTTGGGAGATTTGGGGTTGTCAATAGGCTTAGCAGGTTGTAATGTGGCCCGTAAAATTTGCTTTTGAAGCAAAGTGTCGGAGGGGGGCAGGGTTAGTTGTGGGATATCAATCCTTGTGAGATGTTGTTTGAATACCCCATTAGGAATTTCTGGTTAGAGCATGTACGACTGCCCCAAATGCCTAGACTGTAGGGGTGAAAACGTTTGGTATAATATGGATGGCAACTGTCAAAATGGAGATACTGCTGTAGGCTGGTGAATTTGGTATGGGCCGTAGAGCTCTGAGGTGACCATCCTAGAGGAAATGTTGTGTGTTCTTGATATGGGAGGGGAACTGACAGACCATAGGTTGTAGGTATTGGTTCGCCATTGCAGAGATTCATTTAGTTGGAGATCCACAAGCTGCAATATATCCACTAGCTATATGAATCAATGGTCACGGACAGACAGTATTCACACAGAACACAAAGCATCCAGTAGCTGTCCATACCATCTCCAACAACATGAATAGCATCAACTCTTGTTCTATAGTGTTCTGTCAGAGTCGTCCAAAGATATTATAAAAAGGTAATTCATAAAAAAGTTAATTCAATTCAATAGAAATTTGTTAAACATGGCAGCTGTTCCTCTGAACTCGCGCTGGAACTTGCCTACCAGTTCAATCTGGGCACAAAGCAACCAATTGGTCTCTATTTAAGATAACACTATTTTTAATTATGTTTATTTTTTCCCATACTCTCCTTGCATCCATCCTCACTACCTAAATCAAACCACCACTAACCAGAGATGAGTTTAATTTCATAGATTCTTTGGTTTATTTATTTATTTCTGCTTATTTATATTTAGAATATTTTAGTATGTTATTTTTGCTGACCAGAGATCAATTTTGATTCTTAACAATGCTTTGATATTAGTGATGAATAAGTGACGCCAAAGCAATTGAATGTTTGAGTATTTATTGAACTCCCGAACTCATTTCACTTCTTTTGCAGAAGCATCTTCAGCAGGTTCTCCTGGTAATTATGTGCAAATGTTACAAGTTGGTTTTGTTGTTGTTTGTACAGTGGAATTATTATCTAAATTATAATCTACTTACATTTTACGGTCTATTGCATTTACTTGTGCTTAACTCTCAGCTTCAGCAAAAAAGTGAAACGTGTTCAGGAGTTCAATAAATACTCAAACATTCAATTGCTTTGGCATTATTTATTCATCAGTATTATCAGCAGTTGAGGAAAATGATCCGCAACATCCAGATACTTTGATATTAGCTTTAAATCATGTCCCCTCTACATGTCCGCTGTTTGAATTTACCCCCACCGAGTTCCTCTGTTTTGCGTTCCTGCTCCACAACTGTCATCTAAGGTTCATTTCTCTATCCTAATTTTAATTCCTTTTTGCTACTTAGCACCTATTTTCTCATTATATATATGTCACTGCTTTACATCTAACTTTATTTCATTTTTCTTAAATTCTTTTAGCAGAATATTATCTTATGTCATATAGTTATGGTCTTTAACTCTGTAGTGTGTCATGCTCCACATAACAATTTTGTCAGTCTCTATTAAGAGGGTGTAACCAGGTTCACTGGAAGGCATCTAAAGCAAGGCTGTCCAAACTAAGGCCTGCGGGCCACAAAGCACTTGAATTTCCCTGCCAACAACAGTGGTCTAGATAGGTCAAAGGTCTGATAGAAGTTTTTTACATTTTGATTATAATTTTTTTTTTTTAAATCTCTGCAAAGATCTCATTGTTGGGTTTTACTTTTTGTTTGTAATTAAATTGTGTTATTTGTATCGTTGTTATATTTATATATCTATTGTAACTATATTCAAATATTATGTGGTCTGCAGGCTAACTTAGAATCGAAATGGTGGCCCATCTCCAAAATTGGTTGAGCAGCCGTGATCTAGAGCTTCTATAGAGTAGTTAGAAAATCTGAATTTATGACTTTAAACTCTTAATTCAGTTGCCTTATTGATTGTTTTAGGATTGCATATTGTTATGTATTATCTGTTATTGTATTTATTATGTACTTTGCCATAAGCTAAATAAATAAAATAACCAATTTGTGCCCAAGTATGTTAAATGAAAAAAATTACAATGTTTGTAGAGCAAACTTTCACTGATATAACTTGACACAACTGTTAATTGTTTAAAGGGAAATATGGTGTTAAAAACTTATGAAAAAAAAACCTTCGTAATACAATTTTTTTACTGCCTGACTGTTGGGATGAGTATTTTAGAAACTTAATCAGCTTGAATGTTTTCTACTTGTGTGATGTATTAGATTAATTTTATATTTTGATATGTAGTTAGTTAATTTATTCTTGGAATTCAGTAGAAATTTGTAAACATTTATTTTTCTTGCTTTGCAGTCATTTAATGAATTGAAAACTGCATATGAAGAACTTCAAGATAAAGAACAGAAAGAAAAAACAAATTTAGAAGCAACTGAGCAACTTAACAAGCAACTTACAGCACTTCTAGCACAACGGGAATCTGTGATTAAGAAATTAAAAGAAAAAGATGAAGGAATGAATGGTAGGCTGTTTGTATAATACCCTTCTTTCAAGTTATTACTTTTATTATTATTTATTTTGTTTGCCTCGTCATATGATTGCCAAGCTGATGTAAGTTGATATAGGTCATACTTTTGGGCGCCAGTGAGTTCAATCAACTACCTTGATTTGACAAAATAATGGATCATAAGGAAAGGTGATAAATGAACCATATTATTAATTGAAAAACCCACAAATTAAGAAATAAAATTAGTTATCTTTATTTTAAAGTAAATCACCTACACTCTTAGCAATTCATAAATTGCTGCTCTGTGGATTGCATGAATTACCCATAAGCGTTACTGGGTTTTGCTAAACTGAATTCCGGTGACAACTGAGGCGTGAACTGGGCTCCTTTACTGTGCGTTGGACGTTGTTGTTGGAAGAGGCGAGATGCAAAGGTTGTTGACCATTGTGGAGAGATGCCGTCGTGGACTGCAACAGCTGTCGAGCCGAGCGCCTACTGCTCTGTGTGGCGTCATGTAGGAAAGGCGTCTGCACAGCCCAGCTCCGTCAACGTCAGGTAGTCAGCACCGGCGAGACTCGATCGCCGACCAGCCTGCAGCCATGGTCCACGTTCCGGCTCCCAAACAACCTGACTTGTCGAACTCTCAGCCACGAATGCCTCTCTTCAGTCGTCCGTCCCTTCAGATCACCCTGAAAAACATTCTCCCCAGTACTGCAGTCCTCCATCAGATGACCAGCAATAAATTTCAACATACCACTCACAACACGTCTGAATCACTCGTATCTTCCGAGCACTAAACAAACATTCCCTTCTTTCCTCCCTTGGGAAAACATCATTATTGTCAGACTCGCAGAAGCCTCTGCTCAACTGAACTTTTTTTGTGTGTGTGCGGTGAGCGTCTGGTGAGATCGCTCCCCTCCTGTCTGCGGCTGCTCAGGTCTTTAACACATACAGTCATGCTTAACATAATCAGCTGTTATTTATTCTCAAACCAGATGTAACATTGCATGTTAGATACTTTCATCGATTATTGTATTCTTTATTTATTTATTAGATAAGAGACAATGGCTATAATATATGAACATACAAAAACTTTGTTTAGATTTCATGATTCTTTCAGTTAATATACCCCGCAGGGGCCTGGTACGCAAGTGCCAGGTACGGGTTTGGCGAACGCGTGGTGGCCGAGCAGGAAACTTGTGAGTGCCGCAAGTTTGCCACACCGTAAACTCCTACCATGCTTCAACAACCACCGTAGGGCGTCGCGATGGAACGTTGTGTGCCTAGGAGAACGGGAATCTTAGCTTCATCGCCCGGATTGCGAGGATGGTACAAACCTCTATAAAAAAAACCTCAATCTCAAGGTCAGCCACGTGCCGAGGAGGTGCATGGGTGAGAGGCAGATCACTCATTAAGGTGCAACCGCAGGGGCACCTGCGCACCCCTGTTGTATAAGCATTTCTCTATAAACTTGTTTTGCTGGTGGGACCAAAATTCCTTCTCACAAACAAAACAAAAACTCCTGCAGCCCGGGTGTGTCGCAGGCTAATAAAAATACACCCAGTTCAAACAAGTGGGCGAGGGTTGACAGCCCTCCTCCAGAAAATGGATGCAGTTACAGGAAGGACGCTGTAATCGATAATGCCTTCATAATAATGTCCAGTAAGGAGGGATCCTTCGAGAAGGTGTTCCCCTTTTACATACAAAAAGGGTTGGAGGGTCTTGCCGGGACCCTTAAATCAGTCAAGAAGCTGAGGAAGGGGCTCTGCTGTTGGAAACAATCACCAACAAGCAGGCAGTAAAATGTGAACTTCACAAAACTCTTAACTCGAGTAAAGGCGTGGTCACATGCCGTGACCTTATCGATATTGAGCCCGAGGAACTCCTTAAGGAGTGGTCAATATAACATGTGGTGGAGGTTAGGCAGATAAAACGAAGGGTTAACGGCAATCTTGAGAAGACTGCCACCTTCGTCCTGACGTTCGACACTCCAACGTTGCCTAAAGCCATCAAGGCCATCTATTTAAATCTGAATATCCGTCAGTATGTCCCGCTGTTTTAAGTGCCAACGGTTCGGGCATACGACAATGACGTGTAATGGCAACCCCACCTGCGGAAAATGTGGAAAGGCTGCACACGAGCCAGGCAGTAGTTGCACCCTCCCACAGGTGTGTGTCAGCTGCTCTGGGTCACATCCAGCCTGGAGCAGGGAGTGTCAGTTGTAACTCGATGAAAAGAAGATAGAGGAGTTAAAGACCAAGGAACGACTACCTTATGGTGAAGCGAAGAAGAGGTTCAAGGCCCTTGTGCCGCCCGTCTTCGCTACCAGTTTCGCCAAAATTTTGTCAACTCATGTCAGGAAGGAAAGCGTTGCAACACAGACATCCTTTGCAGACATGAGCACAAGTACAACGTGCTCATGTCAATGCAATTGTGGCGCCAAAGCCAATAAGGTCATAACACCTAAGACCATGGACGTCGGTAGCAACGCGTCTGCAACCTCGACCAGCAAGACAGCAGGTCCAGCAGTCCCACCAGCAGAGGCACAGCCATCCGCTACAGTAGCTACAGCCGTGGTATCGTTGGCTACCATATTAGCAAAAGATGAAGCTGTAACAACACCATCAGCTTGTAGCAGATGGCAAACAGTGCAGAAGGTTCGGGGTCCGAAGTTTAAACACACGGACCCCAGTATGTTCATTAAGTCCCCTTCCGCTTCCCCTCCCAGATCACCAACTGGCAGGGAGAAGAAGGGGAGAAGGCCTCGGCGGAAAAAAAAGTCCGCATGACTCCAAGGCCTTACAACGAGAATCGTCTTAGGACCCTGAAGACGATGTAATGCTGGTAGACGATCCTGGTCCCGTTCCTCTGCAGACACCGGACTCTGACCCACCCGACCCGGGGTGGGTGGGGCTGAATAGGTGAGATGGCTCCCATACTGCAGTGGAACCTGAATGGTTTTCAGGCTCACAAAGAGGAAGTAGAACTCTTAGCGCGGTCTAAACCCTTGTGTTTGTGTCTGCAAGAGACACACTTAGACCGACACACCAACCTGTGCTAAGAGGCTACGACCTGTACAGGAAAGACGATACCAAGGGTGATCGAGCGAAAGGGGGAGTGGCGGTGTTTGTCTTAAACACCGTCCATTCCGAACCCGTTGCTCTCACCTCCCCATTACAAGCAGTAGTGGTGAAAATACACGGTCCAATCCAACTGACCGTATGCTCTGTCCACCTGCCACCCAGTTTGTCCGTCGACTACGACGACCTGGTTGGCGTTATACGACAACTCACTCGACCCTTTCTCCTTTTGGGAGATTTCAACGCCCACAGTGTGTTGTGGGGTTCCACCACCGATTGCCCCGGGGGCCGAGTGGTTAATAGATTGATAGAGCAGGAGGAAATTTGTATCCTGAATACAGGGCAAATGACTCATTTCACCACTGCTTCCGGTACGTCTTCTGCCATTGACCTTTCTTTGTATTCACCCTCAATTGCGGACTCCGTGCTATGGGAGGTGGATCGCGACCTACATGGAAGCGATCACTTCCCTATTTGGATGCACGTTGAGTGCAAGCGTGGAGGAGGTAATAACCGGCATAAATGGAACGTCAGTGGTGCATATTGGCAGCTCTTCTGCCATTCTGTACTACTGCAACCCTGTGGCAGTATACAGGAGAAGGTGAATCACTTCACAGAAGTGATTCACCGTGCAGCTGACGTCTCCATGCCGAAAAGCTCCGGAACGCTGTGAAGGACGCCCGTCCCCTGGTGGAACGACGATTGAGCACTATTAATCGTTCCACACCTTCATCAAAAGTATGGGAGTCCATCCGCCGTATATCTGGAAGGTACTCCCGCCCACCTGTATCTGGATTACTGGATCAAGGACGTGTAATTCCCGACGAACGAAGCATAGCACAGTTGATGGCGGAGAACTTCGTTTGTTTACAAAACCCACCCACTTTCCCTACCACCCTAATTAAGGAAAATTTTCACTTGAAACCAGTCAGTTTGTTAGAACTATTTCGAAAATGGTGGGGAAATTGGACAAAGTAGATAGCAACATTATTAAAATACACATTATTTCCTGTTAAACAGCACTGGACAGATTACGGTCTGACAATTTTTGACCAATAAATTCGAACCTGAATTTTAAATTTTTTTTAATAAGAGTTTTTGTGACAACACACAAATCTTCAGTTCTTATTTGATATCGAAGGAAATTTGCACAGATATGCTGTAAAATAAGGGAAAATGATATTTATATTTAGTTTACAAAACTGCACCCGCTCTCCCGTTTCACCCCATTTAAAACCGATTTACACGTTCAACTTTTATCTGTTTAGCATATATCTCCAAAACAAACTCAGATTTTTTTTGGAATATATGCTGATTGGAATCACCAAAAACATTGCATATCCAAGACCATTACAATAAACTTGAAATTGAATGAAACAGTAATTAAAATTTATACGTAAATATCTAATTTTGTACTAAAGAGTAACTTTCAAATGTATTCATTTAATCTATATGTGGACTCAAGTCTAGCAATAGTGAAGCATTGCCGGGTCAGCTAGTCATCTTCTTATATATAAAAATCAATGTACGTTTGTGTGTATATATGTCCTCTATGTGCTCCTAAACTGTTCATCCGGTTACGGTGAAACTTTGGTGAGTTTTTGAGTGCACGTTGGAGAAGGTTCCTAAGAAAAAAAAATAAAAAAACCACCCCCTCTTCCCCATAACACCCCATAATTTAACCCTTTGACTGCTGTAGACGTGTTAACGCGCGTGGCTACTACTGCGCCCAGGTGCTCCAGGCGTGTATACACGCGCCCCCTCGCCGCCCTGTCTGTGCTCCAGACGTGTTAACACGCTAGCCTCTTAGCGGCATGGCTATGAAGCCATATTTCCACCCAGGGTGGTTAGTTGTTTTCCTCATTCGACCCTTGAGCGTTGGCAGCTGCGATCTAATTTGTGTTGCTCTTTTCCTTTTAGTTTTCGCTGAGAAAATGGCATACAGTCATTATTTTTTTTAACTGCTTAACGTCTCTTAACAGCGAGGTCTTTAGAGATGGTAAAGAATGGGGGGCAAGGAATGGGAAGTAATTCGGCTATGGCCTTTTGAAGGAAGCATCCCGGCATTCGCCTGGAGTGATTTGGGGAAACCATGGAAAACCCAAATCTGGATGCCTGGACGGGGATTAGAACCATCGTCCTCCCGAATACGCCGTCGTGTTTGTACCGCGGAAGAAATCATGGAGATTCTTACTAGAAGCGACAATGAATATGATCACTTTGATATGGATGACAGTGATAACCCTTCGACAGGATCTCGATGTAATTTTCCTAAGCTGTGTACATCAGCTAGTGGTAAATGACTATTTTTTAGAGTTTGAAGCTACAGATTGTGCGAGCGAAATGTGTGGAAAAAGAGAATGCTTTAGTGACGCGTTTGACAGCATGTGCTTGTCGATTAAGCTGCAGGACACAAGTGGGGATTAAGTTAACTTTCCAGCAGTTTGTCATTTTTCCTGATATTTCTAACGGAATATTATATGATATCTATTGCTGATGAGACCAACAGATACGCGAGAATCAATTCACACTATATTTTCACTATGAAGTGGTTTAAAAAGTTCTTTTTCCACATTCTCGAACACTGTATTTTAAATGCTCACGCTCTTCACTGAGTAGTAACCGGACGAAAAATTCCAGTTGCAGAGTTTCGTCTGTTGCATCCATAAATTTAAATTTCGTGAGGCATTTTTCAGGATTTCTTGACACCCCCCCCCCCCCCCCGGTCTTGTAAGATCAGGTCCGTGAGACGCCGCCCCCCCTCCCCCTAGAAATCGCCCTCGCAACTTTTTGAGACCTTTTTTTTAGGTCGCAACCTTCCAAAGCTGCACTTTTCGAGAAAATACATCGACTTTCACGTCATTTGTAGACCTTTTTTTTTTTTTTTTTTTTTTTTTAGCTCTACAGTCCAAAAAATTTCACGTGAGATTTCCGTTGACCCCCTCTCTCCCTTGGTAATATTTCGCCGCCCCCCCCCCCATTCCCCCATTTCACCTCACGTAATTTATGGACGCCCCCTTAGAGAAGTTGTTGAAGCATATGCCACAGAACGGAACGAACCTAGCAATGGAAGACGCTCTGATAAAGAATATCGTCAAGGATTTACTGGGGGACATTTCCAAATTTCATTCATATTGCAAATTCAAAGAATAGCACGCCAATGTGTAAATGCGCTGTATGTTCGATACAGAAAGTACGTCGAGAAACCAATGCAGAACATGTAACATATCACTGTGTGTTGTACCATTTTTCCATGCTTATCACACAAAAAGAATTACTAACCATGGTTAACTGCAGAGTAATAATTATACTACATTTATACGCCTCTAAAACTATACAAAATACAAAAAAAAAAAAAATTAAAAATATATTAGTCCGGGTCAAAAAGAAGGCTGGAAAATTTGTGCAGAATTTGTGAAAGGTATTCTGAAAGGTATTCGGAAAGGTTCTCTCCAGATAAATTACTACGCTCACAAACTAAAAAGATTTCAGTTGCTGTAATATCTGTTTAGTATATGAAGTACCGGCATGTTTGATTACGCAGACATTCACTTTTAGAGAAGCTTTAAATTGAAAAACTTTAGATGTTATATTAACAGCAGTTATTTTGTATCTGCGGTTTCAAATCGCAGAGTGACAGCAGAAGAACGTCAGACACAACGCTCCAGACGTATTCAGTACACAGCGGTCTGGTCGAACGGGGCATTCTAGCCCAGGTGAACGGCTTAGGCCTAAACAAAGCCGCACTCAGTGAGGGCTCGGCCGGGCAAACCATAGCAGTTAAAGGGTTAAAAAACCTACAGAATTTATCTGATTTGTACAGAAATTTGCACATCTATACTGTAAAACAAACTGAAAGATACGGCCTACATATGGATTCCAAAAACGCATCCCCTCTGCCCCTTCCCACCCCTTAATTTTTACACAAACCGACACTTTTTTTTCTGATTTTGAGGGAACTTTGTACACACATACTTTTAAAAAATAAAAGATTACTGTAGACATTGGTTTCACAAAAACCCAATCCCCTCCCCTTTTCCACCCCAAAATCAACCCCTCTTCCCCCTTGCACACCAAAAGTTTTTTTTTTTTTAAATAAAAAAAACAGTTTATATTCGATTTTAATGGAAATTGGCACACTTATTGTTTAAAACAAACACAAATATTCTGCCCACATTTGGTTTCCAAAAACACAATCCCTCTCCCCATTCCCATCACCTAAATTTTTACACAACCCACACTTTTTATCCAATTTCGATGGAACTTTGCACATGTATGCTTTTTTAAAAAAATAGAAAAATACTGTAGACATTAGTTTTACAAAATCCCAATCTCTCTCCTCTTTTCCACCTCATCATTATTGTCAATATTCTTTCTATGTTATTTGAAGGGATTTTGCATACATATACTTTAAAATAAATTCATGGTTCACTTTTAAGTTCAAACTGGATTTATTCACAAAGCACATACATATTCTACAACACCACCACTAGTTAAACTTGTCCATTTGACCGTGGATAAGGCTAATCGATACTTCTTCTCTCTGACTACAGGTTCTGACCACGCTTCTGTCTAATTTACAAACTGTGTCCCAACCTGGAAATACTACCAGCTCGTCGCTCTTCACGAAGCACTTGTTTAAACTGATTAACGGACAGAATCTTGTTACTTTTCGGTCCATTCAATTGTTAAACAACAAAAGCATGTCCCACTATACAGCTATACATGCCAAGCAATAACTTTCCATCCGACTCCCGCGGCGGGCAGCTCCAGACAGACTCAACAATTACTTTACTACACTGTGAGTCTCTGCGCTCAACAATGCTTTGTGGAATCGACTTAAGCTTTACAAATAATTGACTTCATTTACTTTTCAAACCATCTTACACTTCACAAATGTTTAATTACTGTCATTAAAATCCACTCTACGATTGCCTTTCCACTCTTTCTATGCCTAGCTTAGCTTAATGCTGTCTCGCTACAACCCCCGTGGGTTTATTTTTGCTGTTTGGAAATGACAGTGTACAATAGCAAAAATAAATCCACCAACTTTAAGAGACAGTTTTATATACCAAGGACTTCCTACTCATACATAACCATTACTGTATACTTAAACTATAAAGCTTTGTGTTGATGGGCTAGTTATTACAGCTTACATTACATCAAATAATCAAAAATAACATTAAATTGTCATTAATTACAAAGCAAGTGACACCTCAAAATAACGTCCAAAAAATGCACAAGCTCACTTGCATCTGAAATGTCCAAAATTCACTGTCCTGTCACGGTCGCCATGTGGCAATTTAATAGACTGTGGCGGTTTAATAGAATCCTGCACATGAGCTTGCAATAATGCATGTGGTTATGTGATGATGTGCTTGTTTGTTAAGGCTTGCAGGTTCGTCTTTTTCTCTAAGTAAATTCAGAAAAATTATTTTCTATCTCTCCAATCACAACCGTGCTTGTGCTCATAGAAGTATCAGGGGGAGAATCTTTTTCTTACATGTTCTTTATGCAATGTGTCGAAATGTGAATAAGACCTCATGAATAAATGAAAATCACAAAAGTCAAAATTACACACAAATTATACTGTGAGCATACTTCTGGAGATTATAGGAATCAATGCATATGCAACAACAGCGGGAAAAAACCATTCAAATCAACTAATACTTTGGTTTAAAATTGCATATCAGAACTTCGCGGATGGGAACTTGCTTACCAAAACATCCTAGATACCAGACACCCACCCGGCCTCAACCACCGATAAAATTCCTTTCCTTGACGCATCACTCATTATTAGTAGCAGTAGTAGTAGCATTATTGTCATTTAAGTAATTACCTTTTTTTATTTTTCAAAATTTATCTGCCCATATTTCCATTATTGTGTATTTAATTCCCCCCACCTTTATTATTATTATTTTTTTTTCTATTTTTTTTAATGTTTATTATCTGTTTTACCACCATCTGCGATTTCTATACAATATCTCAGTCCCACCGCCATATTGATAATCCACCCAGTCATGCAGCAACCCCCAGTGTGTGCACACCTCCCGAGGTGCATGACTCATTTTCTATGTCATGAATAAGGTTAACTACCAAAAAATTAAGTTTATTTATTTGTGTGTTCGTTATATATGTTCGTCTCTCGTCGCTGCCTTCAACTTTGGTGAGTGATGAGTCATTTTCCCTTTCCTTGCAATTATACATATACTTTAAAACAAACAGGTTCAACTTTTTCTCTAAGTAAATTCCCAGTTCTCTTTTAAGTTCAAACTGGATTTATTCACACAGCACATACATATTCTGCACCACCACTATTTAAACTTATCCGTTTACAGTGGATACCACTTCTCTCTGACTGCTGGTTCTGACCACGCTTCTGTCTAGCTGATTTACAAACTGCGTCCCGACCTTTAAACACTACCAGCTCATCGGTCTTCACGAAGCACTCGTTTAAACTGACTAGACGACCCGTGCGAAAATTTCGCTAATAAAATACGATGAATAGTGAGGTTGAATACTTGTAGTATAATGAAAAGTAGAACCACACTTTTGTAGCAAACATTTATTTGTTTAGTATAATAGGTACACATCAAAACATATTACTAAACAGTTAGGAATCTTCAAAACCCACTATATGTACGAGAAACTGTCACTGGCCTTAACAGAATACAACCAACCTGAACAAAATACACACAGCATATCAACATCTCTGTGATATGTGTGGCTGTGCGAATAAAATGTTTACATTGGAATTGTATAGCAAAACCAAAATGTTTCCGTAAGAGAATAAAATATCCAAAAAGCTACTTATTGCATAAAAAACAGTTTATTGACATCTCTGTGATATCTGCTGTTGCAATCTAGGGACTTTCCTCTGAACTGTCTCACACAGGCGACCACTTTAAGTATCAAATTCCGAAAAATTCTTTCTTAATTTATGATTTTACCTAATTGGAGACCTTCATCTTTAAACCAATATATCATTTATCGATTTCATTTAGGTATTGAAGGATTTAAATGGCTCGTAATAATAACAATAAAAAAGTTGTAGAAATAATATTGATTCTTTTGCATTTTAAGGGTAGGATTCCAAAAACCTCCTTTTATAAAATATGATGTGACCAAAGTGGACACCTTGGTCTTTGAATGATACCCCATTAATCGATTTTGGATAGGCATCAAGCGAGGTAAAAAAAAGTTTTAGAAATTATTACATTTTTACCCCTTTGAATTTGGAGAAAGTTCTTTCTTAAAATATGATGTAACTAAGCGGATACTTCAATATTTTAAACAATAACTCATTTATTGATTTTGGTTAGGTATAAAGGGAGGTAAATGGCTTGTGACAGAAAAATGAGTTGTAGAAATGTTAATACTTTTGCCCTTTAAGGGTCGAATTCTGAAAAATACCTTTCTTAAAATATGGTCTAACCAACTAGAGACCTTACGAAGACCTCGGTCTTTAAAATGATACCTTGTTTATCAATTTTGTTTAATTATCAAGGGAGATAAATGACTCGAGATACAAAAAATGGAATTTAGAAATACTGATATTTTTGTCCTTTAGGGTTTAAATTCAGAAAAAAAAACATTCTTAAAATATGATGTGACCACGGCAAGGACCTTAATCTTTAGAATGATACCTCATTTATCTATTTCCGTTAGATATTAATGGAGATAAATGTCTCGTGACAAAAATGGTCACCTTTAATGGTTGAATTCCAAAAAAATTCTTTCTTAATATATGATATCATCAAAATGGAGACATTACTCTTCATAGTCGTACTTCATTTATCGATTTCGGTTAGATACTCAAGGAGATAAATGGCTCAAGATACAAGAAACACATTTTGGAAATATTGACATTTTTTCCCTTTAAGGGTCAAATTACGAAAATTTTTTTATTAAAATATAATGCGATCCCGGCGGAGATCTTAATCTTTAATATGATACCTCATTTATCTATATCAGTTAGATATGAAGGGAGATAAATAGCTCGTGACACAAAAATGTGGTGTGAAACCATTGATACTTTTCCCCTTTAAGGGTTTAATTAAAGAAAAAAAAAATACTTTCTTAATCTATGATTTCACGAAAACGTAGACATTGCATTTCATAAACCTACTTCATTTATCGATTTTGGTTAGATATCCAAGGAGATAAATGGGTCGATACACAAAAAACTCATTTTAGAAATGTTGACATTTTAGCCCTTTAAGGGTTGAATTACAAAAAATTCTTTTCTTAAATTATAATGTTACCACGGTGGAGACCTTAATCTTTAATGTGATACCTCATTTATCTATATCGGCTAGATATGAAGGGAGGGGTTCAACGAGCTTTTGGGTTGTGGACTAAGTTATTTTCTACATTTCAAATCAAAGAGAAAAATACTGTCTGCATTTGATTTATGAAATGCTAATATCTCTCCTCCATTAACCCAGCCATAAATTTTTGACAACATTGTTCATACTAACCCATAGTTTTTATAGTTTGATAGTACTTGGCACAACTGTATCTAAAACACTTAGCAGCCTGTTAGCTTAGTGGTCAATGCTCTTACAATCAAGTTTCTTGGTGGAAGCAGGATTTTTGAAGAGTTGTATGTGATCATTGGCTTAGTATGCTCCCTTTGGGTCGTGGACTTTTTTTTTTTACTTTAAAACAATGGTAAAAATACTGTCTACATTTGGTTTGCAAAATTCGTCCCTTCTTCTTCAATTTCAATTAAACTTTGCACGTGTTTACTTTAAAACAACGAGAAAAATGTTTCCTGTGTTTGGTTTACAAAAACCACTACTCTCCCTTAAACAAAATTTACACTTGGAACTATTCAGTCTTTTTGTATATATCTCAAAAGTGATAGGAAAAGAACCAAAGGGGATAGGGATATGCATGATATTCTGAGAGCCCATAACATATCCTGTCAAATGACCTTGGACTGATTCCAATTGGACAATTGAAGATCAAGAAATTCGAACTTGAAATTTAAAAATCTACGGTATAGATCCTGAAGGAACTTTGGACACAGATGTTTTAAAATAAATGAAACATGGTGTTTACATTTAGTTTACAAAACTGCACTCACTCTCACCATTCCCCCCTCTTAATATTAATTTATACAAGCAACTTTTCAGTTTTTTGTATTTGTAGGGAAATCTGCCAAAGTAGATACTGATTGCGGATTTTTACTACAATCCGTTCAATAGGGATAAAACTTCATATCCGAGAAATGCTGTAGACAGTATTTTTCTCTTTGTTTTAAAGTGGCAAAAAAAAAAAAACCCAGTCCACAACCCGAAGGTTGATCCTACCAAAGGGGATGAGGGGGCGTACTAAGCAATTGATCATATACAGCTCTTAAAAATTCTTGCTTCCACCAGAATTTGAACCTGGGACCAGACCAAAAAATCTTTGAAATAAAGAACTTTAACCACTGAGCTACTACACTGCTCTGTTTTTAAACATAGGTATGCTAAGTACTATCAAAACGGATAAAAACTAGGAGTCTGCTTTTGCAGAAAATGAAAGCCCAAAAATATTGTATATCCAAAAGCACTAGAATAAACTTTTTCAATATTAATTTAATTTAAAAAAATCATTGTCTTTCATTTATACTGAACACATAAATGTGTCTGTTTTGTATTTGCATACCCACTTAAGAAAGAATTGCAACACATGCTGGGAAAAGCTAGCTGAGATATAAATATTGTCCAGTGGATGATGTCACTCATAATAGTTAAAAAAATTTCGGCTGCAGCAGCTGCTTTCACAGTAGTTCAATGCACGACATTTTTTGACATCTGGGATGAACATATGATAGCCAGAAAATGTATCAGCATTAAGTATACTTTAAATAGTTGAGCATAAACAGTTCTACATATTCATACTGCAGTCACCACCATGGTTGCCTGAATTAGGTTCCTGTGTTTCCAATTTTCTGGCTTTATTGCTTTGTGTTGTGATATTGTTTCATGTTTCATTATTTAAAATTCAATAGTGAGTGAATATCACTGACAGTGAACGTATGAATGACTCTTTGGTGGTATTAAGATCTGTGAAGTTGGTTTTGTTGTGGTGTTGGTATTGTATGTATTTGAAAGTTTTAAAAATAGTAGAAATAAAGCATTAAACGGTTAAAGAACTGTAAAAACAGGTAATAGTCATGACAGAAGTGGAAACACTTGTGCAGGAAACACTAAGGATTTTACGGAAGTTAGATGAAATTGTAATTATCGGTCTAAATGATGATGAAACTTTCATGGCAACTACAAAGTGAAGACTGTCTTGCAAATTGGAAGCTATGGGTCATTGGAAGTAAATCAGGTAGCTGCAATAAAAGAGAAGGGAGAAGATCCAAAATCGTTCGACTGAGCATTTAAGAGGACAGGTACTGGGTACTAATGAAACTGACGAACCAAGCCTTAAACAAATAGTGCAGTACCTTGTCAGTATGAAGTCTGACATGCAAAAATTGAAATCTACTATTGAAGATTTAATAACCAAAATGGCATTGGAAGAAAGAAAGTTGCAAGAAAACATCACAGAGACAGTGTCTGATCCACAAGAAGAAAATTTGGAGTAAACATTCAGCCTAGAAAAGGGGTAAGTGGTACCATAAAGGAATTCGATGTTTTGAAGCAACCAATGGAGGAAAGAACATTGTATTTTGGTACAATTGTCGACCAGTGCATTGGTAATATGAAACCAGCAGATGGCGAAATCGAAGAGTTAATGTATAAGCATTTTGAGCCAGCAGCAAAGTACAATGGTTGGCCCGACACAGAAAAGGCAACTCCACTGATTTTGGGGAAGTCTGTTGATATTTTTCAGTCTTATCCTAGCAAAAAAAGCAGGTGACTATGGATACATTATGCTGCTGTTGGACAACAGGTTCGATGATGACTATATGGAGATGTTCCACAAGGGCGACCTAAAGAGTCGCATTCAGTGATGTGGACATTCTTTCTAGGAACTCATGATAGATACTGAACAGATAACCATATGCTGCTATTCCAGATGTGGTCTACAAACACCAAGCAAGTTGATTTGTGGTATCTTCCTGATGCTAATCTGGTTGTTTTAACATGTGGCAAGACTGAAGGAACTTCTCGCACATGCAACAATAGTGGACATGGCCAAGCGGTTGGTGATACCAGAACATCGAGAGCCTAAGGTGGTTACAGAGCAATATTCAGATAAGCATCGTCATGTAAGGCTTATTTGCATGAACTGCTTTAAGCCCAAGCAAATCATTATGTGTTGGACCAGTGGAGGGGAAATACACATGCAGCGATTCTGCAGGACTACAGAATCGGGAAAACTCTTTGTTAAAGTTGATTAAGTCTTGCTGTACAACCCACGGAGAAGAAAAGAGGTGTCTCCAAAGCTTACTGTAAAATGGGAAGGACCTTATACTGTTGTGAAGAGGATTCACGGTGTAGAGTACAGAATCAAAAATTACCACAAGGCCAAAAGAAGGTTGATCACGCTGATTGGCCGGCAAAGTTTCGAGATGTACTACGTAATCTCTCCGGGATGAATAGATCTGAGGAGGGGGTAGTGTTATAACTTGTATAAACTAGTGAGTGAATATTGCTGACAATGAATTTGTGAGAGACAATTTGGCAGTATTAAGATCTCTGGTGTTTGTTTTGTTGTGTTAATGATATTGTATATATTTGAAAGTTGTAGAATAGTAGAAATAAAGTATTAAACAGTAAAGAACGGTAAAAACATTTAACAATATGTTTTCTCATGTCAGCAAATATCAGTGGGAAAAAATTAAAAAATCTGAGAAGTAATAATAGATGATCATTGTTAAGATTTCTGTGACGGGAAATCTTATACATTGAGGTGCTTAAAATCAAGAGTTTAGAGTATTTAAAATTTGATATCATTGTCACTCCATTTGATGTTCTGTTATTATATACCATTATATGTTAGGCAGAACATTACCAGATTGCTTGCTATAAAATGAAATTAATAGTAGCAGATTGAAAAAGTTGATAAATTAGGTGACTTCCTATTTCTGAAATCTGATGGATAATCATCATTTTTTACCGAGTGTGGTGGGTGAGAGTTAATGCTCTGGCCTTGCGTTTGGGAGGTCGCTGGTTTGAATCCCCATCCAGATTTGGGTTTTCCATGGTTTTTCCTAAATAACTTCAGGCGAATGCTTGGGATGGTTCCTTCAAAAGGCCATGGACAAATTCCTTTCCGTTCCTAGCCCCCCTGTCCTTTCCCGGCTCTAATGACTTTGACATTGACGAGATGTAAAGTAATAAGCAAGAACATTTATTTGTTAATCCACAATGATTAACAAATGGCAGTCATTAGAATAAACCATGGGATACACAATAATCAACTACTAATGCTCATCAATCAGAACAAAAGTAAGACAAAACTAACATTTACTGAAATCACATAAGAGAATGTAAGTCACTTCAGTTGTCGAGTTGCTGTGTTTTAGATAGTTTTTGATGTTGAACCACACAAAGAGACTGTGTGGTTTGAGTTCACTATGGGTCCAAAATATGGCATTGAGCATTGTCTGCTATGCCATTCAGCTAGGTAACTTATATATAACAAAAACTTTTATTGTACAAAAACAAAACACTTTCACTTGGAATTTTGTTTACTCATTGTGATTTTTTTTGCTTAGTTTAAACTTCAGAAATGAAAAGTGTCCTTGTGCACAACAGTCCATCTGGAACAGAATTATCAATGCGCATTAGGTATGAAAGGCAAAAGAAGTAATTTTCAACCTTAAATTGATATCTGCAGTGAAGGTTTTTTGGTTTCAATCTAGACATTCTACATGTAAGGATTGCAAATTGGGTAAAGGACAAGACATGGGGCTGGACTACCTACACAAAGGATGCAAGTGTGTTGAAAACATTGCTACATGCATCGTACGCACACCAGCATCACACTGCAGGACATTGAGTCTGCTCAAGAACTCATTTTAGGTGATTGGCTCATAACTGTGCTTTAAATCTCTCAGGGAATTCAGTTCAGCAATGGAAATGTGCATTCAATCATTCGCAATGAGTTGGTATTAGGAAAACTGGTGGCTTGATGGGTTCTAAAGTTGCTGAATGCAGCATAGAAAGCCATGAGATTTGAAATTCTCAGAGGCTCCTAAAGAAGTGAGAGTAAGAAGGTGAAGCTTTTTTGGAAAAAAAATTACACGAGCACTGAGACTTGGATCCATCATTACACTCCTGATACAAAGAGGACCAATATGAAGTGGTGGAAGATTGGCAAAGGTGCTCAGGTGAATACAAAGATTTAGTTGTCTGCAGCGAAGGTCTTGGCCACTGTGTTTTGGGACTGTAAAAGTTTGTCAGTTTTTTTGAAGAATGTTGAAACACTAATGTTGCATATTATTGTGATCGTCTTAGCCGAGTTTGAGCTGCCAATCAGTCATAAAGGCACGGCATTCCAATCAGAAGTGTTGCTTCTCCTTGACAATGCCAGACACCACACCACAGCACTAATACTAAAAAAAGTGGCCAGTCTTTTAGAACATTCAGAACCAGACCTATCAGCATCTGACTTGCATATTTTTTGATCACTCCAGGAAGCTCTTGGAGGAAGAGTTTCAATGTGAACAAAGAGGTGTGACAGTTTGCGTGTGATTGGTTTGATATTTGTCTGCATACATTTAATTACACCAGAATTAAAAGAAATATCAGACCATTGAATAAATTGCTTAGATAAGGTAGAGAACTACATAGAAAAATGTGATTTTATTTTATTTTATTTTTTTACTTAATTCTAAAAGGGTAAAGACATTTTATTTTTAAGATGATTGGTGTACTTTGTCAGTATGAATCATTATTGTATGATAAATTAATATTTCTAGTGAGATGAAAGTTTGATTGTAGTTATTCATTTTGACAAAGAATTAAAAATAGTTTTGAACATAAAATGATTTTTATAATGTGGTTAAATTAGTTCTCCTTTGATTAATTCAGGCATGGTATATTGGCTTAGTATCTAACTCATTAACAAGTGTTATGTATAAAGTACTTACTTGTACTTTCTATGTCACACTTAACTGTTGTTTAGCTGTGTTATCAATAATTTTGGTATCTACTTTTTTCCAGTTGAAATACAAGATTTGAAGAAAGAATTGAAAAGTGTTAAAATCTCCAAAAAAACTCTCCTGAAAAAATGGATTACTATCATGAAAACAACCCTTGATCTGAGTGACATATTGAAGGAGAAAGGTATGATTTTAATAAAATAGAATTGACCTTAATTTAGTAATTTATTAAGGGAAAAAACAAATTTTTACTTGGCCCTTTCTTGAGCTGCAACATAAATAAGCAGCCTTATTAGTTACTTTGAAATAATATTGCAGTGTTGTTAAGAAATTATAAAACAGTTCGATTGGTGTTGTTTATTAATGTTAAACTATTATTTATTTGCAATAAGGATTATTTTGTTTTCATAAAATTTATGTAGCTTACTGACATGGTTAAAATGTCTCTTGTGTCAAGAAGTGTGTATATTTTAGCTCTTTCCTTACTGTTTGTAAATGGGAAGAGTAAAAATTTGTTCATATTTTAAAAACTAAATATTTTGTTCTTTGGTTTTTGTATATTGGTTTTCATCATCATTGTTTTTTATCTTCAATTTTTTGAATGCAATTTCAGTTTTGCCTTTTGAAGGAACAATCCTGACATTCACTTCAAGTGATTTCAGGAAACCCATGGAAAACAGTATTCTTGATTGCTGGATGGGGACTTGAACCATTCTCCTCCCAAATTCCAGAACCATACTACCCTACCTTATTCAATCTGTAATCTGATCAGGAATTTGTAACCCAGTTCCTTCACATCTCATGCACATCTCTTCATAATTATCTCCAAAAAATGAAAGCCTTTGTAACCTTTTCTTATCAACTGTTTAACGTATGCTGCCTGATCATATGTTATGCCAAGATATTTGCACTTAAGGTCTTTGACAGGCAATTTATTCTTTCTTTCTTTTTTCCTTTTATTATTATTATTAAAAAAAAAAGCTGTTTTGATTTGTGTATCTAACAAGCCGACTCTTCTTGGCAGTTATCTTCATTCCGTGTTGGTATACCGTGTTAGATATCCTATGTAGGATCCTCTGCAACTTTTCAGTCCTCACCTTCTTTTGTCCTATTAAATACCATTATGTCATCTGCAAATAACATAATTTCTGATTGTAAACCATTAACATATTTATTAATTAGAATAATAAATAGTTGTGGTTCCAACATCCCCCTATGGTTGTAAGCACCTTAGAATTTGTTAAATTCTACTTTTCTTGGCTATAGGGCATAGGGGATAGTGTAAGTACATCTGAATTTGTAAAATCCTTAACCTCAGCACCACAGGATATGGGAGACGGGATTCATATAGAAGCCGATACTGCAGCTGATAACCTAAAGTAGAGCGATTTAAAATCGTAAAAGTAAACCAATATATAATATAAGCTCCAACCACACAGTTAATAATAGAAAATAACTTTCAAACTCACCTAAATCATTGAAATCCTCAGTAGTTCAACTTGTAAACAAATTTTTGTTACGTGACCATATCGCTATTTCTCAACACTTTTCGATGCAGTAAAGTATATTCTTAATAATAACGAACCGAGAGAAAGTAAAATTCACTATAAATCAATAGTTTCAGGCAGAATAAATAAAGTAAACATGATTTTAAAACTTCATCAAAAATACTCGCATTTTCAACACCACCTAACAACACGTTTTCGATAATTTTTGGAGCTAACAAATAATTTTTATATAATAATAAAAAACACTGTATAACGTATAAAAGTTTCAAAGCTTTCCACACAGTTAAACAAACATTAAATCAGTTTTAAAGTAATTATGTCGTAAAGGAAAATGTGGGAACTTTCAAAGTTGAATTGTGAACAACTAAGACCACGTCAGTGAACAAAATCACTTTTAAAATGGGTAAAAAAATTAAAAATTTTTTTGACGAGAACGAAACATTTTTTCTATTAATAATTTCAATAAAACAGAAAATTTGTCTAATAGCGTCGTCTCGTTATACCACCTCGATTTGGCAAGATTAATAACTTTTAAAATACACCACGGATAAAAATAAAAGTGATACCGGGCAGATCATAGAACACGATAACATAAGTTTCGAAACCTGAAAATTATACGAAATGTCCAAAAATGTGAAGTTAAAGTGCCAGCGAGGGGAAGAACATATGTCTAATACGAAGACAGTATTAGTCGCTAACAAACTCAAATTTTTTGCAATAGCCTGAGTAAGTTTAGAGCCAAAGTCATCATAAACTTAACCAATCAACAAGCAGAGTACTATACACTGTAAAATTTTGAACACTGGAGATCACAGGATTTTTCCAAACTATTTTTAGTAGTGAGATGCTTCAGGTGTCATGCGTATAAAGGTATGAAACGCCCAGCGGGAACAGACCCGCCATCACTAGTATCCAATGTCTTGAGGCAACCGGTCATTTCAGGAGTGGCCACCCGGGGTGTTGGTGTAGTCCGTGAAAGTAGTCCTGGAAGTAATACCAACCAGGTCGTCTCGTCAGCCATGATAAATTTTTCTGAACTTGTGAATAGTGAACAGTGACTATGAAGCTTTAATAATTTTTTAACAGGGGTCAGTCTGGTGTTTATTCCTCTTCATAACTTACATTTTTGGAGATGATTCGTCCGATAGCCAACTTCAAGTGTAATTGTGACTTTAATATGTGACTTTGAAAATATATTGAAAATTTTTGACTTGAACAGTGCATATTTCTCATAGTGAATAGTAACCTTTTCTTTCCTAAGGAATAATGAGGGAAGTTGCAGCCGTGATTTCTTACAGTTGATTTATCCAGGCTCACACATGGTTTGACAATTTAATTAGTGAATATTTTGACAGAACTGAAAGCAAGTTGGAGGTTAGTTAAGGTGATTAAACCCATACTTTAACCCCGGTATGTGGTTTCTTCCCTTACATGGTGCTCCCCTTTTGATACCGCATTTCTTACACTTACTCTTTGCTCTCTGCTCTTTAGGAATTCCCCTAGTTAGAAAGTTACTTTTTCATCAATTCCAATGGTTATCTTATTTAGTACCATATTATGGCTCACCCTGTCAGATGTCATCAGAAGATCTAACACTACACTACCAACGTGGCCTCACTTGTGGATTTTATCCGAAATATCATCCTTGTAGCCCGCTAACTGAGATCCACGTGAATATCCTTACCTAGAGCCTTGTTGTTTATATGAAACGGGTTTCTTTTCTCACAGACATTTCTGATGTATTTGCATGTTATTATCTCCATCATTTTGCCTTTCACTGATGTCAAACTAATCGGCCTGTAATGTTCAGTCCAATTTGTTACTCCTCATTTAAGGATCTGTACCACTATCGTACCGTCCAGTCGTCTGGTTAGCAACAAGTCTCCAAACTCCATGTAAATAATATTACAAGATAAAGGTACAATATCGTATCCATCCATCTTTAATGTATGTGTAGTAATCTAATTCACACCAGCTCCTTTATGCTTTTTTAACTTTCTAGCCCCTCCTTCATATCTGCATGCTCTATTTTAATTTTTTTAATATTTTCATTTCTGCATTTTTAGGGAAGCACCCCTTCTGATTTACACCCTCCATCCCTTTATAATAGTCTTTAATAGTTACTTAAATTGTGATAAAGCACACACTCCAGTGACGGTTTCCCTACTCAGCCATTTCCCGTACCTGCCTACTTTTGCCCTCTGCTAATTTAAACTTAAAGTTATATCAGTGTTTATGGTAAATTATTAATGATTTCTCTTGGTAATTTATTCCACTCTCTGGCCACTTTACCTACAAAAGAAAATCTTATCACAGCTTGTGATTGAAATCGAGTTCCAGCTTGAGGTCATGGCCACCTTTTCCCTTCCATGTGCTACTTATTCTTACAGTAATACCTTTCCATGCCTCATCACCAGTATGTGCCTTGAAGACTCCCACAACTCTCTTTACCCTCCTCTGTCTTCCAATGAATCTCATTCCAGCTCCTTTATCATATCAGTTATTGGTTGTGTTCCACGGTAATTTCCAGAGACAAATCTATCAGATCTTCTATGCAACCCCTTCAGCTCATGTATTAAATACCCAAAATGTGGGTCCCATACTACACCACCCTACTAAGGCAATGGTCTGACCAAAGTTTGGCAACCCAATTACCTTACTTCTCTGGTACATTCCCTCATCACTCTCCCCTACAAGTGAAAGATTTTGAAACTGTTTCATACTACTTGTCCAGTGTGTCTTGTTCAGTTGAGTTTGTTGTCAAATGTTATGCCAAGGTATTTACATTTTGAGTCTTCAGTAAGCAATGCCCCTTGTTATAACCATAATCAACCTTTAGCTATTTAACTGAGTACCTAATAAACTAACTCTTCTTTGCATGTATCTTCATCCCATTTTGACCTACCCATTAGATATCCTGTCCAATTCACCCCTTCAAATCTTGTGAGTGGTGGGTACAGCTAATCTTATCTTTCCATATAAATAAGACTTATGGTTTGCTCTTCATTGCTGCTCTTTTCTAGCAACTCTGTGGATGTGATATTCCAGCTGCATATAACCACTATTTTTCTTTTTCACATCCTTATCTGTTGTCATGTTGCTTTAATGAATTACTTAAAGAACTTCTATCCTGACCAGCCATTGGAGTTTTGTTAATTTCAGTGACATATAACCAGTATTCATACAGCTAATTATTAATGTTCCTTGTATTAATTTAGATATTGTGATGACATATCTATCTATACTGCTCATATGTTTTGCTTATTGGCTAACTGCTTAGTCTGTTTTCTGATGAAGCTACTAATACCCATGTTAACATTGCTTTAGCTTGACTTCTCTCAACAGGAGATGCATATCTAGTTGAAAAATGATGGGGCTATTCTCAGATTTATGTCAGATTACTGATAGCTCATTTATGCACTTTAACTAGCCTATCCATTGACGTCCATGCTACGTCCATCGGTTGCTGGTCTACCCTTGGTTTTCTAACCCAAATCATAAGTTGTTCTGATTGACATTGGTTTGCTTAGGACATAAAAGTAATGTATTACAAAACAACTGAACCACCTCTGATTTCTTTGTAAGTTCTCATCTTAACAGGGGATCATCAGATATTTTAATAATGGATTTCGATCTCGCATGTATATGTTGCAGGGTATTCGTCCTGTATGTCTGTGGTACAGTTCTTTCTTCATATGCAACCTAGTTTTTCAGAATTTCCCTTGGGAAAAATACTAAAGGCATTTATGTACTAGTATTATTTTTCTGTGTTTTTAAACAGCAATATGGCTTTTTAATTTGTGGTCTCAGGTTCTAATCTTAATACTGCTAAAGATTTTAATTATTTTATCTTCGGAAATCACTGGTCATAATTTTCATTAAAAAAAATTATTTCAGCTTCATTTACATACTTCTATTGCATGAAATCATATTTACAACAAACACATTACTTATAATATATATAAAAAAATCACAATTTTGGCCAAGAAATTGTTCTTTTTATAAAAAGAACCGACATATTTAATTCTGTGTGGTGGCAGTATGTAAATGGTCTGAAATAAAATAATGTTTCTGATTTAAAAAATTTACAAAATCTACATCAAAGAGGAAGTGTAAAGAAAAGTGACAGATGTTCATAGTAAAAATTTTTTTTCACACACAAATTTAATAACTGATTTGCCCCCTAATTCAATTTGTTCGTCTTGAATAGCTATGGGCGAGGCTTGTTACGAAGCCAGTGTAATATATTGGCTGAAATTGTGCTTGTTGTGTCTATCGTAAGTAATGTGATTTGTTTTAATTATGATTTCATGTAGTAAATGACATTAATCTATCTATATCTATATATCTATAAATGAGAAAATGAGAAAGTTCGGATGTGTGTTTGGATGTACGTCGGCAATCAATCACGCCTTAATAACTCAACATATTTAAATGAAATTTGGCATGAAGTAAATTAATTGCGTGCGAAGTGCAATAGGATAGATTTTATCCCGCAAAAACGCATAGTTCTTTTAGAAATTGCCATTAATATCAATTCGGAAGCAACAAAGAGTTTCCTACTTCGTAGATAGCCGTGCCACGTTTACTCTTTGCTTTTTAAGTAAATCGCAAACACTACTTCTCAAATATAAGCAAAAACCTACTTACATATGCAAGTTTGTGTTTAGTTTAAAAGCCATAAAACTGACGCACTTGACAAATAATAGTTTTGAAGCAGGAAATATAAATCTGTACTTAACCTTAAATTAAAAAAAGAAAGGTAGGTACTGTTGTCAAGTTCGCAAAGAGATGTTTTCATTTACGTACATAAAATAGTATGACATATCAAATATTACACCATAATTTCGTTCGTAATATATGCGTTATAATAAATATAAAAAATCAAAGCTTGGAAAAAAAGTAAAATGCTATGAGTATACCAGCACGAAAGTTGGTTCACTGAAAGTGCAAAATGGTCTTGCCCCAAATGTCATATTTATAAAAATGTAAAGGATTCCATTCTATCTCGGTTTAAGTTATTTCGTGTTTCTTTTTTGTTACTATACAGTCTGTGTATTACAAATTATTTTTGCCGAAATTTAAAACTTGGCTAACCCTTTTTATTTTTTGTTCAGAATTTTTGTACGAGTAGTACTGCTTTTTATTTACTGTTCAATATTCTGCAAATATCTATCGAATGCTACACTTAAAACGAATGTATTCAATGGGCTAATGTAGAAACTTATTGTTTCATGAAGTCGTTTACAACACAATACACCTCATTTGCACGGAGCATAACAACTAAATTCCTTCTGCCTTCTTCTGTAACAAAAAACATTCTGGTCCAGGCAGCATTTCTGCTAATACTGCCGCTACAAAATCAAACGATACGAACACATCTCAACACATTAAATGCTCTGGACCTATATTTCGAGTGGTAACAGAATTTTCTATATCAAAATTCCTAATTAGTATATCATAAATTACTATCACAATTAATTTCATTATACACCTTACTAAATCACGAGCAATAAAAGTCACTTTATCGTGATGTACATTTGACCTGCAATATTAACGATCGTAGAGAATTGTGGACTTTTCGTTGTACACTGTAAGTTAAAAGCATTTTAGCATAAATTTTTTAATTACGTTACCTCAATAACTGTCATGAAGCTGACGACATAGTTCATGCGGCTGAATGTAGTTTTAGACGTATTCAGTATTTAATTTGCTGCGTTAATAATAAGTAAAGTTTATTTCGCTATTCATGACGTCACTAACGTACAATATAGTGAATGTATTAATGTGCGAGTGATAGAAGCTTTGATTTTCTAGCGGTAATTTTAAAACGCAGCCTGGACCAGAATGAGAACTGAAACATTATTAGTTATTAAGCTTCTTTCATGTGCGCCATTTTAGTGACATCATGTATCGCTTTGTACCGATATTGTATCAAAAGATCTATATTAAGCTTGGATGATTTAGCAGAACCATGCGGCGTTGCCCGAAGTAAATTTTTTAAATTTATCAATGTTTTATTCAGATAGTGGAGTGGCGGAAAAGCGGAGTGGTAATTCGCCGGTAGTCATTCAATTCTGTATGCAGAATAAGAAACCGAATATGAAGAAACAATGTATTACTACTTTAATATTGAAATTTATATTTTAGCGCAGAATTAATGGATCGAAACGAATGAACTATAGTAAACTGGTCTATAGGCAATTCAGTTGTTTCCAGAGATAGAGAAACCATTACCGCAATACCTCTGATTATTATGGATAAAAGAATCAATTACTACTATACTTACTACTATAATATGTAAATTTCTGTTGATGGAACCAATATATCCTAAAAAAAAAAAAATCAGTATTCAAAGAGCAAATTAAGTTCTTCTTTTTTAAAGATTTTTTTCAGGTACTCAATGCAAATCAAAATATTCATTTTTAGTATCGTAATTTTACTAATGGAAATGAACGTCCTTGGGCCACTTAAGTATTTATTTGCTGTTTGGATGTTAGTATTTTTTTGTTGTTTATATTTAGTCAATTCCATCAATGTATTGCTAATATTTTGACGTTTTGAGCTTCCATTAATTAAAACTATATTCATTTTTATTCGCGTCATGAAATTAGTAATTTTAAGAGATGTTGGGTAAACGAAATTCAAATCTTTCAAAGAAATGTAAGAAAACTAGGGCCTATGAAAATAGCCAAAACCTAGGAGACAAATCCTCAATATTGTATATACGGATATATTAAACTGAAAATACTCCTTACAAACTGAATAGTTTTTCTGAAAAAATTGATTCCATATAACTCTGGAACCAGTTGAGTCTGTCACCACATTTGTTAACAAATGTTTATATCATGAAGATGTGCTTGATGAATTAATTTCATAATTTTTGACTCAGTCCTTTTTGAGATACTCTTCTTCAAATATTGAAAAAGTTTGCCGTTTAGGTATTTTTAAAAATATATATAAAAAAATGGACAAACTTCTCCAGCTTCATATTTTTACAGCAAACTTACCTATAATAAATCTACAAAAGGAAAAAAATAAAGGTGAGTCTTTCTTCCTTTTAGTGATTTTACAGCTCTGAAGTTCTTGTTTTCAGTTAATTTAATCTTGGAAGTTATATATCTTTTCTCCATTCCCCTTACTATTTAGGTAAAACTATGTTATGACAAAAAATCTAGAGCATTTTATTCTGAACATTTTGGTTTTTATTTTGTCTTGATATCTTCAGAATTAACAGAGTTATAAACATTTACGCAAAACTTGTTTTCAGCTAAAATTCGGTTTCAAAGCGAACTTAAAATGGCCGTCAAAAAAAAGTAAAAGCCTAAAAAAATTTTAAACACTGTTTTGAGCTCACTTAGTATTGGGGAGTAACTGGTAAGAAAAGTAAGAAAAACAAAAATATTGAGCAACAATTTTTTTTTATCTGGGTGATTTTTAATTCTCAGAAGAACAAACACTTGGCCAGCACTTTTTTCCCCATTTTTTGCCCTTTTGGCAGGTGGACGGAATACGTTTGTTGGTCCAGCATCCTGTCTATTTTCGCAATGTTACTCAGATATGGGATGAAGGCCAGATCCTTTGGTTGATCTTCCAGTGTGCTATGGAGATGAAATTCCAGCGAGCATGAAAGTTAGCCCATGCACATTACAGCTCATGTGACAGGTGCGATATTAATCTGCAGCCAGTATGAATGCTAGACCAAGATGAAGTAGTTTGGTAGGAACGAAGTCCTTTGTAGTTGTGGCATTGCAGTTCTGGCTGTTGCAGCACATATATAGGATCTGAAAATGACGGCAGAGAACTCCGTGGCAAGCTTGTCTTTCCATAACATCAACTACTGGTGAACCCACAAAAATTATATTTCAATATTAGGTAACTTTCTAGGAGTTGGGGACATAGGTGGGCTAGTCAGGTTGGTGGTGTCCAACTTATCTTGTGCTGCTGATTCTCTGAGGTGAGAGATGCATGAAAGGGTGTATAACACATTGGACTTATAGTGTGATGCTTTGACATAATATAATTGAGGTGTAGCTGCCTTCATCCCAAGCAGGTGATGATGACTTAAAAATTTGCTGAAGCCTTGATGATTAGCAACATGATTTACACTTATATATTGTGCATGTGTGTAGTGAATATTAGACTTTCAAAACCAGGCCAGCTGGATTGAGTAAAATGGAGAGAAAGTAATGGCTTATGATTTTTTAGGGATGTGTAATTGAAGTTCTCAAGTTGAGAAAGCTAAGGTTACTGGTAGCAAGAATGTCATGGCTACCTTTTTGTGATGTGTTAGGCCTCTTATCCACTTGAACACACTCAGACCAATGAGCCACTCAGTGAAGCGAGCTGGTCAAGTGTGGATGGCTGAGCATGCTCACAATGAACGACAGCAAGTATGCTCGGAGTGAGCCGATTGCGTGTTGGTATTTTAGAATGCTCAAAGGTGAGCCATTGTGTGTTTGGCACTCAGTATGGACGCTAGTTTGGTGGTTTTTATAATGAACGTGAGCATGCGGGACAGCGACACTTGCTTGAGGACAATTAATTGGTAAGCATTAAAGAAGTTAATATGGGAAAGCTTATATGAACAGTATTTATAATCGAAGTAAATGAGAGGGTGCACGGCGTGAAATCAGCAAGGTATTAAACCATGGTACTGAGGTGAGAGATGCACGAAAGGGTGTATAACACATTGTACTTTTAAAAAATTAAAAACATAAAACTATCTTTGAATATAGATTGGTAGTAAAAGTCTATAAAAAAAATAATAGGTACCAATCTAAATATAATTTTGGAGCGACTGAACAGTATCATCACAGGCTACTGGTACAAATCGGCTTATGCTGTAGGGTACTTTGGACATATGCTGCAGGTTTGTATAGGAATCTCCCAAAGGCATAAATCTTAAAGTTATCATTAGGGTTCGGATCTTTAGGACAAGTCATATTTTTTTTCCTGCCTTCTTTTTGAGCTGTAAAGCTGAATTATACACTGATTGAATGATTCTGATTGTATTTAAATGTATTTTATACCACATATAAATGCATATTTAACCCATTTTCCTAGTTTTGGTCATTTTACGATAATATTTATGGTCATAATTTGAGGAAAAATCTGGTAATATTTGAATAGTACAGTAGAACTCCAATTATCTGAACTCCGTCTATCCGAATCGCTGATTATCTGAATCGCTTAAGGTAGTCACCTTAAGACGTGCGTGGAACAAGTTGAAAGGCATGTCAACTGAAGAAGAGAAGGAAATGGAGAAAAAGGAAAAAGAAGTTCAAGAAGTTCAAGAAAAACAAAGGGACGAGACAGGGGAAGAGGGGGATGACGTGTCACTTGAGGAATTCAGAAACATTCTTCTGAAAATTCCTTGATGTTCGGAAGTTAGTGCTGAAGATTTAGGATAGTGGGTGGTGTGTGATTCTTAGGAGTCCGGGTACGAAATTCTAAATGATGAAGAACTTATTGAAAGTGTCGAGGAAGAAAATGACCTTAATGTCAAAATTGAAGCAGACACGGGACCATCAGCTAGTCAAGCATTTGCCAGCCTTGAAATTGCGATGAAGTTGATGGGGCGTCAGCCCGAGTGTGAACACATGCTGCCCAAAAATGGATGAATACAGTCAAACAGCTTACTTTGACTGAGCCGTTAAGCAAGCAATGACTTTTATTTACAGTACGGTACATACATACTGTACTAATGTACAGCACTTGTAAGTGCGCTTAACATGTATAAGTGTTTCCTTTTCATTTAATTAATTAAAAACTCTTTTTCTTTAAAAATTGTTTTTTCTCCCATTTTCACCATACATACAGTAATTAATTAAAATAGACCCTTTTTTGAAAAAATCCAATTATCCGAATGGGGTCCAGTCCCAATTGATTCGGATAGTTGGAGTTCTACTGTATTGGAAATTCACTACATATAGATGAGAAGAAATTAAGATGATTATTCATGAACTGTACTACTATTATACATCGGAGGAAAGACCAGACTAATTGTCACTGTACTGATCAGGATTCACCAGTCAAGAATTAAAGTTATGCATTATTGTCACACTTTAAACGTGATCGTTCTGCCCGCCTTTTAACCTCAACAATGTAGTAGCAGCAGCATGCCTGTGTCGATCCGCGTCAATCAATGTCTCAATGAAAAACTTTTGAAAATAATCCTCAGTGTTAATACTGCAGTGGATCAGTGAGTATCGACATACTGAAAACAAAATTTTCTGAAAGTGCGAAGTTGCATATGTAAGGGAATTTGGAGAGGAGTATTTTAGTACAAATGAACTATCCTGTAAATTATGTGAAATTAAAGTGACTTCAACAAAATGGTTTAAAAATTAATTTCCCATTGGTGCCATGAGAGCACAGATACAAATTACGCTGTCGACATGAAAGTAACACTAGTAGACAAAATAAATGTGTAATTGAGCATGTTTTGATGTATAGCTAATTTAAATGTTTGGTCGTGTTTTGTAATTTTTAGGTCAATATTTACCCTATTATAAGTCCATATTTGCCTGCATATTACTCTGGTTTTTTTTTTTGTCCTAAAGATCCAAATCCAAGTTATCATTAATTTATTTCCTGGTGGGATCACCTCAAGCATAGGTGTACAGTGTTTTATAACATGAGGTTCAACTAATTTTGGGAAATGTTCGAAATCGATCTTTAACATGCTCATAAAGTTTTGAAATTGCTTATTATCTTCAAAAATCAATTCGTGAATTAAATTATTAAGATAAATTTTTCGCTGACAATAACTTTTCCTAAACCATCACTTTGGTACTTTTTCTTTTCATCTTTGACATCGTGTGGATAATTATAAAGGCCGCAGCTGCACCATGCACATGTGACGACACAATAACTGAGCATTTCCTGAGCACTGGCACCAGACTCGTTCGCCCAGAATTTCCTTTTTCTTTAGCATGCTCAGATGACTGTGCTCAATAGAATGAGCGGCTCATTCGCCTGAGTGTGCTCAAGTAGATACTATGCCTTAGGTGTGACAGTACTAAAGAGAATGTGGAAAAGCTACTGTTACAAATTATCTGACTGCTGTGAAGGTTCCAAACAAGTCATCCTTTGTTGCCTTCCACTGCCCTTTGCTGACGCTTCCAAGTTCTGATTTTTGTGATATGAACTTGCTTTTCACTACTTCTTGTAGGAAGATTTAGAGAACTTTAATATGTGACCATTCTTCTGCCACGTTCTGAATCCTGGAAGGGTGCACATCTGAGGAAAACAGAAGGCATTTGGCCATATTGCATAATTTACAGCAAATAGTCACTTTAAAAAATACAGGGTGATTAAAAATGATTGTCGGGGTTTCAAAAAATTCCTACACTTAGCACAATTGAGATACGAATTTGAATCTTATTTTGATGTGTAAAGAAACTCATCAAGTTTTTTTACATCCATTACAAATGTTCGATATGTGCACCCTGTGTCACTCTGCACACATCTATGCAGTAGTCCATTTTATCCCACATGCGACGCAGCATGTCATCAGAAATGTTTAGAAAGGCGGCCCTGATCCGTTCTCTCGGTTGCGGGATAGTTGCAGGTAGAGGAGGAAGATAAACTTGATCCTTGACGTAATCCCACAGAAAAAAATGACATAGGGTTAAATCTGGTGAATGAGGTTGCCAAGCCATGAGCACTTGGTCACTGTCGGCTCTGCGTCCTATCCATCGCTGCTGCAATTGTTCGTTGAGAAATGTTCTGACCTCCCGATGGAAATGAGGTGGAGCCCCATCTTGTTGGAATATGAAATCATCCACCTCTTTCAGCTGAGGCAGCAACCACTCAGAGACCATATCGAGGTAAGTTAGTCCTGTTACTGTCTGTTCATTGAAGAAGAACAGGCCGTACACTTTCGCCTTGGAAACAGCAGCGAACACACACACTTTTGGAGAATCACGCTGGTGCTTAATAAAAGTACTGGAATTTTCTGTCCCCCAAATCCCCACATTATGCTTGTTAACTTTCCCGCACAAGTGAAAGTTCGCTTCATCAATAAAAATGAGTTTTTACAAAACTCATCTTCCATTTTTTCTTGCATAATGTTGCAAAACGTGAAACATTTGGGATGGTCGTCAGGTGTTAAAGCCTGAAGCAGCCCTAGGCGATAGGCTTTCATTTTTAGGCCTTTTCGTAGCACGCGCCAAACTGTGGTTTGTGGAATGTTCAGTTCTCTGCCGCCTCTTGTTGATTTCCGCGGGCTACGTTGATAAGCTTCTCTGACGCGGTTCATGTCGACTTACGACACAGAAGGACGCCCACTGCTTTTCCCTTTGCATAAGCAGCCCTTATCCACGTACTGCGCATACCACCCCCAAATGGAATTGTCTGAAGATGCATCCTTCATAATTTTTTTTTTGAAAGTGCCGTTGGACAGTGGTAACTGACTGACACACGAGAAAATCTAGAGAACAAAAAGCCTTCTCTATAGCGTTAGCTGCCATATTGCAAACACTGACATCTGGCGGAACAAAACGTTTCTACAAGATTAGCGGCTGCTACAAAACAAAACTTTGAGAGTTTGTCTATTCATCCATGTAAAGATAATACTTGTATGTTTAGTACACAGCCGGTAAAAAATTCATGAAACCTTGAAATCATTTTGAACCACCCTGAATTGCAGATTAAGTCTTAAATTTGAAAATGGCAGCAACCCAAGTAAAAGAACAAAGACATCAAACATGTTATTAATGAAGCTTAAGGCAGAGGGGCAGTGAGTAAAAAATAGGTCTAACATGTATGATTAAAAAAAAAAAATTGATTCATGAGACTGTTGGGAACGAGATACACAAAAAACTTATTATTGTCCCATATGTGTTTTCTATATTTTGTATATCTATTGAATCTAGATGTTGGCTTGACTATTGTATGGGTCGGTTCTTTACACTTTCCTTATCTGTTTCTTGTTTTCCAATCAAACCCTAATTTTGCGGGGACTGATATTTGCAGGTGGGATCATAGCTACCAAGGTATTGAAACAAAGTTATGTTGTGTGCATATTATGAATATCTCATCAAGTAAACATTAATCATATTTCGTTATGTTTGTCTGAAATTCATATTATTCTCCTAGCAGCTTAAGTTTGCTTTCAACACATGCTCATTTCACGTCTAGTGGCATTTTCCTCTTGGCAATTTTGTGTCCAATTATAATGCCTATGAATGTTTCTTTCATTCATTCTGCTTTGATTTAATATCTCAGTTATATGTACAGGTTTACTTCCATTGGAGTACAGTCAAGAATTAAGGTCTTGGAAGAAGAACTTATCTCTCACAATTAAGTCTGAAGAGCCTATGGATATTGAGGCACTGTCACCAGACAAGCCATCCAGCATATGTTCCCAGGATACAGGATTTGATTCTGCAAAAAGCTTGTCAGATGATGAAAATTCTGTTGATGAGAGTCTGTTTTATAAGACAGGTAATTTTTTGTTACTGTATTTTTTTTAGTGTTTCTTGTGCATACTTTTGTTTCATCATGATTTCATAAGTCATTTATTAATTGGGAAGAATTATTTATAAAGGTTTGTGAATGTTAACATTAATAGTTGAACTAAAGTTTGAATACGTGTAAAGAGACATTTCACAAATTTATGCGTTAAAAAATTAAACCTTTTCAGGAAATGGCATTCTTTCATTAAATAGATATCTTGGAGTTGTAGGTTTCCACATAAAATTCCTACATTTGTTTAACCGAGACATACTGTTTCATTACTCGTTTTTCAAAAGTTGGTATAAAAAAATGTTTTACACTCTATCTTTGTTAATTCACTAACAGCTTTATATTGATATTCTTGTAATTCTAGAAAATTATAGTATTATAGTATTTGTTTCAGTGCAACCAACAGTTGAATCTCACAATGGGATATGTAGATGGTGCTTGGGTATTTATGCTTAAGACTGGAGCAGCAAGTGTGTACTATGGAATAGCATTCTCATATATTCCCCCCCCCCCCCTGAATTTAGAAACTTCTTTCCTTTCCAACCAAGCTACTTTTACACATCTGTACCCTTATTAATCTATAAGTGAGCTGTATGTGTCAGAGTTTGAAATGGCATCATATAAAAGCTACTGCAGCAGTTTGGATGGTGTTTTCAAATTTTGAGCTTCTGCTCAGATTAAAATCTACTTAAATAACTTAATATGTACTGAGGTATGGAGCAATCATAATCATTTCGAGATGGGAGAAATATGTACAAGGATCACACTATATTTCAGCTGGGCACTCCTTTTAGGAAAAACTCCTCAAAGATCACACACTACTACTATTTGGATTCCGGTTTTTTTTTACCTCGGTTATTTAATTCTTTAGTTTTCTGAAATGTAGCACACTAATTGGAATAAATACAAGAATTAATTGCAATAATTCTAATTAATATTTAATTTGCTGTAAATATGTTTGCACTGGAAGAGATAATGATTTAAAAGGAGAGGTCTTCAGTGTCAAAATCTGAATAAAAAAACAATCAATGTGAATCTATTGTCTTATATTTCAGGTATCTCACCCTAATAACTGGTGGACTTTTGTTTACGAGAAAATCAGTGTTAAAAACTGTGAAATTTGATATGTAACTATAAAGAAGCCCTACAGATTAAGTGGCAAAGTAGCTGCAAGGTTCTATGGATGTTTGTATATATATGAAAGATCTTGGTTCAATCCCCACTTCCAGAAAATATTTTTGTTTTCAGTGTGCATTTCGTTTTGATTCTATTTGCTTTTTGTAGCATTGCAAATTCATTTTTACGAAAATTCTTTGAATTAATAGTTTGCTTTTCTTCAAAGGATTAACAATTGTGGTATCCCCCCTTTTTTATGATTAGATGCAGTAAAATCAATTAAAACATAAATTGTTTCCTCAACAGAACGTTTAGAGAAGATAACCTTTCATAGCTACAAATTCTTATTGTTATTGAAATTAAAAAAGCGTATTTCATTTACATTTGTGAATTCCTGATTTATCTCTGTCAAACTGAAACATTCAGAGACGAATTTATCATATCAATAAGTACATGTATAGTGAGGAAAATAATTTATTTTGATGGCATATTTAATTTTAGAAATTTCATGCATAGCTTGCAACAACAGTAGTTGGTTATTATAACATCTGGCTAAAATTCTAATGAAAGAACTTTGAACTGCTCCACAACTGTTGCAAGATAAGTGTGAAAGATCTACATGTGAAGTTGCTGTTATAATACATTCCACCATTTACCACATTTTTCATATTTTCTAAACGCCCACCCCAGGATGACATAGCTGGTTAGGTTGATTTGCAGCCTGGACTAGAATAAAAATCAGGCACGTAGTTTCAGCATGCACTAGGTATTTAGTTTTTATTAAGAGCTCAAGCTCTCTTGATGTTTAGTCGGCAATATACTGGCGATTGGCTTAGAATGTTGCCTGGGCCAACTGTCGTTGTTTCAAAGTATATATATTGCTATTGAATTCATGAAAACATTACCACTGCTTTACATTCGTTACAGCGGCATAGGAATATATTCATATGATATCATTAAAACTTGTCAGCGATTTTACATTCATTTCTACAGGTGCCTTGATTGGCGTCAAATATGTGCTTAGATATGGCTGCTGACTGTACTGCCGACGTAGTCACATGTGGTAAATTTCGTGTGGCAGTATGGCTAAGGTACGTTTCTTTTTGCTTTGAGATGCACTATTTCTCAAAAGGTATGTCCTCAGGAAAGTGTGTACCAAATTTCTGACTATGGAGACAATTGCTTCTCTGTACACCCTTATTGGACAGTTACCTGTGATATTTCACGTAGCTATAATTTATTGCACCGGTCTGGTAGCTCAGTGGTTAAGGCACTCACTTTCAAAACGTTCGCTGCTCCAGTCCCGAGTTCAAATCCTGGCAGGTGCAGGAATTTTGAGAGTTGTGTTTGATCGTATGAGCTACGCCAGGCCGCTCCGTGGTTTGGATTCCACTTTAAACTGTAGGTCCCAGAGGAAAGGAACTGGCCGTCCTACCTCTGACACAATGGCTCAGTATGCCTCCTTCGGGAGGATCCAACCAACATTTGGGTTGTGGACTAAGTTAAGTTTTATAATTTCTTATACTTCATGCATTACATTACATTAAAATATGAGTCGGACAAAAAACTTTCGGATACCAGTATAAATACCAAATCTAAGGTATTATATATAAAAAAAGAAAAATTAAATGAAATTTATATATATTGAACATTGGATAGGTTTAAAAACCACCGCTTACCAAAGAAGGGGATTCCAGCGGCTTTGGTACACGAAAAAAAAACACGAACACACAAAGAATAGAATTTTCGGGCATGGCTCTTCCTCAGTAGAAGTGAGATGGCTGCACGCAAGCTGCCGGCAGTGCTTACATGCAGCCATCTCACTTCTACTGAGGAAGAGCCATGCCCGAAAATTCTATTCTTTGTGTGTTTGTGTTTTTTTCGTGTACCAACGCCGCTGGAATCTCCTTTTTTGGTAAGCGGTGGTTTTTAATCCTAGCCAATGTTCAATATATCCGCTTTTAACAATCTATATATATATATATATATATATATATATATATATATATTGCTTCTCCGCGTTAATATTTGGTATTAGAATAAAAAGGGTAAGGTGTTTCTACACACATCAGAGTCTGCACATGTGAAGCAGCGAGTAAATGCTAGTTTTGATTAAATGGTAACTGTCTTCAATTGCTTGTGTTATTCTTTATTAAAAACAAGTTGTACTATATCAGAGGCACTCAAAATAAGATAGTATAAGGGAAAACGAAACAGATACCCGTCACTTACCACAGATGAAGGTATGAGGGCGAGACGAACACGTAAAAACACAAAAAAAACACACAAATGCACAATATTTTGGCATGAGCCTTAATCATATGAGAGGCGAGACATATGGCGGGGGGGGGGGGGGGAAGATGTTGTCACATCCCGACCTGCCGTATGAATGAAAACAAAAGCAGAACACGCGCGGCAGTGGTTGACTAGCGATAAATGTTAAACAAAATAATCTTTGCCTAGCATAATTCAAAAAGTTATTGTTATAATTTTTTTAGATCCGTTAGAAGCGAAAATAAATGGCGATAGAAATATATACATGTAAGAATATATAAAATGAAATATAGATATATAAGTAACTGACTGTAAAGTAAAATGAAAAATAGCAAGTGACAGGTTTAGCGTAGGTTTAGACCAGGGGTGTGTCTGGTGTCAAGGATATGTTGGTAGGCTAGTTCCCATCTGTGGAGTTCCGAAGGGATGGTGGTATTTGGAAAAACCAAATAGCTCTAACTGTGAAGCAGGTATTGAGGTTGTTCGAATCATGTAGGTTGGCATGAATTGCCACTGGATGGTATGGGTTGTAAGTACAAACTGTTTGCCAGTGGCCATTCATCCTGTAAGATAGTTGTTGAGTGGTGAGACCAATGTAGGAGGCAGTACAATGGAGGCAGGTGGCTTGGTAAATGAGGTGAGTGGTGGCACACATAGCATGTCCAATTATAGGGAGCGACTTGCCTGTGACAGGAATAGAATAAGTAGTGGTGACGGGATGCATGCTGCATGTTTTACAGCAGGGTCTGTTACAGGGGAAAGATCCCTGTGGAGGTCTAGGAGAGTCGGCAGGTAAATACTGTGGACCGAGATGTTATTCAGATTGGGTGGTCTGCTGAAGCAAGTGCGGGGAGTAGTGGGTAGGGTTTTGGGAAGCAGGAGACGCATTTCAGGGAAGGACCGTAGGAAATCATGCCCATGGCGGAGTATCTGGTTGACAGATTCCAGGCCAGGAAAGAACTGGGTGACGAGTGTCGGTCCACTGTCAGTTTTAGGAGGTGCAGAACGAGGGTTGTGGGTGATGGCATGAGAGATTTGTTTTTCCACGATCATGGGGGTACCGGTGGGAAATGAGGGCTTGGGATAGTTTTAGGGAGTAACTGGAAATTGATTGATTATCGGAACAGATGCTTTTGTCACGGATTGCAAGGCTGTATGGGAGGGAATGTTGGATGTGGAAGGGGTGACAACTGTCAAAGTGTAAGTATTGTTGTAAATTGGTGGGTTTGATGTTTACAGAGGTGTGGAGGATCCCCTGTCATATGGTGATATATACGTCAAGGAAGGTGATACAGGTGTGGTAATATGACCAGGTGAAATAGATGGAGTGATTGTTTTTGAGTTGAGGAGGTCTAGAAGGTGATCCTCCCTGTTGGTCCAGATCATAAATACATCATCTATGTATCTGAACCACACGAGGGGACTGAGGGGGCAGTCCTTCAGAAACTTTTCCTCCTGACAGCCCAGAAAGAGGTTGGCATAGGACAGGGCCATGCGGGTACCCATGGCAGTGCCGCGTATCTGGTGACAAATCTGGGAGTTGAAGGAGAAATAGTTTCTGGAGAGAATAAAGTTGGCTAGGGTTATGTGAAAGGATGTTCTGGGAAGACTGTTTGGATGGCACATATCCAGGACATGTTGAAGGGAACTGAGGCGTTCAAGGTGGGGAATATTGGCGTACAAGGACGTAACGTCAATGGAAACAAGGAGGGAGTTTGGTGTGGTAGAGGACTGGGGAGTTTCGACAGACGCTTCAAAAAATGTGGCGAGTCTTTGATGTAAGAAGGAAGGTTCTGCACAAAAGGTTGGAGGTGTTGATTCATCAAGGCTAAAATCCATTCCGTGGGGAACCATAGACCACAACTATAGAATGCCAGCCTTGTGTATCTTCAGGGTGGCCACAGACCTGGAAAACCTGGAAAATCTGGAATTATCAGGGAATTTAAAGCAACCTTGAAATATCATGGAAATATCAGGGAATCCAATTAATTTCCAAAATTATCAGGGAATTTTAAAAGCAACAACCCAAAATTTGGAAATTTTTTTAATAATTTATTTTAATATTGAAATTTTGCATTAAATAATTCAGCTTATATATTTTTGACTTAAAATAGCCAACAAATGCCGCATTTACACTAGCAACTTGCATCTCGTCTTGCGCCTCATCGAGATACGACGACGAGATATTCATACGCGAGCGATGACATGAACTCTCTTTGGAACTCAGCATTCTAAATTATATTTTTTAAAAAAGGTGGATGACGTCTAAATCAGAATTATAGTACTACATGCAAACTCGGAAGTTATATTTTTTACTGAATAAAACAGCAATCGTAGAGTAGTAAGTTTATAAAGGTGTTATGTTTCACTAAATTTACAATTTCAAGCTAAGTGTGAAACAGATGTTCCTAAAAAATAGAATTTGTGAGAGTCTTTGAAGTCCTGCAGAATGTCACAAGCTGGTTTTGAACTACTTGTGAGAAAAATTGAACCTTTAATATCAAAACAAAAGCATAGATTCAAGATACCAATGCCAGCAAAAATGTGAATAGCGATAATTATACGGCTTTATAACTTTTTTGTATTAATGATATAAGGGGAATTAAAGCAGGAACAAAATAATACATAAGATCATGTAAATACAAACCAAATGTCTAAATAGGTAGGATTTCTAAAGTTTTGCATCATTCAGAGCTCTTTCAAATGCTGAATCGACGCAGTATAAACATTGTTCTTGTGCCTTTGACTCGCACAAAATAAACTGCTGCCAAGGTGAGCAACCACGCAAGGTGAGCCTACACGATTGCACAGTTTATACAAACTCGTGTTCATGCTATCTTGCGTAGACTCGCTGAAACTTACTTGAAAATGTTAACTCGGCAACAGAAGAAATTGAAGATGGAACAAAAGAAGCTACAATAACTGAACCAGAAGAAAAGTGTAGCAAATGAAAAAAGGCATAAGAAAGCTAAGCTTTTGACTGAGTCAAGTTACTGATGAACAATTTAAAAATCTTCAATTATTTTATCTACCTTAAATATTGAAAGATTACTAATTTGTTCTAGTTCATCTTAGTCATTATCTTATTTTTGTGCTACTCATTTTTAATTATGCTTCATAAGATTACTAAATTAGTTATAAAATTTTCAAATAAACATTCTTAAACATGTTTCTTTTTCTAATTTTTTTGTTTTATACCAGATTTAATTATTTACAATCAAAATCTAATTAAAACTTTAAATTTCTTAATCATGCAAATAAACTTTCTAAATCAGGGAAAAATATGGCAAATTTTTCTGGAAAACCTGGAAATATCAGGGAATTTTTAAATCATTTCCTTGTGGCCACCCTGATCTTGGGGAGAAGGTATAAGGTAGGTGTGCGGGGATTCTGAGGGGTGAGAAGGGATAAGGATTGTGAAGAAAGGCCTTGTAAGGGGCCCAGGAGGTCCAGAAAGGAGTGAATATCAAGGTAGTTGGAAGATTTGGGATCTGTGGCGTGTGGACAATAAGTGTTGGTATCAGAAAGCTTTGAAAGGGCCTCCGCATCATAGTCACTGTGGTGGAGGCCTTGTCTGCTGGAAATGTGCACTACAATAGTAAGGATAGCTGCCATTGTTACTGTGTTTCCACTACACATTTGGCATATTAAAGTCTCCAAACAGTAAAGAGTCCGGGTACTTAAGATTTATTTCTTCGACAGCCTTGCTGTAAGAATCATAGTATTTTCTGTTGTTAGTGGAGGAAAGTATACAACTCCTATGATTAAGCTATTTTTATTTCCTAAGATTCTTTTATATAAATGCTCAACATCAGTCGATACTTCTAACTGGAGACATTGGTATTTATTCTTAATAGCTATTAGAACATCACCACCTCGAGAAAATCGACTATTGTTTACATTTCTGTCATTTCTAAATATAACATAATTATTCAGATTTTACTCTGCATTATAAACTTTTGAGTCAAGCCATGTCGTTGTTAACACAATAACGTCATAATCATTCAAAACGTAATTTGCCTTTTCAACTTCCCTCAGTTTAGTTTTAAGTCCACAGACATTTTGATAATAAAATTTTTTGCATTTTATAAGTTAAGTTTTTTGAATGCTTATTGTTTCTCATTATATCAACAATCTTAGGTTGACCATTAACAAATTTAATAGTTTTTACCACTTTGTCCTTATTCAGGATATTTAATTGTTCATGAAGCTTTTTTAGGTTCTTTCTCTGCATTGGAGTTAAGCCAGCAGAAATTTTTATTTGGCTATCACTTTTGTGTTTGTTTTTCAAAACTGTCAGAACAGTCTCAGAGTCATTCATAACCACTTTAATTGGTCTAAGTCGTCCCTTGTCATTTTCAGATCGTTATCTTAATCGAAAACATTTGAACTGTATCACTTCACACGGCAGTTTAAGACCGTTAAAAATTTCTGACACTGATTTTTTATCCGATTTAATCCGCTCGATTGAATCAGACTCCTTTACATTGAATACAATTAAGTTGTTCTTGCACATAGCTCTGTCAGTCATTTCGTCAAAGATCGGAGATTGTACATCGATGTTTTTAACCTCCTCATTTTCAGTTGGTGAACTAATATTGCACAATTTTAATTGTTCAATTGTTTTATTCATGTTGCTCACTTCCTCTGACAGCTTTGCAATTTGTGTTAATACCTGTGGAAGCGATCGTAACCCGTTCTCACAGTCATTGTAAAAGAATTTCAGGAAACGCATTTTTAGCTCTAGACAGCTAACCTCAGATGCAGTTAGTTCTCCACAGTCCACTTGGATAGGACGTTGGCAACTATCACATTTGAAGTACTTTCCAAGATCTTCTTCGCACGAGTAATTACAAACCAAACAGATTAAAACCATTATACCAATTTGCGACCCTACTCATTGAAACTTATCTTGGTTGCTCCTGTATGTGATGACATGCATTGAAGGTTTACAGGACCAATCAAGATGGTTTCAAAGAGTGTGTGATTGCTTACGCTAAAGTGTTGAGGCATGCATGCATTGGCATGGGCAGGTGCCTCATTGCAGATCTGTTATTAACTCTTAAGTATGTGTTTGCGACTCAATGTTTATTAAACATTTTTTTCTTATTTTGATGCATACCATCATCTCCCAAAATATGTTAAACTTTTTTAACTCCCTGTATAAACAATATTCACTCATTTGGAACTGTGTTGCTCTGTGTATTTTTAAATAATTTCTTTTGATTGTAATATTCTTTATTCAGTGTTTAAGAAAAGTCATGGAAACCTTTTTGTCTATGTATTGAACTAGAATTTTCTAGATACTGTTAAGGAACTTGCTTGGTAGTTATAATTTTGTAATAAATACATTCAATGAAATTTTGTAACAGTGTATACAAATTGTTTGGATAATGCCAGTCTTACCAAAAACAGTACAACAGGCCTAAACTTTATCGTTATTGAGTTATTTGTAGTTTGTCAACAGTCATGGTTTACATGAATGTGCTATTTATAGTTCCACAAATTATATAAATTTAGTTTTTCAGATTGGTTTCGTTTACTTGGTAGCATTAAAGTGGTTGTGACACCAGTTCTATGAAATCTATCCTTAGCACCCCCAGCCACGAGCATTTCAGTTTTTATGTGTTTAACTTTCTGTAAATTGAATAAAAATGAAACCATCGCTAGTTTGAGCTATTCATCAATTGAGACAACTGACAATTGTAGAATAAATTTCCTCATTGAATGAATAATGAAGTCCTTATTCAGAAGGCTGGTATCGTGTGTGACCATAGCATTGCTTTTTGCCTCGTTTGTGTCATTACAATTCCTTAGCATTTATATGATTTACTTTTGACAATAGAGTTATTCACATATGAAGGCAAGAGAGCCAAACAAACACACTTTTCAATATTTTGATTTTGAACCTTATTCATGTAGGTAGGATTGGGTCATTTAGCAAGGGATATATGCACACACCATAGCTTACCACATGAATTGCTCATGTCATGCAGTAAGCCATAGTGTGTCCACATCCCCCTTGTCAAATGTCTGTATCTTACCACATCAATAACGTTTAAAATTGAAATATTGACAAACTGGATCCCACAAAATATCCTGAAATACTATCCCAGAGGCAGGAGAGATGTTGGAAGACCAGCAAGATGATTGAGACCATAACAGGCCACCAGGCCCTACACTAGGTAGGAAGAAGAAACAAAAATTTTGTAAAGTGTTTTTGTGTTTGTGTATTCTTCATTCCTCCATCTTTGGCAAATGATGGGTTGTTTTCCTTATCCTTCCTTATTTTCATTGTCTAACGGCAGGCACTTTTATTGTCACTGTTATCCAGTAGAGCTATTGGTCAATGTTCTGAATTTCAGTGTCTTCAATTGCCATTATACATACTTCCCAGCACTTGGGTACTAGTTTGACCATTTAATCCTATAAAAGAGCTGCTTTCACTTACATCCTATTACATATCATAAAATCTGTTGTTAAGTCTTCTTCCAGCAAGCATTCTGTTGCAATTACCCATTCAAAATGCACACAGATATCTGTGGTGGGGACTAAATAGGAAAGCAGTCTTCCTTGGTTTGCTAAATATAGTATTTAGCCCTGTATTCATTGTAGAATTTACTCCATATATATGACCCAACAACATTATTTTAACACTTGGGATTCATGTCCTAATTTGTAACAGAAATACTCGCTGCCGGGTCCACTTTACCCAGTATGATTTCATGAATTTATTCCAAAACTGTTTAATAAAAGTAAATATTTTCTGTCTAACAAGGATTATATGTGTAATTAAAAACAACTTATTGAAGCAAGTACTAATATTTATTGTTTCCACTAAACAAAAAGTTTTACAAGAACTAATGATTTTTTCATAATTTTGTGACAGGCCTAGGGTCACCACTCTATTATAACTAATTTTAAACAAAGGCTTCGATGTTTTCTTAAACAACTATTATGCTATAGCCATAGCGAAATAATAAGAGATCATCCCACATAAAAAACAGCTTCCAAAACTAACAAAATACCTTCTTTGGATTGAGATGACATAATCAACATTTATTCAGTGGCTTTGTATGTAAAAGTAAGCTATAGCAGTTTGATAAAATATGCTTCATGTGCTCTCAACAAATTGGTACATTGCATTTTAAGCAAAAAAGTTTAGTATCTCAATCTTTTTTTCCAATTACACAGGCCACAATGCACTTTTTGTCCACTCACTGGTGGGCTGGATGCAGCCGGTGATTCTACTGCTGGGATGCCACTTTCGATGTGCTGGGTAATGTTTCTGATAGACATATTTTCATGAAGCGATGATTGAATAAGCGAAACTGCTAGTATTTTCATAGAATCTCTTTTTGTGATATTATGAGAGGGTAGTTTGGCCTTTTGAATAATGTAAGCATTCAATCCACCAATATCCAACAATCCAAAAAATGTGCACATTGGACAACGTTGAGTTCATCGGAAACGGAGTATGTACCAGCCATTTGGTCAACTACATCGACTCCACATATGCAGGTATTATAGTCAGTCAGCATTTCAAGTTTTTTACATTTATTTTAGCATTGTGTTGCATAGTAAATGCTAAGAGACCTTCTTTGCCACATTTGGGCATGTAAGATGATAAGTGTGACATTATCTTGAAATCAAAAGTATGTTTGATACTCCTCTCTTTCTTTGGTTTGAGTAAACTCTTGAGGTACCTCTTTGTTCTTTCTCAGAGTTCCTAAGCATTTCAGGCTAAAGTTGTCTAATAGATCTTGCACTAATGAAACACTCGTGAACCAATTATCCATAATAACATTCCATTTAGAACCTTATATTGAGTTCACCGGTCTTTTCACCACAGAGCTTTAATTTCTTTTTGCTGCTTAACGCCTTTGATTTAATTGTTTACTATATATATTAACTAAGGAAGGATAGGGAAGTTAGATATACAATAAAAATCGCGTGCTCGTTACGTGCTTTGTAGACAGAAGGCAACACAAAACTTTTTTCCAATAGGCTCTGTTAGATTTCAACAAGAACTCAGTTCCTCCCCCCCCCCTACCCCTATTCTCTCTTGTGAGTCTTATTCTACTTAGTGAGTGAATAAGAGAAATATATTTCTAAATGATGGTAGCCAATAGAAACAAGGAAAGATAGAGAAAGAGCCATGTGGTGAGTCTTCCTCTAATCATGATTAATGTTTACACCAAAATTTTGTGACGTGTGGTCATGGTTTTGCGTTAATCATGACACTCTTGCCTTCATGTGTGGTAGGTAAATGGGTTTGCTTTCTCAGCCGTGTGTGTGTGTGTGTGTGTGAGAGAGAGAGAGAGAGAGGGATAGAAAGAAGGAGGGGGGGGGGCTAGGGATAATAAACCTATTATTTAACATACAAGAGAGCAGCAATGAATTCAAAAAGATGAACACGAATAATGCAATATTTTGTGACAGAACCTTATTATTGCAGGTAGATGAGACACTCGAGGAGGAGACAAATGTGTTCATACGGGTGCCCACCAATTGAAACACAACTCACTCACACCAAGTGTTTCATCTACCTGCAAGACCAAGGTTCAGCACAGAAATATTGCATTATCAGTGTTCATATTTTTGTGTTCATTGTTGCTCTGGTGCCCTTGTGTATGGTGAGAGTTGGGTTTATTTTCTGTAAACTTTCTTATTTATTTCACTTTTTATATCATTATTCAGTGCTCAAGCAAAATAAAGAAAAGTTGGCAATAAATGTAAGGGCTATTGTCGTATAGCTTCTCCTGTGATCATTTAGGATGCTAAGTCCATTAGCTAATCTTTTAGCTGAACACCGCTGGTATTGGTTACATGGTTTTCCTATTAAAAAGATACATTTGCATTTAAAAAGAATAAAGATCGAAAGTACATTCATAAGTGTTTATTTCATTTTGTGAAATAGATCACAGATAAATATCAGAATACAAGGATTACCAACGAAAATAAAAGCCAAAGTAATAAAATAATAATAATAATAATAAAACATTTAAGAGAAACTACCCTATTTATCTGTGACAGTTAACACACATATTGAGTATTTCAATTTTTGATATAGTGGCCTTCTGCAGCATGAGAATACATTAGCCACATGGTGAAAGTTGGTGCTCAACTTTATGTGGCTACTGTATTCTACTGCTGAAGAATGTACCTAGACCCTAAAATTGCAATGCTTAGTGTGTGTACATGTCTATTTTTCAACACTTTCCCACCATTATCGGTGGTTATTCTCCTATCCGAATGTTTGATTTGTCTTACTATTCCATGCCTATTGTTTCCTAACAAATATGTGTCTGTTTTCTTTTACAGATGTAATGCACCCTTTTTGTGGTATGGAGAGGAAGGAATGTTCAAACACCTCATATATTTTTTCGGAACATAATTATCATTATAAATTAATGAATTATACAGGAAGAAATCGTATTCAAAAATCTTCAAAGGATACAGAGAAGTTGGTGTTAACACTTCTATTTCAATGGAATTCCAGAATACTAATTGTGTTACGGATTGCAACAATCTAAGGGTGAATGAAGCAGATACTTCATTACCAGACATTACTATGCTGCCAATATCAACTGAGAAGTTCAGTAAGGGAAAGTGTTCAAAAGGCACTGTGCCCAGAAGGAAAAAATCAATTTTCTCTCCTTTAAAGACAAGCTCTCCAGAAGACAGTGCAAAATTGCCAGCTGTGAATGTAACATTCAGTGGTATTGAAGAAGAACCAACATCTTGTAACCTTATAAATGACGATACAAGAACAACGATTTATGCTACAGACATAAAATGCACCTACAAAGGTAATTCAAGATATTTAGGCATGTCTCATTCAAGAGTTTCAAGAATTTTGAATGAAATGCGGGTCACACCGAGGATGGTGTCTCCTCTATCACCTGCTGTTTTCTCAGGTATGACTAATTCTCTATAGTTAAGGCCTAGCTAGGTTATACTGGGCAGGCATGTCTGAAAAAGAGATAAATGTAATAGGTAAAAGTTTTTGTTGAAATCCAGTAATGAAATCAGAACTACAAGCATATCATCATTTCAAATAGCAATCATTTTTAAAACCAAGTTATTTCAAAATTGTTTGCAGACTGTTAAAAAGTTAGTAATACTAAAGAAAAACCTTTCATGATTCATATTCTGTCCTGTTCTCAGATTCAGGCATTGTGAATCTGAAATCACAGTATCTATTGCTGTGGTATTCAGGTCACTTACAGTGATGTTGAATTACTGAAGCATTTTAATTACATGTAATTATAATATAATTTTTTGTTCATTTATTTTTCAGAACATGTTTCTTCTCATTCAAAGAAGTATCTTCATTATTTTTTCCTGTTAAATGTGAGCAATTCATTATATGAATTACAATGAAAAGGAAAATGACTCATCACTCACCAAAGTTGAAGGCTGCGATAAGTGAAAAACATATATGATGAACACAAGAATACACAATATTTCCGTTTTACACCTTATTCATGCTGTAGGAAATGAATCATGTGGTTCAGGAGGTGAGCACACGATGAAGTTTAACACATGACTTCATGCGTTAAACTAAGGTGTGTGCACACTTCCAGAACCTCATGACTCGTTTCCTACAGCACGAATAAGATGTAAAACCGAAATATTGTGCATTCTTGTGTTCGTCATATATGTTTTTCACTCGTCACAGCCTCCAACTTTGGTGAGTGATGAGTCATTTTCCCTTTCCTTGTAATTTTACTGCCTAAAGCCATTTCCTTTTTCTTAGTTTAATCAAGTCATTTTATGGTTATTGTATTACATTCATTTTGTAAATCGAAACTATGGCATAAATTATGTAATGTAAATCAATGTAAATTGTATTATGTTTTATACAGAAGTGATGCCATAACAATAAAATGATATGAAACAGGGGGAAAAAAACACTGAAGATTCTTCTCTGAATGGAACAAAACATCTTAGATCAACAAATGAATAATTCTATTGGGTTTGAAATTACTCAATTACGATACAATTATAATTATTACCTGCAAAAAGCACAAAAACTTCCAGTTATTAACTAGAAGTAATTTTTAAAAGTGACAAAGAGTTTATTATAGTAAGGATTGTGGATAAGGAATTCATCCATGGCATTTATGAAGGGACCATCCGAGCATTTGCCTGAAGCTATTCTAGGATACCATTAAGAACTGAAATCTGGATGGCCATCAGGAAAATGAAACCTAGAGCCTTCCTTGGTATCTCAAACATTACTTGTAAATGAGAGAGGATTGCACTAATAACAGATTTAAAATACAAGTTCAGCTTCTTACTTTCTGGATGCGGGGATATGTGCTTAATTTACTTCAAAGAGGCATTAAATGGCTATAAATAGTCCTTTCAGTATTTCTTATGTGCTTTGATGTTCACATTTAATGATTTTCACGAGAGATTAGGAGCTGCGTGTAGTACATTATCATTCATAATCATTAGCTGTAAACTGAAGGATTTTATTTTGTGCATTTACATTCAAGTTGAAATTACTATAATACATTTTGAATTAGTAGATAATTAAATTAACTGAGGTTTTTTGTGATAGGAAAACATTGACTTTCAGGTGAAGGGCTTTTCAGGTATAAGACCATTTGGTATGCGAGCTGAACAACTATCAAATAATAAATAAAAACAGAGAAAAGGAATGTTTTAGCCAAGGGAAAAATTAATTATTTAATTATGATTTTTAAGTTAATAATCTTGAAGATATCTTTGTCTTTTATAATGTTTGAAGTTTCACAATTTATTATTTATTGGATTAAAATACTCTAATGATAACATCAAATTCATCTTTAAAAAATTCTTATACTGAACATACATGATTTTAACTGTTAGGGCACCACAATTGCCAGCATTTTAATTAACTTTGATAAGAGCCACTGAAAAAACTCAGGTTTAATCAAAAACTTGAAGTGCAATGCATTTGATTATTTATACAGTATTTGCCATGGTTCATTGCCATTCAGCATCCAGGTCAGTTGCACCCCTACCATTGCACAAGTGACATATCCAGAAAGATGGCTTCACCATCAAGACTCCTGTTCAACACTCTAGAATTGTAACATAGGTCATCTTAGCTGATGCAGATGCGATGTTCAGTGCTTGACATCCACGGATGATTTGCGAAAGTGGATGTAGAAAAAATAAATTCATAATTATTTAGTTTTTAATATTTTATCAAAAATAAAATCAAAATAAGTATTATTTTTATTACAAATTCAACATTTTGCATAAACAAAGTCTATTTCCATCTAACATTGCCATATTACTTTTCTGCCTCTTCTTTCAGCAGCAAAAAATTGTTGGATGATTTAACAAGTAAATTAAATTATTTACATAACTACGAACATGTCAACAAAACAATCTTTGTCATATGAACTTTGTGAAATTTGCAGCTCGATTGATTGAAGCGTACCCACCACCTGTCTTTCCACCATTCTAGCGGCCCATTCACAGTCCAATTTGTAGGACCTACGATTATCCAATTTTCTGAAGTAGGACTCTTGTTGGACCATGAAAGGAGTTGCAGGATTACATGCAGGACGTGTTGGATGTAGTTGAACTTCCAAACAACCAAAAAGGGTTCCTGTCACACAAGTTATGGCGTTGGGTCTTGATTGGAGGAAACATCATATGAGTGCTAGAAAGAACAAATTGAAATGACTGTTTGGACCCCTTTTAGCAGCATGAATGGGTGACTGCATCCTACGGTAGTTCTACACAGATGTCCTACAAGTTGGATCATGAATAGACCGCTTTACTTTTATTTGCAAGTTCAAACTTGTAAATTCTTGCTTAGGTAATAACATTGTTCAGTTCATTATTTCCTTTATTACAGTACTGTAAGAAAGGAAATAGCCAAGTTTTACTAGCTAAGTGACGATACGGTGATTCTCATACAAAGAGAAAAGAGTAAGATATGTACACGAAACATCTGCTTCACGTCCGCATTAGACTATAGAATTTCATGCCGAAGTTTCGCTTTTGGGGATGCAGAGCTCCGTTACTTCCGTAAAACACACACTTCAACATAACAGCACTTAAAATGGCCAGCTTAGCTGTTCGCTTAGGCCAGGGATTCACAAACTGCAGCTCCCGAGTTGCATGCGGCTCTTTGAGGATATTTTTATCATGCATCTTTATTGACACGTAGTAGTAACATCAGTGACAAAAAAAGACCAGGCAGGTTACGCAAATACTTTTTCCAACCTTTGCTGGCAATAACAACAAATTAATTGAAATAGCGTGATAGTTTAAAGCCAACTGTTGACTCTTTATCACACTGGTAATTTTATTTGTCTTGAGTCTTGCCTATTATTGTGTCATGTCTGGTTAAGAATTTTTTTTTTAATTCTTAAATATTTGTCTCAGGTATTGTATCATCATTATATTCATTTGATGTTCTATTTGTGTTTTGTATTTTTTTCCCCCTTGTTTAATTCTTAAAAATATATTTTTAACCTTTCTTTATATGCAATTAAATGGTTGCTAAGGAGAGGAAGGGAAAATAGCAAATAAAAGTCTTGAATTTAAAAGTGAATGGATTGAGTCTTTTGTGTTCATTGAATATTCAAATGTCTTACCTATAATAAGTCAAATGTTGAAAGAGACTTATCAAACAAAGCATGACCCTGTAAATTTTTTTGAAAGTATTCCATTGTCTGCCAAAAGCAGTGACAGACAGAATGACTGAGATAGCCTCAAATGTAACTGACCAATAGGTTGAAGATACTAAATTGGCTTCAGACAAACCAATTACAGTAGATGAGACTTGCGACACACCAAAAATAGAACTAGTTTGCCTTTTTGTGAGACTCTACATTTCATCCGAAGGTCCTAAAGGAGAACTTAGGATTATTGCCACTTGCCAGACCCAAAAAGTGGATATTGGAGATATTTTCATTTGTCATATGGAAAGAAAGTCAAATCCCACTCACAAAAATGGTCATTTTTCTTTCAAAATAAATAACTTCTTCAAGAAGTGCAAATACTACTGCCTCTGCCTTGAAGTTTAATATTTATTCAGTTGTTTTTTTTTTTTAATCAGTCTGTCAATTGATTTGGTGCAATCCTTGATCCCTTATCATCTCATGCTAACCTCTTAATCTCAACCATATCCCTTACAACCTGCATCCTTAATTGTCTGCTTCATATATTCTATTCTCTGCCTTCCTCTTCAGTTCTTATCTTCCACTGTAAGTCCTTAGATACAAAGCGCATTCTGAAGCCATGTAATCCTCTGTAATTGTGTGTTGTGTGATGGCTTCATCCTGGAATAAATAGTTCCCCTATTGGATCTCCGGGTGGAATCTGCTCTGGGAGGAGTCATCAGAATTGATGGAAACATTCAATGAGTTGGAGCGTGGAATACGTAGGATTTCTGGTCTGGTTAGTATTAATTTTAAAGCCAGAATTACTTCCCCTGTGCCGCCATTTCTCTAATCCCAAACTGATCTTCACCTACTATATTTCTACTACATTTTCCATTCTTCCATGTATTATTCTGGTCAGTAATTTTGAAGCATGATATGTTATGGTGCAATAATGCTCACATTTGTCAGCTTGTCTTTAGTTGGAAATGTGAAGATGACACTTTTATTAAAATCAGTTGGAATTTCTCATGCTTCATAACTTTTCATAACTATACTAGCTCCAAAGCCCGTCAAAAATGACGGGTTTAATGTATAGTCTTATGCTAATTTATTTCTCTGCAGTTTCTTAACTAAATACACAGTCCAGTCATACCTCTCAAAAACCAGAATAACCACCTTTGGCAGAGCGGACCGCTGCGAGGCGTGCAGGAAGAGACTCAATTAGGTTTCTGAAGGTGTTCACTGGATGTTGAGCCATGCCGACTCCAGTGCGTGGCCAGCTGTGCTAGATTACGCGGTTGAGGATCCATGGCGCAACAACCCGATCGAGGTGGTCCCACAGATTCTCGATTGGGTTTAAATCCGGTGAGTTTGCTGGCCAGGGGAGTAAGGTAAACTCATCCTGGTGCTCTTCGAACCACGCACATACACTGCGAGCTGTATGACACCTCGCATTGTCCTGCTGGTAGATGCCATCATTCTGAGGTGGACATGGTCCGCAAGGACAGATACGTACTTGTGCTGATCCATCGTGCCTTCCACAATGATGAGTTCACCCAGTGAATGCCAGGAAAACATTCCCCAAACCATAATGCTCCCTCCTCCACCCTGGATCCTTCCGCAATTGTTGCAGGGTGTTTGCTTTCAGACGTTTCACGCCGTATGCGCCAACGTCCATCTGTCCGATGGAGCATAAAACGTGATTCATCGGAAAAAGCCACCTGTCGCCACTCTGTGGACGTCCAGTTGCGGTACTGGCATGCAAATTCCAGCCTTCGTCGCCGATGAACAGCAGTCAGCATAGGTGCATTAACCAGGCGTCTGCTGCGGAGGCCCATGCGCAAACGTTCGCTGAACCGTTGTTGAGGATACACTCTTGGTAGCCCCTTGGTTCATCTGGGCGGTCAGTTGCTCAACAGTTGCACGTCTATTTGCCCGAACGCATCTCCGTAGCCTTCGTTCGCCTCTGTCATCTATAGCCCGTGGTGCACCACATGTTCCACCCGCCGATTTTGAATAGTGCCATTTTGCCATGCACGGTATACTTTCACCACGGCGGCACGATGAATTAGCCGTTTCCGAAATGCTTCCACCCTTGGCCCGAAAGCCAATAATCATGCCCTTTTGGACGTCGGATAAATCGCTACGTTTCTGCATTACGCCAACGATTGAAATGCTTTCCGATGCCCTAGGACATCCTTTATATACACTCCACTGTAATGTGCTGCCACCTGTCTTCTGTATTGGTTATTTCACGTTGACGTCGAAAGTAGATGGTGGTCACATTATTGTGACCGGACTGTGTAGAATTGTTATGAAATAAAGCTCATTGTAGTTTATCATCCCTTGTGCTGTAGCAAAAGCTTCAGTTGTCAACTTGGTCCAGGTTGCATCTCAGCCTAACTAAAATCTCCACTAATACATATGGCTGCTAGAAAAGCGAAGCTTCAATCACGCGTGAATTAATACATTCCCTGTATCTCATGTCAGTTCATCAAGCATCGCGATATAAACTTGTTCCCAAATCTTAACAGATTCTTACACTTTTCTTTCTTAATACCTGTGATGAAGATTGATATTTTAACGGCTGAGACAGCTTACATCGCCTGAAATAATGACCCCACTGAGAACGAAGGATGCCAAAAATAAATCTTAACAACTTATGCTATGCCACGTAATATTTAATTGTGGTTTAGGCCACATATATCGCGATCAATTTGGAACTTCTTTCATTCAAACCATATAAGGATTTTAGTAAAAAATAAAATAAAAAAAACCCCTGATATTAATATGCCAATTTAAATGCAATACATACTTTTCTTTCAGTCTTCTGACAATTCGTGTCTTATGAATTGCTTAACTAAATAGAATTGTTATAAAATAAAATTCAGTGTAATTCCTTGTGCCTTGCGCTGTAGCAGAAGCTTTCAGTTTCCATCTGGGTCCAGGTTGGATTTCAACCTAACCATATACTACGATAAATTTGCCACCAGGAGAACAATACTTCTATCGCACGCATATTAATACATGAACAGTATCACGTTTTAATGGCAATAATGCATCGCGATATAAATTTGATCAAAAATCTTCAAGGGTTTTTACACATTTCTTTTTTGTTATCCGTGGTTCAGATCAATATTAAAATGTTTGATTGGCTGACACAAGTGCTGAAATAATAGGCTCAGTAATATTGCACAGTGGAAGCAATGGAAATTAAAATAAATCTTATAATCTTTCAAGGTGCCATGTGATATTTGTTTAAAGTGTAGTGTAGGATGCACAGATTCGGATCAGTGCGAAACTATTTCAGTTTAAACGAATTAATAATTTCAGTAATAGGACACAGTATAAATTAGTTTGAAGAAAAAAAAACTAAATTATTCATTCCCTCTGCCGTAACGTCAAATGCCAGTTGTAATTCTGACCCCATGCTAAGTAACAATCTAACCAAAACGTTCGCTACATTGATGCTCGAAAAAATAAAACCTATTATCTTATATATATATATATATGGACAACGAATTTAAGGAATACTTCTATATATCAAAAGAATATTACATAAATATAAGCATCTAATGATTGATATGTCAATTTTAACGCAATACATACTTTTATTTCAGTGTTCTATCAGTTAATTTACTCGCGGATGCTTGGAAATGTTATTAAATAACGTCCATTACCAAGAATAATGACGGGTGACATACATGACAGCTTGCTTATTATATTAATAGATTTTACCGAGCATGGTGGGTGAGCAGTAAAAGTCTGGTGTCGCATTCGGGAGGACTCTGATTTGAATCTTTGTCTGGCCATTCAGATTTGGGTTTTCCATGGTTTCCTCAAATCACTCCAAGTGAATGCCAGGATTGTTCCTTTAAGAAGCCATGTCTGAATTCATTGCTGTTCCTTGTCCCCAGTCTTACCCCACCTCTAATGACATTGATATCGGCATAGCGTAAAGCTACAAGGAAAAAATGACATTTTAAGTTTTATTTTATGTTTTTTAAGCAACATTTGCAGTTTGTATCAATAATGCATCTTTTATTGGGACACAATATTTTAGCAAAAGCTGAAAATTTAAGTTTAGTAAAAGATTGTATTCGTGAAAATGACACCTCAGTAGCTCACGTGTGTTCAGATTGTCACGAGTATGCTCATGGTATCTGTGGAGAAAGTAATTAGAATGAGGGATTTGGTGCATATGGTAATTGTTGTAAGTTCTGTTTAAGAAAGAACAGCATCAGTGTTGTACCAGCCATGAGAAACAGGCATATAAAATGATTTCACTGTCCAACTAAAAATTTCTTGCAGTTGAAATTGGTTCTAATTTTTACTTGAAGTTGATGAGGACATGCAGCTTACAGAAATGTTTTAGCTGTTATGAGACTTAATTCATGTTGCTATCAGTAAATAAGGAAGATCTTCTTGATAGACTTTATACTCATAATGATTTTGCAATTTCAGAGATTAACTTTATTAACATTCAGGAAGTCCCTCAACTCCTTTAACACTTTGCTTCGCATATATTTTGCTGTCTGGATTTTAGCATGGCTTTATGATGTGTCACTGTAAAAGATATTGTATTGATAAAAATGTAGATGTTGCTTAAAGAACATAAAATGTAACTAAATTGTCATGGTAATAGTTCCGGTAAAAATAAACAATTCTGCAACATTCTTGATAATTTTGTTACCAACTTATTGTTTTAATAATTTACTGTCAACTTATTTCAGACAATGATTAAAATTTAAAGAACGATAATAAAAGTTGTATTATTTTCTTAACTAATTATTAATATCCTGAAGGTGCAGTTACAACCTGTCCGTTATATCATGGTTGCATCAGCTAACA
>JARYHS010013630.1:372058264-372083703 GCA_031002005.1 Vandiemenella viatica
TGGTTCTTAAACAGTGTGTTTGCCACTACTAGCTTATATCTTTCACAAAATTCTAGCAACCTGCTTCCTCGCTCATTTCTTTCTACTAGACCAAAACTTCCTACAGTATTCCCCTCTTTTCCTTCCCCCACTATTGCATTCCAATCACCCATGATAATTAGATTTTCCTCCCCTTTCACATATTGGATTAATTCTTCAATTTCAGCGTATATTTTTTCTATTTCTTCGTCATCTTCCTGTGATGTTGGCATATATACTTGTACTAATGTGGTTGGGACGGGCTTAGTTTCTAACCTCATCAAAATAATCCTGTCACTAAACTGTTCATAATAACTCACCCGTTTCCATACTTTCTTGTTCAGTACAAATTCTACACCAGTGACTCCATTGACAGCTTGTGTGCTAATTATCCTGTGTTCCCCAGACCGGAAATCCTGTGCGTCCTTCCATTTAATCTCGCTAATCCCAACAACATCTAACTTAAGTTGTTCCATCTCCCTTTTTAAGTTTTCTAACCTACCTGCCCTATTCAGACTTCTAACATTCCACGCTCCGACTCGTAGAATGTTTCTATCCATTCTGATGATCCTCCCTGAGCAGTCCCCACCCGGAGATCCGATTGGGGGACTATTTTACCTCCGGAATATTTTACCCAGGAAGAAGCCATCATGATATATCTAATTTGAGAGGATTACATGTCCTCGGGATACCCTTTGGGTCTTTAATGCAGTGGTTTCCTGTTGCCTTCTGCATCCCCATGCCGTTGATCATTTCTGATTCATCCGCCTTTAGGGGCCGTTTCCAACCCCAAGGGCAAGAGGGTGCCCTGAGATATTTCGCTTAGTTCTCGAGATATTGGCTATCAAATCTTGTTACAAATATAATTCCTTGTGCCATTGGCGAAGTTTTCCTTCTCGCTCGTTCAGGCCTCATTTTAATCCAACCACAAACGGTAATATGAAAACAAAACACACACTGTACATGTCCAGCGTGTAGTTTCTTGTGGCTTTGGCGAAATTTTTTAGATCTAAGCCACATCTGAACTTAGAGGTAGCATATCTCGAGAACTAAGCGAAAAAATTTATTGTTCACTTTCAGTTTGTCTCATGAAGTTACATTAGTACCAGTCATCAAATTTTGCGGAATATTTCTTCTGGTCCAAGCCACATTCCAACCTAAAATCTTATATATATATATCTTTAAACGAGAAATTCTGTGTGTGTGTGTGTGTGTGTGTGTATATATATATTGGATCTCGAAAACGGCTCTAACAATTTGGATGAAACTTCATATTTAGATAATATTTTGCTTTATAAGTTTATATAAATAGTTGTCTTTCCTGTAAAAACCCAATTTTAAAAAATACAAATAATTTTTGCTCTTGGTATCTCGAAAACAGCTCTAACGCCATCTCGTAGGCGATTCAGGTTCCAGGAAGCCTACTAATATTTTCTCTTTGTTTTCAAGAAATTTGTATTTTTAAATGAACCATATATCAATCATCAATATTACTGAATTGCAAAAAGTTTTTATCATTAAATTTTTTTTTTCTTATTTTTTTGCTGTCGTCAGCCTTTAGACTGGTTTGATGCAATCCTCCATCCCTTCCTATCCTGTGCTAACCTCTTCATTTCTACATACCCCTTACAACCCACGTCCTCAATTATCATTAAATATTTCCAGTTTAATTGTAAAACATTTAAAAAGTAGATATTTAAAAAAAATAGATAGTGGCTTTGTGAAATGCTCTTTTTTCCAAACTGAAAAGTGTCTGCTGTTTTATCTTTGGTTGCATAGGAAGCCTTGTACACTAGCTGACCCTTGTAAAACATTTAGAAATATATTTAAAAATTGGTTTTGTCAAAAGTGATTCTTTAACTTCTTTGACAATGATATTAACAGTTAAGGCCTATAATGTAATCATCGTTTATTTTTTGACCGCATGTGTATTTAACACAAACTTAAATATTACTGAATATATTACTGAATTGTAAATAGTGGTTATCAGGGTGCTGTGCAAAGTACGACCAGTAGAAAAAATTGTTATTTCGGGCATTAGTATTCAGAAAAAGTGTATGTGAAGTCGACAAAACAGGTAAGACGAGCAACACAATGCAAATCGTCGGATTACGTATGGTATTAGCCAAGATGAGCAGCCATCTTTACCGCGAATGTGTTGATTTTGAAGGAGCTGTAGTAGCGGATTGTGTGGTTATGTTTAAATGCAGCCTGGACCTGCATGGAGACTAATATTCCATGGTGTATCATGGTTTTTGAGTGAATAAGGTGCCTGTAATACTGAATTTTAACTATAATAATGTCACAGGCGGCTTGGGACGTATATTGCCGCCGTCAGCAATGTTCCTAATCTTGTTGTGTTTAGGTTGAATGGGAACTTGGACCAGAATGACTACTAACATTCCATGATGCTTAGTGGATTCTGAGTAAAGAAAACTGCTGCCACAACAAATTCTGACTATAAAAACGTCAGAGATGGCTCAAGATGTCTATTAATGCATAGGCAGTAACGTGCGTCATCATATGTTTTTGGCGCTAATTCACAACTTGTTTACATATTTTATGGCTTTCGTGAAACACTTTTTTCCTTAAAAGTGTTAATGAAGCAGCTAGCCGTTGGTTTCAACCAGATTTAACAGTTTTTTCTACTAGCTGTACTTTGCACTGCAACCGGATATCATTAAATACTACCAGTTTAATTGTAAAACATTTTATGTAAGAAGGAAATAAATATATGAATATAGTCAAATATGGAGCCGTTTGACAGCTCAAACGGAATTAGCGGGGAAAAAAGTAGTTTCTGCGCTGGCTCTCAAAAAATTCTGGCTACGATCCCGTGTTCAAATCCCGGAGGGGCAAGAATGTTTAAGATTTGTATTTGATCATATGAACATGGCTGGGACGTTTGTGGTTCGGAATCTACGTTAAATTGTAGGTCCCAGGGGAATCGAACTGACCATTCTGCCTCTGATACAATGGCTTAGTATGCCTCCTTCTGGAGGATCCAACCAACCTTCAGGTTAGGTTTTTATACAGTCTATGTATTTAATCTGCCCAATCTAATACTATTATATGAGCAACTCTTGTAAATAGATAAAATTAATTTCTCACAAACTTGTCGTAAGGTTTCTGATGAAATCTTACATACTGAACAGAAATCGAAAGATGCAGAGTGAAGATCGGTCATCCAGGTACTATATATATATATGGGGAATCCATCATCAAATTGGGGCGTCAAGGTTATCATAGAATCTCCAATTCTAGTATTGGAGAGCAAATTTATTAAAAAGGTGTGAATTTTTATTTAAACCCCTTTTTTTTCTTAATCTATAGTATAAACATATGATTTTTTTAAAACGAGTTCAGTGGTTCACTCACTGAAAATTGAATAACCGAGTTGAGCAAATTCTATGAAAAAATACATTGGTAGTTTTTTGCTGAAATTTATAATTTTCTTGTACATGAAAGACTAAATTTTTACTTCCCACTTCAGAGGGCTATTTCATTCTGAATTATATTATTCTGCAGAAAAAAAAATAACAGTACTGTTTGGGTCATTATTTGTCTCTTTTTAATAGACAGCAAGCAGATCTATGTTTATTTCAATGTCACTCTACTGATCTACAAAAAATTAAAAGTTTTATTACTTAGGCCTATGAGAAAAACAACCTAAACTAGATTTGGTGCTACATTCGCTGTACAAAAAACAGAACTTTACATGAAAAAGGCTGCAATAAACTGCCATATCCAAAAGATAATTTACACTTGTTAACATATTTTTCAAATTTACTATTCACACAAATAGTTCTGGAACATCACACTAATTCGACAGTTCCATTAACTTACCATTTCTACAACTTTTACTTGTTGCATAAAATGAAAGGGAATCACTTATTTATGAAACTCACAGCAGGGAAGTGAAACTGCACAAAATAAGACTGACTTTCTAGAAAAGGAAAGATGAGGAACTAGTAATGATCACAAATATGGGGCAGCCAGCAGCTTCTCAAAGTATGTTTTAACAAGAAGGCAATGCTTGCCTGTGAGATGATGTGTTTGGTTACTAAAAAATGCCAACAGCTAAAGAACAGTTAGAGAGAAATTAACTAAGCAAAAAAGACATTCTACAAAAAGAGCAACTTGTTTGGAACTACCTCTAAGAAAGACTATTCATTCTTTTTTCCATCAATCAACTCGAAGTGGGCATACTCCGAGATGAGGCTAAAGACAGACCAGTGAAACAAGACTTCAGTTAAGCTGTGCACTATTGATGGCTTGGGACCAATGGAGGAATTATAGCTTGGGTGCACATGAGTGAGTGCTGGGGCAGTACTTACAGCCATGCAATACTTGCAGGCAGCCTCGGCCAGTAGTCGGCAATTTGAGCAGTTAAAGTGCAAATTTCACCATTAAAGGCATCAGAAAATATGGATATGGAAATATGGAACAATGGATACATTTTATTAGCTTTATGATATAATCTATTGAATAATCAATACAAAATTATATATGTTCAGCTCAAAGAACGAAATTTAAACTCTCAGTGAGAGAAAAAAATGACTATTCTGTGGTTTTTTTTTTTTTTTTTTAAAAAATGGTCACAACATATTATTCGCACTATGGCACTAACAAAAAGTGGCGGAGCTTATTGTGGCTAACTCAAAATTACCACAACACAAAATTTGTGACATGGCTCTCATGATATTTGATGACAAGGCATTGTGGTTATTAAGAAATGCTACAACACATTCTGAATGTTAGCTGATGCAACCATGATATAACGGGACAGGTTGTAACTGCACCTTCAGGATATTAATAATTAGTTAAGAAAATAATACAACTTTTTATTATCGTTCTTTAAATTTTAATCATTGTCTGAAATAAGTTGACAGTAAATTATTAAAACAATAAGTTGGTAACAAAATTATCAAGAATGTTGCAGAATTGTTTATTTTTACCGGAACTATTACCATGACAATTTTAGTTACATTTTATGTTCTTTAAGCAACATCTACATTTTTATCAATACAATATCTTTTACAGTGACACATCATAAAGCCATGCTAAAATCCAGACAGCAAAATATATGCGAAGCAAAGTGTTAAAGGAGTTGAGGGACTTCCTGAATGTTAATAAAGTTAATCTCTGAAATTGCAAAATCATTATGAGTATAAAGTCTATCAAGAAGATCTTCCTTATTTACTGATAGCAACATGAATTAAGTCTCATAACAGCTAAAACATTTCTGTAAGCTGCATGTCCTCATCAACTTCAAGTAAAAATTAGAACCAATTTCAACTGCAAGAAATTTTTAGTTGGACAGTGAAATCATTTTATATGCCTGTTTCTCATGGCTGGTACAACACTGATGCTGTTCTTTCTTAAACAGAACTTACAACAATTACCATATGCACCAAATCCCTCATTCTAATTACTTTCTCCACAGATACCATGAGCATACTCGTGACAATCTGAACACACGTGAGCTACTGAGGTGTCATTTTCACGAATACAATCTTTTACTAAACTTAAATTTTCAGCTTTTGCTAAAATATTGTGTCCCAATAAAAGATGCATTATTGATACAAACTGCAAATGTTGCTTAAAAAACATAAAATAAAACTTAAAATGTCATTTTTTCCTTGTAGCTTTACGCTATGCCGATATCAATGTCATTAGAGGTGGGGTAAGACTGGGGACAAGGAACAGCAATGAATTCAGACATGGCTTCTTAAAGGAACAATCCTGGCATTCACTTGGAGTGATTTGAGGAAACCATGGAAAACCCAAATCTGAATGGCCAGACAAAGATTCAAATCAGAGTCCTCCCGAATGCGACACCAGACTTTTACTGCTCACCCACCATGCTCGGTAAAATCTATTAATATAATAAGCAAGCTGTCATGTATGTCACCCGTCATTATTCTTGGTAATGGACGTTATTTAATAACATTTCCAAGCATCCGCGAGTAAATTAACTGATAGAACACTGAAATAAAAGTATGTATTGCGTTAAAATTGACATATCAATCATTAGATGCTTATATTTATGTAATATTCTTTTGATATATAGAAGTATTCCTTAAATTCGTTGTCCATATATATATATATATATATATATATATATATATATAAGATAATAGGTTTATTTTTCGAGCATCAATGTAGCGAACGTTTTGGTTAGATTGTTACTTAGCATGGGGTCAGAATTACAACTGGCATTTGACGTTACGGCAGAGGGAATGAATAATTTAGTTTTTTTTTTCTTCAAACTAATTTATACTGTGTCCTATTACTGAAATTATTAATTCGTTTAAACTGAAATAGTTTCGCACTGATCCGAATCTGTGCATCCTACACTACACTTTAAACAAATATCATGGCACCTTTTGAAAGATTATAAGATTTATTTTAATTTCCATTGCTTCCACTGTGCAATATTACTGAGCCTATTATTTCAGCACTTGTGTCAGCCAATCAAACATTTTAATATTGATCTGAACCACGGATAACAAAAAAGAAATGTGTAAAAACCCTTGAAGATTTTTGATCAAATTTATATCGCGATGCATTATTGCCATTAAAACGTGATACTGTTCATGTATTAATATGCGTGCGATAGAAGTATTGTTCTCCTGGTGGCAAATTTATCGTAGTATATGGTTAGGTTGAAATCCAACCTGGACCCAGATGGAAACTGAAAGCTTCTGCTACAGCGCAAGGCACAAGGAATTACACTGAATTTTATTTTATAACAATTCTATTTAGTTAAGCAATTCATAAGACACGAATTGTCAGAAGACTGAAAGAAAAGTATGTATTGCATTTAAATTGGCATATTAATATCAGGGGTTTTTTTTATTTTATTTTTTACTAAAATCCTTATATGGTTTGAATGAAAGAAGTTCCAAATTGATCGCGATATATGTGGCCTAAACCACAATTAAATATTACGTGGCATAGCATAAGTTGTTAAGATTTATTTTTGGCATCCTTCGTTCTCAGTGGGGTCATTATTTCAGGCGATGTAAGCTGTCTCAGCCGTTAAAATATCAATCTTCATCACAGGTTTAAGAAAGAAAAGTGTAAGAATCTGTTAAGATTTGGGAACAAGTTTATATCGCGATGCTTGATGAACTGACATGAGATACAGGGAATGTATTAATTCACGCGTGATTGAAGCTTCGCTTTTCTAGCAGCCATATTAGTGGAGATTTTAGTTAGGCTGAGATGCAACCTGGACCAAGTTGACAACTGAAGCCTTTTGCTACAGCACAAGGGATGATAAACTACAATGAGCTTTATTTCATAACAATTCTACACAGTCCGGTCACAATAATGTGACCACCATCTACTTTCGACGTCAACGTGAAATAACCAATTACAGAAGACAGGTGGCAGCACATTACAGTGGAGTGTATATAAAGGATGTCCTAGGGCATCGGAAAGCATTTCAATCGTTGGCGTAATGCAGAAACGTAGCGATTTATCCGACGTCCAAAAGGGCATGATTATTGGCTTTCGGGCCAAGGGTGGAAGAATTTCGGAAACGGCTAATTCATGTGCCGCCGTGGTGAAAGTATACCGTGCACGGCAAAATGGCACTATTCAAAATCGGCAGTGTGGAACATGTGGTGCACCACGGGCTATAGATGACAGAGACGAACGAAGACTACGGAGATGCGTTCGGGCAAATAGACGTGCAACTGTAGAGCAACTAACCGCCCAGATGAACCAAGGGGCTACCAAGAGTTTATCCTCAACAACAGTTCAGCGAACGTTACTGCGCATGGGCCTCCGCAGCAGACGCCTGCTTAATGCACCTATGCTGACTGCTGTTCATTGGCGACAAAGGCTGGAATTTGCATGCCAGTACCGCAACTGGACGTCCACAGAGTGGCGACAGATGGCTTTTTCCGATGAATCACGTTTTATGCTCCATCGGACAGATGGACGTTGGTGCATACGGCGTGAAACATCTGAAAGCAAACACCCTGCAACAATTGCTGGTAGGATCCAGGGTGGAGGAGGGAGCATTAAGGTTTGGGGAATGTTTTGTGGCATTCACTGGGTGAACTTATCATTGTGGAAGGCACGATGGATCAGCACAAGTACGTATCTGTCCTTGCGGACCATGTCCACCCCTCAGAATGATGGCATCTACCAGCAGGACAATGTGAGGTGTCATACAGCTTGCAGTGTATGTGCGTGGTTTAAAGAGCACCAGGATGAGTTTACCTTACTCCCCTGGCCAGCAAACTCACCGGATTTAAACCCAATCGAGAATCTGTGGGACCACTTTGATCGGGTTGTTTGCGCCTTGGATCCTCAACCGCGTAATCTAGCACAGCTGGCCACGCCACTGGAGTCGGCATGGCTCAACATCCTAGTGAACACCTTCAGAAACCTAATTGAGTCTCTTCCTGCACGCCTCGCAGCGGTCCGCTCTGCCAAAGGTGGTTATTCTGGTTTTTGAGAGGTATGACTGGACTGTGTATTTAGTTAAGAAACTGCAGAGAAATAAATTAGCATAAGACTATACATTAAACCCGTCATTTTTGACGGGCTTTGGAGCTAGTATAGTTATGAAAAGTTATGAAGCATGAGAAATTCCAACTGATTTTAATAAAAGTGTCATCTTCACATTTCCAACTAAAGACAAGCTGACAAATGTGAGCATTATTGCACCATAACATATCATGCTTCAAAATTACTGACCAGAATAATACATGGAAGAATGGAAAATGTAGTAGAAATATAGTAGGTGAAGATCAGTTTGGGATTAGAGAAATGGCGGCACAGGGGAAGTAATTCTGGCTTTAAAATTAATACTAACCAGACCAGAAATCCTACGTATTCCACGCTCCAACTCATTGAATGTTTCCATCAATTCTGATGACTCCTCCCAGAGCAGATTCCACCCGGAGATCCAATAGGGGAACTATTTATTCCAGGATGAAGCCATCACACAACACACAATTACAGAGGATTACATGGCTTCAGAATGCGCTTTGTATCTAAGGACTTACAGTGGAAGATAAGAACTGAAGAGGAAGGCAGAGAATAGAATATATGAAGCAGACAATTAAGGATGCAGGTTGTAAGGGATATGGTTGAGATTAAGAGGTTAGCATGAGATGATAAGGGATCAAGGATTGCACCAAATCAATTGACAGACTGATTAAAAACAAAAAACAACTGAATAAATATTAAACTTCAAGGCAGAGGCAGTAGTATTTGCACTTCTTGAAGAAGTTATTTATTTTGAAAGAAAAATGACCATTTTTGTGAGTGGGATTTGACTTTCTTTCCATATGACAAATGAAAATATCTCCAATATCCACTTTTTGGGTCTGGCAAGTGGCAATAATCCTAAGTTCTCCTTTAGGACCTTCGGATGAAATGTAGAGTCTCACAAAAAGGCAAACTAGTTCTATTTTTGGTGTGTCGCAAGTCTCATCTACTGTAATTGGTTTGTCTGAAGCCAATTTAGTATCTTCAACCTATTGGTCAGTTACATTTGAGGCTATCTCAGTCATTCTGTCTGTCACTGCTTTTGGCAGACAATGGAATACTTTCAAAAAAATTTACAGGGTCATGCTTTGTTTGATAAGTCTCTTTCAACATTTGACTTATTATAGGTAAGACATTTGAATATTCAATGAACACAAAAGACTCAATCCATTCACTTTTAAATTCAAGACTTTTATTTGCTATTTTCCCTTCCTCTCCTTAGCAACCATTTAATTGCATATAAAGAAAGGTTAAAAATATATTTTTAAGAATTAAACAAGGGGGAAAAAAATACAAAACACAAATAGAACATCAAATGAATATAATGATGATACAATACCTGAGACAAATATTTAAGAATTAAAAAAAAAATTCTTAACCAGACATGACACAATAATAGGCAAGACTCAAGACAAATAAAATTACCAGTGTGATAAAGAGTCAACAGTTGGCTTTAAACTATCACGCTATTTCAATTAATTTGTTGTTATTGCCAGCAAAGGTTGGAAAAAGTATTTGCGTAACCTGCCTGGTCTTTTTTTGTCACTGATGTTACTACTACGTGTCAATAAAGATGCATGAATAAAAATATCCTCAAAGAGCCGCATGCAACTCGGGAGCTGCAGTTTGTGAATCCCTGGCCTAAGCGAACAGCTAAGCTGGCCATTTTAAGTGCTGTTATGTTGAAGTGTGTGTTTTACGGAAGTAACGGAGCTCTGCATCCCCAAAAGCGAAACTTCGGCATGAAATTCTATAGTCTAATGCGGACGTGAAGCAGATGTTTCGTGTACATATCTTACTCTTTTCTCTTTGTATGAGAATCACCGTATCGTCACTTAGCTAGTAAAACTTGGCTATTTCCTTTCTTACAGTACTGTAATAAAGGAAATAATGAACTGAACAATGTTATTACCTAAGCAAGAATTTACAAGTTTGAACTTGCAAATAAAAGTAAAGCGGTCTATTCATGATCCAACTTGTAGGACATCTGTGTAGAACTACCGTAGGATGCAGTCACCCATTCATGCTGCTAAAAGGGGTCCAAACAGTCATTTCAATTTGTTCTTTCTAGCACTCATATGATGTTTCCTCCAATCAAGACCCAACGCCATAACTTGTGTGACAGGAACCCTTTTTGGTTGTTTGGAAGTTCAACTACATCCAACACGTCCTGCATGTAATCCTGCAACTCCTTTCATGGTCCAACAAGAGTCCTACTTCAGAAAATTGGATAATCGTAGGTCCTACAAATTGGACTGTGAATGGGCCGCTAGAATGGTGGAAAGACAGGTGGTGGGTACGCTTCAATCAATCGAGCTGCAAATTTCACAAAGTTCATATGACAAAGATTGTTTTGTTGACATGTTCGTAGTTATGTAAATAATTTAATTTACTTGTTAAATCATCCAACAATTTTTTGCTGCTGAAAGAAGAGGCAGAAAAGTAATATGGCAATGTTAGATGGAAATAGACTTTGTTTATGCAAAATGTTGAATTTGTAATAAAAATAATACTTATTTTGATTTTATTTTTGATAAAATATTAAAAACTAAATAATTATGAATTTATTTTTCTACATCCACTTTCGCAAATCATCCGTGGATGTCAAGCACTGAACATCCGCATCTGCATCAGCTAAGATGACCTCTGTTACAATTCTAGAGTGTTGACAGGAGTCTTGATGGTGAAGCCATCTTTCTGGATAGTGTCACTTGTGCAATGGTAGGGGTGCAACTGACCTGGATGCTGAATGGCAATGAACCATGGCAAATACTGTATAAATAATCAAATGCATTGCACTTCAAGTTTTTGATTAAACCTGAGTTTTTCAGTGGCTCTTATCAAAGTTAATTAAAATGCTGGCAATGTGGTGCCCTAACAGTTAAAATCATGTATGTTCAGTATAAGAATTTTTTAAAGATGAATTTTGATGTTATCATTAGAGTATTTTATCCAATAAATAATAAATTGTGAAACTTCAAACATTATAAAAGACAAAGATATCTTCAAGATTATTAACTTAAAAATCATAATTAAAATAATTAATTTTTCCCTTGGCTAAAACATTCCTTTTCTCTGTTTTTATTTATTATTTGATAGTTGTTCAGCTCGCATACCAAATGGTCTTATACCTGAAAAGCCCTTCACCTGAAAGTCAATGTTTTCCTATCACAAAAAACCTCAGTTAATTTAATTATCTACTAATTCAAAATGTATTATAGTAATTTCAACTTGAATGTAAATGCACAAAATAAAATCCTTCAGTTTACAGCTAATTATTATGAATGATAATGTACTACACGCAGCTCCTAATCTCTCGTGAAAATCATTAAATGTGAACATCAAAGCACATAAGAAATACTGAAAGGACTATTTATAGCCATTTAATGCCTCTTTGAAGTAAATTAAGCACATATCCCCGCATCCAGAAAGTAAGAAGCTGAACTTGTATTTTAAATCTGTTATTAGTGCAATCCTCTCTCATTTACAAGTAATGTTTGAGATACCAAGGAAGGCTCTAGGTTTCATTTTCCTGATGGCCATCCAGATTTCAGTTCTTAATGGTATCCTAGAATAGCTTCAGGCAAATGCTCGGATGGTCCCTTCATAAATGCCATGGATGAATTCCTTATCCACAATCCTTACTATAATAAACTCTTTGTCACTTTTTAAAAATTACTTCTAGTTAATAACTGGAAGTTTTTGTGCTTTTTGCAGGTAATAATTATAATTGTATCGTAATTGAGTAATTTCAAACCCAATAGAATTATTCATTTGTTGATCTAAGATGTTTTGTTCCATTCAGAGAAGAATCTTCAGTGTTTTTTTCCCCCTGTTTCATATCATTTTATTGTTATGGCATCACTTCTGTATAAAACATAATACAATTTACATTGATTTACATTACATAAATTTATGCCATAGTTTCGATTTACAAAATGAATGTAATACAATAACCATAAAATGACTTGATTAAACTAAGAAAAAGGAAATGGCTTTAGGCAGTAAAATTACAAGGAAAGGGAAAATGACTCATCACTCACCAAAGTTGGAGGCTGTGACGAGTGAAAAACATATATGACGAACACAAGAATGCACAATATTTCGGTTTTACATCTTATTCGTGCTGTAGGAAACGAGTCATGAGGTTCTGGAAGTGTGCACACACCTTAGTTTAACGCATGAAGTCATGTGTTAAACTTCATCGTGTGCTCACCTCCTGAACCACATGATTCATATCCTACAGCATGAATAAGGTGTAAAACGGAAATATTGTGTATTCTTGTGTTCATCATATATGTTTTTCACTTATCGCAGCCTTCAACTTTGGTGAGTGATGAGTCATTTTCCTTTTCATTGTAATTTTACTGCCTAAAGCCATTTCCTTTTTCTTAGTTTAATCAAGTCATTTTATGGTTATTGTATTACATTCATTTTGTAAATCGAAACTATGGCATAAATTATGTAATGTAAATCAATGTAAATTGTATTATGTTTTATACAGAAGTGATGCCATAACAATAAAATGATATGAAACAGGGGGAAAAAAACACTGAAGATTCTTCTCTGAATGGAACAAAACATCTTAGATCAACAAATGAATAATTCTATTGGGTTTGAAATTACTCAATTACGATACAATTATAATTATTACCTGCAAAAAGCACAAAAAAATTCCAGTTATTAACTAGAAGTAATTTTTAAAAAGTGACAAAGAGTTTATTATAGTAAGGATTGTGGATAAGGAATTCATCCATGGCATTTATGAAGGGACCATCCGAGCATTTGCCTGAAGCTATTCTAGGATACCATTAAGAACTGAAATCTGGATGGCCATCAGGAAAATGAAACCTAGAGCCTTCCTTGGTATCTCAAACATTACTTGTAAATGAGAGAGGATTGCACTAATAACAGATTTAAAATACAAGTTCAGCTTCTTACTTTCTGGATGCGGGGATATGTGCTTAATTTACTTCAAAGAGGCATTAAATGGCTATAAATAGTCCTTTCAGTATTTCTTATGTGCTTTGATGTTCACATTTAATGATTTTCACGAGAGATTAGGAGCTGCGTGTAGTACATTATCATTCATAATAATTAGCTGTAAACTGAAGGATTTTATTTTGTGCATTTACATTCAAGTTGAAATTACTATAATACATTTTGAATTAGTAGATAATTAAATTAACTGAGGTTTTTTGTGATAGGAAAACATTGACTTTCAGGTGAAGGGCTTTTCAGGTATAAGACCATTTGGTATGCGAGCTGAACAACTATCAAATAATAAATAAAAACAGAGAAAAGGAATGTTTTAGCCAAGGGAAAAATTAATTATTTTAATTATGATTTTAAGTTAATAATCTTGAAGATATCTTTGTCTTTTATAATGTTTGAAGTTTCACAATTTATTATTTATTGGATAAAATACTCTAATGATAACATCAAAATTCATCTTTAAAAAATTCTATACTGAACATACATGATTTTAACTGTTAGGGCACCACATTGCCAGCATTTTAATTAACTTGATAAGAGCCACTGAAAAACTCAGGTTTAATCAAAACTTGAAGTGCAATGCATTTGATTATTTATACAGTATTTGCCATGGTTCATTGCCATTCAGCATCCAGGTCAGTTGCACCCCTACCATTGCACAAGTGACACTATCCAGAAGATGGCTTCACCATCAAGACTCCTGTCAACACTCTAGAATTGTAACATAGGTCATCTTAGCTGATGCAGATGCGGATGTTCAGTGCTTGACATCCACGGATGATTTGCGAAAGTGGATGTAGAAAAATAAATTCATAATTATTTAGTTTTAATATTTATCAAAAATAAAATCAAAATAAGTATTATTTTTATTACAAATTCAACATTTTGCATAAACAAAGTCTATTTCCATCTAACATTGCCATATTACTTTTCTGCCTCTTCTTTCAGCAGCAAAAATTGTTGGATGATTTAACAAGTAAATAAATTATTTACATAACTACGAACATGTCAACAAAACAATCTTTGTCATATGAACTTTGTGAAATTTGCAGCTCGATTGATTGAAGCGTACCACCACCTGTCTTTCCACCATTCTAGCGGCCCATTCACAGTCCAATTTGTAGGACCTACGATTATCCAATTTTCTGAAGTAGGACTCTTGTTGGACCATGAAAGGAGTTGCAGGATTACATGCAGGACGTGTTGGATGTAGTTGAACTTCCAAACAACCAAAAAGGGTTCCTGTCACACAAGTTATGGCGTTGGGTCTTGATTGGAGGAAACATCATATGAGTGCTAGAAAGAACAAATTGAAATGACTGTTGGACCCCTTTTAGCAGCATGAATGGGTGACTGCATCCTACGGTAGTTCTACACAAGATGTCCTACAAGTTGGATCATGAATAGACCGCTTTACTTTTATTTGCAAGTTCAAACTTGTAAATTCTTGCTTAGGTAATAACATTGTTCAGTTCATTATTTCCTTTATTACAGTACTGTAAGAAAGGAAATAGCCAAGTTTTACTAGCTAAGTGACGATACGGTGATTCTCATACAAGAGAAAAGAGTAAGATATGTACACGAAACATCTGCTTCACGTCCGCATTAGACTATAGAATTTCATGCCGAAGTTTCGCTTTTGGGGATGCAGAGCTCCGTTACTTCCGTAAAACACACACTTCAACATAACAGCACTTAAAATGGCCAGCTTAGCTGTTCGCTTAGGCCAGGGATTCACAAACTGCAGCTCCCGAGTTGCATGCGGCTCTTTGAGGATATTTTTATCCATGCATCTTTATTGACACGTAGTAGTAACATCAGTGACAAAAAAAGACCAGGCAGGTTACGCAAATACTTTTTCCAACCTTTGCTGGCAATAACAACAAATTAATTGAAATAGCGTGATAGTTTAAAGCCAACTGTTGACTCTTTATCACACTGGTAATTTTATTTGTCTTGAGTCTTGCCTATTATTGTGTCATGTCTGGTTAAGAATTTTTTTTTAATTCTTAAATATTTGTCTCAGGTATTGTATTATCTCATTATATTCATTTGATGTTCTATTTGTGTTTTGTATTTTTTTCCCCCTTGTTTAATTCTTAAAAATATATTTTTAACCTTTCTTTATATGCAATTAAATGGTTGCTAAGGGAGGAAGGGAAAATAGCAAATAAAAGTCTTGAATTTAAAAGTGAATGGATTGAGTCTTTTGTGTTCATTGAATATTCAAATGTCTTACCATATGTCTTATTTATCAAGACCATATTGCATATAATAAGTCAAATGTTGAAAGAGACTTATCAAACAAAGCATGACCCTGTAAAATTTTTGAAAGTATTCCATTGTCTGCCAAAAGCAGTGACAGACAGAATGACTGAGTAGCCTCAAATGTAACTGACCAATAGGTTGAAGATACTAAATTGGCTTCAGACAAACCAATTACAGTAGATGAGACTTGCGACACACCAAAAATAGAACTAGTTTGCCTTTTTGTGAGACTCTACATTTCATCCGAAGGTCCTAAAGGAGAACTTAGGATTATTGCCACTTGCCAGACCCAAAAAGTGGATATTGGAGATATTTTCATTTGTCATATGGAAAGAAAGTCAAATCCCACTCACAAAAATGGTCATTTTTCTTTCAAAATAAATAACTTCTTCAAGAAGTGCAAATACTACTGCCTCTGCCTTGAAGTTTAATATTTATTCAGTTGTTTTTGTTTTTAATCAGTCTGTCAATTGATTTGGTGCAATCCTTGATCCCTTATCATCTCATGCTAACCTCTTAATCTCAACCATATCCCTTACAACCTGCATCCTTAATTGTCTGCTTCATATATTCTATTCTCTGCCTTCCTCTTCAGTTCTTATCTTCCACTGTAAGTCCTTAGATACAAAGCGCATTCTGAAGCCATGTAATCCTCTGTAATTGTGTGTTGTGTGATGGCTTCATCCTGGAATAAATAGTTCCCCTATTGGATCTCCGGGTGGAATCTGCTCTGGGAGGAGTCATCAGAATTGATGGAAACATTCAATGAGTTGGAGCGTGGAATACGTAGGATTTCTGGTCTGGTTAGTATTAATTTTAAAGCCAGAATTACTTCCCCTGTGCCGCCATTTCTCTAATCCCAAACTGATCTTCACCTACTATATTTCTACTACATTTTCCATTCTTCCATGTATTATTCTGGTCAGTAATTTTGAAGCATGATATGTTATGGTGCAATAATGCTCACATTTGTCAGCTTGTCTTTAGTTGGAAATGTGAAGATGACACTTTTATTAAAATCAGTTGGAATTTCTCATGCTTCATAACTTTTCATAACTATACTAGCTCCAAAGCCCGTCAAAAATGACGGGTTTAATGTATAGTCTTATGCTAATTTATTTCTCTGCAGTTTCTTAACTAAATACACAGTCCAGTCATACCTCTCAAAAACCAGAATAACCACCTTTGGCAGAGCGGACCGCTGCGAGGCGTGCAGGAAGAGATCAATTAGGTTTCTGAAGGTGTTCACTGGGATGTTGAGCCATGCCGACTCCAGTGCCGTGGCCAGCTGCGCTAGATTACGCGGTTGAGGATCCATGGCGCGAACAACCCGATCGAGGTGGTCCCACAGATTCTCGATTGGGTTTAAATCCGGTGAGTTTGCTGGCCAGGGGAGTAAGGTAAACTCATCCTGGTGCTCTTCGAACCACGCACATACACTGCGAGCTGTATGACACCTCGCATTGTCCTGCTGGTAGATGCCATTTCATTCATGTAGGGGTGGACATGGTCCGCAAGGACAGATACGTACTTGTGCTGATCCATCGTGCCTTCCACAATGATGAGTTCACCCAGTGAATGCCAAAAACATTCCCCAAACCATAATGCTCCTCCTCCACCCTGGATCCTTCCGGCAATTGTTGCAGGGTGTTTGCTTTCAGACGTTTCACGCCGTATGCGCCAACGTCCATCTGTCCGATGGAGCATAAAACGTGATTCATCGGAAAAAGCCACCTGTCGCCACTCTGTGGACGTCCAGTTGCGGTACTGGCGTGCAAATTCCAGCCTTCGTCGCCGATGAACAGCAGTCAGCATAGGTGCATTAACCAGGCGTCTGCTGCGGAGGCCCATGCGCAGCAACGTTCGCTGAACCGTTGTTGAGGATACACTCTTGGTAGCCCCTTGGTTCATCTGGGCGGTCAGTTGCTACAGTTGCACGTCTATTTGCCCGAACGCATCTCCGTAGCCTTCGTTCGCCTCTGTCATCTATAGCCCGTGGTGCACCACATGTTCCACGCCTGATTTTGAATAGTGCCATTTTGCCATGCACGGTATACTTTCACCACGGCGGCACAGAATTAGCCGTTTCCGAAATGCTTCCACCCTTGGCCCGAAAGCCAATAATCATGCCCTTTTGGACGTCGGATAAATCGCTACGTTTCTGCATTACGCCAACGATTGAAATGCTTTCCGATGCCCTAGGACATCCTTTATATACACTCCACTGTAATGTGCTGCCACCTGCCTTCTGTGATTGGTTATTTCACGTTGACGTCGAAAGTAGATGGTGGTCACATTATTGTGACCGGACTGTGTAGAATTGTTATGAAATAAAGCTCATTGTAGTTTATCATCCCTTGTGCTGTAGCAAAAGGCTTCAGTTGTCAACTTGGTCCAGGTTGCATCTCAGCCTAACTAAAATCTCCACTAATATGGCTGCTAGAAAAGCGAAGCTTAATCACGCGTGAATATTCCCTGTATCTCATGTCAGTGTCATCAAGCATCGCGATATAAACTTGTTCCCAAATCTTAACAGATTCTTACACTTTTCTTTCTTAAACCTGTGATGAAGATTGATATTTTAACGGCTGAGACAGCTTACATGCGCCTGAAATAATGACCCCACTGAGAACGAAGGATGCCAAAAATAAATCTTAACAACTTATGCTATGCCACGTAATATTAGTTTTAATTGTGGTTTAGGCCACATATATCGCGATCAATTTGGAACTTCTTTCATTCAAACCATATAAGGATTTTAGTAAAAAATAAAATAAAAAAAACCCCTGATATTAATATGCCAATTTAAATGCAATACATACTTTTCTTTCAGTCTTCTGACAATTCGTGTCTTATGAATTGCTTAACTAAATAGAATTGTTATAAAATATAAAATTCAGTGTAATTCCTTGTGCCTTGCGCTGTAGCAGAAGCTTTCAGTTTCCATCTGGGTCCAGGTTGGATTTCAACCTAACCATATACTACGATAAATTTGCCACCACGGAGAAAATACTTCTATCGCACGCATATGTACTCATACATGAACAGTATCACGTTTTAATGGCAATAATGCATCGCGATATAAATTTGATCAAAAATCTTCAAGGGTTTTTACACATTTCTTTTTTGTTATCCGTGGTTCAGATCAATATTAAAATGTTTGATTGGCTGACACAAGTGCTGAAATAATAGGCTCAGTAATATTGCACAGTGGAAGCAATGGAAATTAAAATAAATCTTATAATCTTTCAAGGTGCCATGTGATATTTGTTTAAAGTGTAGTGTAGGATGCACAGATTCGGATCAGTGTCAACTATTTCAGTTTAAACGAATTAATAATTTCAGTAATAGGTATAAATTAGTTTGAAGAAAAAAAAACTAAATTATTCATTCCCTCTGCCGTAACGTCAAATGCCAGTTGTAATTCTGACCCCATGCTAAGTAACAATCTAACCAAAACGTTCGCTACATTGATGCTCGAAAAATAAACCTATTATCTTATATATATATATATATATATATATATATATATATATGGACAACGAATTTAAGGAATACTTCTATATATCAAAAGAATATTACATAAATATAAGCATCTAATGATTGATATGTCAATTTTAACGCAATACATACTTTTATTTCAGTGTTCTATCAGTTAATTTACTCGCGGATGCTTGGAAATGTTATTAAATAACGTCCATTACCAAGAATAATGACGGGTGACATACATGACAGCTTGCTTATTATATTAATAGATTTTACCGAGCATGGTGGGTGAGCAGTAAAAGTCTGGTGTCGCATTCGGGAGGACTCTGATTTGAATCTTTGTCTGGCCATTCAGATTTGGGTTTTCCATGGTTTCCTCAAATCACTCCAAGTGAATGCCAGGATTGTTCCTTTAAGAAGCCATGTCTGAATTCATTGCTGTTCCTTGTCCCCAGTCTTACCCCACCTCTAATGACATTGATATCGGCATAGCGTAAAGCTACAAGGAAAAAATGACATTTTAAGTTTTATTTTATGTTTTTTAAGCAACATTTGCAGTTTGTATCAATAATGCATCTTTTATTGGGACACAATATTTTAGCAAAAGCTGAAAATTTAAGTTTAGTAAAAGATTGTATTCGTGAAAATGACACCTCAGTAGCTCACGTGTGTTCAGATTGTCACGAGTATGCTCATGGTATCTGTGGAGAAAGTAATTAGAATGAGGGATTTGGTGCATATGGTAATTGTTGTAAGTTCTGTTTAAGAAAGAACAGCATCAGTGTTGTACCAGCCATGAGAAACAGGCATATAAAATGATTTCACTGTCCAACTAAAAATTTCTTGCAGTTGAAATTGGTTCTAATTTTTACTTGAAGTTGATGAGGACATGCAGCTTACAGAAATGTTTTAGCTGTTATGAGACTTAATTCATGTTGCTATCAGTAAATAAGGAAGATCTTCTTGATAGACTTTATACTCATAATGATTTTGCAATTTCAGAGATTAACTTTATTAACATTCAGGAAGTCCCTCAACTCCTTTAACACTTTGCTTCGCATATATTTTGCTGTCTGGATTTTAGCATGGCTTTATGATGTGTCACTGTAAAAGATATTGTATTGATAAAAATGTAGATGTTGCTTAAAGAACATAAAATGTAACTAAAATTGTCATGGTAATAGTTCCGGTAAAAATAAACAATTCTGCAACATTCTTGATAATTTTGTTACCAACTTATTGTTTTAATAATTTACTGTCAACTTATTTCAGACAATGATTAAAATTTAAAGAACGATAATAAAAGTTGTATTATTTTCTTAACTAATTATTAATATCCTGAAGGTGCAGTTACAACCTGTCCGTTATATCATGGTTGCATCAGCTAACATTCAGAATGTGTTGTAGCATTTCTTAATAACCACAATGCCTTGTCATCAAATATCATGAGAGCCATGTCACAAATTTTGTGTTGTGGTAATTTTGAGTTAGCCACAATAAGCTCCGCCACTTTTTGTTAGTGCCATAGTGCGAATAATATGTTGTGACCATTTAAAAAAAAAAAAAACCACAGAATAGTCATTTTTTTCTCTCACTGAGAGTTTAAATTTCGTTCTTTGAGCTGAACATATATAATTTTGTATTGATTATTCAATAGATTATATCATAAAGCTAATAAAATGTATCCATTGTTCCATATTTCCATATCCATATTTTCTGATGCCTTTAATGGTGAAATTTGCACTTTAACTGCTCAAATTGCCGACTACTGGCCGAGGCTGCCTGCAAGTTGCATGGCTGTAAGTACTGCCCCAGCACTCACTCATGTGCACCCAAGCTATAATTCCTCCATTGGTCCCAAGCCATCAATAGTGCACAGCTTAACTGAAGTCTTGTTTCACTGGTCTGTCTTTAGCCTCATCTCGGAGTATGCCCACTTCGAGTTGATTGATGGAAAAAGAATGAATAGTCTTTCTTAGAGGTAGTTCCAAACAAGTTGCTCTTTTTGTAGAATGTCTTTTTTGCTTAGTTAATTTCTCTCTAACTGTTCTTTAGCTGTTGGCATTTTTTAGTAACCAAACACATCATCTCACAGGCAAGCATTGCCTTCTTGTTAAAACATACTTTGAGAAGCTGCTGGCTGCCCCATATTTGTGATCATTACTAGTTCCTCATCTTTCCTTTTCTAGAAAGTCAGTCTTATTTTGTGCAGTTTCACTTCCCTGCTGTGAGTTTCATAAATAAGTGATTCCCTTTCATTTTATGCAACAAGTAAAAGTTGTAGAAATGGTAAGTTAATGGAACTGTCGAATTAGTGTGATGTTCCAGAACTATTTGTGTGAATAGTAAATTTGAAAAATATGTTAACAAGTGTAAATTATCTTTTGGATATGGCAGTTATTGCAGCCTTTTTCATGTAAAGTTCTGTTTTTTGTACAGCGAATGTAGCACCAAATCTAGTTTAGGTTGTTTTTCTCATAGGCCTAAGTAATAAAACTTTTAATTTTTTGTAGATCAGTAGAGTGACATTGAAATAAACATAGATCTGCTTGCTGTCTATTAAAAAGAGACAAATAATGACCCAAACAGTACTGTTATTTTTTTTTTTTCTGCAGAATAATATAATTCAGAATGAAATAGCCCTCTGAAGTGGGAAGTAAAAATTTAGTCTTTTCATGTACAAGAAATTATAAATTTCAGCAAAAAACTACCAATGTATTTTTTCATAGAATTTGCTCAACTCGGTTATTCAATTTTCAGTGAGTGAACCACTGAACTCGTTTTAAAAAAATCATATGTTTATACTATAGATTAAGAAAAAAAGGGGTTTAAATAAAAATTCACACCTTTTAATAAATTTGCTCTCCAATACTAGAATTGGAGATTCTATGATAACCTTGACGCCCCAATTTGATGATGGATTCCCCATATATATATATAGTACCTGGATGACCGATCTTCACTCTGCATCTTTCGATTTCTGTTCAGTATGTAAGATTTCATCAGAAACCTTACGACAAGTTTGTGAGAAATTAATTTTATCTATTTACAAGAGTTGCTCATATAATAGTATTAGATTGGGCAGATTAAATACATAGACTGTATAAAAACCTAACCTGAAGGTTGGTTGGATCCTCCAGAAGGAGGCATACTAAGCCATTGTATCAGAGGCAGAATGGTCAGTTCGATTCCCCTGGGACCTACAATTTAACGTAGATTCCGAACCACAAAACGTCCCAGCATGTTCATATGATCAAATACAAATCTTAAACATTCTTGCCCCTCCGGGATTTGAACACGGGATCGTAGCCAGAATTTTTTGAGAGCCAGCGCAGAAACTACTTTTTTCCCCGCTAATTCCGTTTGAGCTGTCAAACGGCTCCATATTTGACATATATTCAATACATTTATTTCCTTCTTACATAAAATGTTTTACAATTAAACTGGTAGTATTTAATGATATCCGGTTGCAGTGCAAAGTACAGCTAGTAGAAAAAACTGTTAAATCTGGTTGAAACCACGGCTAGCTGCTTCATTAACACTTTAAGGAAAAAGTGTTCACGAAAGCCATAAAATATGTAACAAAGTTGTAATTAGCGCCAAAACATATGATTACGCACGTTACTGCCTATGCATTAATAGACATCTTGAGCCATCTCTGACGTTTTTATAGTCAGAATTTGTTGTGGCAGCAGTTTTCTTTACTCAGAATCCACTAAGCATCATGGAATGTTAGTAGTCATTCTGGTCCAAGTTCCCATTCAACCTAAACACAACAAGATTAGGAACATTGCTGACGGCGGCAATATACGTCCCAAGCCGCCTGTGACATTATTATAGTTAAAATTCAGTATTACAGGCACCTTATTCACTCAAAAACCATGATACACCATGGAATATTAGTCTCCATGCAGGTCCAGGCTGCATTTAAACATAACCACACAATCCGCTACTACAGCTCCTTCAAAATCAACACATTCGCGGTAAAGATGGCTGCTCATCTTGGCTAATACCATACGTAATCCGACGATTTGCATTGTGTTGCTCTTGTCTTACCTGTTTTGTCGACTTCACATACACTTTTTCCTGAATACTAATGCCCGAAATAACAATTTTTTCTACTGGTCGTACTTTGCACAGCACCCTGATAACCACTATTTACAATTCAGTAATATATTCAGTAATATTTAAGTTTGTGTTAAATACACATGCGGTCAAAAAATAAACGATGATTACATTATAGGCCTTAACTGTTAATATCATTGTCAAAGAAGTTAAAGAATCACTTTTGACAAAACCAATTTTTAAATATATTTCTAAATGTTTTACAAGGGTCAGCTAGTGTACAAGGCTTCCTATGCAACCAAAGATAAAACAGCAGACACTTTTCAGTTTGGAAAAAAGAGCATTTCACAAAGCCACTATCTATTTTTTTAAATATCTACTTTTTAAATGTTTTACAATTAAACTGGCAATATTTAATGATAATTGAGGACGTGGGTTGTAAGGGGTATGTAGAAATGAAGAGGTTAGCACAGGATAGGAAGGGATGGAGGATTGCATCAAACCAGTCTAAAGGCTGACGACAGCAAAAAAATAAGAAAAGAAAAAAAAATTTAATGATAAAAACTTTTTGCAATTCAGTAATATTGATGATTGATATATGGTTCATTTAAAAATACAAATTTCTTGAAAACAAAGAGAAAATATTAGTAGGCTTCCTGGAACCTGAATCGCCTACGAGATGGCGTTAGAGCTGTTTTCGAGATACCAAGAGCAAAAATTATTTGTATTTTTTAAAATTGGGTTTTTACAGGAAAGACAACTATTTATATAAACTTATAAAGCAAAATATTATCTAAATATGAAGTTTCATCCAAATTGTTAGAGCCGTTTTCGAGATCCAATAAATATATATATACACACACACACACACACACACACACAAGAATTTCTCGTTTAAAGATATATATATAAGATTTTAGGTTGGAATGTGGCTTGGACCAGAAGAAATATTCCGCAAAATTTGATGACTGGTACTAATGTAACTTCATGAGACAAACTGAAAGTGAACAATAAATTTTTTCGCTTAGTTCTCGAGATATGCTACCTCTAAGTTCAGATGTGGCTTAGATCTAAAAAATTTCGCCAAAGCCACAAGAAACTACACGCTGGACATGTACAGTGTGTGTTTTGTTTTCATATTACCGTTTGTGGTTGGATTAAAATGAGGCCTGAACGAGCGAGAAGGAAAACTTCGCCAATGGCACAAGGAATTATATTTGTAACAAGATTTGATAGCCAATATCTCGAGAACTAAGCGAAATATCTCAGGGCACCCTCTTGCCCTTGGGGTTGGAAACGGCCCCTAAAGGCGGATGAATCAGAAATGATCAACGGCATGGGGATGCAGAAGGCAACAGGAAACCACTGCATTAAAGACCCAAAGGGTATCCCGAGGACATGTAATCCTCAAATTAGATATATCATGATGGCTTCTTCCTGGGTAAAATATTCCGGAGGTAAAATAGTCCCCCAATCGGATCTCCGGGTGGGGACTGCTCAGGGAGGATCATCAGAATGGATAGAAACATTCTACGAGTCGGAGCGTGGAATGTTAGAAGTCTGAATAGGGCAGGTAGGTTAGAAAACTTAAAAAGGGAGATGGAACAACTTAAGTTAGATGTTGTTGGGATTAGCGAGATTAAATGGAAGGACGCACAGGATTTCCGGTCTGGGGAACACAGGATAATTAGCACACAAGCTGTCAATGGAGTCACTGGTGTAGAATTTGTACTGAACAAGAAAGTATGGAAACGGGTGAGTTATTATGAACAGTTTAGTGACAGGATTATTTTGATGAGGTTAGAAACTAAGCCCGTCCCAACCACATTAGTACAAGTATATATGCCAACATCACAGGAAGATGACGAAGAAATAGAAAAAATATACGCTGAAATTGAAGAATTAATCCAATATGTGAAAGGGGAGGAAAATCTAATTATCATGGGTGATTGGAATGCAATAGTGGGGGAAGGAAAAGAGGGGAATACTGTAGGAAGTTTTGGTCTAGTAGAAAGAAATGAGCGAGGAAGCAGGTTGCTAGAATTTTGTGAAAGATATAAGCTAGTAGTGGCAAACACACTGTTTAAGAACCA
>JARYHS010013630.1:372084703-372558786 GCA_031002005.1 Vandiemenella viatica
CCCTGTGCCGCCATTTCTCTAATCCCAAACTGATCTTCACCTACTATATTTCTACTACATTTTCCATTCTTCCATGTATTATTCTGGTCAGTAATTTTGAAGCATGATATGTTATGGTGCAATAATGCTCACATTTGTCAGCTTGTCTTTAGTTGGAAATGTGAAGATGACACTTTTATTAAAATCAGTTGGAATTTCTCATGCTTCATAACTTTTCATAACTATACTAGCTCCAAAGCCCGTCAAAAATGACGGGTTTAATGTATAGTCTTATGCTAATTTATTTCTCTGCAGTTTCTTAACTAAATACACAGTCCAGTCATACCTCTCAAAAACCAGAATAACCACCTTTGGCAGAGCGGACCGCTGCGAGGCGTGCAGGAAGAGATCAATTAGGTTTCTGAAGGTGTTCACTGGGATGTTGAGCCATGCCGACTCCAGTGCCGTGGCCAGCTGCGCTAGATTACGCGGTTGAGGATCCATGGCGCGAACAACCCGATCGAGGTGGTCCCACAGATTCTCGATTGGGTTTAAATCCGGTGAGTTTGCTGGCCAGGGGAGTAAGGTAAACTCATCCTGGTGCTCTTCGAACCACGCACATACACTGCGAGCTGTATGACACCTCGCATTGTCCTGCTGGTAGATGCCATTTCATTCATGTAGGGGTGGACATGGTCCGCAAGGACAGATACGTACTTGTGCTGATCCATCGTGCCTTCCACAATGATGAGTTCACCCAGTGAATGCCAAAAACATTCCCCAAACCATAATGCTCCTCCTCCACCCTGGATCCTTCCGGCAATTGTTGCAGGGTGTTTGCTTTCAGACGTTTCACGCCGTATGCGCCAACGTCCATCTGTCCGATGGAGCATAAAACGTGATTCATCGGAAAAAGCCACCTGTCGCCACTCTGTGGACGTCCAGTTGCGGTACTGGCGTGCAAATTCCAGCCTTCGTCGCCGATGAACAGCAGTCAGCATAGGTGCATTAACCAGGCGTCTGCTGCGGAGGCCCATGCGCAGCAACGTTCGCTGAACCGTTGTTGAGGATACACTCTTGGTAGCCCCTTGGTTCATCTGGGCGGTTAGTTGCTCTACAGTTGCACGTCTATTTGCCCGAACGCATCTCCGTAGTCTTCGTTTCGTCTCTGTCATCTATAGCCCTGGTGCACCACATGTTCCACACTGCCGATTTTGAATAGTGCCATTTTGCCGTGCACGGTATACTTTCACCACGGCGGCACATGAATTAGCCGTTTCCGAAATTCTTCCACCCTTGGCCCGAAAGCCAATAATCATGCCCTTTTGGACGTCGGATAAATCGCTACGTTTCTGCATTACGCCAACGATTGAAATGCTTTCCGATGCCCTAGGACATCCTTTATATACACTCCACTGTATGTGCTGCCACCTGTCTTCTGTAATTGGTTATTTCACGTTGACGTCGAAAGTAGATGGTGGTCACATTATTGTGACCGGACTGTGTAGAATTGTTATGAAATAAAGCTCATTGTAGTTTTATCATCCCTTGTGCTGTAGCAAAAGGCTTCAGTTGTCAACTTGGTCCAGGTTGCATCTCAGCCTAACTAAAATCTCCACTAATATGGCTGCTAGAAAAGCGAAGCTTCAATCACGCGTGAATTAATACATTCCCTGTATCTCATGTCAGTTCATCAAGCATCGCGATATAAACTTGTTCCCAAATCTTAACAGATTCTTACACTTTTCTTTCTTAACCTGTGATGAAGATTGATATTTTAACGGCTGAGACAGCTTACATCGCCTGAATAATGACCCCTGAGAACGAAGGATGCCAAAAATAATCTTAACAACTTATGCTATGCCACGTAATATTTAATTGTGGTTTAGGCCACATATATCGCGATCAATTTGGAACTTCTTTCATTCAAACCATATAAGGATTTTAGTAAAAAATAAAATAAAAAACCCTGATATTAATATGCCATTTAAATGCAATACATACTTTTCTTTCAGTCTTCTGACAATTCGTGTCTTATGAATTGCTTAACTAATAGAATTGTTATAAAATAAAATTCAGTGTAATTCCTTGTGCCTTGGCGCTGGGTCCAGGTTGGATTTCAACCTAACCATATACTACGATAAATTTGCCACAGAGAACAATACTTCTATCGCAACGCATATTAATACATGAACAGTATCCGTTTTAATGGCAATAATGCATCGCGATATAAATTTGATCAAAATCTTCAAGGGTTTTTACACATTTCTTTTTGTTATCCGTGGTTCAGATCAATATTAAAATGTTTGATTGCTGACACAAGTGCTGAAATAATAGGCTCAGTAATATTGCACAGTGGAAGCAATGGAAATTAAAATAAATCTTATACTATCTTTCAAGGTGCCATGTGATATTTGTTTAAAGTGTAGTGTAGGATGCACAGATTCGGATCAGTGTGAAACTATTTCAGTTTAAACGAATTAATAATTTCAGTAATAGGAATAAATTAGTTTGAAGAAAAAAAAACTAAATTATTCATTCCCTCTGCCGTAACGTCAAATGCCAGTTGTAATTCTGACCCCATGCTAAGTAACAATCTAACCAAAACGTTCGCTACATTGATGCTCGAAAAATAAACCTATTATCTTATATATATATATATATTATATATATATATATATGGACAACGAATTTAAGGAATACTTCTATATATCAAAAGAATATTACATAAATAAAGCATCTAATGATTGATATGTCAATTTTAACGCAATACATACTTTTATTTCAGTGTTCTATCAGTTAATTTACTCGCGGATGCTTGGAAATGTTATTAAATAACGTCCATTACCAGAATAATGACGGGTGACATACATGACAGCTTGCTTATTATATTAATAGATTTTACCGAGCATGGTGGGTGAGCAGTAAAAGTCTGGTGTCGCATTCGGGAGGACTCTGATTTGAATCTTTGTCTGGCCATTCAGATTTGGGTTTTCCATGGTTTCCTCAAATCACTCCAAGTGAATGCCAGGATTGTTCCTTTAAGAAGCCATGTCTGAATTCATTGCTGTTCCTTGTCCCCAGTCTTACCCCACCTCTAATGACATTGATATCGGCATAGCGTAAAGCTCAAGGAAAAAATGACATTTTAAGTTTTATTTTATGTTTTTTAAGCAACATTTGCAGTTTGTATCAATAATGCATCTTTTATTGGGACACAATATTTTAGCAAAAGCTGAAAATTTAAGTTTAGTAAAAGATTGTATTCGTGAAAATGACACCTCGTAGCTCACGGTGTTCAGATTGTCACGAGTATGCTCATGGTATCTGTGGAGAAAGTAATTAGAATGAGGGATTTGGTGCATATGGTAATTGTGTGTAAGTTCTGTTTAAGAAAGAACAGCATCAGTGTTGTACCAGCCATGGAAACAGGCATATAAAATGATTTCACTGTCCACTAAAATTTCTTGCAGTTGAAATTGGTTCTAATTTTTACTTGAAGTTGATGAGACATGCAGCTTACAGAAATGTTTTAGCTGTTATGAGACTTAATTCATGTTGCTATCAGTAAATAAGGAAGATCTTCTTGATAGACTTTATACTCATAATGATTTTGCAATTTCAGAGATTAACTTTATTAACATTCAGGAAGTCCCTCAACTCCTTTAACACTTGCTTCGCATATATTTTGCTGTCTGATTTTGCATGGCTTTATGATGTGTCACTGTAAAAGATATTGTATTGATAAAAATGTAGATGTTGCTTAAAGACATAAATGTAACAAATAATTGTCATGGTAATAGTTCCGGTAAAAATAAACAATTCTGCAACATTCTTGATAATTTTGTTACCAACTTATGTTTTAATAATTTACTTCACTTAATTTCAGACAATGATTAAATTTAAAGAACGATAATAAAAGTTGTATTATTTTCTTAACTAATTATTAATATCCTGAAGGTGCAGTTACAACCTGTCCGTTATATCATGGTTGCATCAGCTAACATTCAGAATGTGTTGTAGCATTTCTTAATAACCACAATGCCTTGTCATCAAATATCATGAGAGCCATGTCACAAATTTTGTGTTGTGGTAATTTTGAGTTAGCCACAATAAGCTCCCGCCACTTTTGTTAGTGCCATAGTGCGAATAATATGTTTGTGACCATTTAAAAAAAAAAAAAAAACCACAGAATAGTCATTTTTTTCTCTCACTGAGAGTTTAAATTTCGTTCTTGAGCTGAACATATATAATTTTGTATTGATTATTCAATAGATTATATCATAAAGCTAATAAAATGTATCCATTGTTCCATATTTCCATATCCATATTTTCTGATGCCTTTAATGGTGAAATTTGCACTTTAACTGCTCAAATTGCCGACTACTGGCCGAGGCTGCCTGCAAGTATTGCATGGCTGTAAGTACTGCCCCAGCACTCACTCATGTGCACCCAAGCTATAATTCCTCCATTGGTCCCAAGCCATCAATAGTGCACAGCTTAACTGAAGTCTTGTTTCACTGGTCTGTCTTTAGCCTCATCTCGGAGTATGCCCACTTCGAGTTGATTGATGGAAAAAGAATGAATAGTCTTTCTTAGAGGTAGTTCCAAACAAGTTGCTCTTTTTGTAGAATGTCTTTTTTGCTTAGTTAATTTCTCTCTAACTGTTCTTTAGCTGTTGGCATTTTTTAGTAACCAAACACATCATCTCACAGGCAAGCATTGCCTTCTTGTTAAAACATACTTTGAGAAGCTGCTGGCTGCCCCATATTTGTGATCATTACTAGTTCCTCATCTTTCCTTTTCTAGAAAGTCAGTCTTATTTTGTGCAGTTTCACTTCCCTGCTGTGAGTTTCATAAATAAGTGATTCCCTTTCATTTTATGCAACAAGTAAAAGTTGTAGAAATGGTAAGTTAATGGAACTGTCGAATTAGTGTGATGTTCCAGAACTATTTGTGTGAATAGTAAATTTGAAAAATATGTTAACAAGTGTAAATTATCTTTTGGATATGGCAGTTATTGCAGCCTTTTTCATGTAAAGTTCTGTTTTTTGTACAGCGAATGTAGCACCAAATCTAGTTTAGGTTGTTTTTCTCATAGGCCTAAGTAATAAAACTTTTAATTTTTTGTAGATCAGTAGAGTGACATTGAAATAAACATAGATCTGCTTGCTGTCTATTAAAAAGAGACAAATAATGACCCAAACAGTACTGTTATTTTTTTTTCTGCAGAATAATATAATTCAGAATGAAATAGCCCTCTGAAGTGGGAAGTAAAAATTTAGTCTTTTCATGTACAAGAAATTATAAATTTCAGCAAAAAACTACCAATGTATTTTTTCATAGAATTTGCTCAACTCGGTTATTCAATTTTCAGTGAGTGAACCACTGAACTCGTTTTAAAAAAATCATATGTTTATACTATAGATTAAGAAAAAAAGGGGTTTAAATAAAAATTCACACCTTTTTAATAAATTTGCTCTCCAATACTAGAATTGGAGATTCTATGATAACCTTGACGCCCCAATTTGATGATGGATTCCCCATATATATATATATAGTACCTGGATGACCGATCTTCACTCTGCATCTTTCGATTTCTGTTCAGTATGTAAGATTTCATCAGAAACCTTACGACAAGTTTGTGAGAAATTAATTTTATCTATTTACAAGAGTTGCTCATATAATAGTATTAGATTGGGCAGATTAAATACATAGACTGTATAAAAACCTAACCTGAAGGTTGGTTGGATCCTCCAGAAGGAGGCATACTAAGCCATTGTATCAGAGGCAGAATGGTCAGTTCGATTCCCCTGGGACCTACAATTTAACGTAGATTCCGAACCACAAAACGTCCCAGCATGTTCATATGATCAAATACAAATCTTAAACATTCTTGCCCCTCCGGGATTTGAACACGGGATCGTAGCCAGAATTTTTTGAGAGCCAGCGCAGAAACTACTTTTTTCCCCGCTAATTCCGTTTGAGCTGTCAAACGGCTCCATATTTGACATATATTCAATACATTTATTTCCTTCTTACATAAAATGTTTTACAATTAAACTGGTAGTATTTAATGATATCCGGTTGCAGTGCAAAGTACAGCTAGTAGAAAAAACTGTTAAATCTGGTTGAAACCACGGCTAGCTGCTTCATTAACACTTTAAGGAAAAAGTGTTCACGAAAGCCATAAAATATGTAACAAAGTTGTAATTAGCGCCAAAACATATGATTACGCACGTTACTGCCTATGCATTAATAGACATCTTGAGCCATCTCTGACGTTTTTATAGTCAGAATTTGTTGTGGCAGCAGTTTTCTTTACTCAGAATCCACTAAGCATCATGGAATGTTAGTAGTCATTCTGGTCCAAGTTCCCATTCAACCTAAACACAACAAGATTAGGAACATTGCTGACGGCGGCAATATACGTCCCAAGCCGCCTGTGACATTATTATAGTTAAAATTCAGTATTACAGGCACCTTATTCACTCAAAAACCATGATACACCATGGAATATTAGTCTCCATGCAGGTCCAGGCTGCATTTAAACATAACCACACAATCCGCTACTACAGCTCCTTCAAAATCAACACATTCGCGGTAAAGATGGCTGCTCATCTTGGCTAATACCATACGTAATCCGACGATTTGCATTGTGTTGCTCTTGTCTTACCTGTTTTGTCGACTTCACATACACTTTTTCCTGAATACTAATGCCCGAAATAACAATTTTTTCTACTGGTCGTACTTTGCACAGCACCCTGATAACCACTATTTACAATTCAGTAATATATTCAGTAATATTTAAGTTTGTGTTAAATACACATGCGGTCAAAAAATAAACGATGATTACATTATAGGCCTTAACTGTTAATATCATTGTCAAAGAAGTTAAAGAATCACTTTTGACAAAACCAATTTTTAAATATATTTCTAAATGTTTTACAAGGGTCAGCTAGTGTACAAGGCTTCCTATGCAACCAAAGATAAAACAGCAGACACTTTTCAGTTTGGAAAAAAGAGCATTTCACAAAGCCACTATCTATTTTTTTAAATATCTACTTTTTAAATGTTTTACAATTAAACTGGCAATATTTAATGATAATTGAGGACGTGGGTTGTAAGGGGTATGTAGAAATGAAGAGGTTAGCACAGGATAGGAAGGGATGGAGGATTGCATCAAACCAGTCTAAAGGCTGACGACAGCAAAAAAATAAGAAAAGAAAAGAAAAAAAAATTTAATGATAAAAACTTTTTGCAATTCAGTAATATTGATGATTGATATATGGTTCATTTAAAAATACAAATTTCTTGAAAACAAAGAGAAAATATTAGTAGGCTTCCTGGAACCTGAATCGCCTACGAGATGGCGTTAGAGCTGTTTTCGAGATACCAAGAGCAAAAATTATTTGTATTTTTTAAAATTGGGTTTTTACAGGAAAGACAACTATTTATATAAACTTATAAAGCAAAATATTATCTAAATATGAAGTTTCATCCAAATTGTTAGAGCCGTTTTCGAGATCCAATAAATATATATATACACACACACACACACACACACACACACAAGAATTTCTCGTTTAAAGATATATATATATATATAAGATTTTAGGTTGGAATGTGGCTTGGACCAGAAGAAATATTCCGCAAAATTTGATGACTGGTACTAATGTAACTTCATGAGACAAACTGAAAGTGAACAATAAATTTTTTCGCTTAGTTCTCGAGATATGCTACCTCTAAGTTCAGATGTGGCTTAGATCTAAAAAATTTCGCCAAAGCCACAAGAAACTACACGCTGGACATGTACAGTGTGTGTTTTGTTTTCATATTACCGTTTGTGGTTGGATTAAAATGAGGCCTGAACGAGCGAGAAGGAAAACTTCGCCAATGGCACAAGGAATTATATTTGTAACAAGATTTGATAGCCAATATCTCGAGAACTAAGCGAAATATCTCAGGGCACCCTCTTGCCCTTGGGGTTGGAAACGGCCCCTAAAGGCGGATGAATCAGAAATGATCAACGGCATGGGGATGCAGAAGGCAACAGGAAACCACTGCATTAAAGACCCAAAGGGTATCCCGAGGACATGTAATCCTCTCAAATTAGATATATCATGATGGCTTCTTCCTGGGTAAAATATTCCGGAGGTAAAATAGTCCCCCAATCGGATCTCCGGGTGGGGACTGCTCAGGGAGGAGTCATCAGAATGGATAGAAACATTCTACGAGTCGGAGCGTGGAATGTTAGAAGTCTGAATAGGGCAGGTAGGTTAGAAAACTTAAAAAGGGAGATGGAACAACTTAAGTTAGATGTTGTTGGGATTAGCGAGATTAAATGGAAGGACGCACAGGATTTCCGGTCTGGGGAACACAGGATAATTAGCACACAAGCTGTCAATGGAGTCACTGGTGTAGAATTTGTACTGAACAAGAAAGTATGGAAACGGGTGAGTTATTATGAACAGTTTAGTGACAGGATTATTTTGATGAGGTTAGAAACTAAGCCCGTCCCAACCACATTAGTACAAGTATATATGCCAACATCACAGGAAGATGACGAAGAAATAGAAAAAATATACGCTGAAATTGAAGAATTAATCCAATATGTGAAAGGGGAGGAAAATCTAATTATCATGGGTGATTGGAATGCAATAGTGGGGGAAGGAAAAGAGGGGAATACTGTAGGAAGTTTTGGTCTAGTAGAAAGAAATGAGCGAGGAAGCAGGTTGCTAGAATTTTGTGAAAGATATAAGCTAGTAGTGGCAAACACACTGTTTAAGAACCATGCAAGAAGAATATACACCTGGAAACGTCCTGGGGATACAGGCAGATATCAGCTAGATTATATCATGGTCAAACAGAGATTCAGGAATCAAGTTGTAGACTGTAAAGCGTACCCAGGAGCAGACATAGACTCAGACAATAATTTGATAGTAATGAAGCGCAGGCTGAAATTCAAGCGAATAAGGAAGTAGCATAAGCAGAACAAACTGGCAGTGAATAAACTGAAACAATCTAGCACAAGAGAAAAATTTGCAGAAATGGTAGACTTAGGTCTAAGAATTAACTGTGAAAGAAGATCAACTGAGGACGAATGGAATGCATTAAAGGCCGAAATAATGAAAGATGGCAAAGAAAAGTTAGGCTTTAGGGAACAAGCTGCCCGAAAACCTTGGATCAAAGAAGAAATTTTGCAGCTGATGGATCAGAAGAGAAGGTACAAACATGCTCAGGATGAAGCAGAAAGAGAGCAGTACAGGCAATTTAGTAATCAAATAAATAGGAAATTCAAAATAGCAAAAGAAAAATGGCTACAAGAAAAGTGTGAAGAAGTTGAAAAGGAAATGCTCGTAAGAAAAGTAGATGTTGCATATAGAAAGATCAAACAGAATTTTGGAGAAATGAAGAAAAGAGGTGTGAAAATTAAAGTTGCCAATGGAAAACCTCTTTTAAGCTCATATGATAGAGCTAACCGATGGAAGGAATACATTAAGAAACTGTATGATGGGAAATACTGGAACAATAGTGTAATGGAAAAGGGAGGCGATATCAACACTGATGACTTAGGAGATCCTGTTTTGAGGACAGAATTTAATAAAGCTCTGAATGACTTGAAAGCAAATAAGGCATTTGGAATTGATAAAATCCCTGCAGAACTTCTTAAAAACCTAGGAGAGAAAGGAATCAAAAGATTATTCAAGCTGATATCAAAAAGTTATGAAACAGGAGAAATTCCAACTGATTTTAATAAAAATATCATCTTCACACTTCCAAAGAAAGCACAAGCTGACAAATGTGAGAATTATCGCACCATTAGTCTAACATCACATGCTTCAAAATTACTGACCAGAATAATATACAGAAGGATGGAAAGGGTAGTAGAAGAGATAGTAGATGAAGATCAGTTTGTGTTTAGGAAAAATCGCTGTACAAGGGAAGCAATTCTGTCTTTAAGATTAATACTTGAAGGGCAGATCAAGAAAAACAAAGATACTTTTATGGCATTTGTTGATTTAGAAAAAGCTTTTGATAATGTTAGGTGGGACAAAATGTTCAAAATTTTAAAGAAGTCAGGTCTAAAGTATCGAGATAGAAGAATACTCTTTAAACTATATAAGAATCAAGTGGCTGTAATAAATATAGAGAATCGCGAGAGACATGCATCAGTTAAAAAGGGTGTGAGACAAGGTTGTAGTCTATCACCGTTAATATTCAACTTGTATGTAGAAGAAGCAATGAAGAAAGTCAAAGAAAAATTTCCATGTGGCATAAGTTTTCACTGAGAAATAATCAGTATGCTACGATTTGCTGACGACATTGTCTTATTAGCAGAGAGCGCTGAGGATATTGAGAAGTTATTGAATGGCATGAACAAAATACTGAAGGAAGATTTTGGACTGAATATAAATCAAAGTAAAACAAAAGTGATGAAATGTAGCAGAAATGATACCAATACTAGCATTTTTTTTTTTTTTTTTTTTTTGGTAACAGTTTAACGTCCCTTTTTAACAACGTGGTCTTTAGAGACGGGAAAGGATGGGGGCAAGGAATGGGAAGGAATTCGGCCATGGCCTTTTTTAAAGGAAGCATCCCGGCATTCACCTGGAGTGATTTGGGGAAACCATGGAAAACCCAAATCTGGATGCCCGGACGGGGATTCGAACCGCCGTCCTCCCGAATGCGAGGCCAGAACGCTATCCGTTACACCACCACGCTCGGTCAATACTAGCAGATTTAATATAAAAATAGGATCGGATGCAATAGGAGAAGTGAGGGAGTTCTGTTACTTGGGAAGCAAAGTTACAACCGATGGCCGAAGCAGGAATGATGTTTAAAGCAGAATAGCAGTAGCAAAAAGAGCCTTCATGAAAAAGAGAAACCTTTTAGTTTCAAATATTGATCTAGGAATTAGAAAGAATTTTTTAAAACTCTATGTGTGGAGCACAGCACTTTACGGTAGCGAAACATGGACATTAGGAATACCGGAAAGAAAGAAACCTGAAGCATTTGAAATGTGGTGCTACAGAAGAATGCTGAAAATTAAGTGGACAGACAAAGTAAGAAATGAACGAGTTTTGGAAATGATGGGTGAGAAAAGAAGTTTATGGAAGAAGCTTACAGAAAGAAGAGACAGGCTGGTAGGTCATATTTTGCGACATGCTGGATTGGTTAATTTGTTAGTGGAGGGAACAGTCGAAGGTAAGAACTGTAGAGGAAGACAGAGATTAGAATATATGAAGCAGATAATTGAGGACGTGGGTTGTAAGGGGTATGTAGAAATGAAGAGGTTAGCACAGGATAGGATGGAGGATTGCATCAAACCAGTCTAAAGACTGAAGACAGCAAAAAAAAAAAAAAAAAAAAGCGAAATATCATAAAATTTTATTCTGCACTGATTTGTATCTCACAATTTCGGTTTACGGTTTCGATGGCAGGAGAATTTTGTTGTTTCATACAAAAAAATAGATGAAACAAAATTAAGGCAATACCCAACTGGATATCTCACATTTTCAATTGGCGAACCACTCCCTCATTTCAAGTTTCTCCCCAGGAATAGGATACTTAAACAGATTTTTTAAAGAACTATATGTGGTTACTGTTCCGAGTGTGGCCAGGAGAAAGATGTATCTTTTGGGATTGAAAATGTAACTGCTTCCTCAGATTTTACTTATCAAGGAAAAGTGTACCCGAAAGCCAGGTAATAGGTAACAAAGGTGTAATGCGGGCAGTTCTATCATTACCGTGGCGTCAAAATCTGATGATGAATTCTTCTAGAACTGGACGAAACAAATCGAAAATAAAGAAAACAATTTTTTGATATCATGCTTGGTTTCGCGATATAACATGTTAAAAATCAGTCATATGTATAGTTCCTTCTGCTTTTGGTGTTTTTTTTCTTCTTTTTTGGTCCAGGCCGTATTTCAACCTAGCAACAATCACTAAAAATAAAATAAAACACTTATAGTGCATTTCCGCCGCTTAGATATGGTGGGGGGGGGGGGGGAAATCTGTTTCAGGCCGGATCTCACCCTAATTTCCTCACTTTTGAGATACAATATCTCGAGAGCTAAGCGAGATATCAAAAAACCTTATTCTTTATTTTACATTTGTCTCGTCGAGTTACATACGAATTCAAAATCAAATTTGGCTATAGCGAAATTTTTCTCCTGGTCCAGGCCGTATTTCAACCTAACTACGTCAATTTTGAAATACGATATCTCGAGATATAAAAAAAAATATATCCTTTACTTTCAGTTTGTCTCGTCGAGTTCTATAAGAATCAATCATCAGATTGTGGCGCCACGGTAATGATAGAATCCCCGTAATGCGTGTCGACATTTATGGTAACGCATATTGCTTACTTGGCGGCAATAGACGTATTGATCCAATTCTGACTACATTATGGTCAAAAATTCTGCATGGCAGCCGTCTTGTTCAATTACAATCCACTATGCACCTTGGGAAATTAGTTTTGATTCTGGGTAAGGCAACATTTCAACCTTAACCACAACATGGTTACGCACATTACTGACTGGCAATAGACGTCATGGGCCGCTTCTGACGTCATTGTAGTCAGAACTCGGCAGGGCAGTCACCTTCTTTACTCGACATCAGCATGGAATATTAGTCTTCATTCTAGTCTAAAGAGCATTTCAATCTAATGACAACTCCTGCTAATGCAATTCCTTCAAAATCAGTACGTATTCCCCATGCGGAAGAGCACATCTCGATAATGATGGCTGCTACAGTTTGGGTAATAACGCATATAATAACCCGACGATTTGCATTATATTACTTCTATCTTTACCTGTGTTTTACCTCCCCCCCCCCCTCGGTTTCGCGTACACCACATTTTCTTTGATACTAATGCCTAAGAAACGTATGTGCTAACCATGTTTTTTTCAGCCTATATTTTTTTTACTGGCTGTGGTTTCCACAGCAGCCGTATATATTTTACATATCGTTGCAAACAAAAGCTGAATATTTTAACATTTCTTTGAAATGAGATTAATCAACACTAAATTGATTTCATTCCTACAATCGATTCATCACGTTCATACCAGAGATAATTTTATATCGTTTGTAATCTCAATAATTTTAACTATGTTTTATGTAGTGTAATGTCCTTGTATTTGTTATTTTCGCAAAAAAACATTTTTATAGTGTGAAGTAAACTGTAAGTGTGGAACATACTTGCTCACATGCCACCTGGAGTGAGGATATCTTTGATATATCAACGGACGTAAGAAATGCATTCAAGAATCACCACAGGCAGTAAGTAGTAAATACAAATTGTTGCCTGCGAATCAAATCAGTTTCAGTGCGTGTTTATGGTGTAGATACATGCACGGATAGAAAAATAAATAATGTAGGTTAATTTTTTGATAATCTCAGCATCTGTTTATTCTTCTCATTAATTGTTGATCGAAATGAGGCATTAGATCGAAAGTGTTCATAATAATATGCGTACACCAACTTTTCCTCACGAAACATGTTTTTTTTTCCCAATAGTATGATGTAAATACTTGTGGCATCGTTGGTCGGAAGATCCCGAAGAATATTAATGCGATGAAATAGGCTTAAGACGGATTTACACGGTTCACTTTTCGCAATCACTCCGGATGAATCACTCGCAGTGAAAGGAAAGTGGTCTGTGTAAACAGAGAATCATCCAAAGTGATCATCCAAGATGACGGATGAAAGAAGTTGACTCGGTTTTAACTTTTCGTTCTCTTTTGGTGTTTCACTCGGATGAATCATCAAAATATCGAAGTGAAACTTCCTGGATCGATCACAGTTGTTTGTTTCTGGTTGTTGTTGTTTTCAACAGATAATGGTTTTTAAATGGGGAGAAGCATTTTTAAAATCTTTCCATAACTAGTGTTTATAGAAAACAAAATGGGTGGAGTGGGACATTCTCCACCAGCAAAATACTGGTACTGACCTTTTGAAATTTGTTTTAACTGCTTCCTTATAATGTCCTCTTCACGTTGCTCACTCTCCTTTTCCGGAAAAGTCGCCACGAATTAAATTAAAAATGCCGAAATATGATACTGCAGCGCTGCTATTAGTTGCCGCCGGCGCTGCGAAATCAATGATAATCTCTTGAAATGTGGGTTTAAATTCGGGAACTGCACCACTTTCGGTACCTACCAGAAACTGGTACTAACCCGTTGAAATTTACATCAGTCGCTTCGTCAACATGTCCTCTTCACGTTTTGCGATCATACGTTGCGGAAAAGTCGCCAGGAATTTAATTAAAAATGCCGAAATATAAAAGGCTGAGCAACTGCTAAATGCTTTCAGCACTGCCAAAATAACATAAAAATTATAGGTACAGGGATCATTTCAATCTAAACAGTTTAGTTTTGTCATAGAAATCGTGGTTAGGTTGAAATACGGCCTGGACCAAATGTTAAAAAATTACGAAATTTTGGCTATGCAAACGCAAAGGCGTGTTTGTTTACAATGGAAGCAATCGATTAACTCTGGTTTCTCGTTGCTACGTAAGATGGCGGTCATCACCGTATTACAACTCCGATAAATATTGCGAGTTTGTCAATTTTGTGCGACTTTTTACAAAGGAGTAGAGCTGAAAACGCAAGAAAACATTACAACAAAGGATTAAATCAACATTTTAAGAGACTGTCACTGCTTTTTTCAACGTTGGCGGCATGTAACTGCTGTACGTCATGTCATATTTCGGCATTTTTAATTTAATTCTTTGTTGTAATATTTTCTTGCCGTTTTAGCTTCACTCCGTTGCAAAACGTCGCATAAAATTAACAGATACAAAAATTTTATCCGAAATGCAGTACTATAAGATTCACCATCTTGGAATCGATATAAGCAGTCAGAGATAATCGATTGCTTCAGTTGTAAACAAACATGGAGTATTTTCTTCCTCCATGTAAACAAATGCGCAGTTTGTCTCTGGTTTGCGACAGTGGCTGCCGCAGAACGAATTTCCCGTAAACTTTTTACTCTTGGTCCAGGCCGAATTTCAACCTAACCATGATCACTATGAAAAAACGAACCTATTTAGGTTGATATGAGCAAAGAGAGCCTTCATGAAAAAGATAAACCTTTTAGTTTCAAATATTGATCTAGGAATTAGAAAGAACTTTTTAAAACTCTATGTGTGGAGCACTTTACGGTAGCGAAACAATGACTTTAGGAATACCGGAAAGAAAGAAACTTGAAGCATTTTAAATGTGGTGCTACAGAAGAATGCTGAAAATTAGGTGGACAGACAAAGTAAGAAATAAACGAGTTTTGGAAATGATGGGTGAGAAAAGAAGTTTATGGAAGAAGCTTACAGGAAGAAGAGACAGGCTGGTAGGTCATATTTTGAGACATGATGGATTGGTTAATTTGTTAGTGGAGCGAACAGTCGAAGGTAAGAACTGTAGAGGTAGACAGAGATTAGAATATATGAAGCAGATAATTGAGGACGTGGTTTGTAAGGGGTATGTAGAAATAAAGAGGTTGGCACAGGATAGGAAGGGATGGAGGATTGCATCAAACCAGTCTTAAAGACTGAAGACAGCAAAAAAAAAAAAATAAAAAAAAAATAAAAAAAAATGATCCCTGTACCGATAATTTTTGAGTCAATTTTACAGTGCTGCTAACATTTCGCGGTTGCGGAGCATCCCATATTTTTGCATTTTTAATTTAATTCGTGGCGACTTTTCCGGAAAAGGAGAGTGCTAAACGTGAAGAAAACATTATAAGGAAGCAGTTAATCCAAATTTCAACAGGTCAGTAACAGTTTTTCACTGGTGGAGAATGTCCCACCCCACCCAATTTAAAACTTATAAAAATAAAAACATAAAAGATAGTACTAACGAGGACATTATTAAAGATATTAATTTCCCTCGTTTGACAATGGAAGACATCAAGTTCAAAATTAAAACTATCCGAACCAGGTGTTCTAGCGAATTAATGAAAGTTTCGAAATCAGAAAAATGTAGTGTAAACTGTGCTTCTAGGTAAAGTGAATGTGTTTCAAAGCAGTTATCAATTGCAAGTAACCTGAGAATAGTTTCTAGCTTCGGTTTAGCCTGAAATCGTTTTCTCATTAGTGTCCTGTTCTGTAATTAGTGGTGAGTTTTTTTATAGCAAGATTTCCTGATTCATTGGTTCTATGATTATTTTTATATACCATTTTGTCCTGCAATACCCATTTTATCACGATGCAAGATCAAATTTCTCGTCCACAAACTTCTCTTTTCTCAATTAACTTTCTTCATGATGTGACATTTAATTCCTTAGACTAGCTTTCTGAAAATTAAAAGTACAAGTTTGTTGCCATCTTGAAGTGAAGTGAATGGTTCATTTGTGATGGATGATGTGTGTAAACGAAAAGTGAATTCACTTTCACTGCGAGTGAATTATCCTGAGTGATTACGAAAAGTAATCATCACTGAGCGTCGTGACCTAGTAGAATTTCTTGACCATTCGATACCATAGTACAACTTACCATGATACGGGCTATTAACGTGCTGGTGGCGAGTGATGTTGAATGGCTCTCATGAAAGCAAGCTTCCTCGTTCTATACAGCAGTTATAGTTTTGGTTCAGGCTACCTAGATAGCGAAACATGTAGGTCATACTTATCCGCATTGAGTATGACGTCAGTGACATGGCGCCAATGAAGAAAATGTGTGAAAGCTGCGTGTGTCATGCTATAATACCACGGAATTGCAGTTGCCATTCTGTTTCAGGATACATTACAAACTCCTCTATTGCCGGTTGAACTATAAATTTTATGGTTCAAGTTTACGTCGCGATGCACGACGTTGCTAACTTAGGATAAAATGATTGTATCAATGCGCATGTGATTGAGGCTTTGAATTTGTAGCGCCAATATTAGCGGAGATTGTGGTTAGGTTGAAATTCAGCCTGGACCATAATGAAAACTGAACCTTTTTGTTACAACCAATGGTACGAGGAATTTAGTTATCAGTTATTTAAGCAACTTTAATAAGCTCTATGTCACGTTGTAACATCATGTATCGCGAAATAAACTACTCCCAGTTTTATCACAGGCACGAGAAAGAAAACAATTGGGTAAAAAACTAAGAAGTACATTGCGAGTTTATTTTGGTAGCGATAGAAGGCAGACATCACGCAGAGGATTTTTTTTTTTTTTTTGTGAACAATCCATTAACAAAAGCAGCAGTAGTTTTTGTTGGCACTATTTAGCGGAGCGCAGTCCTATTCGCGTCAAAAGGCCGCTTCTGATTGGTTGTGACGCATCAGTGCCAATCTCTTATTGGCTGCGCATTAATCGGACACTTGCTAATAAATTTCATCTTGTAAAACTACATTTAATGTGAAAAAACTTTTTTTTTTTTAAAATTGTCAATATCGAGGCGTCTTTTATCCGAGCTTTAATTTTCAACAATTGATACAGCACTAGTAATATACGGTATTTCCATTGTTGTTTGAATTTACAAACATTAAATTACGTCATCAGTTATCAATTTCTTTAATATAGTTAAGTATTTTCTCTAGGTCTGTTGATAAAATATCGAAATATCTATATTGTTTTTAGAAAATATCGATATTTATGAGTGGCATTTTTTTTAGGACTATATATTGATATTTCGATACTGAAATCTAGGTATCGGAGAAAATAGGTTATTTTCCTCGTAGAAGGTGTCGTGTTATTATTGGGGAAAAGAAAACGATTACCTGTATTGTACATGCAATAACTTTAATCACAGATAAAATTTTAAGAAACAATATAATCTTTAAAACCTAGCTTCTTAAATAAAATTTATTGCACCTTATTTTAAACACTCAGTTAAAGCCTTGGATTCACAAGGGGACAAATGGAGTGAAATGTCACTGGACAACTCCCGGAGACACTGTCGCGGAACATTTTGCAGGCACACTAGTCAGTTTTGGTAGAAATGTTGCCCGAAGAGGTTGCGTAGTTCAACGAAACGTAAAAGAAAGAGAAGATGGTAGATTACTTACTAAGAGACAACGAGAAAGAAGAGTTAATATTCTGAGTGACGAATCATTTGGAAATGTTATTCGAATGTCAACATCTGAATTTTAAACTTCGTATCAGACTAGGAATTACATGGAGATACCTGTCTACTGGAGACTCCTACGCTTCTTTGTCCTACACTTTTAGTGTGTCAAGACAACTGATCGGTAGAAGTTTGTAAGAAACTATTGAAGATGTTTGTAAAAGTGAGTGAATAAATATGTATTTAATTTTTATAAATAAATGTGTTCATTTGTTTAATATCAATAGAATCAGAAACTTAAGAATGCAATATGTGAGTAGTGGTCAAAATTTAAAATTATTGGGTGTTCGACGAATCCACCTTTGAAACTATTTGTTCAAAGTGCTCATCGTAATGTTCTGGACCAATATTACCAGATGCAGTACTATATCCCTGATTGATATCGCACTCATACGCAAAGTATGCACTAGAATTCACGTCATCTCGTCAGCTACCAGCATTTTTCGCAGTTGTTAGCTTCTTTTCACGAATAAATTGTTAACGAAGGGTATGCTCTTTGGCCTCTATTTCTTTTCTTGATGATTTTAATGTATTGGTAATATCTTCCCACGTCATTTTTCTTTATTTTGTTTTTATAATCACGGTTTGAATTGTCCCACAGCAACCCATAATCATGGTTCAGCTGGATTAGTTGAAGCACCAACATTACTGACATATCACGTTGCGCACACTTCAAGGTCGGGTCACACTAGACCGCACCCGGCCCGCACCGCACTGTCACTTTTCTAATTGTTGTCGCTCACTCGATTGAAGTGAGTTCAAACGACACTGCGTGTCGGCCGACACTCGGCCCTGTGTTGGCCCGGATAAATTTGGTTTATATTTTGACGGTGAGGCCCGGTGTCGGTTTGCTGTCGGGCTGGTCGATATGGAGAACTGTATAGAAAGAGTTCGGAAATTTTCGGTCCTTTACGACTAAATATTGTTTTAGCGTTACTGATAGCTTTAGAAGTGTGTCCCTTTTTTTCAGCCTCACTTCAGCTTCATCAGATATTCGTAAAATTTAGGTAGAGTCCTTGCATGTTCGCATTAACAAATCAAATCTTTGCCAATGGTGAAAGTCGATTTTAAGGCCTGTAAAAATTGCATCCGAGATTCGGATTTTGAACCGGGGAACTTCCTTACCCAAATCACTCGCCGCAAGCATCTGAATCTAGAAGTACTGGAGAATATGTATTCAATCATAAAAAAAGTACATTTGTGTTTTGGCATGGCAAAAATAAATTATAAGTAAGTTTATTTTATAATGTTTGAATAATAATTTTTGATTACAACCAGATTTGTCTCTTTGCTCAGAAGGTTATGGCGTACGGTTGGGGAAATGAAAGTCCCTGGTTCAAATCCCAGTCTCAGCTGTAATTTTTATGGGTCTTAAAATTGAAATTCATCTTTGGATTAGCTTTGATTTGTTAATGCTAAAGTGCCAGGACGCTCCGTGTTTCGAATTTCACATTAATCTGTAGTTTTCCTTTTCAAATTAGGTGACAACGATAGAGTTGTACTGAGCAGCCGATAAGTAACTCCGTGACTGGAATTTTTAGATCACATGAAATTATTATTATTTTACGGAATCTTTGCGGTCTGCATTAAAATAAAAATTTATAATAATCTTATTCTTTAAAAAAAAAAAAAATATTGAGTGACTCGAAAAGGAACCTCAACCAAAACAAACACGTTAAATGTGCAAGTGAGTGACGCTTGACATTTAATCGTGACTATATAGAGATACACGAAAATCTTTCAGTACAGTGTGACGATCATTTGTTAAAACAGCTTTGGAATACTATTTTTGTGCATAAGAGATCAAACAATTAGGAGATAACAGGTGTCAGACAAAAAAAAAGTATTTTAACGTACTTTATTACGTTCGTAGATTATAAAATACATTACTCTATAATAAAGTACGGGTGGTAGCCGCAGCTACGATACCCAAATCACTTTTAAGGTAATTTTTTAACATTAATTCCGTGAAACAGCCAAGTGTATTACCGACCAGTGTGGACGCGAGGGGGGCGAGCCGACACACTGCCGAGTGCTGCTGCGATGACGGCTCGGCTCGGTCTAGTGTGGCCCGACCTTCACTCTGGTACAAATGACGCGGGACTAACGTTCAGTGTTTTCGCTCTGGAAGCGGCAACACACATGTCCTGCGTCACGTAGATGTTGCTCAAAATGTTGAACACAACGTTGCGAATCAGCGGGGAACGTTGCAGCGTCATCTAGACTCAGGGTTGCGCGTCACATTTGTCTCCTTGTGCCTTAATGCTTCTGAATAACAGCGATCCGAGCAACAAGCAGAAGTAATAAAATAATAAAGAAAGCGAAGTATTAACGCTCATTCAAGCAGTTAGTATTCGTTCAAATTCTTGGCTGGACTCGTTGCAAAGATTTTAAAAATTTGTTACCAATCTACACACAAGTACTAGCATTAGGAACTAATCGTAATGTACCAAGTAGGCTGCCGCTAACTGTTTGAGCGCCCGCGCGCAATACTGATTATGCCGCCCCTGTCTAACTACAGCCAGTGGTGGATTTAGGAAATTTCCGAACCGGGTTAAAAAACTGTGAGATTACCGCCCCTTCGAACATTATTTGCCGCCCCTATTGTCGCCACCCCGAGTGTCCCCGGCTGCCCGAAGCAGCAGTTGCGCTAAAAAAAGACAATGGAGTGACAACTATAGCGGGTCGGCGGCTGTCGATCATTCGATTTGCCGCCCCTCGACGTGTCGTCCGCGTGCGGTACACACCATGCACGCCCGCTTACGGAAGCCATGGTACCAAGTATTGTAATACTCCACAGTTAAGTATTTTGTGCGAATTGATTCTACTTCTTGTTCCATATCAACAGAACCGAGCGGGGCGGTGTAACGGTTAGCGTTCTCGCCTCGCATTCGGGAGGACGGCGGTTCGAATCCCCGTCCGGGCATCCAGATTTGGGTTTTCCATGGTTTCCCAAATCACTCCAGGCAAATGCCGGGATGCTTCCTTCAAAAGGCCATTGCCGAATTCCTTCCCATTCCTTGCCCCCATCCTTGCCCCCCATCCTTTCCCGTCTCTAAAGACCTCGATGTTAAAAAGAGACGTAAAGCAGTTAAAAAAAAAAAAAAAAAAAAACATATCAACAGAAAAACTGAGCTCCAAAAGTACGTCACAACCAGTTTAGTTATACCATCAACGAATTTATTTACAGAAGAAACAGAAAAAAATAATTATATACTGTTGTTTGGATTGTCTCTACAAAGCGCTTTGTTGAAAAGTAATAATGATAGAACCACCTTGAATCTCCGTTTCAAAAATAAATGCATTTTGGTAAATCATTGGGCATTCCCATCACAATACCAAAGAAGGGGGAATATTTCACTTAATGTAGGGGCTTTTCCATGCAAAGCAGAAGAAACAATGTTTGGGATAAACATGAGCTCAGGATCTTGAAAAATATATCCAATGAAGTTTCTGACATGAGTTTTGATTCAATGGTTGCTAAATTTTTTTTATAAAAGGATCAGCTGAGTAATTCACAGTCATCAGATGACCTAAGATTCTGGATAGATAGTTGTCTTTCCCCCCCCCCCCCCCTTATGCTGCCAGAAATTGCTTTAAAATATTTGGAATCTTCTGCCACATCTGTAACATCTGATAGAGTTGCATCATCAATAATCTTCCATTACAGAAGTCTACCAGCAGAACCTATAAAACAACGAGTATTTTTAGAAACAGCTGCTAACAAGTATTGATCCACATATCATTATTTTTTTAATAATAATTCCTGCAAGCAGAGTCCAGACTTCTATATTAATCTTTATTTTAATTTTAAATAGAGTTTAGTAAGATTAACTAATGTGTGAAGTTTTACTTCATTCATGACCTTACTTTGGAAGTTGGTGGAATTCAAACTCTTAGAAACAACTACGACACTCCCTCATCATAATTCCACATAGCTTCCAGTTGTCCTAGAAACAGGTAGTTTGGTGCACTTAATGATTTCACTCCCAAATCATAAAAAAGTTCTATTATTTGTCCGATGGCAATCCAAAAGCTGAAAAGTCTTGGAGTAAATTTTCCACTTGATGAGGCTATTTGTCTTAAATTTGTATTTTGCACAAAAATCAGAAAGGTTATGAATTACAGTATATTTTACTTTGCTCCTATAATTTTAGTAAAAATATGTAATAGCTAAGTAACAATTTTTTTTTCTATTTCAGAAATTTAAGAGAATATCTCACAACTTTTCATTAGTAAATAGCCTCAAGACTTGCCCTTATTTTTACACAGTTTGTTTTTGTAACATTGTTTTTATAATATAGGGTCGATACATCAAAAAACCTATTTTTTTTTTTTTTAAACTATCAACCGCCCTTATTTGCTCTCCGATATAATTTTTTTTTTACGGGTGCTTTCTTGAAATTGATTGTTGGAAAACAATGAATGGCAGTAATTTTTATTTTACAACCGTATTAAATCAAAACTTCATAAAGAAACAAATGGTAATTAAAATGAGGACATTTCGTCAAATGCTAAAAAGATTTCTAGACAGAAATGGTAAACGGCCTTAATGAAAAGAAAACCGTCCCCTAAAGAAATATTTTTTTTTTCCTGTTGCACCGATTAGTCTCAGTTTATTGTTTGAGCAGAGCTCTTTATCTGATAGCGTTGGCTATAGGCCGATCATGCAAGGGCGTATCCAGGATCAGAACTAGAGGGGGGCAGGATTTGAACTAGGGGGGCAACTCATTTTGGTTTCGAGGAAGTGGGGTGGGGGACTGAAACATGACATAACAAAATCAAACTCAAACCTATTCAGGAAACTATTTTTATCATTGATTAATATAGTAACCCAACTACTTAATCTAAGGACCTACTATGTAGTTAATTAAGATCGTAGGTCAGTTAGTTTTTTATGTAAACATTAATTGTCTCGGATTTTCAATAAATTTGTTTGTTAATATCTCATGGTGTTCTTTCACGAAATTTCAATGCACACTCATCAGACATAATCCAGTCAATCTTTCTCTCCCAAAGTGCTCCTGAACTAGTTCTTCACTCGTCGAAGCGTACTGAAGGCAACTTAATTTTTCTTCTGGGGGGGGGGGCAGCAGCCCCCCTCTGCCCCTCGCTGGATACGCCCATGGATCATGGAACCAGTGTGCAGGCGCGCCGTTAGCAGTTTGAACGCCTGCGTGCAATACCGATTATGCCGCCCCCAATCTTAACTACAGTCACTGCTGGTGGATTTAGAAAATTTTCGAACCGGGTCAAAAAACTGAGATTGCCGCCCCTTCGAACATTATTTGCCACCTCCATTGTTGCCACCCCGAACGTCATCGGCGACAATGGAGTGGCAATTACGGTATCGTGGGGCGGTGACTGCCGTTCACTCGATTTGACGCCCGCGTACGGTGCACGCCTTGCACGCTCGCTGACTGCGGCCTTGCCAGTGTGCAGTGTCCACGGTAAAAAAAAAAAGTTCGGAACGTTACCATTATTTGAATGTCGGTTCCACTGTATAAGGTGATGGTTCCCACAGGGTTAAAAATTGGACTGTAAACGTGTGGTTGTCGACGAGCGATCACCGATGCATTACTTATAAATTAAGTTCTTAAAGGCCCATAAAAAGCTGTGTAATAACAAGATGCAACATTCGGACAACAAATTGGAAAAATTTTAATGAACTGACAGGACTCAAATTTGATGCAGGTTCTCTCCAACAATACTCGGCTCTAGATGCGAATGAAGCAGCAGAAAAATTCCAAACTGATATTATTGAAATCTGTAATGCATCCAAGAGAAAGGTAAAGAAAATTCCTCGGTCTGTTCCATGGTGGGACGATGAACTGACCCAGAAGAGAAGACGTACCCGACATCTCAGGAGATAATACCAGGAGATTCGCAGTAGTGGTGATGAAGCGGTGATAACTGCGGCGATAAATGCTTTGAAGGCGGCCAGAATTGACTACACCCTCCATATAGAAAAGGAGGAGGAGGAGCAGTCCAGGCGCAAGTTTGTTAAGGAAAATGGAAATTCTGACCCATGGGAAATAGTAAACAGAATCCTGAGGGGTAAGCTGCGGGATGCAAATGTCCTTCATACCAGCAAAGATGTCGCTGGCCTCCATTCAGTCACGTGGGAGGAATCTGTAAACTGAATACTAGACGTCCTGATGTCGCAGGAAGATAGCTCGACGTACACAGAGGAATAAAGGAACATTATGGCGGAAAATGATCTATATGTCGGTCCGGAAACCCTGTGCGAAATAACAGCGGAGGAAATAGGCCTTGTGATAGGATCAGGGAAGGCCCCCGGCCCGGACTGCATAAATGTTGAGGAAAATAAAAGCCTATGGTGAAAGTCCCCTGACATCCAGAAACTCATCATAAACAAGTGCTTTGACCAGGCAATTTTTACAATGGTGTGGTAAACTGGAACCCTCTGCCTGTTACATAAATCGGAGGATAAGCCAAAGGATCAGCCTAAGTCATACAGGCCTATCTCCTTGCTACCAGTCCTCGGCGAGATAACTGAAAAGATACTAATTAAGAAGATAATGCAGCAATATGAAAGTGCAGGACTGGCCTCCCCCCGCCAATACGGATTTAAAAAGAATACGAGCACTGAAGATGAAGTTAAAATACTAGTAGAGCACTCAAAAAGGAACCACAGGTATGTGTTGGCAATTTTTATCTACAGAGTGGTCAGAAATTCACTCATCGGCGGGTAAGGGCAGTGTTCGGGACGTTGCACAAACCAAATAAATACAAAAAAAATCTAGTATAAGTCGTACCGTTTTTGAGTTATATGCAGCTAAAGTTGGCCAATAAGAGCGCTGCGCGCGCGAATTCAAACAGCCTTCCACAGGCGGTGTTGCCAAGCGTACTCGAGGCATGCGACCGCCACAGAAAACGAAAAGAAAAATTCTCTTCGGAAGGGGGGATCGAACCCGCAACCTTCAGATTGAGAGTTTACCGTCTTACCGACTACGCTGCCAAGGCACTAAAATTTTCTTGATTTTAGAAGCCACTAGGGTGGGAAGTCGGTGGTGGGGCTAAAGGACCATGCCAGAAGAAGTCTCGCAGTCGAGTACAACTTACTGATAAAGACACTGTCATCATGCAACGTCATCAATTTTCATTTGAAGAGTACGCCGATATGTATTTGGCGTATGGCACTGCTGGACAAAACAGGGCCGAAGCAGTTAAGATTTCCTAACTGTGTGATTCCATCAGCCAACACTTTTGTGTTGGTTGACAGAAGGTTGAGGGAGACGGGAAGTATTGTTGTTCACAGGCCCGACGCCGGACGAAATCGGTTCAGGCGGAGTGTAGGATTTGAAGACAATGTCCTGGAAATGATTGCTGATAATCCAAGGACAAGCTCTGGGGTCATTGCCAACGCATTGCAGATACGTCCAGTCTAAGTGATCCCTCAAATTCTCCGTTTAAATGCAGCCTTTCAATAGGGTCATTTTTGTTGTTGTTTAATTACCGGGCCTCACATGCCACTGTTTTGGACGTCCTTCACGACGAAGGGTTACATCCCTTTCACTTTCAAAAGGTTCAAGATTTGGAGGAAGACTATTTTCCACTTCGAGTTCAGTTTTCACAGTGGTACCTGCAGCAATGTAACGATTATCCAAACTTTGAAAGGAAGGTGATGTGGACGGATGAGGCATGCTATACCAGGGAGAAATGTTTTAATAGCCGAAACAGCCACATCTGGGATGTCGAAAATCCGCATGCAATTTTTGTCAAGTCATACCAACACAAATTTAGTGTTAACATTTGGGCGGGTATTTTGGGCGAGTTTATACTAGGCCCTGTTCTACTTCCACAACGTTTAAATGGCGTTTCTTATTTAGCATTTCATGAAAACGTCCTTCTGTTGTACTTAGAAGATGTTCCTTTGGCAATTCGTAATGAGATGTGGTTTCAACATGACGGTGCGCGCTGTATTTTGCAGTACCGGTACGTCAACACTTAGATGCATTGTATCCTAACAGGTGGATTGGTCGAGGAGGCCCAATTCACTGGCCAGCTCGGTCACCAGACAACAACCCATTGGATTTTTATCTCTGGGGAGCTGTCAAGGCTATTGTCTATGAGACTGAAGTAGAAACAGAGGAAGAGCTTTTGGCTACGATAATTCTAGCTTTTGATGAAATTAGAGAAAGTTACAATTTTGGAAGAGTCGCAAATTCAGTAACTCAGCGTTGTCGTGCCGGTATTGAACAGTTTCTGTAAAATGTAAGGACCAATATTTTTTTGTTATTGTTGTTTATTGGGATACATTTTTACTACGGTTACTGTTGCGGGTTGACGCTTATTGTAAGTAATTCCCTGTTGGCTTCCAATGTTGCGACTGATAACGTCAAGTTGGAATGAAACTACTGTACAGTAATTTTGTTTTGTATCAGAGACAAAAAGCTTTCAATGAGTAACAGCTTGTTTACCTTTTGCGGCTTGCCGCGCGTTAGCGAGTTGATACACGTTACCAAAATGTACAACTTGTTTGAATAAGAACAGACTTTTTGCAGCAGAGAAAGTTAGGTTACAAACGATATAATGGGTTTAATGTTCTTTTTTCCAAAAGTTTATTGTTTTTTGTTTTGTTTTATTGTTGCAAAATAGTAGCAAGGATATTCACGTTAATCAATAAAAATGTTGCGATCGAAATCTAGTGAAATATGATTACATGGAATAAAAGAAGCTTCTTTGCAACTAATAAATTAAGTCTGCAGATTTTTTTTTTTTTTGTGCCAGTAACCTAACAATTTTTGTACAAAAATTAAAGATTAATCTAGCAAGCAGATCAAATAATTAAAAAAACAATTCCCATAAAAAAGAATCCTCTAGCCCCATCACCAACTTCCCGAAAAATGTCGCGGATTACCGATCAATTCCGATTACGAACAAACAGTCCGCCCAAGTGGCTTCTAAAAGCAAGGAAATTCTAGTGCCTTGGCAGCGAGTCAGTAAGAAGGCAAACTCTCAATCTGAAGGTTGCGGGTTCGATCCCCACTTCCGAAGAGAGTTTTTCTTTTCGTTTTCTTTGGCGGTCGCATGCCTCGAGAACGCTTGGCAACAGCGCCTGTGGAAGGCTGTTTGAATTCGCCCGCGCAGCGCTCTTATTGGCCAACTTTAGCTGCGTATAACTCAAAAACGGTACGACTTTTACTAGATTGTTTTTGTATTTATTTCGTTAGTGCAACGTCCCGAACACTGCCCTTACCCGCCGATGAGTGAATTTCTGACCACCCTGTATATCGCGGGGGCATTCGATAACCTATGGTGGCTGAGCATCCTACATCGACTGAGGCAGGCGAACTGTGACGATCACCTGTACCAAATGGTCCTGAGCTAGTACAGTGAAAGACATGTCCTGGTGGAAGAAAATGGTGAAACCATCGAAAAAACTGTTATAAAGGGATGACCACAAGGCTCCAGAAGTGGTCCGATCACTGGAATATGGTGCTGGATGAGCTTCTGGAGGAAGAAGATGAGGAGATAGAATGGGAAGACGATCAGTGGGACATTTCTACATATGCAGATGATATCACAATTAAGGATTGCAATCTCGCAGTGTTTTCAATCCTGCGGGATCCGCGTGGGATTTGCGCCAATCCCACAGGATTGGCGCAAACAGTTTTTAACCCTTATGTTTAAAACATAGTTACTTAAAACGTTAATAAATTAAATAATAATTAAATTAATGAATCAGTTTTAATGTTAAATGATAAAAATTAATAGTTAACAATATTTTAATTGGCAAAATGATATTAAAAGTTTTTAGCATGTCTTAAGTACATTTCGAGGTTTTACATTTTTGTTTTTTAATCTAAACCAACTTTTAAATAAATAATAAAAAATGGAAAATATTCAGTGTTAGGTCATATTATGTGCCTTACAATAAATCACATGAATTTAAAAACATGGTTTGCTTAGTGGCTAAGTTACCAGAGTTTTTTTTTTAAATTCTAAATAAACGTTCTATAACACCAAGAGAAGTCATTCCATTTCACAAAGTGAAGTGAATATACTCTGTTAAGTGTAGGCTTGGCTCAGAACAAGATCTCATAACTTTTTTGTCACTGCACAAGCAGGAGACTTGGCTTTTTTTTCTTTCAAAAATTGTTTTTGTGGGATTCATTATTATGTCTCCTGATTCCTTGATTGATATTACAGTTGATTTAATGTTTTTAAAGGAAACTACTCACCAACACTTAAACTGTCAAGTATTTCAATTTTACCTATGTGGCGTAACGACGTTTTAGGAAATTATTACTTTTTAGTGAGAAAGGAGACTTTCTCGGCGAATGATTGCACTGAAGTTTTCATAGCTTGTATCTCCGGATTTCATTGTAAAAACACGAGATTTCACACGTGAGGGAGAAGCGGAGGCAGCCGTCGATGGATGGTGTTCCTTCAACACAATTCGTCGATACACTCGTGAAAACTTCATTGTAACTTTTTTTTGCCTTTAGTCGAAATAATAACAAGGAGAAGAGGTATTAATCTATAGCCTGAGCGGCACATGTAAACTGGCGGCTTTCGTCAAAGAATCGTGTTGAGGCAGCGGCCAAAACAGCAATAAGTCAAAGGATATACAATTGCCTTTTGATAGCTGTTAAATAAATAGGTATGTGATTAAAATTACGATAACATCAGTTTCCTATCAACGAATAATCAAATTTTCAGCCACAAAAAAGGAAATTGTCACAATAACTTTATCTGCAAATACAGAAAATGGGAATAATGAAACTGTGAATAAAAAGCTGTGACTTTGTAGTTCAGATAACATTTGCAACACATAAAAAATAATTATATAATTACGAAATCATACTAAATACAGAACATAACTCAAATTTCAGAAATGTGTACTCGAAAATGAATACATAAAAGTGAATCTATTTACTTACGAATGACGAAGGTTGACAAAAACAAATGTTTGTTCACATGTGCCAAATGCCAACTGGAAGGGTATAGGCAAACAGTGCAATACATCCGATAGAGATCGAGTGGGGCAGCGAGTCACGTACTGACACGCGTTTTATCCACATTTTGCAGATCCGCTTAATTTTGTGCGTGATCCGCCAGACTGTCTAATGATGTGGGATCCCACTTTGCTGGATTGCAATCCCTAATCACAATCGTGAGAAATGCTGCTAACAGGGATAAGCTGGAGGACATAGGGAATGCCTTAATGTGAAAGGTACACAAGTGGACCAAGAAAAATATGATGTCAATTGCCCCTCAAAAGAGGCAGGCTATCTTCCTGAAGGGTAAGCTAGATTAGTCCAGTAACGGGGTAGTTTTCACTTGCATTATATCACGTAGAAGATTTTTTTTCTCATCTTGTATATATTGATGAGAGTATGCAGAAACCAAGTTTTCGACCTCCAACACCCTTGGCACAATTTTCTGTGGCCAAAAAAAAACCAAAAAACAAAAACAAAAATTTTGGTACTTTTTTTGGTTTTTTGTCTACAACTCCTTCCTGATGAGTCCTAGCAAGAAATACTCTATTTCCAATATGAAAGAGGACAGAATTTCCTACAATTTTCGTAGTACAACCTTTTGTGCCCCTTTGTGGCTATCTAACCAGACCAAGTAATATTAACTAATGTAGGGAACCTACAGCTTAAGGTGGAATCCAAACCACAGAATCGTTAGGGGTTACTTCATGTTACACAGCAAGCTGAGATAAAGGTGAGGCCAGGTCAATGGCCTTTGAAAATCACTGCTGAGACTTGGATTCACCTTAACCATTGAGCTACCAGATTGCTCTATTATTGATGATAATAGAGCGAAAATGAATGCATATTGTTATGGCGCAAAGTTATTAAGTCATAATAAATTCGTAATAAGTTAAAAATGGTCATAAATCAGTTTCGTTTCAGTTTGGTTTGTCTCAGCTTGAATTGTGTCTCATTCATCCGTTGCATCAGTAACAGCTTCCTCGATTTCAAAGAACTCTTCCTTTCCTTCAACTATTTCATTTCAGGAACGTTTTCATGAGACAGACCAGAGCAATTTTTGCAAGCAGCTGAACAGTGCAGTCCTGATTAGCGATAGCTGCATGGACTAAACGGTTTCTTGCAGGAACATGATACAACCTTCGGAGTAAAATCAGGTGAAGCGTCGTTTATTATTGTATTTTTTTTCTTATGGCTTTACGCCTTGTCAACATCAAGATCATTAGAGTCACGATGGTAATGGGGACAATGAATGGGAGGATTTCGGCCATGGCCTTTTGAAGGAAGCATCCCAGCATTCGGCTGGAGTGATTTGGGGAAACCATGGAAAACCCAAATCTGGATGCCCATATGGGGATTTGAACTGGTGTCCTCCTGAATATGTTTATTATTGTAACTGGAATAAGACTGGGCAAGCCTTTCCTTCATCCCCATGGCAATTGGTACTTTTCTCGACTCAACCATCCTTTACTTGGTGGTACATGCAAATTGAGTGAAATGTTGCCGCATCTGATTTTGGTGGCAACTGTGCTAGTCTGAATGCATTTCTTGGACAGATTTCTTAAACATTTCGTATCTGAACTTTCCAATCTTCCACTAGCAATTCTTCCGTACCGTTGCAAGATGAGCTGTTCCCCTGCGTGTTCTCCAGATGGTAGTCTCTTGAGGCTAGGAGTTCTGAGAAGTTAGCATGTATGTTACTTTCAGATATGGTTGATACGGAATGAGGCAGCAGAATTTTTCTTTCCCGTAACCGAAATATGCTCACCGAGCGTGGTGGTGTAACGGATAGCGTTCTGGCCTCGCATTCGGGAGGACAGCGGTTCGAATCCCCGTCCGGGCATCCAGATTTGGGTTTTCCATGGTTTCCCAAATCACTCCAGGCAAATGTCGGGATGCTTCCTTAAAAAGGCCATGGCCGAATTCCTTCCCATTCCTGGCCCCCATCCCTTCCCGTCTCTAAAGACCTCGCTGTTGAGAGACGTAAAGCAGTTTTTAAAAAAAAAAAAAAAAATTAAATATCCTTTAAATGCATGGATGAAGAGTATATGTGTAAATTCAAACTCGTAAGTGTTGCCAAGGCCATTAGCAAAATGAGAAAGCCAATATACTCACTTATAATTATAACACTGTCGGATTTTTCTACTTGGGGAAATAGCTGCGTCGACGATCAGTCCAGCTGCATCTTGTTTTTCCTGTTGATCTTGGATGCCTCCTTTTTCAGTTTTTGCATTAATATCAACATTACACGATTTGCTGCTCTCATTCGCTGCATCACTGCAGCACTTGTTTCCTCACTGAAAATGATGTCCGCTGAAGTATCTGATGTTTTCAAACTACAAAACATTTCAGATGACTTTATTCCTTTTTGCGCAGCATCACTTCGGTATCCGTTAAACGTAACTGTAATGTTGGATCTATAGTTCGTTGTCAGATAGGCTACATATTTTCCACAGAAGCAGCCAAGGTCTTTGCTACGATTTCACATAAGCTAATGCAAGAGGCATCATCCGCCCATAACAAAACTTTTTATGTTGTGTGTTGCAACTTGAAGAGATTTAAATGCGTCATACAAGCTGCCCGAAAACCTTGGATCACAGCAGAAATTTTGGAGCTGATGGATCAGAGGAGAAGATACAAGAATGCTCAGGCTGAAGCAGGAAGAGAGCAATACAGGCAATTTAGAAATCAATTAAATAGGAAATGTGGAAAAGCAATAGAGAAATGGCTAGAAGAAAAGTGTGAAGAGGTAGAAAAGGAAATGGTCGTAAGTAAAGTAGATGTTGCATATAGAAAGATCAAACAGAATTTTGGAGAAATGAAAAAAGAAGTGTGAAAATTAAAGTTGCCAATGGGAAACCTCTTTTAAGCTCATATGATAGAGCTAACCGATGGAAGGAATACATTAAGAAACTGTATGATGGGAACGACTGGAACAATAGTGTGATGGAAAAGGGAGGCGATATCAACACTGATGACTTAGGAGATCCTGTTTTGAGGACAGAATTTAATAAAGCTCTGAATGACTTGAAAGCAAATAAGGCAGTTGGAATTGATCAAATCCATGCGGAACTTCTTAAAAACCTAGGAGAAGAAGGAATCGAAAGATTATTCAAGCATATATCAAAAAGTTATGAACCAGGAGAAATTCCAACTGATTTTAATAAAAATATCATCTTCACACATCCAAAGAAAGCACAAGCTGACAAATGTTAGAATTATCGCACCAATAGTCTAACATCACATGACTCAAAATTACTGACCAGAATAATATACAGAAGGATGGAAAGGGTAGTAGAAGAGATAGTAGGCGAAGATCAGTTTGGGTTTAGGAAAAATCGCGGTACAAGGGAAGCAATTCTGTCTTTAAGATTAATACTTGAAGGGCGGATCAAGAAAAACAAAGATACTTTTGTGGCATTTGTTGATTTAGACAAAGCTTTTTGATATTGTTAGGTGGGATAAGATGTTCAAAACTTTAAAGAAGTTAGGTCTAAAGTTTCGAGATAGAAGAATACTCTACAAACTATTTAAGAATCAAGTGGCTATAATAAAAGTAGAGAATCACGAGAGACATGCATCAGTTAAAAAGGGTGTGAGACAAGGTTGTAGCCTATCCCCGTTAATATTCAACTTCTATGTAGAAGAAGCAATAAAGAAAGTCAAAGAAAAATTGCCATGTGGCCTAAGTGTTCAGGGAGAAAAAAAAAAAATCAATGCTACGATTTGCTGATGACATTGTCTTGATAGCAGAAAGGGCTGAGGATATTGAGAAGTTTTTTTTTGGTGTCGTCAGTCTTTCGACTGGTTTGATGCAATCTTCCATCCTTTCCTATCCTGTGCTAACCTCTTCATTTGTACATATCCCTTACAACCCACGTCCTCAATTATCTGTTTCATATATTCTAATCTCTGTCTTCCTCTACAGTTCTTACCTTCGACTTTTCCCTCCACAAGCAAATTAACCAATCCAGCATGTCTCAAAATATGACCTACCAGCCTGTCTCTTCTTTCTGTAAGCTTCTTCCATAAACTTCTTTTCTCACCAATCATTTCCAAAACTCGTTCATTTCTTACTTTGTCTGTCCACTAATTTTCAGCATTCTTCTGTAGCACCACATTTCAAATGCTTCAATTTTCCTTCTTTCCGGTATTCCTAATGTCCATGTTTTGCTACCGTAAAGTGCTGTGCTCCACACATAGAGTTTTAAAAAGTTCTTCCTAATTCCTAGATCAATATTTGAAACTAAAAGATTTCTCTTTTTCATGAAGGCTCTTTTTGCTAGTGCTATTCTGCTTTTAACATCATTCCTGCTTCGGCCATCGGTTGTAATTTTGCTTCCCAAGTAACAGAATTCACTTACTTCTCCTATTGCATCCGATCCTATTTTTATATTTAATCTACCTGTGTTGGTATCATTTCTGCTATATTTCATCACTTTTGTTTTTCTTTGATTTATATTCAGTCCAAAATCTTCGTTCAGTATTTTGTTCATGCCATTCAGTAACTTCTCAATATCCTCAGCACTCTCTGCTAACAAGACAATGTCATCAGCAAATCGTAGCATACTGATTTTTTTTCTCACTGAAAATTTATGCCACATGGAAATGTTTCTTTGACTTTCTTCATTGCTTCTTCTACATACAAGTTGAATATTAACGGTGAGACTACAACCTTGTCTCACACCCTTTTTAACTGATGCATGTCGCTCGTGATTCTCTACTTTTATTACAGCCGCTTGATTCTTATATAGTTTATAGAGTATTCTTCTATCTCGATACTTTAGACCTGACTTCTTTAATATTTTGAACATCTTGTCCCATCTAACATTATCAAAAGCTTTTTCCAAATCAACAAACGCCATAAAAGTATCTTTGTTTTTCTTGATCCGCCCTTCAAGAATTAATCTTAAAGACAAAATTGCTTCCCTTGTACCGCGATTTTTCCTAAACCCAAACTGATCTTCACTTACTATCTCTTCTACTACCCTTTCCATCCTTCTATATATTATTCTGGTCAGTAATTTTGAAGCATGTGATGTTAGACTAATGGTGTGATAATTCTCACATTTGTCAGCTTGTGCTTTCTTTGGAAGTGTAAAGATGATATTTTTATTAAAATCAGTTGGAATTTCTCCTGTTTCATAACTTTTTGATATCAGCTTGAATAATCTTTTGATTCCTTTCTCTCCTAGGGATTTAAGAAGTTCTGCAGGGATCTCATCAATTCCAACTGCCTTATTTGCTTTCAAGTCATTCAGAGCTTTATTAAATTCTGTCCTCAAAACAGGATCTCCTTACTCATCAATGTCGACATCGCCTTCCTTTTCCATTACACTATTGTTGAAGTCGTCCGCCACATACAGTTTCTCAATGTATTCCTTCCATCGGTTAGCTCTGTCTTCTGAGCTTAAAAGAGGTTTCCCATCGGCAGCTTTAATGTTCATACCTCTTTTATTCATTTCTCCAAAATTCTGTTTGATCTTTCTATATGCAACATCTACTTTTCCTACGACCATTTCCTTTTCTACTTCTTCACACTTTCCTTGTAGCCATTTTTCTTTTGTTACTTTGCATTTCCTATTGATTTGATTCCTAAACTGCTTGTACTGCTCTCTTCCTGTTTCATCCTGAGCATTTTTGTACCTTCTCCTCTGATCCAGAAGTTACTGAATGGCATGAACAAAATACTGAAGGAAGATTTTGGACTGAATATAAATCAAAGCAAGACAAAAGTGATGACCTTTAGCAGAAGTGATATCAATATTAGTAGGTTAAATATAAAAATAGGATTGGATGCAATTGGAGAAGTAAGTGAATTCACTTACTTGGGAAGCAAAATTACAACCGATGGCCGAAGCATGAATGACATTAAAAGCAGAATAACACTTGCAAAAAGTGCCTTCATGAAAAAGAGAAACCTATTAACTTTTTAAAACTCTTTATGTGGAGCACAGTACCTTATGGTAGCGAAACATGGACTTTAGGAATACCGGATAGAAAGAAAATTGAAGCATTTGAAATGTGGTGCTACAGAAGAAGGCTGAAAATTAAGTGGGCTGTCAAAGTAAGAAATTAACAAGTTGATGAATGAGGAAAGCAGTTTGTGGGAGAAGCTTTCAGAAAGAAGAGGCATGCTGCTAGGTCATATTTTGAGACATGCTGGATTGGTTAATTTGATGGTGGAGGGAACAGTTAGAAGGTAAGAACTGTAGAGGAAGACAGAGATTGGAATATGTGAAGCAGATAATTGAGGACGTGGGTTGTAAGGGGTATGTAAAGATGAAGAGGTTAGCACAGGAGAGGAAGAGATGGAGGATTGCATCAAACCAGTTGAAAGAATCACAGCAAAAAAAAAAAAAAAAAGATAATTTTATTCTCTTGAAGTACAGAACAAATTCAAATAAAAAATATTCTTTCAGTCCATTAAAACGCAAAAGAAATGGATTTGTGACTAATTTTTTTACTTATTATGACTGCGTAAATAAACTTTGTGCCATAACATTGCGTTTTCAATTTTGCAAATCCGTTTTTCAAACTGGTACCAATACCATCAGGTAATAGAACTGACTGGTAGCTCAGTGTTTATGGTATCTGACTGGAGATCGAAATCCCCGTCTCAGCAGTGATTTTTCAAAGGCCATTGACCAGACCTTCACTTCTGCCACAGCTTGCAGTGTAATATACATTAAGCCAGAACGATTATGTGGCTTGGATTCCACCTTAAGCTGTAGGTTCCCTACATCTGTTACTATCACTGGATCATGTTAAACAGCCACATAGGAGCTCGTTGCGCGGCGTATCGAAAACAGTGTCACCTAGCGGCCGAACAATCCTTCGGGATCTCCCACCCAACGATGATATATAATTATTGAATTTATCATCAGTAATCAAAGTGTAATACATATATATACTATGTAAAACAGGAATTCATATATATCAGTTATATTGACAGTGGTTTCAGGTTATTTTGAGTGGCAAAGTAGGTAAAACCCCAACTTTTAGGTAAAGTGTGAAATTTGGCTGATTTTCGAAGAATTGTAGCTCGCTTAGTTTAGAGTTTAGAAAAAAGTTTGTATTACGAAAGTTGTAGGAAATTTTGTCCTCTTTCAAGCAGGAAAGAGAGTATTTCTTGCTAGGACTCATCAGGAAGGAGTTACAGACGAAAAACTGGAAAATGTATAAAAAAATCTGTTTTTTGGCCACAGAAAATTGTGCCTAGGGTATTGGAGGTCGAAAACTTGGTTTCTGCATGGTCTCACCAATATATACAAGATAAGGGGAAAAAAATCATCTACGTAATATAGTGTTTGTGAGATCCACTTTTTACGACCCCGTTACTGGACTAATAGGGGGAGACCTGCTAGAATACTAATAGACGGAAGTCGAATCAAATTTAGGGCTAACAATAGACTCAACAATGATTTTGACGTAACATTTGAAGCAAATCTAACAGAAGCTCACAGCGGTATGGCAAATCCCTAGAGTTACTCGAAGATATTGGGATCTCAGAAAGAAAGTAGTCTTGACCATGTATAAGGCCATCTGCATCCCTATAGTCACACACTGTGCCTCTGCATGGGTGCACAGAGTGAGAAATTCACATGCCAGAAGGTCAATCCTAAGCCTGCAACGCCAATATTTAATGATGATGGGTAGGGCATGTAAAATGATCTCTAATGATGCATTGCAGGGATACCCACCTGTGGACCTGGAGATAATTAAAGCAGCAATCTGATATCATTTAAGAAAGGCATATAACAAAACTGTGGTGGGGTATGACATCCAAGGGGAAGCTTTAGAACCCAAAAAAACTAATTTTAAGGGGAGACTAAAAATGGGAAAACAGGAATTGTATGAGTGGCAGACAAGATGGGAAACTTCCAAAATCGAGCGTCATTCGATGTACAAACATGGATGAAAGAGTGGAGGAAAGACGTGAACATATCGTATCCTGTTACATGCCTTAGAGAACTCCTATATTGGCGAGGCCTGGAGGATGACCCACACTGCGAGTGTGGACTAGAGGAGACAGCTGCGCACATATCAAGACATGCCCGCTATACATTGATGAACGACAAGAATTAGACATGACAGCTGGCATTGAAGATAACGACTGGAGAGGAAAATTAATAGCAACACAAAACTATGAGGCCTTCTATACGTTCGCAAAACTGGTCTTCAGAAGTAGAGACAGAAGACGAGGTCTCAGCCACTGAACCCACATGATCGAGACTAGGAAAAGGCGACATGAACCCATAGTTAGAGTAGGCTGGAGACCTTCGGGTCAGCCAGTGCATGGTCCAACCAGCCGGACCTTGGGTAATTAAGGCGAGCGCTCTCTCAGTGCACTGCCCGGATGCCATAAACACTAATTTATTGTCGACGACTATAGCATATCACGAAGTTATTGAATTATGAAGAGACACATAGCATATCGTCTTGCTAATTAGCAAACCTTGTAGCTCCTAAATGATATTGTTTTACACAAACGAAAAAAAAAAACTGATTTTTATTTGTCACTGTTCTGACCATATGTATTTTAATTACAAGTAATTTGTTAATATTTATTGTTGTGGAAATTGAATTATTCCATATTTTATGAAAATTGCATTGATTTATGGAGTTAAGAGGGTTGCCATCAAAACACATCAGAGATACTAGATTTTCTTGTAAAGGTAGTATAAAGATGATATACTTAATTCACTACATTTGATAAAATGGTTAATACTTGACCTCATCACCTATTTTACTCAAGAAACGTATTATTTTTCAAAAAATCAAACTTTTACATTAAGTATTTTGCATTTTTAAAAACAAATTTAAATTTACCGCGAAAATGCTTAAGATTGTCATGGCATCTTGAAGCCGAGCGTGGTGGGTGAACGGTTAACGTTCTGGCCTCGCATTTGGGAGGACGCGTGTTCGAATCTCCATCCGGGCATCCAAATTTGGGTTTTCCATGGTTTCCCCAAATCACTCCAGGCGAATGCCAGGATGCTTCTTTCAAAAAGGCCATGGCCGAACTCCTTCCTGTTCCTTGTCCCCAGTCCCATCCCGCCTCTAATGACCTTAGCCGTCGGCAAAAAAAAAAAAAAGGTATCTCGAATAATGTCACGCCTTGCGAAACAAAACAGTACGATCGTGTGTATAGCCTGGCACTCACACTCATGTTTGTCAATCATTTTGCTTGTACAATCTCAAGTTGTAATGCAAAACGGAACATTAACTGAACTCGGCTGAGCCTACAGATACTCCTTTTACTACTTCAGTTTAATGTCAGTTGTGAAATGTAAATATGGCTGAAATTAGCTGTTGCTGCGGCTGTTGTTCTGATGATAATAATAATAACAAAAAAAGAACAGAATTTGAGAGAAATTGTTATAACATCGGTTATTTAAGAGAAAAGAATTTAGTCACACTAGTTTACTAAATGAATTGAAAAAAGAACCTGAAGATTGATTTAGATATGTTCACATGAACCAAGAAACCTACTTTGAGTTACTGGTAATGGCGACTTGCAAGTATTAAAAGGCATGACACTAGAATGAGAAACGCAATAAGCAGTAACACACCATGAACATTTTAGTGCTACATTGCGTTTTTCAGTAACAGTGTTAACGATATTCAGTGTGCTGATAAGAAACAGCAGCATGTTAAAATACATTCAAACCTGGGTAAGTAAGAGTTCAAGGGACAAAATTTTTTTTTTTTTTTGCTTATGTAGGTTTTTCACTAACCCAGGTTTTTTGCTTATAGAGGTACAGGAGTGGCTTTTCTCACTTATAGAGGTTTAAAAATTACAGTAAATATATTGTGATAAATACTGAATGTATATATTCTATAGGTATTATTCATTAGAATTTGACTTATATGCTTACAAAAAGAAAACAAAAAAACTTTGCACTTACATAAAGAAAACAAAAAACTTTACACTTACATTTACTTTTAGAAATCCGGAAATTTCTTCTGTGTTTCTGTTTCTGCATTTTGTACATGTTTTTCCAGTTAATAAAACTTATATTGTTTTCTCAACAACGGCCAAGTATTCAAAAAAATGGTGGAGCGTCTCCAGTGCATTCAAACCTTCCTGCTTCTTTGGTACGTTATTTACTTCTGTATCCAAAATCTGCGATCGGTCAGCTTCATCTTCACTGTCATTTTCATCAGTATACGTGCTCAAACAATTTTTAACAATATCATCGTCTGTGTGTTCCCCGTTGGTAGCCACGTCGCAATCAATCTGAATGAAGTCCTCGAAGGTTGGCGTTAATATACTGGTTTCGTGAAACAAAAGCTTGGTCCATTCCTCATTGGTAGCTCCAACTTCAGCCTCATTTTCCTCTGGCAATAAGTCATGTTTATCTGTACTGATCCAAAACGCAGCTTTCTTGAAGCCATTTTTGACAGTAACGTCCTTACAGTTTACCATGCCCTCCTTGCAAATTTCATGGCTAGAAGTACGTTAATCTCAGGGTTATTGTTTTCTTTCAGGTACATAAGAGTATGTTTAGCGACTTCTCTGTGATAAAAGCGTTGAATGAGTGTATGATACCTTAATCTAATGGTTGAAGTTTAGTGGTGGTATTGGCAGGCAAGAACATGACTCTTACGTTTGTAAGTGTTGGTAAGTCCGTGTGGGCAGCACAGTTGTCAATAAAAAGCACATTTTTCTTAATCCCTGTCTGGGCATCCAGATTTGGGTTTTCCACGGTTTCCCAAATCACTCCAGGCAAATGCCGGGATGCTTCCTTCAAATGGCCATGGCCGAATTCCTTCCCATTCCTTGCCCCCCATCCTTTCCCGTCTCTAAAGACCTCACTGTTGAGAGACGTAAAGCAGTAAAAAAATAAAAATACAAATTTTTTCTTCTTCCTTTTATCATCATTTCCTTGTCAACTTTTTTCAGCCAATTTCTAAATAATATCTATGTCATCCAAGCCTTTGTATTACTGGCAAAATCAACAGATAGAGTCTTGACACCTTTAAAACATTTAGGTCGCTTTGATTTCCCGATGATGAATAGGGGAGTTTGTCCGCACCAGTCATGTTTACACATTGGAGAATAGTAAGGTGTTCCTTGCTTTGTTTTTCCCCATGACATTTTCCACCTTTAAATGTAAATGTTTTATCCAGAAGGCACTTGAAGAATAAAACAGTTTCATCTGCGTTGTAAATATCATTTGGATCATACCCTTCTAAAAGACTTGGCAGATCTTCATTCCATTGGTTACACTCGCCTTGGTCCACAAATTTACTTTCCCCGTCTGATTTTTTTTTTGAAAGAAATATCATGATGCATTTTGAAACCCCCTAGTCAGCCATTACTAGCCAGTTTTGAAGCATATTCTTTAGATTTTTCTTTCAACAAAGGTCCATCAATGGGAACATTCTTATCAAGGGTTTACCGAGTGTGGTGGTGTAACGGCTAGCGTTCTGGCCTTGCATTCGGGAGGACGATGGTTCGAATCCCCGTCCGGGCATCCAGATTTGGGTTTTCCATGGTTTCCCAAATCACTCCAGGCAAATGCTGGGATGCTTCCTTCAAAAGGCCATGGCCGAATTCCTTCCCATTCCTTGCCCCCCATCATTTCCCATCTCTAAAGAACTCGCTGTTAGAGAGACCTTAATCAGATTAAAAAAAAATTGTCAAGGGTTTGTTTTATCCATTGTAATGGGCACTTTTGAATGTTGGGAAATTCAGAAAGTCGACTCCTTAATATTTCCATGTCCATCAGAGCATTGAGACTTTATAGAATCTTTTGATTTTATAATTTTATAAAAGGTCGTTTCTCTGTATTTCACTTAGCGATTTCCCACTCTCGAACGCAGTCACTATTTTAAGTTTATCAGTTAATGATAACACTTCAATTTTTCGTTTTGACATTTTGAGTCTGTGTCAAATCTTCCTTCGCAATTGATAGTTATCAACTGAAGTAACAATTGGTGATTCGAATAGAATACGATACAACAATTTGAGTTAGTTCCACGAAATTTAAGAATGGGTCATAAATAATAATTGTTAAATACGCTCGACTGTCGCTTATACAGGTAATGACAAGTAACAGTCTCATTTATAGAGGTCCACGAGGGAAAAACGACTTTCTCTTATAGAGGTTTCTGTTTCACAATTACAGAGGTTTTTAGAGGTTAAAATGACGGGTTCTGACAATTATTCTCACTTGTAGAGTTTTCTCACTTTTCCGGTTCTCACTCAGCCAGGTTTGACTGTATAAAAAAATGGGCATTTCCATGTCTTTCGTACCAAACTCAAATCTACATGATTCGTTATATTTTTTCTGTGCCTTTTGACAGCATGTTCTTAATTACTTGGTTTTTTTAATAACTGTTTCTTTATTTGCCAATTGATGAACTTGTTTCAATTTATTGATAAGAATATAATGTACAGCACTGTTTTCTGTTTGTTAAAATAATCTCTACTTTTGATTTTCCACAGTCTTTCATTTTGTCTGCATAAATCAATAAATTCAGTGAGAAATTGACGCGACATCAGTCGAATAACCGTAATGCAAGACGGAAGCACGCACACACACGCCTTTTTGTTGGACGACAAGTTGGGACACCCATGGAAAATCAAGAGCATTCTTAATGCCTTCAAGCCAAATAGTTGACGGAACACAACAATTAAGTAGATCGATTTGTCCCCACACGCCATCCGTTTTGCATTACAACTTCAGATGGTGCAAGCAAAATGATCCTCCAATATGAGTGTGTACCAGACTTAAGGCAGATGTTAGTTTCCTTCATTTTCTTTAATTAAAATGATTTCCTCATTTTATAAGTACTGTATAGTACCCGAGTTTAAAAGGACAACTATAAAAAAACTAAACAATTTTTTTTTATATGTTCCAAACAATGAACAAATACTGAAAAGTGGCTAAAACTTGCAAGTGGAAGGATTCAAGAATGTATTTATGTGAAAATCATTTTTATGTAAGTGTTTGCACACAATATATTTCTAAAGCTAAAACAAAACTGACGAATTTTGCAGAATCACTATTTTTCATGTATTGATAAAATAGTAATGTATGAGTTGAGGTTAAGCGTTGTGTTCAATGTAATAAACACTTTCTGGCAGAAATATCGTTACCGTGGCGCCTAAACATATTCTTATAATGCTCGTCAAAACAAATATTAAATAAAGAATATTTTTTTTTTTTTTGTAATCTCGCTCGCTTTTTCTTGATATCTTAACCGAAGGGTGATGTTAGGCTCATGTGCACCCAGGAGTGGAAGGGAAATTGGCAGTGGCATAGCTTGTACCTGTTCTTAGGAGATACTTTTCTAGGAAAAGTGTATATGAAAGCAAAATGACCTTACACGTGATGCAACAGAAAAGTTACGATACAGCACAGAATTAAAAGTACCGAACAACAACCATATTCAGTGACATTGTTCACGCCAAAGATAGTATCAAAGTGAAGATATCTCGCTTAGGTCTCCCTTCTGAACCTGGATCCATATCAGCCTAACCACATCACCCTTCATTCAAGATATCTCGAGAACCAAGCGATATATATATTTCTTTATTTTGGAACAATAGGTTATTGTTTAGTAAACTGAAATAATGCTGTTTAATTTTATAATCTATATTTTAAACTTGTCTATACTTATATTGAAGTTTTCATATTGCGGAATTCTGATGAGCAAAATCAATTCTTACGCAAAAAATCTGCCAAGTGTTATGGCCTATGACTTTAGACCTCGTCGAGGTCATTAGAGGTGGGATGGGACTGTGGAAAAGGAACAGGAAGGAATTTTGCCATGGCCTTTTGAAGGAAGCATCCCAGTATTCGCCTGGAGTGATTTGGGGAAACCATGGAAAACCCAAATCTGGATGCTCAGATGGGGATTTGAACCAGTGTCCTCCCGAATGTGAGGCCATAGCATTAACTGCTCCCCCACCACACTCGGTAATTTACTATTGTTTGTGTTGCCAAATCCTGTTTCCACAGCGAATCATACTTGTCTTTACAAGTATAATTGAGTACAACTGTATTTATATGACAAACATTGATACAAATGAAAAATTTATCAAGACACCTTTTCTATCCTGTAGAAATGTCAAGACATACTAAGGGCATTTCCTTCGTGTGACGTAATGCTTTCTAATTGGCGTTGTTGGTCACATGACTGAACGCCTAAATTTGCCAAAAAAAGTTCTAAAAATAACAATAATCTTTATATTTTATAGTAAATAATTTTATTTTATGTTAGCTCCTTAGCATGAATAATCAGTAAAAACTGCAATCCATCTGATTTATTCTTAGTGGACACAAGCCTATTACAGTTGAACCTGAATTCAAGAATTCAAGGCACCATAATCTCTTTTTCGCTTATGAAAGTGTTTCACTTAACCTGGTTCATTTATTCAGGTACAGAAGTGGCTTTTCTCACTTATAGAGGTTTAAAAAATACAGCAAATATGTATTGATAAATATGTATGTATTGTATAGGTATTATTCAATAGAATTTGACACATATGCTTACAAAAAGGATGCAAAAAAATCTTACTCTAGTATTTACTTCAAGAAATCCATTAATTTCTTCTGTGTTTCTGCATTTTGTACATGTTTTTCCAGTTTATAAATCTTATCAGATATTGTTTTATCAACAAATTCCAAGTATTTAAAAAAAATGGCGGAGCGTCTCCAGTGCCTTCAAAGCTTCTTGCTTCTTTGGAATGTTATTTACTTCTGTATCCAAAATCTGCGATCGGTCAGTTTCATCTTCTCTGTCATTTCCATCAGTACACGTGCTCACACAATTCTTAACGATATCATCGTATGTGTGTTTTCCGGCAGTAGCCAAGTTTTCGTCAGTCTGTACGATGCCTTCAAAGGTTGGCATTAACGTACGGTTTCGTGAAATGCAAGCTTGGTCCATTCCTCATTGGTAGGTCCAACTTCAACCTTATTTTCTTTTGGCAATAAGTATTGTTTATCTGTACTGATCTGCTGTAGTGGAATGACTTGTGGAATGAGAGAGATTATTTTATGAAGGGTTACAAGGTGTCTACAATGTTCGTTTGGCTACATTTTGATGTATGTTAAACCGAAAAATTGTTTATGGAAACTGATCTACAACTAAAACTGGATATCGGCCAACTACTGGGTTTGAACTTAAGATATTACTTTTCCTTTTTCTTCTCTTATCTTCAACTCCATATATATGACAAGAACCACATACCTAATATTTCATATTTTGCTCATTTACTGTTCATTTGTATTTATTATGTGCCTTTTTTATAGTACCAGATGACCCATGCGAAAATTTTGGGGGGTTGCAATGAATAGTAAGGTTGGTGGTTTCTATTAGGATGAAAGAGGAATCGCCTCATTTTTTAGAAGTTTTTTAATTTTTTTAGTGTAATAGGTATGTAACAGAAGTCAACGCCATGAAGCCGTTTATTAATCTCTCTGTGATATGTGCTGCTGCTATCTAGTGGCCTGTATCTAAACTGTCTCAAACGCATGACTTTCATAGTTTCACAGTTACTACTTTTATACTTCAAGAGTCATATTCCAAAAAAATTCATTCTTAATTTATAATGTTGCCTAAGTGGAGACATTAATGTTTAAAATGATACCTCATTTATCAATTTCGGTTAGGTATGAAGGGAGATAGTGGAGTGTGACAAAAAAGAAGAAAACCTTATAGAAATAATATATATATGATTTGATATCAGCTATTGCTTTTGATAATATATTTACTAATTTTTGGATAAAGGAAACAAAGAAACTGCCTATCCTATCCTATCTTATTTACTAATTTTGAAATGCTTGGGTATTCGCTTCAACTTGTCACCTCCACTCCAGTCCTCTGATTTAATGTACTTGCAAATTTGCCTTGATCAAAACTCACTACTTGTGACTGTGAGTGGCCTGTGGCACACAACTTCTACCATATTCTGCTGTTCTTCAGCAGTAGAATATGGTGGTGGTTTAGTGCCATAGGGTTAGAGACTGGATAACTGCAATGTTTAAGTCCATTTTGTGTGTACTGCTTTCAACTGAGGGAACCCTATCCTTATTTGTAATTTTGTTTCTCTTTCCAGCATCTGTTGTTTTACTTGCACAGCTGCAACATTGGGGTACATATCATGTATTGCAATATTTTATATGTAATTGATTGCTGAGAACATTGTGTTTCTATAAGTTTGATTTTTTACAGCATTTCCACCTTATGATTTCTAAGTTATCTGTAAACTTGCACTACCTTGTCCTATTGTATATTGACATTCAAATTTTTGTCAGACAAAATAGTTTATACAAGATTCCAAGACATTTTTCAAATAATCTTTTTGTTACTTTTTATTCCAGGTGGAGGTCTACTAATGAACTCAGAAGCTCATAGTAAAAGTGTAGAGACGGACCCCCTACATTCTACAGTGTCTACGGGAATACAGGCTGATCTTCAAAACACTCAGAATATTTGTGAAGTTTGTGCGAGGTGTAATTGCAGAAGAGTTGTTGATTGTGCTGCAAAAATTAATTACAGTTTTCAAAATATTTCCAAAGAGACTCCATCAGATACCGAATTTTATGGCATAGCTAATCATCAGCTTCCTACAATAAATCCCATTACTGTTAACTTAGGTTCTCAAAAAGCTGAGCTAGATGTTAATTTAAATCAAGGAAAACAAAAAATTCAGGAGCCCCTTCAGATTGATTGCTACTCTCCTTTTATATCAAAATATGACAGCGTCGTATCCAGATTTTTATCTGCAAGGAATTGTACAAGTGCTGATGGCAATTTGTTGTCTATATCACATAGCCAGATTCAAGATGTTCAGAATTGTAAGTGTCAGTCATCAGAAGTTATGAGTAAAGTTCTTACTGATCTGCAAACAATGAAACATATATTGAGGAAGAAACATTTTAGATTGAGAAAGCATAAAGGTGTTCACAAGTTTAAACAGTTTTTAGCAAACCCATCACAGTATCATAAACATTCAAAAAGAGAGAATAATCGTGTAATTGAAGCAGCTTCAGGTTATTTTACAGAAACTAATAACTGGTCCTCCAGAGTCAGTTTGGGTGTAAGTAGTAATGTGAAACCAAAGAGGAAAGTTCCAAAGGTTAATAAAGTTGTACGAAGCAAGACAAAGTCAAATAAGAAATATGGAAACATTTCTGCAAATAAGGGTCTTTGGCAAGAGGAATTTCAGAGTAACTTAAGTAGAAAAGTCTTTGCCCACAAAAGAAAACTGAATGGACTTAGAAGTCACAGAGTATTAAAATCCAGACATGCTGCTAAAGAATCACATGTTTTTTCTGATGGTGAAAATATTAAATCTATACCTAAAGTTCATCATCTTCAATCAAATTTAAATAAAAGTAATGAATGTGTAACGCTTCCATTGAGTGAATCCTCATCTATTATTCATACTGTTGTTGCTGCTCGGAATAACTTAGAATCGGAGGAACCTTTTTTAGTACATGACAAAGGAAAATTATCAGAAATTTCTAAAACACCTGCCCATCTTGAGAATAATATTTCTGAAACTACTGAATCATCTTTACTTCAAAATAAAATGGATGATGCTGATGCTACTGGTGAAACGGAGATGGTAGAGTTTCATGATGTATTACATGACTTAAGTCTGTCTGATGATACTCCTAGTCCAGAATCGGAAGATTTTTCAGATGATATTAATGATCACAAGTTTTGTGAAACATATTTGCCAGGTGAAAGTGTTCATGAAATGCCAGTTTCTGAGATTATCAGTAAAACCAATGAAATTAATTTTCACGGTGGTGAACAAACAGATGATTCAGTGAAACATCAATATAGTAAGGAAATAAAACATTCTGAGTCTGAGGAATGTGAGATGGCATTGCAAGGTTTAAAAGAAACAGAAAATTGCTTTTACAAAGACTGTGCAGATAATATTTTACACAAATCTGAAAACATTTTGACAAAAACATACAATGAAAATTTTATTCCTGTGGTGAACACTCACTTGGAGAAAGGAGACCTTTTTAATTCACCACAATTAGAAACTGGTAATGTTAAATTACTTGATAGCCATAATGAACTTCTTGATAAGGAAAACTTGAGTGGAAATTTAGATTCAAAAGAAAAACAACAAACAGAAAATGTTACAAGATTATCAATCATTGAAGAGATATTTGGCAGTGATGTAGAAACTGACTCCTTGGAGGAGAACATTTCTGCTATTGGTGTTAACAATACACAGAAAAGATATGTTACTAATAATGTTCCTTGTTCAGTAATAGCTGACTTTTCAGTTCAAAGCATTAAAAATGAGATGATAGTTGAAGATGGGATACTCCATCAGAAACTTGATGTATTAAGTGATAATGCAACTGATACTTTGGTGGAAGACAAGTATCTATGTGAAGAAAAAGAAGCTAGAGGAAAAGAGCAGACTGAACAGTTGGCGAAAGAATTAATCATCTCCAGAAATATGGAAAGCAGAAAGAACACAGAATTGACATCTGGATCTGTGGATACGGTAAATAATGGCATTGCTTTGCAAAATTATCCAAATAATGTAGGTCCTGAGAAACCTCAGGCATTAGATATGTTGAAGAAGCAGAGCTTAAAATTAAAAGCTCCATCTGAATCTCATGAAGTAATGAAACAAGAGAGGCAAGTAGAAAATGTTCATGGAAATGAGCAGGAGAGGGTGAATATCTGTGAAGGATCAGGGATAGAACTTGAAATGTTGAATGTTTCAGAAAATAACAAAATGCAATTCAAAGTTAATAAATTAAGGAGAAAGTATGTACCCAGTAGACCATCAGTAACCAGAAAAAACGATTCAGACAGCCAGATGAATGATTTTCCTTCAAAAAATCAATGTGAGGTTGTGGGAACAGTAACTCAGCCAAGTGAATTTGAAAATACTATGAATTTATCAAAAGTTGCATTTACGACCCCAGAAAAAGATAACATGCAAGATAATACTGAAGATGTCAAAGAGTATGAGCATTGCACGAAAAAGAAACGGATTGCTCACAAACCAGGAATGCAAACCTCAGGTCAAATGGAAGATTATGTGCTGGTGACAGTAATACCAAAAAAGGCTGTCCTGTGCCAAACCTTGATTCCGAAGCAGTTAGTGAGATTAAAAATAGTTCAGTCTTGAAGGTTGAATTTCAATTAAATGACACATCAAATAATAGTTCTAATTCCACTTCGTTTTACAGTCATAATTCCACACACTCAAGTGACAAAGGCATTCTCTCAAATCGGAATATTGTATGCGCTTCACCTGTTAAGAAACAAAGGAAGTCGGTGCGTGATATTATAAGGAAAAATCTAAGGAAACACACTAAAGTAGCTGTCACTTTAAAAAATGATGTGCAGGTGCCATCAATCATTGCTGACTTAAAAGGTGATTGTTACAACTTGGACCACAAAGCCTTGAGTGGTGCTGAAAAACTTGATACTCCTATGAAGACAGAGTTCAACAGAGTCAAGGAGTCAACAGATACCATATTAACTTCTGTGAATGAGAGTGCATCTTCTGTAGACAATAAAAGAGTAAAACGAAAACGTAGTGATTTTGATTGTTCAGATTCTGTTTTCAATAAAAAGTTCCTAATATCTTCCCAGAAGAACCATCTGAGTAAAAATATGAAACATGAAAAAGAAACCAAACAATCTGACTTGGTGAATAAGATGGTTACAAGCTATAAAGAAAATCCCACAATCAACCCTGCCTTGTCACCAATAAAGTTGTCCAACAATGTTGATGAACTGAAAATTCCAACTGTAGAATCTCCTTCATCCCCAATTTGCTCTGAGAAATATGTTGAATCTATAAATCCATTAGAAATTCCATTGGATTGTAGAAACAATGAAACTTTTGACCGGTCTGGTGAAAATCGTCAACGATCATGTGCGGAGATTCAGTGCAAGTCTTCTGAAAACCTTTGTTCAAAAGAAAACACTATCTCCAGAAGGGAAATTCCATGTTACTTATTTTCACAAAAAGGTGAAATTTTGAAGAAATCTCTCAGTTTAAAGAGAACTCTTATCAGTCAGAAAGGAAACATTTTTAGAACAAAGCTTTTGAAAGATGGAAATAGTAAGTGCATTTTTTTAGTGTTACTATTTGAAACAGTTTTCTGTATTGCTGAAAATATTAAAGAGCTGTTCATCTAATTTCAGAGAAGCAGCGCTTCATTGATATCCAGTTAAAGAATCTGCTAGAAAATAATTTCAACAGTGAACTGTTAAACGATATTGTTGAAAATATTGGCCAGTTGGACAATTCAGTAGATGTGGAGATCCTTGCTAGGTAAGTAAGAATAATAAACTTTCTGACAAATTTCTGTTTTACAGACAGCTAAGGATTGGATTGTATAATATATTAAGCTACACTGTGTAGTTCCTGCATTTAACTACACTGAAATAATCATTTATAGCTGCCTGGTACAGTAGCCAGGCTGATCTTCTTTCATACATTGATAGTTTTCATTTTACAGTAATCAGTGAGTGGAATTAAATACATCTTGACCTGTTGCTTGAGTTTGATTTCATTTCAATTATGATGGAACACATGCTCCAGTGGAAACGTCCCTACACCCCCACCTTCTCATTTCATGATTTTTCACCACCTACCATCACCTGCACTTTATGAATTGCAGCTTTAAACTCTTTCAGTGTTTTTGGTAAACTGTCCATTATTTCCCTTGATAATTTATTCCAGTCCCTGCCTCCTTTATTTACAAAAGAAAAATTTCCCACTCTTTCACCTGAATTCAAGTGCCAGCTTAAATGAGTATGATCTTCTCTTCCCTTCGTAGTAGGTGTTTGGGAGAAAAGGGTGAAAACTTTCTAACTCCTCTTTTTAATATCAAATAAAAACCTATGCAAATTATTTATTTTGTTCTCGTATAAGCGTACAGACTGAGGCTCATTTACCTTTAATATTAATACATTCAATCATAAAAAGGAATCACGCAAAGCCTCACCTTACAGTTTCCAAAGTTTGCAAGCAAACAACAATATTAAAGCCCTACTAACTAAACACGAGTGCAACACAAATGCAATGTCATTAAATTGTCCTTAGGATAACAGACACTCCACATTTGGCATTGATGAAAGATTCCCTTTTAAACAATCGGGAACCAATCTAAACAAAATAAAATCAATATTAATATGAATTCTGTTCAATTGCAAGTTGTCGGGTGCCAGGATAGTTCGAAATTATCCACGAAACGTGGTGATCCTTAAGCTCTCTAAACCTGTTTATCCTCCCAAGATACAAATTAAAATTATATCTTGGCATTAAAAGATACTAGCTCATTATCTGTTGGAAGTTAGAACTCTTAATCACCCAAAGTTTCCTTTCTAAGGGCCACTACAGGGTTGTACTCAATGACTGTGGGCAAGTGTCACTCTGTATTGTTCAGTGAGTAATTACCATCAAGGCGGGAGGAGTCCTTTGACGGCGAAAATGCTATAGCATATTATTAGCTACAGCTGAACGGGCAGTACGTCCTATCAGGCAACGTACAGACTGGCTGCAAAGCAACCTCTCTCTTGCAGTCCATCTTTTCGAACCCTTGGAGGATTCGACGCCTAGTCAGAACACACTCCTAACTTGAAGGGTTTGACACGAAGTCTGCTGTTCCAACCTTGGGGTCCGATTCCAGGCACAACCTTCCACTCTGCAGGCTGGACCTGAAGTCCATCTCTTGCGTCCGCCGTAAATGTTCTTCTCCGACGTTAATGGTAGCCATTTCTCTTACCAGAGCGCAATTTTAACATTGAGAAAAATTCAGAGGAATTAGAAATGCACGGAGAATTATCTGCTGTTGATTGGTTCTAGCTATAAGTTCCACCCTCTGTAGCTCAAACCATTGGCGATATTGACTTCGGGAAACGTGTGTAATCTTGGCCCGATTCGGCAGAGCCCGAAACAACTTTCTTTCACAAAGTACAGGTCAGCGATAGTCCATTCACCCGAGGCAGGAGAATTCCGCTAGTCTTCTGCCTGGGTGAATCCTTTATACCAACACAAGGGGAAGCTGTCGCGACTTCCTGGCGACTACCTGATTTTGGGCGGTCCAGTGGATGCTGGCTGACGAGACTTTCCTAGAGTTATTCCTTTCATTTTTTTTTTTTTTATATGGTAAATATAAAAATTTACGGTATGACCCATTTTGATCATTCCGTTACACCTTCCATGTAGATCTCCTAAACCTTCTACTAATATCCATACATACGCTGTCACAATTATAAACCTTTAACAAACCAACACTCAAATACTCTTCACCCGCCTTCTGTCTTACAAAGACTCCAGCTCGGCACCTTCAGCATAACAGTTACTGATTGCATTCTGTGGCAATTTCTGCAAACAAATCTATCCTCTCTCCTTTGTACCGCTCCCAATTCCTTAATTCGATACCCATAATGTGGGTCCAACACCATTCCACCAGATTCAAACAGTGGTTTGACCATGGTTTTGTTCCCTCACTTTCCTCTAGAGCTGTAAAAGTAACGATGTATTTGTTACTGAGCAACGGGTTGGTCGCCTGACTCGAAGTCCCATATCATTACTCACAAACTCATTTCATTACTCGCATGTTTCGTTACTCGCATTTGTCATATAGATTCCAGCCCCCACAGGTAACTAATTTTTACAATGTGAAGACTAATTTTGTAGTTTTTATTTTGTTTAACATTAAAATTTACAGTGCATAATTTGTAAATAGAAAATTTGTATGGATAATTTGAGATAGTTACTGTTTTTTGTTTATTTTAAGATTTATATTTTATTTTATAGTGTAATCTATATATCTATAAATGAGAAAACGAGAAAGTTCGGATGTTTGTTTGGATGTACTTCTGCAGTCAATCACGCCTTAACATATTTAAATGAAATTTGGCATAAAGTCAGTTAATTGCATACGAAGTGCGATAGGATAGATTTTATCCCGCAAAAACGCATAGTTCTTTTAGAAATTGCCATTAATATCAATTCAGAAACAACAAAGAGTTTCCTACTTCGTAGATAGCCGTGCCACGTTTACTCTTTGCTTTTTACGTAGTATATCGCAAACACTACTTTTCAGAAATAAAAGCAAAAACCTTCTTACATATGCAAGTTTGTGTTTAGTTTAAAAGCCATAAAACCGACGTACTTGACAAATAATAGTTTTGAAGCACGAAATATAAATCTGTACTTAACCTTAAGTTCAGGAAGAGAATTCTTCAGTTGCATACATGAAATGGCATAACACCTCAGGTATCACACCGTAATTCCGTTCGTAAGCCTAATATATGCTTCATAATATATGTTAAAAACCAAAGTTTGAAAAAAATATTAAATACTAAGAGTATACCAGCACAAAAGTGACAAAATGATCGTCCGCGAAGAGGCCGTTTTTGTATGTCCGTGACGAATATGAAACAGTTTTGTTTCCACCTCGGTTCAGTTTATTGCCTTTGTTTCTTTTTTTCTGCTTTAGATTATCTGTAACATTGCAAATTATTTTTAACAAAATTTAAAACTTAATAGAAGATTACAAACCCTTTTTTGTTTTTTATCTTAACTTTCTGTAGAAATCAGTGAAATAGTTTCCCATGAAAAAAAAAGTGTTTTTTTTTGCTTACTGTTGAATATTCTGCTATTAACTATTAAATCCTTCACTTCAAACGAATGTATTCAATAGTCTAAGGTACAAACTTTTCGTTTCGAGAAGCCATGTTAGGAGGAGTTTACACAGCGATACACGTCGTCACTAACACGGCGCTTATGAAAACAGCTTATTTATTACTCTAATAATTACTAAATTCCAGCTGCCTGATGCTATAAGAAGAATATTCAGGTCCAGGTAGCATTTCAACCTAACCACTATCTACGCTGATATTTCCACTACAAAATAAAACGATAGGGTCACACCTAACACATTAAACGAATCGGAACTAATTTCGAGTTGTAGCAACAGTTTCAATATGAGGTTTCCTTATTAGCTTAGCATAAATTATCATAATTAATTTTATTATACACCTTCAGTATGAATTACAGTGAACTAAAACACGCGCACTAACATTATCACTGTATTGCGACGTAAACTTGACTTGCAACATTAACGTAAGAGTTGTAATGCATTTTGGACTTTCCGTTGTACTGCGTAAGTTGCGAGCATTTTAGAATACGTTTTTAAATTACGTTATTTTAATAACTGTCATGGTGCTGATGCCATAGTTCATGTGACTGGATGTAGTTCCACATGAATTTATTATTTACTTCGCTTTTACAACCACCATATTACAAAGGTCATTTTTCAGACAGATTTAGCGGTTGCTTTGTATCACGGTCTGAAATTAATGGGTCAAGTTTATATCGCAATTCATGATGTCACTAACAATCAAATAGCGAATGTATTAATGTGCGGTTGATAGAACCCTTGATATTTTACCAACAATATTGGTGGATTTTGTGGTTTGGTTGAAATACAGCTTGAAGCAAAATGACAACTGAAACTTTATAGTAGTTTAAGATGATTTCATGAGGGCCAATTTAGTGACATGTATCGCTTTGTACTTAAATTGTATCAAAATATTAATAATAGCTCCGGAACAGGTAATATAAATCTGTAGTTCAGTTGCGGACATAAAGTAGTGTGACATTTCAGGTATCAGACCGTAATTCGATTCGTAATATGTGTCACAATATGTGTGAAATATCAAAATTTGAGTCATAGTACTGATTTCAAAGGAGCTGTATTAACGAAGGTTATAGTAAGTTTGCTACACTGCCTGGACCAGAATGATTACTAATATTCCATGGTGCATAGTGGATTTGGAGTTCAGAATGTGGTTACCATTGCGAATTCTGACTGAATCTGCTCAAGAAGTCTACGCCACTAAGGGGGCGTCCATTAATTACGTGGGGTGAAATGGGGTGGGATGGGGGGGGGGCGAAATCTGGTGAAATCTCACGTAGCATTTGAAACTCCTGAAGGGCAGTATAGCTAAAAAAAGAAAAAAAGATCCACAAATGACGAGGATACCGACTTTAGGGGGAGGGGGGGGGGGGTTCTCGGAAGTAGGAGAGCTAAAAAAAAGGATCTAAGAAAAACTACAAGGTCGGTAGTAGGGTTGGGGAAGTCCCGTCAAAATCTCACGTCATTTTAGGGGGAGATCTCACTACGGGAGAGGTGGGGGGTTAGTGATTACGTAAAAACATCTTACGTAATTAATGGACGCCCCCTAAGTGAGTAATGTTTGTAACCGTGTCTTTTGGCGTGCGTTACATCTTTGTTACCTACATCCCGGCTTTGACGAACGCTTTTCATTGAAGATTAAAAGCCAAGGAAGCAGATGACCAAATTTTCAACCCTAAAGGAGAATTTTTTTTTGCTGGTCGTACTCTGAATAGTAACATAAAATTTTATACCATAACACACTTTCAAGCGGACGAACATGCCTTAATAACTCAACATATGAAATTTGGCATGAAGTCAGTTAATTGCGTGCGAAGTGACATAGGATAAATTTTATCCCGCAAAAACGCATAGTTCTTTTATAAATTGCCATTAATATCAATTCGCAAACAACAAAGAGTTTCCTACTTCGTAGACAGCCTTGCAACGTTTACTCTTTGCTTTTTACATAAATCGCAAACACTACTTCTCAGAAATAAAAGTGAAAACCTTCTTACATATGCAAGTTTGTGTTTAGTTTAAAAGCCATAAAACCGATGCACTTGACAAACAATAGTTTGGAAGCAGGAATTATAAATATGTACTTAACCTTAAATTAAAAAAAGGTAGGCACTGTTGTTAAGTTCGCAATGAAATTTTTTCATTTGTGTACATAAAATAGTATGACATCTCAAATATTACACCATAATTTCAATCGTAATATACTAAATGTGAAAAATCAGAGCTTGGGAAAAAAAAAAAAAAACGTAAATGCTATGATTATACGAGCACGAAAGTTGATTTACTAAAAGTGCAAAATGCCGGTGCTCGAAATGTCGTATTTATAAAAATGTTACGAATTCCATTCTATCTCGGTTTAATTTATTTCCTGTGTGTCTTCTTTTTTGCCACTACACATTGTCTGTAATATTACAAATTATTAACTAACCCTTTTTTGTTCAAAATTTGTGTGTAAATCAGTGCAAATAGTAGACTATGATTTTGGAAACAGTGCTTTTTACTTACTGTTCAATTTCTACAAATATCTAATAAATCCGATTCAAGTTTACGTCGCGATACACGACGTTGGTAACTTAAGATAAAATAATTGTTTCAATGCGCGTGTGGTTGAGGTTTTGAATTTGTAGCGCCAATATTAGTGGAGATTGTGGTTACATTGATATTCAGCCTGGACCATAATGAAAACTGAATCTTTTTGTCACAGCCAATGGAATGAGAAATTTAGTTATCAGTTACTTAACGTTGTGACGTTATGTATCACCACGTAAACTACTCCCGTAAATCCTTCACTTAAAACGAATGTATTCAATGGCCTAATGTAGAGACTTAATGTTTCATGAAGCAATATTGCAAGTCGTTTACAACGCATTGCCGCTACAAAATCAAACTTTATGAACACGCCTCAACACATTAAATGCATCGGAACTGGATTTCGAGTAGTAACAGAATTTTCCATATCAAGATTCCTAATTAGTGTAGCATAAATTACTATCACAATTAATTTCATTATACGCCTTACTAAATCACGAGCAGTAACAGTCACTTTATCGCGATGTAAGCTTGACCAGCAATATTAACAAAAATTGTCTTAGAGTTGTAGAGAATTATGAACTTTCCGTTGTACACTGTAATTTACAAGCATTTTAGTATAATTTTTTTTAATTATGTAACTGCAATAATGAATGCAGTTTCATATGTATTCTGTATTTATTTTCCTGAGATCTGAAATAATAATTCACGTTACTAATGTATTAATGCGCTAGTGATAGAAGCTTTGATTTTCTAGCGGTATTATTAGCGGAGTTTGTGACTTGGTTGAAATGCAGCTTGGGCCAAAATGAGAACTGAAACATTATTAATTATTTAAGCTTCTTTCACGAACACCAATTTAGTGACGTCATGTATCGCTTTACAATGATATTGTATCAAAAGATATGTAATAAGCTTGGATGATTTAGCAGAACACACGACATTGCTCAACGTAAATTTTTGAAATTTATAAATGTTTTATTCAGATAGTGGAGTGTCACACAAGCAGAGTGGTGATTTGCTGGTAGACATTCAATTGTGTTTGCAGATTGAGAAACTTAGTATGAATAAAGAATCTATTACTACTTTAATTTATATTTCAGACCTGAATTAATGGATCGAAACGAACAAACTATAGTATAATGATCTACATGCAGTCAACTGTTTTCACAGATAGAGAAACGAACATTAACACTGAACATTATGAATAAAAGAATCAGTTATTACTATAATACCTAAATTGCTGATTTAAAACAGAATTAATTGATGGAACCCACATATCTTCAAAACAAATTAAGTTCAATTAAAAAAAAAAAAAAAGAAAGAAAGAAAGAAAGAAGATTAGTAATTTTCAGATATGCAGCGCAAATCAAAATATACATTTTTAGTTTCGCAATTTTTTAACAAGATCAACGTCCTTGGGCCACTTAAGTATTTATTTGCTCTTTGAATGTTGGTAAATTTTTTGGATGTTTAGTCGCTTCCATCATATTTTGAGGTTTTGAGTTTCCATTAATTAAAACTATATTAATTTTTATTCGCATGTCTTGAAATTAGTAATTTTAAGAGATGCCGGGTAAACGAAATTCAAATCTTTCAATGCAATGTAAGAAAACTACGGCTGTAAAAAAAGCCAAAACCCAGGAACAAATCCTCTAACAGAGCTGCACAGGGTTGAGCACTTGGCACATATTGCGGCTTCTGGAGATGCTGAACTGCCGGAGCAGTCGCAAGTTGGGAGACAACACCAAAATGAACACTTGGTGTCAGGAAGATCACACCGGGAAAATCGCGAGCTCGGTGCTAAGAGCAAGCGGATTGGCAATCGATCTCCGGAGCTTCTGAAACACCGGAGCAAACAAAAAGACGGCATCAACAATAAGCCGCATATTTGGCATTGCAACGAGTTGCTGAAACACCTGAACAAACGCGAGCTCATTACTAATGTTTTCCCGAGCATGCAACTAAATATTATCAATAACGAAAACTGGTTATGTGAGAGGACAATACTTGCCCCGAAAAATGATTCTGGATCTAAAAAAAATATTAGAGGAAATAGTCGGGGAAGTGACAGCAAACTCTTCCATCGATACAGTAATGTTAACTGGTGATGCTGCTACCTACCCCATCGAGTTTTCAAACTCCTTCCAGTTATCCGGGTTATTGTCCCAGAAACTCGAGCTTAAGGTTGGCGCTCGAGTTCTCCTGATGCGTAATATCGACCCCCCCCTCCCCTCTACGTATTACAATGGCACCAGATTACACATCACAGAACTAGGAAGAAACATTGTAAAGGCGACAATTCTTTCCGGTGCATCTAAAGGGGAAGCCGTTATAATTCCGCGTATCCCAATTATTCCCAGTAATATTCTCTTTCAATTTAAAATATTACAGTTCCCATTAAAAATTGCATTTTCAATGACAATTAATAAATCGCAAGGTCAAACGTTGAAACTGGTTTGAATACACTTGGATACTCACTGCTTTTACTTTGGTCAAGTATATGTTGCCTGCTCGCGGGTATCGAGTGCAAAAGATTTACATGTTTTTTTATCAGAAAATAACAAGTCCTACAATACATATACCGATGTATTAAACTGAAAATACTCCTAACATACAGGATATTTTTATTGTTTTAGAAGTTCGATGAAGTTGTTTGGAACAAATAAATTTTTGTTATTTTATTGCAGTATTTATCACTACTATCACCAATAAAAATAGCTCTAAAATTAATTCTATGGTCGTATTGACCTGGTGGCAAGGCTTCATTACGTCTATGCAATCAGCTCCTTTCGTAGCCGCTTAACCTAACGCAGTAATCCTACTGGGCATAGAGGACCTACAGTTCAACGTGGAATCAGAACCACGTGAGCATTCTGGCGCACTTCACATCACACAACGACCTGTGCCAGAGGTGAAGGTCGAGCTAAGGACCTACGAAAATCCTCTGCGAGACTGGGATTCAAGCTGGGGACTTTTCCATGTCCAGCTGGACGCCCTAACCACTGAGCAACCAGACCTCTCAAGAAAATCTTATATTACAACACACTTCCACGTGGACGAAGTCGCGGGTAACTGCTAGTTTATAATATAAAAGAGTTGTCTAATAGTTTGTGATATACATCTCTGCACTTGTTTTGCTCTAATAATATTTAATTAAATTGCAATAGACTGCACACTCTGGTGGCAATTTTCATACACACTCATCTTCCTCCCTTTCCTGCAACCACCTACATTTGCTCTCTATAAATTTTAACTTTAAATTCTTTCAACGTTTTTGGTAAATTATTAATAGTTCCTCTTGGTAACTTATTCCAACCCTTGACACCCTTACCTAAAAAAGAGAATCTTCCTACACCCTTGTGTCTGAAATCGAGTGCCAGCTTGTGGTCATGGTCATCTTTTCCCTTCCAAGCCTTACTTTTAATTTCTTAAACCAATATCTTTCAATGCTTCATCATCAATATATGCTTTGTACACTGCAATGACCCTCTTCACCCTCCTCCTGTCTTCCAATGAATCCCATTCCAGCTCTTTTATCATATCTGTCACTAATTGCGTTCAGCGATAATTTCCAGATACATATCTATCACCCCTTTTTTGCAGTTCCAGAATTCCATAAACAAAGAACAAGGTACAATGACTATTCCTTTTGCCTGGTGTTAGTTATTGTATTATTACCGCAGGATCCATGTGAACAATGCGGTGCTGGCATTAATGTTGAATATTTGTTGTAACCGCGACACAACAACAATTGTGAATCTAATTGCATGTTTGTCCTGTACCTTTGTTATTGATATAAATGTTTTGAATATTGATATTTTAAAAATGAAACAATTAAAGCGGGAGTCAGTTGCACTCTGCCTGCAGGCTTGATTTGATGGTATGTCAACATTAATTTTAACAAATCTATCACCAAAAGTCAAAGAATTTACAAAAATAGATGAAAACAGTAAAGGTAGACAGTTGTGAAACCTATTTAAAAACAAAATACTTTGATGAGATTATAATATTTGTTAAATACATGTCCCATTTTCATATCTGGCTTTTATGCAGGGTTTTGAGTCGGCTACTTTAAAAAATAACCATCATTAGTTATTGTCCCTAGATATGTCTCAGTCAGGTGAAAGGTCAGGTCTTTTTTATTTTTTTTTATTTTATGCCAGCAGGTGTTTGAGGTAAGAATGAGGACTTTCCCGGCTTATGACTGCAATGAAGTCTTCACGGGTGTACCGAATGTGGCGGTACACCCGTGAAGACTTCATTGCCAACAGGTGTTGGTTTCGAAATTAGCTTATTATTTCGTATATAATATTCATTACAGTAAATCAAGTTTACATTCATAGATTTTCCGTACAATCCATGTGCTAATTGCTTGACTTTAAGTTTTATCCAAATTAACAACTTATTTTACTAAATAAACAATTTACTTAAACTTTACCAAGTACGAATGAAGTCCTCCTGTATGCAACACAACTCGATGCGAATTCGATGCTTCATACTAGTTTGTATTGTACCAAAAGTAACAGGTACTGATTGGTTTAGTAATGAATACATACAGGTACAGAATTTCTCGTTGCTTTTACAGCTCTACTTTCCTCGTACATCCCCTCCTCACTCTTCCCAATAAATGAAGGATATTAAAACTGCTCCCTATACCTGCCGAATGTATCCTTCCCAATTGAATTTATTATCAAAAGTTATGCCAAGGTATTTACTACAGTTAAGATCTTCAACAGGCAATTCTTTCCCTACCCCACAATCTTAGGAAATCTTTGTTTTTATACCTGTGTCCCTAATAATTAATTTTAATTGCAAAAGAGCACATGCTTCAGAGGCAATTTCATTAGTCATCTAATCACCCCTTTCTTGTTATTTTTTAAACTATGTTACTTAATTTGAGTGTTAAATCCTTACCCATCTAATTTTGTGATTTATGAATTTTAATTTTAAATTCCTTCAGCATTTTTGGCAAATTATTCATCATTCACTAGGAAATTTGTTACAATCCCCGACACCCATACCCATAAAAGAAAATTTCCCACTCCCTTGTGCATGAAATCGAGTAGCAGCTTGTGGTCATGGTCATTTTTCCCCCTTCCGTGCACTATTCCTACCAAGCCCCACATTAGCATATGTCTTGTACACTCCCTTCACTCCCCACCTGTCTTCCAATGCTCCTAACCTAGCTCCTTTATCATATCAGTTACTGACTGGATCCTGAGATAATTTCCACAAACAAATTTAGTTGCTCTTCGTTGCATGCCCTCCAGCTCCTCCATTTGAGGCCCAAACTACCACACAGTCTGGCCAAAGATTTGCAACACAATTTTCTAACTCCTCTGGTACATCCTCTCATCACCCCGTCCAGAAAATGAAGGAATTTGTAGCCTTTACCTACCACATCCAATGTGCTCTGCCCTGTTGAGTTTATTGTTAAACATTATAGCAAGATATTTACACTTTAAGTCATCAGCAAGCAATTCTGATCCAACCCTATAATCACAAACAACCAGTGTACATGACTCTTCTTGGCATTTATTATCATTCCATATTTTCACTACCCAGTTTGATATTCTGTTCAGATTCTCTCGTAGTTGTTCAGTCCTCTCCTGTTGTTTCCTCTCTTTTTGTGTGACTTTGTCATCTGCAAACAATCCAACTTCATTAGAATAATGAGCAACAATGGTCACAATACACTACCTCCAGGCATTCCTATATTAACTTTTACCTCTTTTGATAATGCGTTTCCCAACCTAACTCTTTGCTTACTCCATTTTAGGAATTCTTATAGTCAGCATTCTGACTCACTCTGTCAGATGCTTTGTATAGATTGAGTGCTACACTTTCAACACCATCTCTCTTGTCCCATTTCATCTGCAACATCTTGCATGTAGCCCACTATTTGAAATTCCTAAATCTATGTCGCTGTTTTGCAAACATTCCTTATCTCTCCATCAACTTTCCCACTACTGATTTCTAGACTAGTTGTGCTGTAATTTTTAACTCTTATTTGTCTCGCCTCCTTTATGGACGGGTACTACTGTAGCACTTTTCCAATCTTCTGGTAATCAGTAAGTCTCCAAAGTCAGTATAGATGTCTTATCACACTATCTTTAATACATCTGTAGTAATATGAGGGTTGAATGATAAATAATGCCTCCATCTTCATAACTCCTCAATAGATGGCAGCACTGGTATGTGGCAGGTACTGGCTTGTTCTGTAGACTCTCCTCTACAGCTCCAGTTGACGGGAAGCTTTAGCATTCAACAGTTGTAGTGTTACAATGTAAAGTATGGAACCCTGCGCAGACAGTCAGTCAGTGTGATTTAAGCAACATGCAGTCACTGAATTCTTGACAGCAGAAGGTGTCACCCCAAAGGAGACTCATCAAAGAATGCAAGCTGTTTATGGTGATTGCGTCGTTGGGCGAGTAAGTTTTAAAATGTTGAGGTGGGAACATCTGACTTGCGTGACAAACAAAGAGTTGGACGTCCTGTGACAGCAACCACCGAGTTTCACAAGCAAAAAGTTGACAGACTGATTCAGGTTGATCATCGTATCACTCAGAGAGAAATTGCAAGCATAATTGGCATTTCATAAGAACGTGTGGGTCATATTATTGCTTTGCTTGGCTATCGGAAGATCTGTGCACGGTGGATTCCTCGGATGCTGACACCTGAAATGAAGGTGAAGAAAGTTGAAATTTGACAGGAACTCCTCTCACATTACGAGAATGAAGATGGTGCCTTTCTCTATTCAATTTTGACAGGAGACGAAACATGGGTACACCATTACGACCCGGAAACGAAACACCAGTCTATGAAATATTGACACAAAGACTTGCCCCAGAAAAAGAAATTCAAAACACAGCCCTCAGCTGGAAAAATCATGGCTATAGTGTTCTGGGACGCAGATGGCGTTATTCATGTTGATTTCCTTGAACGTGGGACAATAAATTCAGAGCGTTGCATCACAAGGCTGCGAACTTTGAAACGGCGGCTAACAAAGGTCCGAAACGAAAAGGGGAATGTTTTCCTGCAGCATGACAATGCCAGACCACACACTTCACGTGCCACCACAGCAGATCTTCAGAGACTGAATCTCACCACTGTAAGGCATCCTCCATTCATTCCAGATTTGTATCTACAACCATCTTCACTTTTGACCACTGGTTTACTAAACCCTCTAATATCTATCATCACTGCTTCATGATCACTTATTCCTTCTGTAACCTGAGACCCCACTAAATTATCATCAGGCTTATTTAAGAAGATATGCAACATGTTGGGCCCTCTCCTATTCTGTTCTTGAATAAAGCCCCCTTCCCTCACTAACATATTTGCAAAATTCTGTTCTCTTGTGTTACTTATCTTAATTCCCTGCCAGTCGACATCTGATAGATTCAAGTCCCCACCAATAGTGACTCTATCCTCTGAATATTAATTTAATTTCTCGCCAAGAGCATTGTTATCATCACTCATTCTTCCACTACAGTAAGCAGGTAACTCCATAATTTTTTCTCGTTTCAACCCAGAGACTACCCCCAGTAACTCATAACTATCATCTATCATCATCAGTGAACTTTAATAATCTTTACTAACCATTATGAAGACCCCTCCACCAATTCTTGCTATATCTGTATGGTACACCCTGTAACCTTTAGGAAAAATATCATTGTCTAGCACTCTAGCAACCCAGGCTCTACCCTGATATATATTAGTGGCTTGTGTAACTCTTTGTTCGTTATACTCCTACAGTTCGCTAGTAACAGTCTCACATCCTGCCTTTGTTATAATTTTAGCATTACTTATCTCCTTACTATTTGTGAATGTGTCTATTGTTTTTTCATCAGCTTCTACTATTTCATTAGTATTTATGTTTTTTTCTCATCACGCATCTGCATTCAGGATTCCTATGGTCACCTTTTTTTTTGGTCTCTCACCAGCAGCTTCTAATCTAAAAAAGGCACTGTCTTTACCCCATCATAATTGGAAGTGGGCTCTATTAAAGCTCTAGCTAACAGCTCAGAGAATGTCCCTTCCCTCCTATTTAGATGTGGGACATGCCTATTGAATCCCCACCTTCCATTGGTATCCATAGGCACAAACTCACAAGATAAAACTCATGCCTTTCCCAAGCAGCACCTCATTCTCCAAATTTGATATCCTGTATTGTATGTGTGTTAATTGAAAAGCTATCTGGATTTTTAATAATGAAGCTGTTAAAATCTTGTTAATTAATCTGTTTATCTTCTTAACCTGGATTGCGTAAATGTTCATTTGTGATGACGGAGAATAAGAGTGATGGAGAAAACCTACAAGATTTTTTTGAGGCAATTAACATTATTTTTTTTAGTGAATAGTATGATCATTTTATTTAACTTTTATATAAAAGTATTGAGCCTTCTTTTTTTGTTTTCATCTTTTGTGTGTATAATGGTTTCCTGTAGATTCAGCATTAACAGCTAGTTTGAAATACTCAACAGCTGTCTTTTTATTTTATCTAATACTTTTTTCTGCAAGCTTCTCCGTAGTAATAATTCTAAATTTTGTCTGAGTATTTAATCTTCCAGGTTCGCAAACCACTTCGTACTACTCTTTACGGTCAAAAGTCTTCGGTTTTATCCCAGATATTCTCTTATTCAAAATACTCTTCATGCTGATTGTCTTCTTCTTCACTTGTTTCATGTTATGTGTTGCTTTCATGACATTTGTTTTACTATTGTTAACAATTTTAGTTCCTGTATCTGCCAAAGAATCAGTCTCTCCTTCATCTAAAATACTATAATGTCTTTTTCCTGTCTTAAAATGACATGTTGGATGTTTAATTAGAAATTATAAAAATAAAATGAAATAAAAAAGTAAGTTACAGAAAATGTATCTGTGCAAAATTGTAACTAGAGTACTAACATGAGATGGGTGGGACTAGGATTGTAACGAGAGTCATCTTTGTGGATGTCAGTGTTCAATGCTTGACACGTGGATAATTGGCAGATGAGGAAGTGGAAAAATAAATTTATAATTATTTAGATTTTAATATTTTATCAAAAATAAACTTAAAATCAAAATAAGTATATTCTTTATGCTAAATTCTACATTTTTTTAATAAGTAAATTTTATTTCCACATAATACTGCCACATTGATTTATTTTTTGCCTCATCTTTCAACTATAAAAAATGTGGGATGATTTCACAAGTGAATTAAATTATTTACATGACTGCACACATCTAAAAAAACAGTCTTTGTCATATGAACTTTGCGGCTCGACTAATTCAAGCACAAGGCCACGCCACCGCACATCCGTGCCCGCCACCCACCTTTCCACCACTCTAGCGGCCCATTCAGTACAGCTTGTAGGACCTACGTTGATCCAATTTTCGATAAAGGACTCTTGATGAGCCTTGAAAGGGATTAGAGGACTATTATGTTGTTGGACTCTCAAACAACCAACAAGGGTCCTTGCTGTCCCAACAAGCTATGCCGTTGGATCATGACTGGAGGAAACATGCTGCGAGTGTGTGATAAGGACACATGGTGTGCCATGAGAATGTATGAGTGAAAGAATTGCATGGAAAATTTTTGTTGGACACCTTTTAATAGCATGAATGGGTGAGTTCATCCTACGGTAGTTCTAGATGGATGTCCTGTAAGTTGGACCATGAATAAGCCACTTTACTTTACATGCAAATTCAAACTTTAAGTTCGTCACCTAGGTAACTACATTGTTCAGTTCATTGTTATTTTTATTGTAAGATCATAAAAAAAATCACATTGTTGTTAATTAGGGACGAAGGGCAGAATCTTGTATAAAGAGAAAAGAACATCGGCTATACTTTCACAATAAATATTGTGGATGCGAAAGTGGATTTAGGATTTCAACCGAAATTTTTACGCTTGCAGATGCAGAACTCCATTACATTCCCTAGGTGGGACTCACCCACTGCAACTTTCACTCTGCCTAACTACATTATGATGTGATAGTTGACTGAATCATAACTCTAAACACTTCCTTGCCTATTCAGATGCACAGTCTATTTCAATGAGTCGAATTCAAATTCTTAAGTAATTTGTATTAGCTTGTGTGCATTTCACCCAACCTTATGTTCACTGGGTTAAAGAATATATTGTTCAGTAATTAGACTAGAATTATAATTTTAATAAGCATTGAAATTGACAACTTCTTATAATATTGTTATACACTGTTAATTTGGATATTACGTATATGTGTTATGTATGCAAGTATGTTTTCCATTCCTAGGATTCTGAAATTAGAGAGGTTAACTATATATGAATATTATTCTATGCTGAGGCTCCCACCAAAACATCAGTTTGTTAGTTGCATAATAAGATTTAACTAAAGTTCCCTTTGTGATTGTTTCTGAGTCAGCAGCACTGTTTTTATGTAGGAAGAAAATTATGCCAGTCAACACAAAAAATTTCATACAGTCTTGAGGAATAATATGTACTTTTCAGCCACAATTTGTTAATTGTCACTTATTGATCAGTTTGTTTTCAGTACTACAGATACAGTAGTTTCTCTCAGCATAATTAATATTTCGTAGACAAGTTGATGGCTGTGGATTAAATCAACTGCAAACTGAAAATTCATACACACAGAGACCGAGCAGTTTTCGCCTTGCTGCCAAATCATTGGCAGTCACATTAACTGTTAATTTGACACAGCTTCTGTCATGGTGTGGCCACTGCATTGAACTTTGATATAACTGTGCCGCTGCTGGGGTGACGTATAGCTCAGCTGTGTGGAAACATAGGATCTTGGATGAAGAATTTGTGATGCTTCTCTTGTTACTTTACAGGAGGTGGACAAGGAGAAAAATAATAGGGAATACTGAATTTATCCAATAATTTTTAATTTTACTGAGAAGATTTTTTTGTTAACATTCTGTGGCCTCAGTTGAAAAGAAAAGTTTTTCAATTTCACAAGGATGTCCCAATCCTATTTTAATGAGCATTTTTGCTCTGTGTATCAACAATTAACTAAAGAAACCACTAAGATGAGATAAGCATTGATCTAGAAGAAAGGCCGTTCATTGCTATACGCAGAAAGAGATCATTTGGTTGATTGTTTTGAATATCCCATGCCAATTTGTCACACTTCTTTGACTCAAATACATCTACAAACTGTATTTTATGGTTTAAAAGCTCAGATAATTGAGGCAGTTATGATAAAAGTAATGAAAAATGGAGTCATGGCTCACTGGAAAATGTATGAGGTGTCACATCAAAATCCTGTGGGGCAAAACAAATGTTGAGGTTCTTGGTATAGCGACTGGCATGCTACATCGGAACCAGGTGGAGATCTTAAGCAGCAGTGATCCATCGTGTTGTGCGCTGTATGTTTTACTTGTTATATTGGATGATGTGCTGGACTGCACAGAAATCACTATGCCTCTTTTCGACCTAAAGTTAGATTTGTGAATGTTGTCATGTATTACACCCAAATTGTAGAAGTTTTGGCTAAGGATGAAGCCACTCTGAGAACATAAGGAGTGTCAGTGGGTTGGTTGGCATAGTCCATGCAGGTGTAAGGTCACTGAGCATAGTGATCCAGTTGGGGATGAGTCACATTGTGTATTCAGGTGAGCTTTGCACAATAATGGCTGGGTGGGTGCCCTACCATTGACTTGTGCCCGGGGGTACTATGCTGACCACTGCTGCAGCCATAGGCTCTTGTACTGTAAATATTTTAAAAGCTGTGTGGATCCTTTCTATGAAAGGGGTGTAGGTATACTTCAGTAGACAAAAATAATGTTTCATTCATGATGGTAGTATAATGCTTCACTAATCTGTACTATTATATATCTTTAAGCGAGCTGCATGTGCCTGCGCAAAAAGTACTGCAGCGATTTGTAATTTAATTTATGGTAAATAACTTTTTGCCTGATGTCAATATTAAAATATGATAGGCACTGCATCATACATTAACACTTCCATAAGCATAATTAAATTGTGATTTTTAATTGATTGTAAAAGTCTTTGTGCTTGATATTGATAAAACCAGATAGAATTTTGCTATTTTATTCCATATTAGCATTTAAAAATAGGGTAGATAAATATAAACATGTTTGGCTTTGTTGGCCAGTTGATCCTAAAGGATTGTTCAGCTGCCATGTGACAGTTTTGACTAGCCGCGCGTACGGCTTCTTCTTGGCTGTCCTAATCCTGTAATCCTACTGGGTAAAGGGGACCTACAGGTTTATGTGGAATCTGAATCACGGAGCATCCTAGCGTACTACACATGAACAAAGCAAAGCATTGCTAGCTGTGAAAGTCAGTTTTGAGGACCATAAAAATTCCAGTTAAACTTGTCTTCGAACAGGGGACCTTCCATTCCCCACCAGAGTGTTTTTTAACTTACTGTTATTGAACTAGTATTTTTAACCGACTTCAAAAAAAGGAGAAGGTTCTCAATTCGTCTGTATTTTTGTATGTATGTTCAGCGATATCTTCCCTAATTTTGAACCGATTTAAATGAAATTTTTTTAGTGGATAGGGTATACCTCCAAAGTGGTCCCATATGAATTTCATTGAGAAACCACCCCTTCTACCCCCTTCCACCCCTTAATTTTTATACAAATCTGCATTTTTTATTCGATCTCGATGAAACTATGGACATATATAGCCACAAATAAAGAGAAAAATACTATAAACTTTTGGTTTAAAAAAACTGAACCCCTCTCCCCCTATCCACCCCTTAATTTTTGCCAATTTTCTTTTTTCTAAGCTACAGTTGACACTATTTAACTGATCTCCTTTAAAGTTGGCAGTTACATGTAGTTTTTGATGGAGAAGGCTTCTGACCAAAAAAATTAAAACAAAAAATCACCGCTCTCCCATTTACACCCCTTAATTTTATAGAAAACTACATTTCTTATCTGATTTTTATTGAACTTAGCCCATGTATACTTTAAAACAAAGAGAAAAATCCTTTCAACATTTGGTCTGCCAAAGCTCAACCCCCTCCCTCCTTCCACCCCTTTAATTATTGTCAATGTTCTTCATAAAAGCAACATTCGACACCGTTTGACTGATTATCATCAAAGTTTATATATATATATATATATATATATATATATATATATATATAATTTTTCATGGAGAATATGAACAAAAAATAAAAAACCACCCCTCTCCCCTTTACACCCCTAATTTTTATACAAATCCACAATTTTTATCCGATTTCGATGAAACTGAGGACATGTATAGTCAAAAATAAAGAGAAAAATACTGTCAACTTTTTGTTTGAAAAAACTGAAGCCCTCTTCCCCTATTCACCCCTAAATTGTTACCAATGTTCTTTATACAAAGCTACAGTCGACACCATTTAACTGGTCTCCATGAAAGTTGGCATATACATGTAATTTTCATGGAGAAGGTTTCTGACCAAAAAAAAATTAAATAAATAAAAAACCACCCCATCTCTCCCTTTACACCCCTTAATTTTATCAGATTTCCATGGAACACTTCACATGTATACTTAAAAACAAAGAGAAACATAGTGTCTACGTTCTATTTACAAAAACCCTACCACTCACTCCCTTACCCCATTTAATGTTTGCAAATGTTCTTTACACAAAGATATAGTTTTTATCTGGTTTCGATGGAAATTTGCACATGTATACTTTAAAACAAAGAGAAAAATACTGCCCACACTAGCTTTACAAAAAACAAACTACTCTTCGTCTCCACACCCCTTAATTGTTTTTTATACATACCTACAGTTTTATCTGATATCAATAGAAATTTACACACGTATAGCTTAAATCAATCAGAAAAGGCAGTCTACATTTGGTATACAAAAGCCTAATCCATCTTCCCCTTTACCCTCACCCCTTTTAATTTCCAATGTTCTTCACAAAAATCCACAGTTTTAAATCCCGTCAAAATCAATTAAGCTATTTTTAAGTCGTGGCATAATATTTACAAAATAAATGTCATAATGTCTCAACATGTACTTCAGATTTCAACTTGGATCACAAGTTTTCACGCTGTGAAAACCAATTAAAAATCCATATTTTCTGTGTGATGCCGGAGCAAACAGATATATTCCAGAGACAGATTTCTGTATGTGGTATGTATTAAAGCCCAGATGTTACATGTTTCGGTTATCGACCAGCAGCTTTAACAGATGTTATGATACGATAGAAACATTGCCTGGACCAAAATGTAAACTGACATTCCTTAACACAACACCCAATTCACCTCGTTCTGGAAGTTGTTGGGGTATATAAAGACAGAATTCTTCTTTGAAAGCAAGCGCTTTAACCTTTGAGCTTCCAAGAAGTTCACAAAATGGAAACTGCTGCGGCATATTTAAAATATAAAACAAACTATAATACCACTAAAAATTAGAAAATAAAATAATTGTTTAAAAAAACATAAAACCGCCTTCAAAAAAATAAAAAAAGCACCAAAAATTTTAAAATAACTTTATACCTTGCTTAGGAAAAAGTAAATCTAAATGGACAATATTTTAAATTACTGTCATTGAAATTTTTACATTAATTAGTTATTTTTGGAGTCAGTGCCAGCGAAAGCAAGAAAAACAAAAAGATAAAAACAATAAGGAATAACAATAATACACTAAAAGTCATTTTACTGCTTACCTACAATTAATGCTGGAAACATGTTTCAACAAAACTGAAACATACAGATGATACTAACTGTAAAGATGCAGCCTACCAACTGACACTGTAGCGCCAGAGATATGCCTGGATGACCAATAAGGCCGATCCACAGATTAAAATACTGTTAATTTGTTTCCCTAAGCTGTCTCCCGCAATAACACTATCTGCCTCACGACATGTTGTAAAATATTGGGAATTTTTGTTCGTACTCCCTATTTCGCCTCTAACACCAAAAGAAGTTCAGTAATTCGATCTCCACGATGTGACAGCTGGCACCGACTCCAAAATAAGTAATTAATGTAAAAATTTCAATGACAGTAATGTAAAATATTGTCCATTTAGATTTACTTTTTTCCTAAGCAAGGTATAAAGTTATTTTAAAATTTTTAGTGCTTTTTTTTTTTTTTTGAAGGCGGTTTTATGTTTTTTTGAACAATTATTTTATTCGTTGTAACCACAGTTGTAATACTGACAATAATTTATGCTTAGTGTATAATTCCATACTTTGTGGAATAGGATAATACTAATGAACAATAATCATCTCTACATATTAATATGGATAGTTTGGCAATGGTTCAATAGGACATACTGAGAATTGATTCTCCATTTGGTCTGAATTTTGTATACATGTAATATTTTATGTACATATAAAACCACAAAATGCATATTTGTGAAGAAATTTTTTTCCTTGCTTGTGGCTTTATGCCTTGTCACAGTGTAGGTCATTAGAACAAGGAAATGCCTGGGGGCATGTGAGAAAGAAATTTGCATTGGGGTGAATCAAAACTTTCAGTCTCAACTTTAACTGTGATCGTGCCTTGGATAACTTTAGTTAGTGCTTTGCCACATTAACCTGGTCGCCATCTAGCTTGATTATACCCCAAGCTGGGAAAGGTAATAGATAATAAAAGTCACAAGTCTATTCTGGTAGGTAGTCACTGTATTCTTCAATTTTAAGCAAAGTCACAAAACTAAATTGGCATCAGACAATGTTTCCAAAGATAAAATTGCATTTTCGATTAACCAGTCGAGCCAGACCAAACTCCATTGTTCAATACTGTGATAGCCCAGTTAGAAAATCACGTATCCATTTGCAAATCTTATCCGATATACCATATGCTTGAATCTTCGCTAAAAGTCTGTTGTGTGGTACAGAATCAAAAACTTTCTAAAAATCCAAGCAAATTGCATCATCTTGTGAACCTGCATCGGTAAGTTTTATTATTTCATAGGAAAATAGAGCCAGTTGAGTTTTACAGGACCTCTTCTTACAAAATCCGTGCTGACACGATGTAAGTAACTTGTTCTCATCTAGAAACTTCATAATGTTAGAGCATATGACATGCTCCAGAATTCTACTGCATACAGATGTTAGAGATACAGGTCAATAATTCTAAGGATCACTCCGATCTCTTTTCTTGAAAACAGGAATTTTGGCTATTTTCCAGTCAGAAGGTACTTTTTTCTCTTCTAAAGATTTACGGAATATATCTGACAAAAATGGTTCAGTTTCCTCCGCGTATTCTGTAAATACTCTTACCGGTATACCATCGGGACCTGGCGCTTTACCCAACTTCAAGAGCTTTAGTTGGTTTACAATACCTACACTATCAATTTCTACCAAAACCATCTCTAATTCTACACAACGTGGTAAAGTGGGAGTGTTTTCCACTTTTTCGTGTGTGAATGAATTTTTAAATTCGGTGTTAAATATGGTATCCCTTACGCGACTGTCGTCATCTTCCCAACCATCTTGCACTAGAACAGGTTTATTGTTGCCACTACAACCAACTTTTTTTACATACGACTAAAATTTCTTAGGGTTTTCAGTGAGGCTCTTAAAAATGGAATTGCAATGAAAGTGATTAAAGGCCTCGTCCATCACATTCTTAACATGTCCCCTTATCTCATCTAACATATCTAAATCGGTCAGATGCACTGTCCTTCTTGATCGTACATGTATCTTCGTTTGCTTTTTAAGTAACCATTTAACGTCACCTGTATACCATGGTGGGTGGATCATTCCCTTCCCTGATTGTCCATTTAGGTATATGCAAATCCATACCTTCCCTGATTATACGTATGAACCAATGCCACATCTCTTCAATGGTGCCTCTTGCTACTATGAAGGTAAGGTAATTATGTCTCAAAAACGTTCTAAAACACTCTTTTGAGGCCTTTTCGAATCTGTAAACAATCCTTTCTTTTTGTGCGTGGTTGTTGATTTTACTGTAGCAATTAAAGCTTTATGATCACTTATTTCCATGGTAGTAAAAATGTCGGTGAATAATTCAGGACTATTTGTAATGAGAATATCTAAAATATTTTCGTTATGTTGAATCGCATTGGTTCAGTTACAACCTGCTCAAAATTGTGATCTGAGAAAAGGTCTAGAATGATTTCGCAAGCTACTTTATCCCTGCCACCAGTAACGTGAACATAATTGGTCCAGTCGATATATGGCAAGTTGAAGTCACCACCTATTGTATGGTTCAGAAATTGGCGAGGTAATTGGGAAAGTAACCTCCATTTTCGTGTTGCGATAATAGTTGTGCGTGGAGCGCCTCAATTTTCACATCTGCGTGTTCCCCGATTCAGTAAGCATCCAGCTGTGACAGTACGAACCTTGTTCTTTTGCACATTGTCTTGTTATAACCTTAAAACATTAGCCCTGCAATAGAAAATCCCACGAAATGTGAAGTGCATGCTGTAATAAGATTTCTTTTGGCGCAAAACGTTTCGGCAGCAGACATTCATCATCAATTGTGTACTGTATATGGTCCGAACGTTATGAGTAAGGATTTTTTAAAACATTCATGATGAAGGGAGTAGTGGTAGACCTTCTGTTGTGAGTAATGACCTTGTCAAGAAAGTTGACGACAAAGTTCATGAAAATTGGAGATTCACAATCTCTGAACTTTCTAAACAATTCCCACAAATTTCTTGTACGTTTTTGTATGAGGTTGTCACCGATAAATTAGGGTACCGGATGTTCTGTGCTAGGTGGGTATCGCAATTGCGTACAGAGGTCCACAAAACCAAATGAATGGGCTCTTCTTTTCACACTACGATGCGAAAGGAGAAGATTTTCTGACGAGGATAGTGACTGGTGACGAAACGTGGGTGGCGTAGGTAAACGCCAAAATGAAACAAAAGCAGATGGCCTGGGGCCATAACAACTCTCCATGCAAGCCGAAGAAAGCCCGCCAAACGTTTTCAACGAGGTAGGTCATGATTACAGTTTTTTTGGATGCGGGGGGAGTTTTGCTCATTGAATTTATGGAACGTGGCACCACAGTCACTTCAGATGTCTACAGTGAAACTTTGAAGAAACTTGAGTGAGCCATTCAAAACAAACGTCACAGTAAGCTGTCATTCGGTGTTGTGTTTTTGCATGACAACGCTCATCCTCACAGTGGCTGTAAGACTTAAGAGCTTCTGAAGCAATTCAAATGGGATGTTTTCGATCATCCCCCTTACAGCCTAGTGATTTTCATCTCTTCACTCACATGAAGAAGTGGCTTGTGTCGCAGTACTTCAATGACTATGACGAACTTCAAAATGCTGTGAAATATCGACTACGTGCCCAGGCGGCAAAATTTTATGAAGGAATTTGTAAATTAGTGAAACGCTATAACAAATGCTTAAATTTAAATGGTGACTATGTTGAAAAATAGTAAAAAGCTGTAGTTTTAAGAAGTATATAATAAAATATTTTTTACTATCCAAGTTTTATATTTATAGCCAAATGGAGGTTACTTTCTGAATTACCCTCGTACATTATTCCTTAAGGCCTTGGCAATAGTTATGCCTGCATCTGGTGGACCATAGAAAGAGCCGATCACAAGTTTTGTCCTAGATACGTTGAGTTTAATCCACAAGATTTCGCAAACAGTATCGACATCTATTTCGCTACATTGGAGGTATTTACTAACAGCTATAAATACACCGCCTCCATGGGAATGCAACCTATCCTTACAGAAAACGTTTATGCTGCTATTAAAGATTTCAGCGGAACTTATATCGGATTTTAACCAATTTTCCATGCCTATTACGATATCAGCATCTGTACTACGAATAACATTTTCGAGTTCAGGCTGTTTATTACAAACACTTCTGCTGTTAACTACTAGAACTACTGCACTCTGAACCAGAATGGAAAATGCTCTTAGCTATCATTGTTTCAGAGTACATATATTGCTATCGAATTTATAAAAACTTAGCCACTGCATTATGTTTGTTATAATGGCAAGAATATATTCATATGGTATAAAATCTCTAGCAATTTTACATTTGTAGTAAGTTGTGGATGCAATGGTTGATGTCAAAGATGTGATCAGAAATGGCTGCCAATTGTAATGCATATGGTAAATTTTGTTTGTCTTTATGACTGTGGTAAGTTTATTTTTGCTTTGATATGCAATGTTTCATGATTGAAGTATTTTCAGGAAAGTGTGTAACAAATTTCTAACCAAAGGGACGATTGCACTTCTCAGTGCATTTTTATTGGTCTATTATGGGTAATTTTTCATGTAACTTTTATTTGTTATAAGTAATTAAAAATAGTTTTTATACATCATTATGAACACTGAATGTAAGGTAATAACTAAATGAAGGGAAAGTTTTGAGCTTAAAAATACATTTTTTGCCCTTCCACATTGGCACATTGGCAAAACAATTCTACACACACCAGAGTCCACGCACATTGCGAGGTTTATACTTACTTTCTGTCGTTTAATAAGGGCCCGTTATGCACTTTTGATTTTAGCCAAAAATGACAAGCGTTAGCCGCCTCGCCGTAATTTAATACAGACCTTTCCTTAAAATAAAATTATTCATCAGTCATTAAAAATAATTCTCCTTCGGTTTCTTTTGTTCAACATTGATTTTTTTTTTATTGGTCTCTCAGTGTTTAAAACTTTGACAAGCTTAATAAAAAACTCAAACCAACAATTTTTTAATCCAGTCTACTATAACAATGAGTAAAACAAAACAAAACCATAGATACAGTCAGCGATGTTCATTGCATAAATCTTTGGTTTACACGCTAGCCAACTTAAACATCCCACCATATGATTTTAACTATTACTTACACAAGTTAACTAATTCTATGGTTGTTATCTCACAACGTTAAGCATGGGGTGAATGCTAGTGCACTATAAATCACAGCTGATGTTGCCCTCTCCTAGTAATCGAGCTATTCAGTTATTGCACCCGAAGTACCGATCCACACTCTCATTACTACTCTGTGGGTGATGAGTAATCCTTTTACTACCTTACTCTTCCCTTTGAGGTCAGTTAGGCACCTCTGGCAACAGTCAGTAGTTGTTCCCCATGAATGCCAAGACAACAGGAACACAACAGTGGGAAACCTCTAAACAACTACTCTTCTGTTATCTAGGTATGCTAGTTTATCTTATTTAACATCATTTGCATCTTGCTATATGCCAACATTAAAACATGCTTTGTTTTCATTCCTCCAAGTTGCTAGACAGAAATGCAATGTGTTTTGAATCCATAGTAATAGTTTGTGGATGAAGCTATCTGTTTCTATTTATGGTAAGATGAAAATGTCTCAAAAGAAGTTTTTTTAAGAAGTCTACAAAATGTTGTGATACTCTAGATATTTGGATTAGGGATAAGAAACAAGAGGGGTGAAAGACTAATTAACTTTTGTAAAGAAAATTCACTAGTGGTGGGTAACAACAGCCTATTTGAAAATCACAAAAGGAGATGTTATATATGGATCTCTAATTTAAATGGAGGAAGGTACCAGCTGGACTATATTCTGATACAAAGAAGATTTAGGAAGTGGATGAAGAATGCTAAAGCTTATCCAGGAGCAGACATAAATTCAGATCACAACCTGGTAGCTGGAGAAATACAAGTAAAATTGAAAAAAGTGAAGAGAGGCAAAGCAAGAGAAAGACTGAACTTAGAAACACTGAAGGAGGAAGGTAAGGTGTTGGAGTTGGGAGAAAGGTTTTTGAAAATTTATGAAGGAGGAAAATTTGAAGAATGTATAAATGAAAAATGTTTAAAAATGAGGGAAGGGCTCGTGACAGCCTCCAAAGAAACTCTAGGAATTAGAGTGTCCAAAGGTACGAAGAAAGAATTGGTAACAGAAAAAATGCTGGAAAAGATGGAAGAATGGAGGAAGTGGAAAATTTCTGGAAATGAAGAAAGAGGTACAGGAAACTGAACAACAAACTAAGAACAGGATCTGAACAAGCAAGAGAAAGATGGATGGAAGAGAAATGAGAGGAAATAGAAAAATTGGAGAAAGAGGGAAAATATGAAATGATATACAAAATGGCTTCTGAGATAGCCTTTGAAAGTAAGAGAAACAAGAACAATATGGAAATAGAAAGAGAAGATGTCACATTAGTCAAAGAACCACATGAGGTGCTGAGTAGGTGGCAAAAATATATTGAATGATTATATAAGGGAGATCAAATACCAAGTAAAATTGAAGAAGAGGCACAGGTAACAGGAGATGGAAAGGGGTATGAGATCCTAGAGACAGAGGTAGAAAAGGCTCTGAGGGAGATGAAGGATCGGAAAGCATGCGGAATTGACTTGGAAACAGCTTTTGATAGGGTGCAATGGAAGAAGCTGATGGATATCTTGAAGAGGAAAGGCATAGATTGGAAGGAGAGAAGGTTGATACGGAACCTATATTTACAACAGAAAGTACGAATAAAGATCGGAAACAAGATGTTGGGAGAAAGTGGTATCGGGAGAGGTGTAAGACAAGATTGTTTCCTTTCCCCATTATTGTTCAATTTACAACTAGAAAAAATTATTGGAAAAGGCTTAAATGGAAAAAGAAGAGTGCGTATTGGTGGCAAGAGAATAGAGTGCATACGATTTGCTGATGATATGGTATTGTTGGCAGAAAGCTAACAAACTCTAAACAGAATGCTGAAAGATCTAGACGAAGCTTGCCAATAGTTTGGAATGAAAATCGTCGGCCATACTCGTTTCCGAGTTTATGTTGCTCTCTTGCGTGTTTATTTGTGTGTGCGCTGGTGGCTGATCAGGCCGATTCTTGCATAGAACAGTCGTCCGTACACACTGCACCCAAATGTGGGTGGCTGGCGCAGTAGGGTTTGTCGGGCTTTCCGCCTTAAACGGGATTCAGCTGCCAGACTTCGCCGCGCCTCTTCGAAACGTGCCACTGCTGCGGAGGTAGTTTTGCGCCATAGAACGCGGTCTTTTGTGAGGCTGTCCCAGGTGGTAAGGTCTATATTAGTTTTCTTCAGGGTCTTCTTGAACTGATCTTTGTAGCGTTTCTTAGGGGCACCGCGAGGTCTGCTGCCAGTGCTGAGCTCACCGTATAAAAGTTGGCGAGGGAGTCTACTGTTGCTCATACGTTGAACGTGTCCAACCCATCTAAGTTGGTGGCTGATGATGAGGGCTTCAATGCTATACATTTGAGCTCTTTCCAAGACTCTAATGTTGGACACATAGTCGTCCCATTTAATGTTCATTATAGAGCGAAGTTTTAGCTGGTGAAATCGCTCCATTTTCTTAATATCTCGCCGGTAGAGTGTCCATGTCTCACACCCATACAGCAACGTGGCGACAACTACAGCTTGGTAGACCATCAGCTTGGTGCTTAAGTTAAGATCTTTGTTTAGGAACACTCGCCGAGTAAGTCGTCCAAAGGCTATGTGTGCTGCACGAATTCTGTTTTCTACATCCTTCTCTGCTGTGCACTGTGTAGAGAGAATGCTTCCAAGGTAGGAGAAGCTATCTACTTGCTCAAGGGCTGTGCCGGAGATGGTAACATCAAAGTCTGGGAGTGTAGCTCCAGGGGCAGGTTGCGCTAGCACTTTAGTTTTTCGGGTGTTGATGGTCAGGCCAAAACGGTCATATGCGTCCTTGAAGTAGTTTACGGACTGTTGTATCTGCTGAGGAGTATGTGCTGGAGAGGTGTTGTCATCTGCATACTGCAGTTCTGTTACCTGGGTGAGGAAAGTTAATCTTGATGAGCGGAGTCTTGCTGGATTAAATAGTCCTCCGTCAAACCGGTATCTGATCTCCACGCCTGTGTTGGGGGTATATGACGTTTCGTAGAGCATTGCTGACAAATATAGGGCAAAAAGTGTTGGTGCAAGTACACAACCTTGTTTCAGACCATTTGTGATAGGGAACTTTTCAGAGGCGTCGTTCTGATAAAGGACTTGACCAACCATACCATCGTGGAGTGCTCTAATCAATCCCAGAAAATGTTCAGGGCATCCAAATCGTCTTAATACCATCCACATTGCAGATCTAGGCACGGTGTCAAAAGCTTTCTCTAGATCATAGAATACCAGGAAGAGAGGCTTTTGTTGTTCTCTGCACTTCTCTTGAAGTTGTCTAGCACAAGGAATGAAAATCAATACAGCAAAAACTAAGAGTATGGTGATTTGGAAAGAAAGGAAAACAATAAATATTAAGCTAGGAAGAGCTGATATCAGGCAAGTAAGATCGTTCAAATATCTTGGGAGTACGATCACCGAAGATTTGAGATGCCACCAAGAGATGAAAACGATTGCCGTAGCAAAGAAAGCATGTAATAGGAAAAAGAGGATACTAACTGGAAAAATAGACAAAGCACTCAGGAAAAGACTCAGCAAGTGTTTTGTATGGAGTGTGGCTCTTAATGGGGCAGAGATGTGGAAACGGAGACGAGAGGATGAAAAGCGTTTGAGATGTGGATGTGGAGGAGGATGGAGAGGATAAGCTGGGCGGATAAAATTAGTAATGTTGAAGTGCTGGGCAGGATTAGTGAAAGGAGAAAAATACTCCAGCAATAAAAGAGAGAAAGAAGAACTGGATGGAACACTTGTTGGGAGGGAAATGCCTGGTGAAAAACGCTTTAGAAGTTTTAGTTTGTGGGAGGAGAATAAGAAGAAGAAGGAGGTGCAAAAATTATAGACAACATCAAGGAAGACTGAAACTACATGGACTTTAAGAGAATGGCAGAAGAGCATGGAGAGCAGCCAAGAGAAAACCTGCCTTAGGGCAAAAAACTGATGATGGTGATGATGAACATGTTCTCGAGCAAGAATTTTTGGCCTCCTAGTCACCTTGATTAGCAAGGCATACACCAGAAAATAATAATAAACAGATAATCAACCTGTCGGTAGAAACCCGTCGCGGAAGCACCTGAGGCATCAGCAGATGCTCCTAAAAAGCCTTTTACATCATGGGAGTATGTGCAAAAAGCTACAAAATATTTGAAAAAAAATTGATGTTACTAATGAATATATGAATATGTGGTCATTAAAATTTTACAAATTGCGAACTCACAACCACAAAAAGACAGGCTCTGGTGAGCGATGGTTCTTTGAGAAAAGGTGGGCGGTGAGGGGGATGGCTGGAAAGTGGAGGGGGGAGGGAGGAAAATAGGTTTTATCTTGAATTTAGTCCTTGTGGTTGTCTGGTACCCAGTTGGTACTTATATGCCAGTCCCCACCTTCTGAGTTCCGAGATGCTGCTTTTGTCCGAGAGGACTCTGATTGCATGGACTGCTAAATGTGTTGAAATTGTTGGTGCCATGAGTGATGGCATGATACTATACAGGGTGATCAGGGTACTACTCTGTACAATTTTAATGTACTGCTTGCATTAATCTTTCATGATGTTTATTTATAGAGTTGTGTTATCATTTATATGCTTGGTTTAGTGTTAGGTATCGTGCCTGATTGGATTGTCTGGATGGAGGATCTTGAAATCCTGTGTTCGTTATAGAATAGATAATTGTTTGAATAGTTACTCTGACTGCAATTAGTAATCCCCATATAAATTGTATTATGTGTCTTGTATTTTCTTCTATTCATTGTGTTTTTATTTCTTGCAGATGTGTCTTGAAGAGGATACAGAATGATGAAATTACTAAACTCGATCACTCTTATACACCACCAGCTCCACCTCTGACTCCAGTCCAGCAAAAACTCCTGACGTTTATTGTAGTCGTAAGAAACAGATTTCCCAGTTTAAAATCATTGGTGGATGTATTGCTTTCAGCAATGGAGTACTGTATAATCAACTTGAAGCAGTCTCTCTGTGTAAGTCAAAAATCAGTTTGTAATATGACATAATAAATACAAGTGTGTTCAAGTCATGGGTAGAGGTTTGAATTTACTTGAGGAACTGAGCGATATACTGCAAAAATCAATATAGCACTTGATTTAGAATAAACACAAATATTAGTCAAACAATGTGAAGCTTCATTAAATTAGCCTGAGTTTATTTGAAATGTATAATTTGAGGTACACAGTATTCCTAGTTGTATTGTACGATGTTTCTTTGCAAGTAGTTTTCACCAGGTCAATATTAACCAGATATTCAGCGGAAAACGTAAGCTTCTTGTATTTGTATGAAAAGAACAAAATTTAGGACACTAAATTTTGCTTTTTTACTGATAATTTCTGTTTTATAGTTGAAATTTGAATTCATATGGCACTGTCATAGAACATTGTAATTTTGTGTCTGACTACTCTTCATTTGCTTGATTCCAGTGGAATCTGTATTAACACTGAATTTGCTGGTATTGGCTAGTGAGATATTAGGAATTCACACATCGGCCAAATATAAATAGGGAAAATCAGATTATGTTCAAAACTAACTGTTGAAATTATATACAATAAATTTTTCATTTTTTTCTGTAAACATCAAATTTTTCTTTCTTAACTTGCCATGATTGGGATATTTTGTGTATCACCTGAAGGTTTATTACATAATCCAAGGAAAATTTGCTGGTTGTAAATTATGAATTTAAGTGGAGAAAAATAATCTGATTGCATCCTGGTTTCATAGGCACTTTCACAAAAACCAAATTGTCAATATTGTGGCTACAGAAAATTGTCACGAACTCCCACAAAGTGTAAATCTTCATTAAACAATCACAAAATTTTATGATAAATGTTTCGTTAATTGCCAAAAATGTGAGTAAAATATCTAATGTGTTAAAATTAACTAACATTTGTCAATCTATAAGCCTGATATTTTGAAATGGGCCAGTAAATTTGAAATTTTCTTAAAAATCAGCTTGCTATTTCTAGATTTAGAAAAAAAAGGAGCGTTTAGTTGTACACATGAAAATATAGTAACTTTTTTTCAGATATGTGTCTGCCAAAAGTGCACTCTCATTACTCACATGATACCTTTTCTGTGTTGCCTTTTTTTTTTAAATATATATATATATATTTGTGGAAATAAAATTATGTAGTATAATGTTTAGCTGTAAACATACAAAACAACAGTGTAAAATTGACAACAAATGAATAGATGTAATTCATATAGACAAATACCGACAATAACAAAACCCCACATTTTAGTGGATTGTAAAATTATGTGTAAAATATATTTTAAAGTAATTTTTTTGCACCATTTGGTGATGTACTAAGCAAAGGTCCTTAGAATATGAACATAGTAACAACCACTAAGATAGACTGCTCACTTCAGAACCCAAAGTGAAATCGCAAGCGAATGTCAGCAAAATTCATAGGTGTTTAGGAAGAATCCAATTGCGTGTCTATCCCCACTATGATATTGCATACTGATTTATCACTGCAGTGAATTCACACTTGAATACAGCTGCTGCTGTAGAAGTTCTCATTTCAAAAGTAATTACTCAGAAGCTGAAAATGATTCAACCCACAAATTGACTCTTGAGACAAAGGCAGATGCACGTGTACACGGTTAGGAGATAGTGGAAAAAAGAGTTTCAGCATTTGCACCCTGTTTGAGAAGAACTTTGGAAATTTTATTAGTGTACTTTTCCAATGTTATATGGTTCGATAATTAACTTGGTTTGCGTACATATAGAAGGTGGTATAATCTTTTATCAAATGTTATTGTTGATGCATTTTTTTTGATTTACTGTTGCTTAAACAAAAGCATGTTGAGTGCCAGTGAAAAATTGATGCATTTCAGATTTGTGGTGTAATCTTTCCCACCCCTGGAAGGGAAAATGGCGATCGAAATTCATGTTAGGATCTTTCCTACATTGAGCAATGCATGTCCTTCTTATGAAACCATTAAACTTTGGGTAAATGAGTTCAAATGTGGCAGAAAAAGCCTCAAATATGCACTATGCCTTGAAGTTACAAAAACAATTTTGAGGCTAGAAATCATCAGTAAAGTCCATGATATTGTTTCCAGTATAAATGAAGAAGTTAGGGGTGTCCATTAATTACGTGAGGTGAAACTGGGGGGGGGGGGAGATCCTTCAAAATCTCAACAAATCTTATAAAGGGGGAAGAGGGGGATCGATGGACATCTCATGTGAGGTTTCGAAATTCTTGGTGGTTAGTACAGCTTTTTTTAAAATAAGTAAACAAATTACACAGAAATAGATATTAGAGGGGTAGTATATCGACGCGAAAACAGACTTTAGGGGGGTATAATGACCATTGGTAGTGTGAGAGCTATTAAAAAATAAATAAAAAAAGGTCTCTAAAGGCTACGAGGTCTATTGTAAGGAGGGGGGGGGGGGTCCAATTAGATCTCACCAAATTTCACCAGAGAGGGGCGGATCCGGAATTCCGCAAAAACACCTCACGTCATTAATGGATGCCCTCTTAGCTGACCCCATAGGCATCTCAACTGGGTCGGTTCATTTTATTTTGCATTATTAATTACACATAAACAAAGTTTTGTTTGAGGTGGTTGCTGCATATGCTCACTTCAGAACCCGAAGTGAAATCGCAAGCAGACATCAGCAAAATTCAGAGGTGCTTAGGAAGGATCCAACTGCCTTTTTGTGACATTTTGTAACTGTGAATGAATATGATTTCACCATTACACACCAGAAATGAAACAGTAGTCAAAACAGTGGATGCGCAAGGCAAATCACCTCCAAAGAAAGCGAAATGCACTCCATCAGCTGGGTAGGTGATGGGTTCAGTAATGATGAAATTATGCCTGAAAAAGACAGCAGAGCCAAGCATCTAAATATTGTTTCCAGAACACAATCCGGTGGTACACCTGACTGCGTTGGAAATGTGCACCAGGAGAGTCTCCATTCTCATTCCATTTACACTTTGTTGTCCTCTTGAATATAGTTTTTTCATTAAATCATTTATAGAAACTCATTCATTTTCTTGTGTACCTTTCTTATTTTTTTATATTGCATTTTTTTTTTTTTGAAGACTGGGTGGAGGTAATTGCAGTTGAACAATGCCCAACTAATGATATTTGTTCATTGGATTTGAGAGGCTTAATTTTTTTTATTTTTTCAGCGTTATTATTATGGCATCTGGATCTGTAAAGTTTTCTAAATTTAAAGAATACACTTTGGTGATCTTAAGTTGCAGTTTTATTTTATTTTCATGTATTCTCTTACATTTTAGTCATTTAACTTGAAACAACTAAAATCGTTACTGAGTTTTTTAAGATACTGTATAGTCCATTTTTCCTGTTAATTTGGCTTATCTCATTTTATGACATATGACTTGAATAACATTTCTAAGATTATTTGTTGTTTTTGATTGCAGGTAAATTCTCTACTTTCTGTCACACGATTTTATGCTGCTTTGTGTAGAGTGGAAAATTCTATTCACAGAGTCAGGGCACTATGTTACGATGCACTTTATTCTCTTAAAAACAAATGTTTCCTAGTTATATATACTGTTCTCACATGCTACCCAGAAGTTATACCAGTATCATCAATTGGCAGCAGTAAGTAATTATTAATTAGTAATTTAATTTATAATATTACTGTTAGTATGCAGCATATTGTTTTTGTATTTGCAGTTCTGGATAATACTATCATCCTTGATTACAGGGCATTTGAGGTTGGCTTAGATTTTTATCTCACTGTCCTGTTGAAATTTTATTGTTAGTGTAAGAATGCTTGATCCTTCATGGTTAGCAGCTTTGTTGGTTCTTAGGTTCTGATTTGGAAACATGTTTCCAAATATAAAAAGACATTGGTGAAAAGTTTACACAGCTTAAAGACCATTTTTGACATCATCCGTTTGGTTTCAGAACATCGCTTAAATTATTTTGGCCTGATTATCATTGAATGAAATTTTAAATTTTGATCAGTTTGTATCAAATACTTATATTTTTCAGGTTCACCATTGTGCCTTTCCATTATTTCTTGTATTATGAATGCAGCTCCAAGGCAAGGAGTTAATGAATTTAAGATTCTTCCACTGAAGAGGTTATTAGCAGACTGTTATGGTTACAAGATGGAAGGAGTCTCTAGTAATTTGGTTGACGATTTCATAGATCTTCTGAAAAGTAAGAAATTTTAATGCATTTCAGGGTATTAACAAATAATACATTTTTATAGGATTAATGTTAACACTGATAGTAGAATTAAAATCAATCTTAATTTTTCTTCCAGGTAAAGATTCAAAATCAAGAGAGATCTGTGCAGCTATTACATTACTTGCAAAACGAAATGGACCCAGTTGGGCGTTGAAGAATTTAATTTGCCAACGCCTAGTGCCAGTATTATCCGACTGGAAAGCTGGAAAGATTGATGAGGCTGTTACACAAAATATTATCGAAATAGTTGGTAAGTGTTTTTAATTTTTTTCCCCTCCCCAATGCAAACAGTTTTTAACATCCTGTAACGATAATACTGTAGATCTAAGGACTTTGCTACCTAACATTATTAAAAAGGAAATAGTTTTTTATAAAATTGTATGAATGTTTTATGCTTGTTCTCAATGTTTTTGCTGCATCTTTTGATTTTATTTTGTTGTTGTCTTCCCACTTGTCACTTAAACTGTAAACTCAGTTTGCTCTGGTGAAGAGATATTCTTGTTTCAATAATTGAGCAACACGTAGTTTTATAATTAAAATGTTTTAGATGAATTCTTCAAGCAAACAGTTTCAAACAAACACCTTTTTTGACATTGCTATAATTTTTAATATTAAGAGTACTACATGTGCTTTTTCAAATAATTTGACCGAGTGTGGTGGTGTAACGGTTAGCGTTCTGGCCTCGCATTCTGGAGGACGCCAGTTCGAATCCCTGTCCACACATCCAGATTTGGGTTTTCCATGGTTTCCCAAATCACTCCAGGCAAATGCCGGGATGCTTCCTTCAAAAAGGCCATGGCCGAATTCCTTCCCATTCCTTGCCCCCCCATCCTTTCCCGTCTCTAAAGACCTCGCTGTTAAGAGACGTTAAGCAGTTAAAAAAATAATTTGTTACAAAATTATTACTCTTCTTTTGTATACCATGTAATACCATTTCATTTTTATTATTAACTAGCTTGTACCCGCGACTTCGTACGCGTGGATTAAGAATTTTTTTCCAGGATTGAATATAGAAAGTTGTTGGTAACGAAAGATTGGCCCCAAACAATATCGAGTCGTCATAATATGACAGGAAAGCTATCACTATATCACTCTACTGTCTAACCTGTCTCTTGAAGAGAATCAATTTCCAACATTTTTCTGTCACCATTCGATAAGGTCTCAAAATTTTGTGACTACAACTGTTAATCATACTGGAGAAAATGTCCTGTGCACTTTCTTATCAAATTCCATCAATATCGATATAGCCATTTAGTCGTCAAAACGTAAAAAAAAAAAGACGGAGACTTACTTCTGTATTTATAATATTATTACTGCGGTTCACACACACACTGACTGCGAACAATACCTGACGGATCACTATAACGTAAAAAAGTGCCCACCTACAACATTGCAATTCTACCTACGATTTGCCTCGCATTGCACCCCTAACTTTGTGTTATCTACAGTTTAACATTCAATCCGAATAAACTATGTCCCAGGCCTGACTCTTACGATCAAAAACAATTTTTAAAAATCTTAGCCTCCCCCGAGATTTGAACCGGAGACCACGACCCAAACATTTGTAAGCAAGCGCTTTAACCACTTAGCTGTCTGACCGCTACACGGAAAAACACTCCAGAGACGACCATATCGAAGGTGTCTGTCTATCGCCGTTCAATAGTATTTCAAAATTATGAGACAACATGTGTTATTTATACAGATAATTTTTCAACCAAATGTAGACAGTATTTTTCTCCTTGTTTCAGTGTGCAAAGTTTCATCGACATCGGATGAAAACTGAATTTGTATGAAGAACAAACAAACAAACATACATACATTCATCTTTATATATATAGATGGATAGATAGATTACTGCACATCACACACACACTCACTGCGAACAACCCTTGAGGTATTAATATAATTTACACCTACAGCATTGCAAGACTACCTACCTACGATTTGCCTCGCAATGCACCTCTAAATTTGTGATATCTGCAGTTTAACATTCAATCTGAACAACTGACAGCCCAGGCGTGACTCTTACGATCAAAAACAATTTTTAAAAATCTTTGCCTCTTCGGAGATTTGAACCGGAAACACGACCCCAACGTGTTCGTAAGCAAGCCCTTTAACCACTTAGCTGTCTGACCGCTACACGGAAAAACAGTCCAGAGACGACCATATGCTACGCGTCTGTCTATCGCCGCCCAGTAATTTTTCGAAAGTATAAGACAACGTGTGTTATTTATACAGAAAATTTTTCAACCAAATGTAGACAGTATTTTTCTCCTTGTTTCAAAGGATAAGTGTTCAAAGTTTCATCGAGATGGGATGAAAACAGTGTTTATAAGTCTGTATATTTCTTTTGCTGTCTTACTATGCAGAGTACATCCTTTGGCTTTGACATATGTTTCTTCAAGATGATATTGTCGCATATGCGGTAGGGTGTGCGTGATAGTCGTCATGTGAAAAGGTATTTCACAATGAATGGGTCTGGTAGTGTTGACCAGTTTGTTGGTTAGGCCTGTAGGATTGCTGGTTATCATAGTTGACATTCTTTTAAGAGATAGGGAAATACATTCTTTCTTTTATGTTTACCATTCCTATTCCCCCTTTCTTTAAAAGCAACTTTGAAAATTTTCCCTCTGCTTACAAACCACCCTAATGCTTTTTGAATCCTGTCAGCGATGGGATCAGGAATCGGCAGTACCTGAGCCACGTACGCCATTTTGCTCAGGATTGAAATTTGAGCTATTTTAACACGCTGAAATGTGTCTATGTCACGGTCACAGTGAATGTTTATAACGGCTCTGATTTTTTGCAGTAAAATTTGCCAATTTTTTATTATTGTTTACGTAATGCACTTTTGCAGGTTGATTCCAAGTGTTTTGTGTTCTGTTATTGTTATATACCAAGGGACTCCTGGCAGTGTGTTTAAGCCTGTTCCGATTTGAAGTAAGGCCGTTTTCGTTGTATTCAATTTGGCTCCAGTTGCATCGGTGAAAGTTGAAATTATTGCGTTGGTGTTGATTATGTCTTCGGCAGAACTTAGTGCCACGCATATATCATCTGCATATGCCCTGCAAATAAAATGTATTCCATCTACATTTATTCCAGGAAGTGTTCGAATACAAATCCTAAGAAGTGGTTCTGTGGCTATTGCGTACAGTACCATGGAAAGTGGACAACCCTGTCTCACGGAACGATTTATTTTTATAGGTGGTGTCAGATGACCATTTATAAGGAGTTTAGATTGTGCAGTTCCTATACTTAACTTTATTATTCTCGTGAATTGTGTCCCTAGACCTATGCGATCCATGACTGTTAGGAGGTAATCATGTTCGATGCGATCAAAAGCCTTTTCAAAGTCTAAGAAAAGCAGAGCGGATGGTATCCGTCTTTCTGCAGTTATACTTATAATGTCACGGTATTCACATACCGTATTTAAAACACTACGGCCAGGTACTACACTTGTTTGGTAGGGCCCGAGAATCTTTCCTAGCAGAGGTTCCAGTCTTGATTTGAGGATCCTAGTAAGAATCTTGAAATCGGAGTTTAAAAGAGTAATTGGCCGTATTGCATTATTTTTGTGAATTTGTCTCCTTTTGGCAGGAGTGTTATAATGCCTTCTGTGAAAGCAGTTGGTAGTTTGTCTGCAGACCATACGGCATTCAGAATTTCAGCTAGCTTTTCCCGTATGAGTTCCCAATAGTGTTGATAGAATTCTGCAGGGAGACCGTCAGGGCCTGGGGATTTCCCTTTTGCTGCCTTACTTACTGAAATCAGAATTTCTTCTTGCACAAGATTCCTTGCTAAGGCTTCACGTTCTTCTTGATTAACATTATTTTCTATTGTTGCCAAAAGTGTTTTTGTTGCGTCCTGATCGGTAGTGACTGATTTAAACATGCGTTCATAGTAATCAGTGATTTCCTTAATAATCTCTCTCCCGTTACTTACTGTTTCCCCATTTTCCTTTTTAATGGTAGTGATTAAAATTTGTTTGGCCCTTTTGGTTTTCCTTATGAGGTGGTATAAGGAAACAGTTTCTTCGGAGGCTATATCTTTTGGTCTCGAAGTAACTAGGAGCTTGCTATTTTGCTTGTTTTGTAAAGATAGTATTTTCGCCTTATATTTTTTAATTCTGATATAGGTGTTGATATCAATATTAGTGCTTTCATATAGTTCCCTAATACATCTGTAATAATATTCGATTGTTTGTTTTATCCAAAAGTTTTTTTGTTTACCGTATGCCATGAGCACTTGTTTAAATCTAGGTTTAGCCTGTTCAATCCACCATGTCAGGGGGGTATTATATTTATTGCAATTCTTGAGGCTTTCTTGCCATGCCTTTTCAATTTCCACATCCAACTGGGGGTCGTTAAGTAAAGATGTATTTAATTTCAAATAGCCTTTTCCTCTATTGATTGCTTGTTTTTCCATATTGATGTTGCACTGCATACTACAATGATCTGAGAAACTTAACGGGTAAATATTAGCATTGAATGTTTTGGAGCGTAGGTTATGCGTCACATATATCCTGTCTAAGCGGCTCGCAGATGAATTTGAAATATACGTGAAAGCCACTTTATTGCCATTGATGCATTCCCACACATCAAGAAGGTTTAGCCCAGTTATGAGGTGGTCTAATTCTCTACAAGTGTTAAAGTTTGGCGTCTGGTCTTTCGTATGGATAACACAATTGAAATCTCCGCCCAAAATTACGGCACTGTTATTATTACGTAGCAGATGAGGTACATCTGTTTTAAAAAACTGAGATCGCAAGTTCCTGTTATTGTTGCCGGAAGGGGCATATATGTTGATAATGCGGATATTATTGATTGAAATTGCAATTCCACGGCCATTTATTAACCTTTCAACGTCTTTTATCTCAATTCCATCTTTAATTAAGATGGCTGTCCCTGTACTGGTTTCTTTAGAGAAATTTGTGATGGTATTGTATCCGGGTATATTGATCTCTGACAGTGTTACTTCTTGCAATAAGGCTATGTCAATGTATGTGTTGCGGATGTAATCTGCAAGACATTGTATTTTGAAAGGCGTTTCTATGCGATTTATATTTATCGTTGAAATACTATAATATTGAAACGAATTCATTGGTATTTGTATTTAAACAGAATTCTCAACATCATCTGACCATAATGTTTGTTGTGTATCACCAGATTTATTCATTTCTTTGTTCATAAGTAATTTTTCCTCACTGGCATGTTCGACCTGAATGTCCATTTGCGTGATGGAGCTCGGCAATGTTCTGTCACCTTCTTGCAGTTTTACTGTGTTGGTTTTCCGGTTTTTTATTCGTGCGCTTCTTGTAAGTTTTGTTTTCTTAGTTATTTGTACAGTGTCTGTGTCTTCTTCAACATTATGTGTTGCGTCTATGTTTTTTTCTATGATCATTGGTTCTAACGGGTAATTGTCATCTTTGGAAGTAAATGTATCTTTGAACTGTTGTGCATCAGCGGATGAATATATCGCAGTCGAAACGGGCGTTTGGTTTGTTTCACATATTATGTCGTTATTTCTTTTCTGGTGAGTATTCTCAGCAATCTGATTTTCTGTCCTGTCTATAAAAACTTTGTTTTCGTCGATTTCCATCGCAATTGTGTCATTATTTTTTATTGTCAAGCTTGCGGATGGGTTTACTATATTTGAATAATCTTTCGTTGTTTTTGAAGCGTCTTTACCGGTGGTTGGTGTAACTACTTCTTGTTCTATATTACTCTTGTTGGCTCCAACCTCGCCAGATACGGCGCCGGCATACGTAGGAGAGCTGGAAAGACGTAACCTTTCGTTAATGTTTGAATTGGGGCCTATTTTCCGTTGCGGACATTGTGCTCTGAGATGATCAGGAGAGTTACAAAAAGCGCATGTGCGTGGTTGTCCATCATAAATTACGAGGGCTTTGAACCCTTGTATAAACACATAAGATGGTATATGTTTCTTTAGGTCAATTCTTGCTATCTTCACTCTATTATCTACCTTAAACCTCATGTTCCCGGCCCACTTTTCACCAGAAACGTGCACTACATTGCCATACGTTTGCAAACAACGTTTAATGTATTCATTATCAACTTCAAAAGGAATGTTATACAGTTTCACGGATCGCAAACCAATACCGGCATAACTTATTTTAACATGGCTTACCTCTCCGGTTGAATGTACAAAATCACATTCCCCATTGGTTGCCTCCATCACTCTAATACAGCTTCCATCATCTCGCATCTTAACATATACCACATTTTCTAGGAAGTCATATTGAAGACCAATTACTTCTTCTTCACGCAATGCAATTCTTTCATATAGCCAAAGGTCAATCTCGTGGACTTTTGGTCGTGAATAACCATAGGGAAAGCTGAATTTAAGTGTTGATTTCCTTACTGTTAAATCCATTTTAAATTCTTTCTATAACTCACGAATTGATTGCGATGTATATTAAACAGCTAGTTTGAAGCGGCCGCTAGCAAACGGACCTCCTCACCGAAAATCAGTGAAGATTTCTCACTGTATTAACGGATCACTATGTTGTAATTTGCAATCACATTTAAACGCCGGTAAGGCGTGTAACCCAATAAAAGTTATATTTCTTACGGAGCAATACAATATTCTGTTGTCACGATAAACAAAACAGTTGAAGACTGAGATGCCAGTCCACTATATAGAAACATGGTATGGAGACGTCCATATCCAACGTGTCTGTCTATCACCGTATTTCGAAGTTATGAGACAACATGTGTTATTTATACAGATAATTTTTCAACCAAATGTAGACAGTATTTTTCTCCTTGTTTCAAAGGATAAGTGTGCAAAGTTTCATCGAGATCGGATGAAAACTGTGGATTTGTGTGAAGAACAAACAAACAAACATACATTCATCTTTATATATAAAGATATTGTCCCGTTTTTCCATTTTCCTGTTTTCACATTATATTTTTATAACAAGTAAGTATAGCAGCTTTATTTGTTTGTGGAAATTACTGCCAAATACAACCAGTAACTCGTGGGATAAAGCAGATTACTGCAGAACACAATCGGTAACTCTTGGTAACACAAGTAGGTTGGCGGTCATTGGAAGCCGAGACAGGTGAAGTGACTGTATGAAGCATATATTTGTGATGAGGCTTTGATGGGTATTGCTAGTAGGATTAGGAACAACATATAAAAGGGAAGAGGTAACCACGACCACAAGCTGGCATTTGATTTCAGGCAGTAGGAAGGAGAAAAATTTCTTTTTAGGTAAGGGAGTTTGGGATTGGCATAAGTTACAAAGGGAAAATTAAAATTTTCTAGGGACAGCAGTTAGTGGGTGATGATACCTTACTTAAGGTATTAAAGATTTTAAAACAGTAATAATAATTTTAGAAATTCATGAAATGAGAAAGTAGATGTGCAGGGAAATTTCCATTGCACCAGTATGGATGAATTGTAAACTGTGTACAATACATTCAAACACTAAAACATTTAAGAAGACTAGTTTGTCGAATACGCAAATTGACTATGCTGATCAACAGTTGGCTACTTTGTGTGCTACCACCGATATTCCTGACATATTGAAATTTGAAACCTATGTATTTATCTGATCTCATGTTGTGCGATTTCTGTTAATACTCTTCTTTGAAATTCTTTTTTCCCAACCAACCTTCATGTCTGCATTCATTATAAAATCACATCCTTTTAAAAAAATCATTTGTCTGGTAACATTGATTACAATTTATACCAAGATTCTGTTTCATTAAAATGGTGCAATTTTGTTGATTGAAGTGAGTTGTCACCTGTTGTATTTAATGTTGTATGTACAAGGGTCGTCTCAAAAGTAAGTTACACTTAAAAAAAAAAAAAAAAAAAAACGCCCAGAATTTGTTTAAAAGGTTATATTTGTGAAACTACATATATTAGTTATTTTTCTACATAATCTCCTTGAATTTCAATAAATTTTTGGTATCGTGGTAAAAGTTTTTTTAATCCAGCGTCATACCATTCTGCCGCCAAACTGGTTAGCCATGTCTGAACTTCTTCTTTGAGAGTTTCTTCGTTTGCGAAGCGTCTTCCCCTAAGGTGTTGTTTCAGCTGTGGAAACAGATGATAGTCGCTTGGAGCGAGATCAGGGGAGTATGGTGGGTGTCCGAAAACATCCCATCGAAACTCTTCAAGCAGGTCTTGAGTTTGACGAGCAGAGTGTGGACGAGCGTTGTCGTGGAACAAAAACACTGTTTTCATCAACTTTCCCCTCCTTCGGTTCTGGATCGCCCTCCTGAGTTTCTTTAACACCTCACAATAGCGTTCAGCTGTTATCGTTGTCCCATGTGGCAGGTAGTCGATCAGCAATACCCCCTTCGAATCCCAGAAGACCGTCGCCATAACCTTCCCAGCTGATTCCACAACTTTAACCTTTTTTGGAGTTAGCTCGTCCTTCCCTTTCCAAACCATGCTTTGTCTTTTGGTTTCAGGCGTCCAGTGATGGATCCAAGTTTCATCCCCGGTCACAATTCGGTCGAATAGGCCATCTCCTTCATCCTCAAAAAACTGCAGAAATTGAAGAGCAGCGTCAACTCTCTGCTCTTTGTGGTGGTCTGAAAGGAGCCGTGGAACCCACCTTGCACACACTTTGGACAGATGCAGATCATCAGAAATGATTCTGTGAAGCGATGCACGGCTAATTTCAACATTAGGCGGGAGTTGTGAATAAATGTCGTCGAGCGTAAGGCGACGATTGGCGTTGACGACTCTTTGGACTTCTTCGACAATGTTCGGGGCCCGTGAAGTGGATGGGCGGCCGATTCATTGTTCGTCGTGTGTTGTTGTCCTGCCTTCAATAAATGATTGGCGCCAACGAGAAACCATTGGCCTCGACATAACGTTTTCACCGTACACACTGCACAACTCACGGTGAATTTCAGTTGCATTTTTATTTTTTGCCGTTAAAAAACGAATCACACTGCGTACTTCACAATCGGCGGTAGGAGTAAGTGGTAGCTCCATAGTGGCTTGATCGCAACTGACAAATGAGTCATGGCGGCCTCTTAGGAATTTTACAGTGCTGCCACCACACCCGGACGAAAGTTCCCTGCGAATCCCAGACGTCTCCTGCCAACTGCACGGATATAAAAAAATAGTGTAACTTACTTTTGAGACAAGCCTCGTAATAATAGCTGAAGTCCAGGGACAAAGAGAACCATCAGAGCTGAGGATGATAGCATATGCTGATGACATCATAATATGGGAGGAGACAGAACAGGATCTGCAAAGTGAATTACGGAAATGGTGGACTGCAATGGGTGAACGTGGCTTGGATATTAGTGTGGAAAAGATCAAAATAATGAAGATAACAAGAGGGAATGGGTAGAATCATTTGTGTATCTGGGATACAAGGTAACTACCAATGGAAAGATGGAGGAAGAAATAAGTCTGAGAGTAAGGAAGAGTGGACATTTGTATCAGCATATAAAGGATGTTATCTGGAGATGGAACAGGGAAGGATGCCAAAATTCTGCTCTATGAAGTATATTACCAGACCATACTGACTTACGGTTATGAAACATGGACATGGACAAAAAGAGATATTAGCAGATTGCAGGTGGCAGAGATGAGGTTTCTTAGTGGGATAGATAATATCATGAAAAAAGACAAAGTTAGAAATGAAAACATCAGGGAGAGACTACAAGTGGAAGCATTAGAAGAGATGTTAAGGAGGAAAAGACTGCAGTGATTTGGACATGTTATGAGGATGGAGGAGAAGAGGAGGTCGAAAGTAGCACTGCTGAACAGTGGGAAGGGAAGGAGACCAGTTGGAAGACCTCGAGCAAGATGGATGGACCAAGTGAAGAAAGAGATAGAGGCTAAGGGAGTCGTTTGGAGGAAAGTGATGGAGGAAAAATCTTGGAAAGACCACCAGGCTTGGAAGAGGATGTGCACGATGACCCACAAAAGTGGTAACATCTAATGATGATGAAGTTGTTGTTAAATAGATTCTTCAGCAATCTAATAAAAAAAATGAGTACCAACGCTGCTGGAATCCCCTTCTTTGGTAAGCGGTGGTTTTTTATCCTATCCAATGTTCAATATATCCGCTTTTAGCGCCTTTGTTTCCTAACAATCCCTAAATATAAAATCAATCGTTTATTATGATAAGGATGCATAGGTAAATCTGTTTCTTTGAGAAGAATACAGCCTGCAATAGTATTAACTGAAATTGGTACGGTCTACATCAGTGTTTCCCAACGTGGGGCCCACAACCCACAGGGGGGCAATTTGGTTTTTTTAGGGGGGCAATTTAGAAATTGACTTGATACGACTTTACCGCTTTCTCTTCGGGTTATTTAAATGCAATGCTAGATATAGGTACAAAATATAGCAAAATAGCAAATTCTTAAAACTGTGCTGTAAATAATTATTAGATTTAGTATCGTTTGATGTTAGCAAAATATATCATCTGGATGATTTCAGCCATCAACTTGACCTTTTTGGGATTCACCGCGTAATGTTCCGCCTGTCTCGGGAACCCGGACCTTTTAAAACACGCCAATAACGCCGTTGTTCGTGATTTTTCCATCTTCATATTTAGCCGAATGGATTTAGTGCAGTAAATGATTTACTGATTAAAAAAAAAAAAAAGAAAACGACTGGATATAACACAACGTAGAGACTTGAGATTAAAGCTTACTAAATTGGAGCCTAATATAAAATTTCTATGTAGCAAGCATCAAGCGCAAGGATCACAATAAATTGCCATAATAAATATTTATTAAAAATCTTTTGAATTTTAGTATTTCATTATATGTTTTTTAATTTTACTTACTGTGTTTTATAACAATATTAAAGTGTTTTCTTTCAAAAACCATCCTATATGAGTTTCTTTAATGACAAATAATTTTTTTATTAAAAATTATGTATGGGGGGCAAAAAAATGTTAAAAGTGGGACATGACCCAAAAAAGGTTGAGAAACACTGGTCTACATTATTACATTCACTTGAATACTGTAAGATCAAGTCAGGTTATTTATATAATTGATAAAAACCAAGGCTGATGGGTAAGCAATAACCCCCAGGCCTGTCATTGGGGAGTATGTGGGTTCAGATCTCCAGCAGACTATTCCAGATGCCAGTTTTTGATGCTTTTTTCAAAATAACTTCAGATGCCACAGGATGGTTCCTTCAAAAGGCCATTCCTTCTTCTCCCCCCCCCCCCCACCTCCCCATAAAAAATTAATCTATTTTGGAATGTTGAACCTTGGTGAAATACTGGGTCTAAAGAATATAAAAATTTATTTATAAATGAGTTAAGTAGTGGGAATGCTGTTAGCAGAGAAAGTCTCCATAGTCAAGTGTGACTTGCTGTAAAATTTAGTACACACTGGGAATCTTTGTCACGTTCATTTTCGCAGCCCTGTATCGGTGCTGCCCCAGTTCATTAAAACGATTCTGCCCCAATGCTATTCATACTGCTAGAAGTACCAGAATTCAGTTTCAGGATAATTTTCTTGGTGTCAAGATGTCTGAGAATTTTGCATTTGGGGGAGTGTCAGTAACGTTTCTTTCGCTCATTGAAAAAAAAGAATTAAAAACAAGCAATGAATGCTCTGGCACTTGTTCAGGGAGTGAAATATGCATGTTCATAATACTAAATATCTTTAAACCTGAAGATGCGATTGATTTCAGAAATTTTGTGAGGTTGACTCCAATGATTTTGAATGACTTTTTGGAATGGTCGAGCACCAAATTTCTAAATAAAAAACTAATTGCAGATAGCCTATTTCCCCTGAAATCAAGCTGGCTACCACATTCAAATTCCTACTAATGTGTAATGTATATCTTCAACAAAATTTTTAAACATTTTCTACACTGTGCGAGACCATCATATTTTTGTGTTAAAAAGCAAAAGTTATTTAGCTCAAGTAAATTACAAAGTGCAAAAAAGAAAAAAAAAAATCATGCAACATTCCTAGCCTTTTAATTCCTGAGAAGTTTATGAAATTCGATTGCATGCGGGATAAAACTACATTCTATGGCAGGGTCCTGACTAACAGAATTCAGTGAAAAAACAGTACATTCCAAAGTGCAACTGCTGTCAGAATGTAGTTGCTGAGATAGAATATTGTTAGTTTGAGATGTTTTACCAAGGAAAAAGGAATTGTTGTGGTTGCTGCACTGAAGGAGTTTGAGGTATGGACTATAAGCCCTTCTGATTTTAATTTACAGTTTTAACTTTTATTTTCTCTTTTATGGCCTTACCCCTCATTGACATGATCATTAGATAAGCGAAAGGACTGGTGTAAGGAATTGGAAGGAATTCAGTCATGGCATTTTGAAGGAACATTCCTGTCATTTGACTCGAGTGATTTTCTGCATCCAAGGAAAACCAAAATCTGTATGGCCGAAAGGGGATTTGATCCTGCGTCCTCTGAATGCCAGATGCGAGTCTTACTGCTCACTCACCGCGCCCAGTGGGCCACAGTTATTTGTTTGTGAGGCCTGGTGCTAGTTCTCAATGACTCTGCAATTACATCACCAAAAATTATTTAAACTATCCTCTTGATTGTGTTATGTGCAGCAGGAACAGCAGAAATTCATTCCCAAACCACTTCTATAAATTAAGCTTTTTATCTTCTCTTTAAAAATGTTCCTTCAACATATGAATTTTGTTTTCTATTTTGGCCACTGAAACTTTAATGTTTTTCAGCTATCCTTAATACAATCTGTTTTTATATCCAGATGATTAAACGTCCCTAAAACAACATTCGGCCTGCAGTTAGAGATTAAACTCAGTGCTTCACAAATGATGCATGAAATTTGAATGAATTAAAGAAGGGAGGAAAACAGCATGTGAATTGATCTTGTTCAACCCAGACCACTTTTTATGCGCACGGCTTAAAAGTTTTTGAAGAAATGAATCATATGCTGCAAGTTAGGAACACGTCCACACTGCACGTGTTGTGCGACAATGTGTCGGAGAATCCCAAATATTCTGCTCCCTGCACCCAAGACTCGGAATTCAGTGACATACGCAGTTGAGGTTGGGTTCTTTGTCATGACTCACTGTCGCATATTGTTCTGGGATGCAGAACAGAGACAGTATGTAGCTACAAAGAAACCCCGAGTGTACAGGGCTTATGACAGGTGAAGGAACACTTGAAAAGTTTTTGAGCTTTTGGATACCACAGAACATCACATTCTTCATAAATGCCTTTACATGTGCAATTTCAATGGGAAAATTGGCAAAGTTTTGTCTATATTCGAAGGAACCCTGCATGACCTGCTGTGAGGTGTGCTTTGAATGCTATTGGAAATTGAGCTTCAATACTTGAAACTTGCTGCATGGGATAAAACTGTGATTCTTTGTTATTTCCCTTTGTTAAAACTAGAATCCATCGAATGGTGTGGTCCCAACATATCAAGGCCAAGGTGACACAGTTGAGATTCATGATGATCTTTCATCATTAATCTCTTCAGTGATAAGTACGCAACAGCCTGCTGTACAAATTTTGTAATGGATATGTGGGAACTTAAGTTGAAGTGTTCTCATCTTACACATGGGCAAGGCTGTCATGAAGGAGTTGGTGATTGAGTATTTTTTCTATTCCTCATACAGCCTGTTCCCAGCTCCCATCAACTATCACCTGTTTTCCAGATCCATAAAAAAACGCTCTAGATATATGTAATTTAACAATGATGAAGAGCTTCATGATGCAGTCTGAACATTTTCTATACAAAACGAAAGGCTTTTTTTTAATTTTTTTTTTTCCTCCAGAGGCAATGAAATGTTTATTGCAAAATGTTTTGAAGTGCAAGGAGACTGTTGAAAAATAGCCTGGTCATTTAATTTGTCACCAGTGGACGCTATTAGGATTGAAAATTTCATTTCCTACCTTGTATCTAATAGGTAATAAAGCAGATTATCAGTTATATGTTTTACTTGTTCCAGGCAATGCCATAAAACCCTTCCCAAAGGATGCTGATGTGGAGACATGTCTTAAGCTGTTTGTTAGTATTTTACACAATAGTGGAGGTAAGAAATCTTATTATTAGTTTAAATTTATGGTGACAACGAAACTGCTGCTAAGCACTGAAAATAAGGCGGAAAATCACCCATCACTTACCACAGATAAAGGCAGGAGGGCCAAATGAACACAAAAAACAAACACACTTCACAATATTTCAGTTTGTGTACACATAGGCACCTACCATGGTACCATATTGTGAAGTGTCTTTGTTTTTTTTGTTTTTGTTTTTTTTGTCCGGCTCTCCTGCCTTTGTCTGTCGTGACAAGTGATTTTTCCTATACTATCTTGTTTTTAATATTTTAAACTGTAATCCTATAAACAATGAAGTTACAGCAACTAGATTTCAGTGATGTGCCCATCTTTGTGGACAGAATGTGTTGTTTATTAATGTAGCAATTAAAGACAGTGTAAGAAAACTATGCAATAGATAGTTATAACATGCCTCTTTCCATATTTGTTAGCCTCTATTCTTTCCTTGTAAAGCACCGTGAAAATCATACTGCATGATTAAAACTTGAGCTTTGCACTAATGTCTTCAGATATTCTTTCAGCAACCCTACCATAATCATCCTGCATATAGACGGGCTCAGCTACAGTTGTGACTGGCTATATCTTATCTCCATTATCTGAGAAGAGCATGTACCATTCCCTGATCCCTCTCTACTTGTTAGCTGAAGAAAGAATTGTCACAATCTGTTACTGAAATTACCTGAGCACCACTACGAAAGACTTCAATGATAAGTGCTTCTCCAAACAGCCTTACAGTACTGTTGTTCTCACCCTGGTAAACCAGGTTAACAGCTTTGCCATGCAAACAAACATGTATGAGGGGGTACCCAAAAATAGCCGAAATAGCATTGCTCTGGGCGGAGCTTGTGTAGTACAAGTTTCTGCTGCTAGCACAACTCCTGGTAGTTCAGTGCCACCTGTGTTGTTAACCTGGCTTGTTCTGTTAATTTGCAGTGATTGTTTTTGCTAGCACTGGTTTGTTTTGGATGATGGTAAGTTTAAGTGAACAATGTGCAGCTGTGAAATTTTTTTTTCCGACTCAGTAAAAATGCTGCTGAAAAACTGTTTTAATGTTGAAAACAGCTTACAAAGATGACGCTATGGGAAAAACTTGAATGCACGAGTGGTTCGATCGGTTTCAAAATTGCGACATGTCAATTGATGACAAACCTTGTTCTGGACGTCCATTAACTGTACGAATCAACAAAAATGTTGAAAAAATTCGAGAGCTTGTGCTCTAAGACTGCTGACAGAGAACTTTCAGAGATTAGTGGGTTATCTTTGAGCTCGGATCAGCAATTTGGGAATGAAAAGGGTTACTAGTCAAGTTTGTTCCTTGAACTCTGACATTCAAGAAGAACATCAAGTTGAAATGTCGTGCTTTGAAACAACAGCTTGAAATTAATCCTGATTTTTTGTCAAAGGTGATTACTGGTGATGAGTCATGGTACTATGTTTAGACCCAGAAACAAAGCAACAGACAAGCCAATGGAAGACGTCATTGTCACCCTGTCGGAAAAAAATGTCAAGTCAAATCAAACATCAAACAATGCTCATTTGCTTTTTTGAAGCCAAGGGCATAGTTCATTCAGAGTTTGTTCCCCCACATCAGGCAGTCAAACAAACCTTTTATTTGGAAGTTTAAGAAGATCATGCAACAGTGTCCGAAAAAAAAAAAACTGATTTTTGGCAGACGGGAGACTGGTTCTTCCACCACGACAATGCACCTGCACACACAGCTCTCTCTGTTAGGCAGTTTTTGGCTAAAATGGCATGGTTCTGCTGCCCCATTCACCTTACTTGCCTGACCTGGTTCCGTATAACTTTTTCTTATTTCCAAGCATGAAAAGGGGCATGGAAGGAAACTGATTTGACAAAATTGAAGAAGTCAGGAAAAAAATGAGGGAGGAGGTGTTAGCCATTTATAAAGATGTCTACACAAAATTTTTCAAACGGTGGAAGCACTGTTGGGACAAATTTATTGGTTGTAATGGAGAGCATTTTGAAAGGGATAAGCTTCTTTTGTAATAATAATAATAAATGAAACATATAGCTTTTAAAAAATAATTCCTTTTTTGGTACCACCTCGTCTAGTTGCTCAGTGAACCTCTGTGTTTCATGTTTTGATCATTCATTCTTAAACCATAGTCCTCTAAAACTCCTCTTGTTACCCAGATTAATAATAATAACAGTATTACTTAGACACATAACCAAGGTGGTCTTCTATTTTTAATTTATAACTCCTACCAAACTCAGAAGTTCATTTTGGCCCTACTACTGTATGAATGACATAATCATAGATGATGTGTCTCAGTTGACTAACCCCTTTGCCCCTTGAAACCAGTTAACCTTCAAGATTAGCTCAACTTTGATACCTACTAAATGCTACTTTAAAAAAAAAAATTAAAAAATATATGTGCATATTCTGACAATTATGATCTTGCCAAGTATCCCTGAAATACAGCTTTAACATTGATATTTTTCCATTATTCACCTGATATGGTACACAAGCAACTATTGAATCATATTTGCTTTAATTTGCTTGTGGGAAAATATATGTTCATCCAATAAGACTGTCTCAAGGTTTCTTCCATAGGAATGCCCCAAACAGGTAGTAACAACTGCCTTGCTTCATATGTTTTTTTTTTTTTGCTGTCATCAGTCTTTCCACTGGTTTGCTGCAATCCTCCATCTCTTATTATTTTGAGCTAACCTCTTCATGTCCACATATCGCTTGCAACCCACGTCCTCAATTATCTGCTTCATATATTCTAATCTTTGTCGTGCTCTACAGTTCTTACCTTTGAGTGTTCACTCCGCTAACAAATTAACCAATCAGCACGTCTCAAAATATGACCTACGATCCTGTCTCTTCTTACTGTAAGCTTTTTCCACCAACTTCTTTCCTCACCCATCCTTTCAAAAACTCGTTAATTTCATACTTTGTCTGTCCACTTAATTTTCAGCATTCTTCTGTAGCACCACGTTTCAAATGCTTCAGTTTTCTTTCTTTTTGGTATTCCTAAAGTCCATGTTTCGCTCCACACAAAGAGTTCTAAAAAGTTCTTTCTAATTCCAAGTTCATTGTTTGAAACTAAAAGATATCTCTTTATCATGAAGGCTGTTTTTGCTAGTGCTATTCTGCTTTTAAAATCATTCTTGCTTTGGCCATCGGTTATAAATTTCCTTCCCAAGTACCAGAATTCACCTACTTCTCCCATTGCATCCGATCCTATTTTTAAATTTAATCTACTGTGATTGTTATCATTTCTACTACATTTCATCACTTTTGTCTTGCTTTGACTTATATTCAGTCCAAAATCTTCCTTCAGTATTTTGTTCTTGCCATTAAGTAACTTTTTGTTTCCTCAGCCCGTTCTGCTAACAAGACAATGTCATCTTCAAATCATATACGTAGGGCAAATCAAATTATTATGAATATCTGCAGATTGTATTCACCCAAAATCTTGGTAACTATTTGTGATACACACTACTGTAAGTAAGTTAAAACTTCAGTTAGTTCACAGTTTTGTCCTATCAAAACTCATCTTGTAACAACATTTTCATAAGGAAGAGTGTAGTGCTAAATATTATGTTTTGTTGCTGCATCACTCCTTGCTTCAACTTATTTAAGTGATGGGTCTTTTCCTTTTAACATTCTTATTTCAATATCTTTATATGGGCATGTTGTCTTCTATATTCAAGCCAGCCTACTTTCTTTACTGTCTCATTCCTGTTCTCAGTTCAAGTTTCTGCTCTCCGACAGTATTCAGTCACGCAGCTGTCACTGAGCAGTTGCTCTTTGGCTCACAGTCTTTGCATTTTAGGATAAAGATATTAAAACTAAAATTTTGTAAATGCTTTGCATTTGTGTTTGTAAGGTCTCCTATTTTTCTATATACAAAATCACATTTATTCACAACTTGAGATGCATCGTTGGAAAGCTTGAAGTTTTAGCTATTTTTGTATGTAATCGCCTTCCCATACGATGACCTTCGGCATCTGTGCCATGAGATTTTTGATCCCGTCGTCGAACCAGTGATTGCAACGTGCATTACCTCATCTGATCGAAACTTTTGGCTTCCCAGGTGCTTTTTAAGTGCAGGAAACATGGTAGTTGCTTGGGGCAATGTCTGGGCTACAGAGGAAGGGGAGGGGGCGGGGGTGTCAACGAGATCCCAAATCGAATAGTTTGACGAGGGAGGTTGTTTGATGTGAAACATGTGGATGTGCATTGTCATGGTGCAGAGAGACTCCCTTCGTGAGAATTCCTTTTTTTTTTTTTTCTGGATAGCCTACCAAAGATTCATGAGAGTTTCTGTGGTGATCCAAGTTTATTGTTGTTCCACCAACAATACACCCTTTAGCAGGGCCGGCGTTAGGGAGGGTTAAGCGGGGCAAAAGTGCCCGGGCCACCAAAGGGGGGGCCAGCCGGCCTGGGTACCTAAATAAATAGAAATCAAACACAAATTTTAATATCTGCACCAATAATTTTGAACATTTTTGTATTAAAATGTTCTGAATTTTTATTTGTCAGTGAACTGTATGGGAACACCTTGCTGTATCTTAGAGTTGTGTGTACTGAGATTTTGCTACACTCTCCATTAAGCCTCTCAGTTTTTTCGTCAAGGCTTGTGCTTCGTTTACTGTGCACCATCTCGTCAATTTTAGACACCGTTTCTTCAGACACGCTCGGTATCCCAAACCACTCCTCATCGTGGACATTACTGTGGCCGGCAGAAAATTTCTGGCACCACTTCCTTATGATTTTAATCTCCATATACTTTTTCCCGTACACTTCCACTAACTGATGATGGATTTGTATCGTTGTAACATTTTTCGCGTTCAAAAATCGTATCACTGAGTGCAGTGGTGGGTGGGCTAAGTGATAGGTCCATCGCGGATGGCTCCCCGCAGGGGCCTGGTATGCAAGTGCCAGGTACGGGTTTGGTGAACCCGCGGTGCCCGAGCTGGAAACTTGTGAGCGCCGCAAGTCTCCCACACCGTAAACTCCTACCATGCTTCAACGACCACGGTAGGGCGTGGCGGTGGAACGATGTGTGCCAAGAAGAACGGGATCTTGTGTTCATCGCCCGGATCGCGAGGACGGTACAAACCTCTATAAAAAACCCCTTAACCTCAAGGTCGGACACGTGCCGAGGAGATGCATGGGTGAGAGGCAGATCACTCGATAATGTGCAACCTCAGGGGCACCTGCGCACCCCTATTGTATTAGCGCTTCTTTTTAAACTGGTTTTACTCGTGGGACCAAAACGAAGTCTACCACATAAAACAAAAAACCCTGCGGTATGGGTGTGCCGCAGGTTAATCCCAATACACCCAGTTCTAAGAAGTGGGTGAGGGTCGATAGCCCCCCCCCCCCCCCGGTTCAGAAAGTAATAGTGACAGAAAACTTTGTTCGATACCGAACGCTTTTATAGTGATGCAAAGGGTGGAAGGAACCTTCGAGAAAGTTTCACCTTTTTATATTTCAAAGGGGCTAGAGGTTCTGGTAGGGACCCTAAATTCGGTGAAAAAGCTGAGGAATGGGACGCTGCTGCTGGAAACTACAACCAGTAGGCAAGCTACCCAACTCCTGAACTGTGAGAAGCTTGGGGAGTTCGCAGTCAATTGCGAACTCCACAAATTCCTGAATAGTTCCAAAGGCGTAGTCACCTGCCGTGACTTGATAGACATAGGGACCGAGGAACTCGTTAAGGAGTGGAAGGAACAGAAAGTGGTCGAGGTACGTCAGATCACACGAAGGGTTAGTGGCAGTATTGAAAAGACTGCCACCTGCGTCCTGATGTTTGACACTCCAGTACTACCCAAGAACATAAAAGCAGGCTACATCAATCTGAACATCCGTCCGTATGTTCCGGACCTGATGCACTGTTTCCAGTGTCAGCAGTTCGGACATACGACGGCGTCATGTAAGGGCAACCCCACCTGTGGTAAGTGTGGCAAAGGGGCACATGAGCCGGGCGTTAGTTGCACGCTACCACAGGTGTGCGTCAACTGCTCCGGATCGCACCCTGCCTGGAGTAGAGAGTGTCAAGTGTATCTTGAAGAGCGCAAGATACAGGAGCTGAAGACCAAATAGCGGATTCCCTATGGGGAAGCTAAAAAGAAAGCCAAGTCGTTCGCCGCTCCAATCTTTGGGACTACTTTTGCAAAGATGGCTTCAGCTCCTGTCAGGAAGCAGAGTGCTGCTACCCAGACGTCCTTTGCAGACATGAGCACGAGTACTTCGTGCTCATGTCAATGCAAATGCGATGCTAAACCCGCTATGGTCATAACTCCTAAGACCGCCAACGTCGGTAGCAGCACGTCTGAGACCTCGACCACACCAGCAGCAGTAACAAATTTTCCACCAGCGCCAGCAGTAGCAGTCAAGGTAACACCACCTCCTGTACCTCCACGTGCTGTTATAGCAGTAGCTATACCATCTGCTACCAGCACCAGTGGAGGTGACCAGAAAATCCGGGGTTGGAAGTTCAGAGAGACAGGCCTTACCCAGTTTGTAAAATCGCCCTCTTCGTCTCCTCCCAGACTGCCTAGCAATAGGGAGGGGAAGAGACAGAGGAAGAAAAAGAAAAAGAATGGGGAGGAATTTGAGGAGTCCTCTGGGTCGGAGATGTCTGTCTCCGCTTCCGTGCAGGAAGAAATTGAGATGCTGGTGGACGTGTCTGGTCCCGTTCCTCAGCATACAGCGACCGAAGACCCACCCGATCCGGGGCGGGTGAAATTAAATCGATAGGATGGCTCCCATACTCCAGTGGAACATCAACGGTTTTATGGCTCACAAAGAGAAACACAAAGCATCAGACCGTGCCAAGAGTTGTAACTCCTGTCTTCAAGAGACACACTTCAGACCAACGCATCATCCTGTGCTAAGAGGTTTTGACCTTTACCGAAAGGACGATACCGAGGGTGATCGAGTGAAGGGGGGAGTGGCGGTGTTTGTACGGAACACTGTCCACTCCGAGCCTGTAGCTCTCACCTCTCCTTTACAAGCAGTAGCAGTTAAACTATATGGACCGGTGCAACTGACTGTGTGCTCCATATATCTACCGCCAGGATCACCAGTTGATTGCGGTCAGCTGGCTGACATCACACGGCAACTCTCTCGGCCTTTTCTCCTATTCGGAGACTTTAACGCGCACGATGAGTTGTGGGGTTCGATCACCAATTGCCCCAGAGGCCGAGAGATTTGTAGATTATTGGAGCAGGAGGATTTGTGCATCCTAAATACTGGTCAGATGACGCACTTCACTACTGCTTCCGGTTCGTCCTCTGCTATTGATCTCTCTCTTTGCTCTCCTTCAGTTGCAGACTCCGTGCATTTGGGCGTGGATCGCGACCTACACGGAAGCGACCACTTTCCAATTTGGTTGCACGTTGAGTTTGAACGTGGCGATCGAACTACGACAAAGAAATGGAATATCAGCAGAGCCGACTGGCAGCTCTACAGCCGGTCAGTCACCCTCGAACAGCGCAGCAACATCGAGGATAAGGTGAAACATCTAACTGATGTGATTCACCAGGCTGCTGATATTTCCATGCCTGGCAACTCAGGAGCGCTGCGCAGAACGCCCGTCTCCTGGTGCAACGAGGAATGTCGTTCTGCTATACAGGGTCACAGACGGGCCTTGCGTCGGTTTAAGTTGCAGCCGACACCCGACAACCTCGCAGGGTTGCTAGAGCTAAGGCACGTCGTGTGATTAAGGAGAGCTAGAGGAGGTCATGGCAGACCTTTGTGAGCACCATTAACCGTTCCACGTCATCATCAAAGGTATGGGAGTCTATCCGCCATATATCCGGGAGGTACTCACGACTACCAGTATCTGGATTACTGGATCGGGGGCGTGTAGTTACCGACGAGCGAAGCATAGCGCAGTTGATGGCAGAATACTTCGCTGCCATCACTTCGTCTGCCGGATTAGACCAACAGGTCCAACAACGAAGAACATCTGCCGAAAGGCAAAACTTTAACTTCGACTTGTCGGAATTGCAAGACTATAATAGCTCATTTTCATGTTGGGAGCTGGAGTCGGCTCTTAACAACGCCAAAGACACTGCGCCAGGGCCTGACCTGATCCAGTACCAGATGCTGAGGCATCTTAACAAAGATGCTAAAGAGTACCTCCTGGATATTTTTAATGAAATTTGGACCGGAGGACACTTCCCCGACTCGTGGAAGGAAGCAACGATGATCCCAATTTTAAAACCAGGCAAAGACAAGTTGTTTGCCAGGTAGTTACCGTAGCATTGCCTTAACGAGCTGCGTTGGGAAGACACTAGAGCGGATGGTGAACCGCCGCCTCGTCTGGTGTCTTGAGTCCCGTAAACTGTTGAGCCGTTTTCAGTGTGGATTCAGGAAGTTCCATTCCACCACGGATAACCTGATCCTACTGGAAGCGGCAATTCAAGACGCCTTCATCCGCAGCCAACACCTTGTGGGTATATTTTTCGACATAGAAAAGGCTTACGACACTACCTGGCGGCACGTTATTTTAAAACAGTTATATGAATCGGGATTTAGGGGAAATCTACCCGTTTTTTAAAATCATTTTTATCGCGACGTTGCTTCCGGTACCGAGTCAGTAGGGAAGTGTCCGACATTTTTATTCAGGAAAGCGGTGTTCCTCAAGGATCAGTTTTAAGTGTGACTCTTTTTGCCATAGCAATTAATAGCATCTCTACTGTTATAAGAAGGCCCATCCGGTTCTCCTTATACATTGACGACTTTTTAATTTTTATTGCATCGTCTAGCCTGAGAAGCGCTGAGCGGCAGCTACAGCTCACGCTGAACAGGCTGGATGAATGGTCAGTAAACACTGGCTTTCGTTTCTCTGCTGAGAAAACCCGGTGTGTGCTTTTTAGCCGCAGCAGAAGTCTTTTAGCAGAACCTCATCTCACCTTGAGGAACACCGTTTTAAGCTTTAGTGAAACTGTTCGGTTTCTGGGCCTCATTTTCGACAGTAGGCTTACATGGCTGCCACATCTTAAAGATGTTAAAGCCAGAGCCTTGAAAGCACTTAATGTTTTAAAGTGTCTGTGTGACAGATCGTGGGGCGCTGATCGCTCCTGCCTGCTACAGTTTTATAGAGCCTTTGTACGGTCGCGGTTGGAGTACGGTTGTATTATCTACGGTTCGGCACGGGACAGTTATCTCCGTGTACTGGATAGTGTCCACCATGCAGGAATACATCTCGCCACAGTTGCATACCGCACCAGCCCGATACCCAGTATTTGTGCTGAGTCTGGCGAGCCGCCACTTTCCATCCGCTGGCGTCTCCTCATGGTGCGACACTATATACATATTGCCGCAACTCCTGGCAGTCCCGTGTACGACGTAGTTCTTCACCCTAACTTTGAATGGCTATATACCAACCGCCATAGAGCAACTAAACCGTTCAGCTACCGTACAAAGGCTATGTTAGAGGAATATGGGTTTCAGATGCCCTCTTTTTATCACCAGGGTTGGAGTAAATCTCCTCCCTGGCTTTTAAAGAGGCCCAGAACAGTTTTAGAACTGATGCGGTACAACAAGCTGTGTACCGCGGACAGTATTTTTATCCGAAGTTTTACCGATATTTTAAATCAGTTTCGATATTTTACCCCGGTATACACGGATGGGTCTAAGCAGGCTAACGGAGTTGGCTGCTCCATAGTGTTCCCTCAAGCAACTTATAACTACAAACTGAATAGCTGTTGCAGCGTATACACTGCTGAATGTTACGACTTATTAAAGTCGCTACAGCGTATGAAAGCATGTCGCGGCACGAAGTACATCATATGCTGTGATTCCCTCAGCTGCATCCAGGCAATGGGAAGCTTGTACCCAGCAGATCGTCTTGTCCAGGATATACAGGACACCCTCCGATCCCTTCAATCTTCTAGAAAGGAGGTCGTTTTCTGCTGGGTACCTGGTCATGTGGGAATCGGGGGACGAGGCAGCTGATGAAGCTGCCAAGTTAGCCTGCAACAAGGTCAGAGTTGACTTTGATCCGGTCCCAAAGTCTGACCTTGCCTCGGCGGGGAAAAGATTTGTTTTTGACATTTGGCAGAGGCAGTGGTTGGAGGTAGAGCATAATAAGCTCCGGCTGGTCAAACCGACCGTTCAGCCGTGGAGCAGCTCCTTCCAGCGGGCGAGGAGGGATGAGGTCCTCCTTACTCGCCTCCGTATAGGGCACTGTCCTCTGACACACAGCTTTCTTCTCCGCCGGGAGGACCCTCCGGAATGTAATACCTGTGGCATATCTCGAACGGTGCGCCACATTTTAATTGATTGTGTAGTATATTCAGACCTGAGGTCAGACGTCGGCCTGACCAACGATCTGTCCCTCATTTTAAACAATGCGACCAGCAACGTGGCGTGTATTTTAAAATTTTGTGTATTGGCCGGTCTAACGCCTAAGATTTTAGGCAGATCGGCCTAGTTTTAAGATCGATGGGTGGCCTCTTTACAGCCACCTAACCATATGCATTGTTTTTAATTTTTGGTAACAATGAAAGGAAAGAAATGCCGCGTCTTGCGTAAGACCAGCCACCTCTCTGTTAACTTGAAAAGGGGGATTTTCACCCGAAATATTGTTTTTTCTTTGTTTGTGTGTTGTGCTGTGTTGCTGCTGCCCTCCTCCCTTCAACTTTGGTGAGTGTTGGGCGTATTTTCCCTTTCTTTTCCATGTTTTTAATTTTTATATTTTTTAAATTCCTTTTCGCTGGCCACTATACAGCCGGCGAGCGGTGTAGTGTTTTTAATTATTCTGTGACCCTGTTTGGCCCCTTTACAGCCATTCAGGTGGTGCACAGTCTTGAGTTCTGGTGGCCCCCTTGCTAAGCCACGTTTTATATTTGTGAATTATTTTATTTGTTTGTATGGCCGACCGCTTTACAGTCGACCATGCAGACAGTATTTTAGTACTTTCTTAAGCCACAGTTTAGGCTGGTAATTGTTAGGGCGCTAATTACCCCGCTGTCGACGCGCCCTAAAGCAACAACAATAACAACAACAACAACAGCGGATGGCTGCCAAGCAGCGACTGATCGGGCTTGGACTAGTACCATTCGGTGGTGGGAAAACCAAGGAACATGCACTGTTATCAGATTTCGCCTACCACTGTCCGTTTTGACGCGGCGTCGTTGAAGACCTTATTTTTTTGAATCGCCCTCATATATATATCATGTGTGCTAATGATGTTTAATTTCTCATTTCTTAATCTTTTAAAATGCTTTTGAAAATATTTTTGTGGTTATTAATTCTTTTAAACAATACTAAACAAAAATTTGTACCAATTTTATTTTTAATCAAAAAACTTGAAGGTACTAAAAATACCAGAATGATGTTGCACCTTTTCCTCGTAAATTCCAAAATCAAAATGAGGCACATGACAATAAAAAGAAAACTGTGAAACTTTCATTTTAAATGATAGGGTAAGTTTTAAGGATAAATCAACTGTACTACGAGTTAAAAATATGTAATTTTTAATAAAATAAAAATACAGCCATTTGCTGTGTGATGTCAATTGTAATAAGAAAATATTTATTTCAATTCAGATGGAACTGACAGGGAGACTTTGATTTCTTTATTCTTTGTTACAACAGTTCCCCCTTGATCATCTCCCCAATTTTCTCATTCTTTGTTCTGTCGTTTCCTGTTACTCCTAATCTACTTCGATAGTTTGTACTCTCTTTTTGTACCTCTCCTTCATCACCCATGTTTCTGAACCATGTCAAAATTGGCACAAAGTATGTTTTATAAATTGCTTCCTTACTCTTTTAAAGACCCATACCAGCTCTGTAATATACTTAAAAAGGGTGTCTGCACGACATCTTCTTACATTTATTTCTGTCCTGTTTTCTTCATTTTCTTCATTCCAGCTTCCCAGATATTTGAAACCACTTTATTTAATTGCTCTCCTCTGAGTGATATGCCTATGTCTGTCCTACTCTTCTTTCTTGTTGTAATTAAGATTCACTCTTTTTTGCAGAGAACTCCGTGTCATATAATACAACTACCCTCACACATACAACCAGGCGATCCTCTTTCATATTCTCCCCAAACTAGTAGATCATCAGCAAATAGCATTGCTTTCGCTCTTCTTTCCCCCATACTCGGCTCTACCTTCTTCACTATTTCATCCATAACCACTGCAAATAACAGTATTGAGAGGACACTTCCCTTCATTGTTTTAGTCAATTTTTCTACTGAAACCATCCGGTCTTATCCATTCCCATTGTGACACAGCTTTTACTACCCTCCATACACATCCTTCACTCTTTCCACTATCCTGCTTTACTGATTTTTCTCTCATTGCGTCCCTCACACTGTTTTGGCTGAGGCTGTTAAGTGCCTTTTAAATGTGTAGAAAAGCAATCAGTTCCTTGGCATATTCATACTGGTGCTCTTCATGGGCATATCCAGCAAGGGGTGGGGGGGGGCTGTTGCCCCCCTCCCCTCAGATAAAAAATCAAATTGCCTTCAATACGCTCTGATGACTGAAGAACTGGCTCAATACCACTATGGAATTATTTGTGATGAGTGTGCATCAAAATTTCATGAAAGAATACCATGAAATATTGACAAACAAAGTTAGTGAAAAATTAGACGACCCATGCGAAACTTTCACTAATAAAATACGACGAATAGTGAGCTTGAATGCTTGTAATATAATGAAAAGTACATCCTCACATCTGTAGCAAATATTTATTTGTTTAGTGTAATAGGTACGCATCACAACATATTACGAAACAGTTAGGAAAATTTAAACATGCTTTATGTACAACAAACTGTCACTGACCTTAACAGAATAGAACCAACCTGAACAAAATGCACACAGCTTATCAATATGTGTTGCTATGAGAATAAAATGTTTACAGTGGAATTGTATAGCAAAATAAAAATGTTTCCGTAACAGATTAAAATATCTGAAAAGCTACTTTCTGTATTAAAAAAAAAATCAGAAAAAAGTAGTTTATTGACATCTCTGTGATATTTGCTGCTGAGATCTTGGGGCTTTGTTCTGAACTGTCTCATACGCGCCCACTTTAATCATCAAATTCTGAAAAATTCTTTCTTAATTTATGATTTTACCCATTGGAGACCTTAATATTTAAAATAATGTCATTTATCGATTTCAGCTAGATATTGAAGAAGATAAATGACTTGTAACTATATATATATATATATATAAAACTAAGGAAGGATAGGGAAATATGACCCATCACTTATCACAGATGTACAGGTGGCTGGGACGATGACACACTTCATATACCAACTGACATGCCTCCATTGCTCCAGTTCATATATATGCCTCACAACCAATCCCCTAGCTATCAGAATGAATGGCCACAGACAGACAGTTTATACTAACAATGAGGCCCATCCAGTTGCAAAACATGCCAGTTCCCACAAAATCAATAATTTGAACATCTGTTTTTCAGTTAGAGCAATCGGAGTTTTCCCTAACAACACGACCCCCTCTGAACTTCGTAGATGGGAACTAGCCTACCAGAATATCCTTGACACCAGACATCCTCCTGGCCTCAATCTCCAATAAACTCTGCCTACTAGACCCAGCACTTATTATCTATACCATTTACATTTTTTGCATTTCTGTATTTACTATTATCCATGCTATTTACATTTATTTTACTTTTCACTTATAGTTATATATATATATATATCTCCACCCAGTTAATTCACCTCTTTCAATAATAACATATCATCATCAGCATCGATTATCGATCTAATATTTGAGCTTACTCTCCCCCCCCCCCCTTTTTCCACCTAAACTACCATCCGCACCTGAGACGTCATTCACCAGTCGGCCGTCTATGTGTACACATATAACGCAGCCTGGGGCTTCACCTTCTGCACGTTTAAGGCGGCTGTAGGCCGAAATATTGCGCTTCTCTTGTGTTTGTTTTTTGTTCGTTGTCCCAGCCACCTTCATCTGTGGTAAGTGTTGGGTCATATTTCCCTATCCTTCCTTAGTTTTATTGCCTTAAAGCTTTTTCCTGCTCATTGTTATTATATATATATATATATATATATATATATATATATATATATATACATATTGAACATTGGATAGGATTAAAAACCACCGCTTACCAAAGAAGGGGATTCCAGCGGCGTTGGTACACGAAAAAAACACGAACGCACAAAGAATAGAATTTTCGAGCATGGCTTCTTCCTCAGTAGAAGTGAGTGGCTGCACGCAAGAGCTGCCGGCAGCCAACTCATATAAACTCGTGTTGCAGAAATAATATTGATACTTTTGTCCTTTAAGGTTCGAATTACAAAAAATTCCTTTTATAAAATATGGTGTGACCAAATCGGACACCTTGGTATTTAAAATGATACCACATCGATTTCGGTTCGTCATCAAGCAAGTTAAAAAAAAAAAAAAAGAGGTTTTAGAAATGATGATATTTTTGCCCTTTAAGGGTTGAATTTGGAGAAAGTCATTCTTATTTTAAACGGTATCTTATTTAGTGATTTCAGTTAGGTATTCAAGGGAGATAAATGGCTCGTGACAGAAAAATGTGTTGTAGAAATATTTATACTTTTGCCCTTTAAGGGTCGAATTTTGAAAAACCAACCAAAAACCTTACGAAGACCTCAGTCTTTAAAAGATACCTCGTTTATTAATTTTGTTTAATTATCAAAGGAGATAAACGACTTGAGACACAAAAAACGCATTTTAGAAATACTGATATTTTTTTCGCTGTAAGGATTAAATTCAGAAAAAATCCATTCTTAATACATGATGTGATCACAGTAGAGACGTTAATCTTTAGAATGATACCTCATTTATCTATTTCAGTTATATATTAATTGTGACAAATGGCTCCTGACACAAAAATGCGTTGTAGAACCATTAATACTTTTTCCCTTTAAGGGCTCAATTAAAAAAAAATACCTTTCTTAATATATGACGTCACCAAAGCTGAGACATTACTCTTTATTATCCTACTTCATTTATCGATTTCGGTTGAATATCCAGGGACATAAATGGCTCGAGATACAAAAAACGCATTTTAGAAATATTGACACTTTTGCCTTTTAAGGGTCGAATTACAAAAAATTCCTTTCTCAAAATATAATTTGACCACGGCGGAGACCTAAATCTTTAAAATGAATACCTCAATTATCTATATCGGTTAGATATGAAGGGAGATATATAGCTAGTCACACAAAAACGCGTTGCAGAAATATTGATACTTTTGCCCTTTAAGAGTCGAATTTCGAAAAATTCCTGGCTTAATATATGATTTCATCAAATCGGAGATCTTAATCTTTAAAATGATACGTCATTAAACGATTTCAGATAGGTATCCAGGGAGATAAATGACTTACAACACACACAAAAACAGCACTTTAGAAATATTGACATTTTTGCCCTTTAAGGATCGAATTCTGAAAAAGAATTTTCTTAAAATATGATTTGACAAAAGTGGAGATCATAATTTTTAAAATGACATCTCATTCCTTGATTTCAGTTAAGTATGAAAGGAGGTAATGGCTTGTGACAAAAAAACACCTTAAAGAAATAATATATATGATATTCTGAGAATCTGAGATGATTAATGTTTACATAAAAAACTATAATGGATCTTAACTACATAGCAGGTCCCTGGATTAAGTGGTTGGATTACAATGTTAATCAATAATAAAAATAGTTTCCTCAATAGGTTTGAGTTTCATTTTGTGAGAAATCATCATGTTTCAATCCCTCACCCCACTTCAACACCAATACGAGTTCCCCCCTCCCCCTAGTTCAAATCTTGCCCCCCCCTTTTTCGGTTCTGGTCCTGGATATGCCCTTGGTGCTCTGCAAATAGAAGGTCAATGGTTGACTTTTCTTGTCCATATTGTTTTTCCCATAGCTGCCTTTTAACTGTTCTTATTCTATTTTCTAACCTTTCTCATAAATCTTGGCACAGTGGCACATCAGTGAAATACCATGATAGTTTTGGCAGGTAGTCTTGTTCCCTTTCTTTATTATTGATATTATAACCTCTTTCTTCCAGTCATCTGGGATTCTTCCATCATTCCACACAACCCACATCACCCTGTATGCTCACGTCATCCACTATGGGCATTTCCACTCCCTTCACAGCTTCCTCCAAATTCTTTCATGTAATATCTTCCTTTTCTTTTTAGTAATAGTCCTTTCCTTCCTCTCTACCATGTTTATAGAGGTTCACTATTACCATTTGACTGCTGCAAATCATCTTCAAAATGTTCCCCCTGCTCAGTATAGGCAACGTGTAGGACATAAACTCCATGGATTTGTCTCTAACTTTCACTTTAAACTTTTTTGTCCTGGCATTTATTCTTAATACTTCTTCCCTTAAGACTTCTGTTATCACAAGCATCACCACATTTCTTTTTACTCCCACTGTTTCCAATCCAATATAGCTTGCACCCCCTGTATAATTCCTTCATCCACTCTCCTCTTTGTCTTGTCTCTGTTAGTCCCAGTATATCCAGTTTGTCTTTCTATCAGATGTGCAATTTTTTCATTCTTTCAGTGAGCATTATTACATTTAAGGTTTCTGATCACAGTACTTTTCCAATGCTAGGTCGTCTACCTAGGTATCCTAATCTGAGATTTGTTCCTTTATATTCGAAAGGAATCAACTACACTTGTACTGTTGGCTTTCTAGGTCTAACACATTTGAGGTTTTAGTTTCAGGGTTTACTTCCTTAGCCTTTGAGGTTTACTCCCTTAGCTTCTGCAGATACCTCTGCACCACAAGGCAGTGTTGTCCTCTCCCAATTTACTGGTTATTAGAGTTAATTTGCATTCTATCACGTTTCTCTTGAAGAAGGTGTATGAGGCCAAGGTCCAGTGACTTGGAATTTTCTGTTTCTTAATATTACATATTGTATTTTTTCTTTTTCCCCCGCAGCTTCCATCAAACTTAAAATGACTGCTGCCCTTAGCCTTGCCAGACAGGTTAATCACAATTTTCCTGATGTATCTGCTGCACTCTTAGAATGGATTCCAGAAGACAGTGTTCCAGAAGACTTCTTGATCCAGCTTAATAATATCCTTTCAATTAAACCACACATCTGCTGGAATAATGTTTTGAAGAGAAATGATTGTTAAAATGTTAATATTTAATTTAGTTTGTTAGTTACTAAATATTTCAGAATAAATATTGAAATCTGTGATAAAGCTTAATTATACATTGTAATGTACAAATGTATTTAGGAGTATATGCTCAGGTTTTTTATGCTGTAGGAATTGTAAATAACATGATGCTTCAGGCCACAATATGCAAAGCACATTGTATTTTTTTCTGACCGTGAAGTAAACTTGTGTTCATTAACAATAATGTAAAAAAATAAAACAGTTTCTCCATCAGTTCAATTTATAATTATTATGTTATCTGAGCTATTTTGTTTAAAAAATGATATAGTTGTTCATTAATTTTATGATGAAGTTATTTATTTATTTTACTTAAAAAATCTTAGTGTGTTGCATATGATGAAGAAATATAGAATGAGAAATAAATAAATGTAATTCTAGTATCATGATTAGTGCATATCCTAACAGCCCACATATGGTATAACATTCTAGTCATTAACATCATTGTTAATAGTGCACATAGCATCTTGATTCAGTCATCTCTCTCTGCAGAAACCTGCTGTTATAGTTACTGTTATTATTACTTAGCACAGTTCATGTATCAGTTTTCACTTTGGTATTTATGACTTTAAGGTAAATTAATATTAACTCCAGTAAAGTAAATATGTATTTGTTAAAAATTTTGTACTTTCAAATCTTTTGGTTTTTATAAATCCCAAACAGATTTTGTCAACTTGAGTATGTTTATATGTGGGAATGAGCAGTTGTAATTTATATGAATCATTTCTTGTAACACACTTGTTTGTATGAATGTTGTATTTTTATATCTAAGAGTAAAATTTTCATCAAAAGAAATGCACGTTCAGCTTAATTCATTTTTGAACTCTTAACTGGATCACAAGCTATTTGTGTTTTAAGGGGGTATATTTTGTGGTTTAACTCTGCGATCTTAAATACAATACCAGAACACATTTTGAGCAAAATCAAATATTGATTGTAATACTTCTAAATTTTACACAAACAGAAACATCATATTGACTGAGGAAAAGTTCCCATTGTTGCATCATGGACCACCTTCATCTTCCAGCAACACTTCAATGTAGGCTTTTTATGCACAGGCAATCCAGTCCAGAAAAGTTACAAAGAATTTTCTATTCTACATACAATCTAAAATAATCTCAAAACCAAATTAAAAATATCAAGCAATATTAGTTGCTTGTGTACAGTTACCAACAAAAGCTTATTTTAGTGTAAAGCTAGGATCCCAGAAAAACAATTCTTGTAAAAATATGCCAAGTCTCATGCTTAGGCAATGACCAATACTTATAAGATCTTGTTCTGAGCCAAAAATATGCTTTAGAGTGTGTATTCACTTAACTTTTCTGAAACAGAATGCTTTCTTCCTGTGTTATATATTGTTTATTTAGAATTTAAAAAAAATGTCAACTTGGACATTGTGCATGCCATGTTTAAGTAAACCTATATAATTGCCTTAAATGTGTGTTTTTTTTTGGTCAAACTTACAAATAAAAAAAAGCCAAGATTTCCTTCGTATGTCTTTGGGTTTGATCGTGTATACTATGCCTTTCATTTCAGTAAAAATCATGACATGCATCATGGCCAAGTGACCAGATTTTTTAAAATTATAAATAAACGATTTGTAACACTGAAAGAACCCATTCTCTTTCATTCCACAAGCACATGGCTTCAACTTTCTTAGTGTACGGGAAGTACCTTAGAGTTTTGACTATCATCAGTAAGTGAGTGTATAACAGAATTGGCAAAATTGAATGTTGATAACACCCAAACCAAGAACAGGAATGAAACAAAATTTAGTATGTTTACTAAAATTGCTGACATCTATTTATAATAGAAGTTTGATGAGGCATGTAGCTTTAATAAGACTGAAGAAGTTGAGGTACAAAAATGGCCTGAATCGCTTCAAGAAAAAGGTAAGTAGTGGCAATGTTGTCTGAACTTGGCATGTGCACTAACTGGCGATAGTTTTACGGGACCTTACCTTTGTCCATTAACCTGTAATAAAAGAAGTTTTTTACAACCTAGAATTGTGACGGTTCTGTAATATTTGTAACAGATAGCATAAATAATTTTTGTATCTATTGATGTATTAATTCTCTCCAAATATTATGGACAATGTTTGGGCAGTTTTTTTGTTGTTGTCGGATCCTTCCCTCCTTCAATGTAAAAAGTGATAGCTTTACTTTCTGTGTTGTTTTTGATGTTTGAAATGTAAGAATCCTTACTTTTATTTATACCTTTCGATGGCTTTTAGTATCCTAGCCTTCGCCTTTTTTTTTTCCATTGAATCCAAAACAATTCACTGTTTACAACAGTGCTAAGTTCAGAAATAGGTAATGCTGTGGGAAGGTGGTTGATTGCTAATGAGCCTGTTTGTAACAGCTGAAACTGTCTGACAATAAAAGTGTAATGACAATTTTGAGAAGGACAGTAAATGTGTATGGCATTATTGTCTAGGAGACCTCAAAGGATTTTTTGGCCACCCAAGTGACAGTGTTTTGATTTTCTGCCTTTGTCGTGACTGGATCTACTGTTTCATTTGAAATTCAAATTACAAAGTGTCAGGACATATTTTATGTGGACAAAACAAATCTCATGAAAGTTCCTAGTCATACTTTGGTTTGAAACTGGGATCCTGAATTTTCATGGCAAATGTCTGACTACTGATTACCATATCAATGTGAGAGAGAAGTAGTATGAAACTGAGACTATCAGGTTCTCTTCAGTCTTTAAACTATTTCTAGTTGGAGGACATTGCTTTTGTCCTCATCCACATGACAGAATGCTGTCTTTGAAGATGAAAATGGAGAGTAATACAGTTTATTTACAGAAAAATGTATTTTGTCATCCATTGACTTTGGGGTACAGCATTTTACTTGGAACAAATTCTCCCACCCCCCTTTTTCAGATTTTATCTGCTCTTACAATAGTCTAAATTTCTACTTATCAGATTGAGACTGAAATAACTACTGTCTGGGCAAATTGCAACACGGAGTTCACAAAAATTTATTCAACAGTTTAGAAACATGACAACACACAAAAGATCAGAATTGCAAAACTGTGCACACAATTTGATTGTGAGAGTTCAGTACAATGTGAAGCCACTAAGAGCTGTAGAGCCTCTAGATGTTATGGCATGCAATCAGAGAGAGCTTGGATATGCTGTTGGGGAACACACTGTTTGTAGGCACATTCAATGCATCAACAGAGGTTGCGTGAGGACCAGAGAACAAGTTGCTGACTAACCATATCCCAGACATGTTCAATGGGCATTATGTCAGGTGAACCTGCAAGCCAGGGAAGCAGTGGTACCAGTTCTTCAAGGAAGGCATGATCATTCCTCGGCATATGTGACCGGTCGTTGTCCTTATGGGATATGGCATGTGGAGCTGCCTGCAGAAGGGACAATACCACTGGCTCTAAATCCTGTCTGATGTTGCAGTTTCTGTTCAGTGGTATTCAACCTTTATTCTCCCTGGGCCACATAAACGCTGCTGCTGTATCAAGATGGGCTGCAATAACCTCCAGTACAATAAAACTCCACATATAAATGTAAGCATTTATGTTAACATCACTGGAACTGTTTTTGACAATCCGGCTTATAATTCCTAGGTTTCGGCCACATGGAAAAGGTTGGCGGGCCGCGGGTTGAGTACCACTGTTGTAAAGCGTAATATGTTGTATCAATTTACAATACATCAGTTTTCAAAAATCTTTGAGAATCCTGGGAAGTAAAGAAGTGTGACTAGTTATCTATTCGTGATGCTTCTCCTTTTTTTAAATAATGGTTTTGTAACTGCATATTTTAATCTATTGGAAATATGCCTTGCATTAAGGTTTTGTTACAAATGTAAGCAAGTACGTGATTGATAAAATCTGATCATCTTTTCAGTAATTTACTTGAAATGTTGAATTGACTAAGAATTTTTAGGTGTCGATTGCTTCACGATTTCATTTATTTCTTAGGCGTAATTGTATCTCCCAAAAATCTATTTGAGAAAGCAGTCTGAAGAAGCCCGAGGGCACTATCAGGATTCTTTTTCAATTCCTAATTTCTCTATAATTGGAATAAAATGTTTATTAAATAATTTAAATACTTCCCCTATTTCACTATGCACAGATCTATTATTTTGTATGTTTATAACTTTAGAATGATTAACAGATTTTCATGTTTCAGTGTTTATTATACAGGTACAGTTTTCATTTTATTGCTGGAATTTTCTTGAACCGTATATAAATGGAGTGGGAGATCTGTGTTGTTAAATGGAGAAAGCTTTTTCAAAACTTATACAAGGCAGAATTTAATGTGCGGTTCTATCAGAATCGTGGTTTAAGCCAAAAAGAAAAATTCCTAAACGCTGACTCGCGCTTTGTCGTGCACACCCTGTCTAGGCTCGCTCGGTTTATCGCTGCTAACGCGACTTCTGCCGGCCAAATGCCTGAAATACTGCTCTGTCAAAAAAGTACCGAGAATTGGTCAATAGAATACAAAATATTTATTATTCATCCAAATTTATTGTATCGCCTTCAGAGTAGGTACCTTTAGAACTAATTCACTTATGCCAACGAATAATCCAATCATCAAAACATTTTTTAAACGCTTTTTCTGAAATCAGCTTCAGTTCTCGCCGAGAATTCTTTTATCGACTGAAAACGGGTGCCTCGAAGTGATAATTCGAGTTTTGGAAAGAAAGAAAAAATCGGTCAGAGCTAAATCTGGTGAATACGGTGGTAGTTCGATGTAGAGGTGGGCAAAGTGACTCACTATAAAGAGCTATCTAGTTCTTTTCGACGGTTTACTAGTTCACTGGCTCAGTTTAAAGAAAATGAGCAGTTATACCCATTTTGAGTGTAGTATCTGTTTGTTTTATTTACATTTAGACTAATTTCATAGGTTAATCTCTCATCGGTTATTTTCATTTATTTTTGTGATTATTCTGAAACATTTTTGTTTCTTAAATACTACCTGATTATTTTCTCGCAGAAAAGGCCATTTCAAAGCGACAATGAAATATTGTTCGGATTGCTGGGAATATTTGAGAGATATTTTGAGCATAGTTAGTTTTACATTAATTTATTTACAGACACAAAGTACAATTAATTTTAAAGAAATTTTTGCTTTAAATGAAATTAAGGTTACTATTCACAAATAAAATTTTACTTATTTTGCCATTCAGCAGCCTACTTCTTTTTTCAATGCGAATTTGTCCAGCTTTTGAAAATAATCTTTCACAAAACACGCTTGTAGCCGGAATACACAAACGTTTCATAGCTACTGTATACACATTCGGGTATGTAAATTTCCTCGTCTCCCACCATTGTAAGGGGTCACTTGTGCGCGGCAAATACGGTTCATTTAAGTATTTATCTTCTTCTGCGGTAGCTTCTGCTGTGGGGTCTTGCGTTGCTTGCAAATAGCTAACAGTTGTATCAAATTCTTCCCAAATCGAAGACGAAGTTGAAATGGTGGCTTGTGATGCTGGTTGATGGCTCGCTGTTGCACCACTGTTTTCAGCTGCCTCTTTAAAACACGTGACAAGCGACTTATAGGCAGTAAGGTACTTTTGTTCGTCTCCAAATCCCTGACTTTTAAATCTTGGATCTAAAATAACTGCTTGTGAAATTAACTCAACAGATTCTCTCTGGCTAAACCGCCTAGTTAAACCCTCTAAAAGAAGCTTTCTTAATATAATAATGCTTTCAGGAATATCCAGGTTGCTGTGCATGTACATTGTACACGTTAAGCTTTCTCGTCATAATTCTAGAAAGCACAGTAGTCTTTGACAATGAAACATTAGTCTACTTTCAGCTGATATTTCCTTCGTAACTTCATTAAAAATATCAAGCAGTTTAACGATGTGAGTCATAACGTCCCACTCTTGCTGAGTCAGACTCCTTGGTAAATCAGCATTTCGAGTATTTCCTAACAGTGCAAGCATAGACACAATTGGTTCCTTGTTTTCTACTGCCCTGTCTAACATATCATAGGTAGAATTCCACCGTGTTGGAACATTTTGCTTCAGCTTCAGCTGCTCTTTATTTAAGGAAATTTGCATCTCTTTTAACTTGGCTGAAGCGGAACTACTTTTCTTAATGAACCGCACGATGTCTTTCACTGAACTCACAGCATTGTTAATTGATCCGAAAATAGCGTCTTGAACGATTAAATTTAAAGAATGAGCGAAACAAGAAATTGTTTAAGATTTAACTGTGTGACTGCGGCCTTAATGTTGGCAGCTTTGTCAGTGACTACAGCGCACACCTTGTTTCGAACAGAAAATTTATCTAGTACTTCGCCTGTCCACGTAGCGATATTGGCACTGGTATGCCGTTCAGAAAACTCGGAACATTCAAGTAAACATGATATCATACGAGTCTGGCTGTCTATATAATGCGCGGTAAGACCATAAAAACTTGTTATTTATGTTCGTCCAGCCATAGCAAGTGACACAAAGAGCTGAAGTAGCATTCACAGCCACTTTAACTTTATGTAAGATATCGTTATACACTGAAGGAAGCAAACTGTTTGACAGGTGTTTCCTACTTGGGAGATTGTAACCTGGATTTAACATTCTTACGAATTTCTGAAATTCCTCATCCTCGACAAGAGAGAAGGGATGATATTCTTTACACATCACTTTTAGTAACTGAATATCTAAATCCCGTTTCCTAGTAATTGAGATTGGTTGATTTACATCAACAAATGTATTCATCGATGTCTGAGCAAACCGTGGCGTCGATAGCGGTGACGGTCTCCGAGCCATGGTGTCGTCCAAGCTGCACCATTCCAGAGAAAACGTGGAGGCACTGGCATTAGAACTACTTGCTTTTGGGAGTGGATTAGAGTCACTTCGATGAGAAGTTCTAATCCCGGAGTCATCCACTGAAGGCGAACGTGATCGCTGCGCATTTCCCTCACGTTTTAATGGTATCGACGGGTGCTTTGTCTTAAGGTGTCTCTTCAAATTGGTCGTCGATATAGATAAAATCGCCTTGCAATAGTTGCATTTCCCTTTCTTGTCCTTCTCGTTCGTTTCGAAATGATACCAAACATCACTGGTAAGTCTGCTCATTTTCTTGACCTGTTACAAAGGGGAAACTTGAAATAAACACGCAAATCTATGAAAAACGTATCGATAAATATTTGGTGTTACGATTATGTTTAAACGTTTATAGTGGTCATTTAAATACACTTGTATCGTAGTTTAGATTAAAAACTTAAAAAAAAACATATAGCATAACGCTTACCAGAGAGAGAGAGAGAGAATGAGAAGCGGAGCGGTAAAGAACTAGCTCTCCAGTGGCACTGCTCCGAGCTGTGCTGAGCGATTGAATCGAACGTCGCGAACGAACTAGCTCTTCTCGATCTTCGGTGTTTCTTATTTCTTCATAACAGAGTGGATAAACAATGAACGGCATGGAACAGAGAACAAACAAGGGTTGGGCGAGAATGGCAAAGCCGAAACGGACTTATTGTTGGTGCCCACTCGATTGAAGTTCAATCGACAACGACTCATTACGGCTTCGAAGAAGAACTACCGCTCACTTTTAGTGAGCGACTGTTCACTTGCTCTTTCGAAAGAACTGTTCTAAAGAAATGACTCACTCACGAACGACCTATCTCTAGTTCGATGAAGTTAATTGAATTTTTGGCCAGAAATTCGTTCCTTGTGAGATGGTGCGTTATCGCGGTGCAAATTCCACGAGTTTTCTTTCCACAAATCTGGCCTTTTTCGACGAATTTTCTCTCTCAAACGCCGCATAACACTCAGCTAATCTTTATTTACGGTCTGACCTTTGTCAAGAATTCCGAGTGCACAACACCACGATAATCAAAGATAACAGTCAATATCACCTTGACTTTGACATGGTTTTTTTTCGGTTTCGGCGCAGTTGGATGACGCCTATTCATCAATCAAGAACATCTTTGCAGGGGTCCCGCAAGGCTCGGTGATCGGCCCAGTATTCTACAACGTCTACACGGCTGCTACCCCCTACTTCGTTCGTAATAAGACTGTGGGAATCTTGCATACATGTCATACAACACTGTGGTTCGGTTTTTCTTAAAATGTAAATTCATGTTCTCGTAAGGATACGCCACATTATTTAAAAACAGTCTGACATTGTCGAGATTGCAAAGGTCAAACAGGGCCGCACTTAACTCCTCATTGGATTTCCTGTTTGTCTGAAATTGCAGAACCACTAACCTTGGTTCCACAGTTGCGTTATGTTTTCAAAGACCAAATTTGTAATCTTACTAATAGGGAGCAACGGGTACTCCAACAGATCCCTACTTCTGAAATTTATTCGAAGAGGCTTCCCAATGTGTACAATCTTAAGCAGCGATAGTTTCTCTCTTTCGCCTACTTGAAAATGAGGCATAACCCATGTGAGTTTAGTAATGATAAATTTACTTTTCTGAGGATGTGGATTGGCTTGTGTGTTCGAATTTGTATCGTCCCTAGATCGAATCAGTATCAGTTCTTGTTTTGCATTTCCTTTTAAAGTCTTCGCAAAAACCTAAGAACATACTCAACGGTATACATACATCAAAGTAACCATTTCCAAGATCGCGTTGCTCCCATCCTGCGTTGTTTAACACACCAGTTTGTTGAGGATCAGCAGAAATAAGCGTTTTCAATGTACTTGTGATACCAACGTTTCTATTCCGGACAATTTCGGCTTCATTAAGTTCGTACCGAATTTCTTCAAACAGGAAGGCGAATGCATTGTATGTGGCAATTGAATTTGTAGCTCAAGACTCATCTGATTTGAGTAATCTTCCATCAGTATGCAAGTAACTTTCGCACGGCAGTCTCTATGTATCTTGGTTCTGAATAAGTATCCGAATTTCATCATTGTTCTTAAATGTGGCTGGCGTAAACGGCTGATGGCTCAAATATTGTTTGCGAGTCACTGACTCGACAAATTCCACAGTGGAAGTAATATCAAGGGCCTCCTCCATGTTTATTAACGGTATAACCTAAGGACTGTGGGAAGTGTTCTCTCGTTTCACTATTGGTTCACGACTGACAACTTTGTGAGGTTTTTGTTATGACGAGCCCCCATTCTTTATATGTAGTCTCAGAGTAATAGTTTCACCTCTAGATCACCGGCCTGGTTGACAACTCTAATATTGATGTTGCTGAGAGTTTTGACTGTGATGGGCAGATAGATGACATTACCGGGTACTTCTACAATCTTGTACCCTGGCGACACTTGGTAAAAAGTCGTATAGTGTATGTCCTAGCTTATCGTTGCCGTAATTTCCTGTACAACGCTGCACTCTATTCGTATCGCGTTAACTATGAATATCTGCACAGTCTAGTCTGAGATGTAAAAACCAGGTCTGAGATGTAAAAACCAGGTCTGAGATGTAAAAACCAGGTCTGAGATGTAAAAACCAGGCTTTACCACACGTTTCGAAAGTCTGAGCAGAGATCCAGTTGAATTTAGTTTAGTGAAGTCTATTTCCATAGGTGTTTGTATCTCACACTTGAATGAGTTATTGTTTGCTATAATTACTAGCTTGACGTTTTTAGTGTGTCGAACCAAATAATTTGCCAAATCGTCAATATCACAAGATCCTGTGGGTATGTCAATTACCTTATTCTTGAAGTAATTAAATTTACAATTTGATTTACCTATATTCGGAATCGAATTGTAAGTCTGAAAGTCAACCAAGCCGATCGTGAAATCGCCTTGGCTCAAATCTATCGGTGGGAAGTAACCACAGCCCAAGACTGAACTGTTGCCTGACAAGCAGAGTGCCACAGACATGTGTTATCCAGTCCAAAGTTCGTTCAAGACTGCTGTAATACAGTTTCATACAGAAGTTTTAAACACGAATGTCCGCATATATGTGTGCCAAATTTCTGGTGTTATTGCACATTGTACAGTATTCTGCAATTTCAACGGAGGAGGTAATTCACCGAAACTGTCGAAGTATTTAACTACACCATCTTTTTTCTTCATGTAATCAACCCAATATGTTCCAGCATTTTCAGCACCATCCAAGTTCACAATTCCACATTCACGTTTTATTTGGGGGGGGGGGTAATGTATCACGCATGAAAACACCACGAAAATGGGGTATGCGCAGATTCTTTACGTGCCTACGTATATCTTCATTTGTCAGCGGCTGAGCTGACTTTTTTTTAATCCAGACACATCTTTCTGGTATGGCTTCAAATATAGACTCTCACCCCTCATTGCAAGTGCCTCCATCATTTCGTTGTGTCATTGCTCCTCAGCCAACTGTTTATTCGCTTCTTTAATCGCCCTGACAGCTTTGACAAATTTGCCACATCTCCTGCCAGAGCACCGGCAGCTGTCAAGCCGGCAAGTAATGGTAATAAGGAAAGAATACCCCCTTCTTATTTTTCTTTGGTTTGTTTTTCTTAACACCCCCTCCCACCTCCAAACTTTAACTTGGCACGCATGGCCCTGTTAACCAAGAATGCTGCTGCACGTTCTCCAAATTTTGCATCTTTAACTTTTATTCTGTCTGTTACCCTCTCGGCGAGTATACGATCTGCTTCGGCTCTATCTGCCCCCCGTGCATACGCAATTTCGTGTTTCCTGCAGGCTGCATCTAATGGGTTGATACCCTTCGGCCCCAGCGCCAGCCGTTTTTTTCCAGTTTTGTACCGGAGCCACAAAACTGGTGTGTAGGTATATGCACCTCAAAAGGCATCCTTTCGATGAGCTTGTTTAAAAAGCCACGACCCTTTCTCCTCCTCGAAGGAGGCATTGTTATCGACTGACTTACGTTACTTGTTCGTGCGCCTATATATAGCAGCAGCAACCACCAAATCTCGTCAATATGCGGTTCGTCAAACAGAGGGACACATTACCCGTGAGTAATGTTGATGCTGCCGGCACCAATACTAGGCGGAAGATCGGACCTCTGTTCCCTGAGACAGTGCGGCCCATCAAATTGTGGGAAAACCACTCTTATGCTCTCCCTGCTGGAACACGCCAATGGACTTAGATTTGAAAATGTATACGTGTTTTCCAAATCGTTGTATCAGCCAAAGTATCAGTTACTAGGTAAAACATTACAACCCATTAAAGAAATTCAGTATTTGACATTTAGTGATAATCAAAGTGTACCTCCTCCAAGTGAAGCTCTACCTAATTCTGTGCTTGTGTTTGACGATGTTTCGTGTGAGAAGCAAAATATTATACGAGATTATTTTTGAATCATCAGAATTCTTTTTCCTTGCGTCAGACATATAGCCAGATACCGAAACAGTTGGTTAGAGACAATGCTAACTTGATCCTGCTCTTTAAACAGGACGATTTGAATCTCAAACACATTTACAACTATCACGTCAACACTGACATGACGTTCAACGAGTTTAGAAACCTATGTGGGTACTGCAGGAAAGAGCGTATACACGGATTTTTGGTTATTGAGATGTATCATGGGAGATACTGCAAAGGATTTGATTCATTTTTGAATAAATAGCCGAACACCCTATATGCTGACATCATTACAAGCATGGACATGTTTGGGAGAGCTTCAGCTACACAGAAAAAGAGGGTATTGCTGTACCCAGCTCAACACACACTTCTTACGAAGGAGGGTAATTTGGATTGTCAGGGTAGAATACTGAAACACATTATTGACCGCGTCCACGAAGATGATGCTGCTACCAATCGAAATATAGATAAACTGGTGAAATTTATCGAAGACTCGAAAATGGCAGAAGTGACTATGGTTGTAATTATTACGGTAACAGATATGCTTCAAGATCACACATACATACTAGAGACAGGTTTTAACTATTATGAAATCCCAGTCAATGGTGTAATCCACTCAATAGTCAAACGGGGAAGGGTTGACGTAAGACTGAATTGGCTTAAAGATGCAAGGTTACTCGATGAGAAGCGAGGTGATAAATTTAGTTTTTTCCCAACAACTATAAATGTTCAACCCCACAAGCCATTTACAGCAACATTAACAATGAGATATAAAATAGTACAGTGAACAACCACAAGCTTCATTCGGTGCGTAAACATGGTCCCAACAATAACTAAACGTTGTATCATAAAGGCCCAGAATGCAATTCGACGAAAGTTACTCGAACTGAAGACGGGTCAGACAGAAATTTTTCAGTGGTTCATTAAGACCTGTGACAGATACTATGGAAAGAGTTCTCTTACCTCAGCGACACATACAGCAGCAGTCTCCTCTTTTGATCAAAGATTTCTTGTAATCACTTAGTCGAAGTGAGCGATATTATGATTCAGTGTAAGGTGTTCGAAAGAATAATGATTCCCTAGTGATTGGAAACTCACCAGTTACTATTGACGAAAATGTTATTGTAATCGATGGTAATGAATATGAAAGAACAAGAGGGTTAGTGGAATTGTTGTTTTTGTAAAAACAAAAACAGTATACCGCCAAAGACTTGAATAGCTATTCTGAAATATTAAACAATACGAGTGCCCACAGAGTAAAATTTATTCCATCTGGTAAAGTATTGAAACCTGCTACCAATATTAAGTATAAAGCCATAATCTCTGAACTTGACAATCAGTCGGATTCTGGTCTTCTTCCCATGAAGGAATATGTGTATTGGTATGATCCGAATGAACTAGTTGAAAGATTGAAGCTACTTACCGCATCGATATCTGCAGGACATACGGCACACTCCAACGAAACTTTAACAGTGGTAGAAGAACTTCTTGAAAGAGACATTATAGTGCAACATGGTCAAGTTGTGACAGAACTCCATAGACCAGCAAGAAGAAATTTCCCAAGACGCCATGTAGTAATCAAAGGACTCGATGATCTGTGGCAGGCTGATATTGTATAATTGATCCCATACCCTCGTAAAAACAGATTTTTTTTAAATTGCTTTACGTCTCTCAGCAGCGAGGTCTTTAGAGACGGGAAAGGATTGGGGCAAGGAATGGGAAGGAATTCGGCCATGGCCTTTTTAAGGAAGCATCGCGGCATTTGCCTGGAGTGATTTGGGAAACCATGGAAAACCCAAATCTGGATGCCCGGACGGGGATTCGAACCGCCGTCCTCCCGAATGCGAGGTCAGAACGCTATCCGTTACACCCCCACGCTCGGTGTAAAAACAGAGGCTACACGTATACACTGATGGTGTTAGATACTTATTCAAAGTTTGCGTGGTCAGTAACCCTCAAGACCAAGGCAGGAAGTTATAGTATAACAGACTATTCAGAGAATAATTACTCTTAGGAAAAAAATCGGTTGTTATGGAGACCAGAAGAAAAAGAAGTTTCTGGAGAGCGACCAGACAAGGTTAGTTCGCATTTTGCGATGTGTTGAAATAGAAGTTACTGTCAGCTAAGGACCTGGGTAATTCTTCGGTTTGTTTATAAACGAATTAAGGTAAAATAAATGTCAAGTGAATAATTAAAAAGACTATTATTATTTATTATTCGCTACAAGAAGTTAAAAATGATTTTGTACTCCTGACTACATATCAATCCATATTACAAATAAAACAAGAAGGAGTTAATAAAATATAACATCGGCGACTTAATAAGATACAACAAAGTGTGGTTGCTGGTGGTCGTGTTCCTAAAAGCTTACAGATTGACAACGGGAAGGCGTTTAATAATTCAAAGTTCAAGAATCTCATTACTGTCTATGGTATTAATCACTACTCAACACATATTTATCTTAAAGCATCAATAGTTGAACCACTAAACAGAATGCAATGTGGCAAGAATTCAGCAGACGTGGTTCACATTGGTAGATTGAACTTCTTCAGTTAATGTCAAATTATAATTACAAGTGGCATAGCACCATCAAAATGAAACCCTGTGATGTAAAGAACAACTCTTTACCAGGGCCGCCGTAAGTGGGCGTGCAAGGCGTGCGCCGCACGCGGGTGGCACGTCGAGGGGGGGCGGCAGAACGAGTGATCGAGAGTTGCCACTCCATTGTCGCCGCGACGAAATTGCAGCGTATTATAGCGGTTCAGGCGGACGGGCGACACTCGGGGTGGCAACAATGGGGGCGGCAAACAATGTTCAAAGGGGCGGCTATCTCACAGTTTTTTTACTCTGTTCGGAAATTTCCTAGCTCCACCACTGGCTGTAGTTAGACAGGGGGCGGCATAATCGGTATTGCACGCGGGCGCTCAAACACCTAGCGGCGGGCCTGCTCTTTACTTTCAACATTGTACTTCCGTGTCAAGACTACCACGCCAGCAAAACTCAAAGTTGGTGACCATGTCACGATCGATAAGCTTAAAGAAAAGTTTGAGAAAGTCTATCTACCAAACTGGTCAACTGAAGTGTTTACCAATGTAACGAACGCGTCTTGTGACCGCTAGTTACATTAATAAACTATATGTTTAAAATGTGGAATATTTTAGTGGGCATTTGGGCGCAGTGTACAAGTGTGGAGCGGCAGATCTGAGGAATGCCAGCAGGCCGGTTCCTAGAATTAGCGAGGGGAGAATAGTGTGTGCCTAATGGAGGGGAGATTTGTGCGTGCCAGGTAGACAAACAGGGTGATCGGCGAGAGTTTTCTGTTTTGCATGTGGCACGACGAACGAGTGAAGGAATATTCGATGCCGGCCGGCCAGCACGTTCGGACGATGTGATTTCTGGACTGTCTATTCGTGAGTGGGACTGTTGCTGCTGCCTGGATCCGGACACCCGCTATTTTGTTTGAGCAGATGAGCTCAGGCAAAGGACGACATCTGAGGAACTGTGCTACACTGGTCCATAGCAGAGAAGACCGTCATCCAATGTGTGGCGGCAGACATGTACATTCGGTAATTATACATCGCCAATGAAGGACACTGTGCTAGCTAGACTTTCAAGTTCATAGCATTGCCCAGCTACGACCCTGCAGATAAGAACTCTCATAGCCCGGAGCAAACATCTCTTTCAGAAGTGAAGTCAAAATGTTGACTTCGTTTACTGTTTAATTTTTGTGTATTTTATATAAAATACCCTGGCGCCCACAAAAGGACAACTGATTATTTTAACTAATTTTGTTATATATGTCATGTGATTAATTGAAATAAAACCATTTGTGATTTCTCGTATAAAGTATTCACGCAAGTTCTACCTTTCATGATAATAAAATAAAATAATAAAATTAATTATAATTTTAAATCAGGTAATGAGGTCAGAACGTTACAATGGCGAACCAAGTGGGGCTTTTCGATTATTAATTGCAAAAATTAATTATGCTATGAACGAAAGACAGCACTATGTCCTTGGCAACTTTCTTATTTTGTAGATAGAAAGTAGTTTGTATTAGTTTGCGTAGTTAATGCATGTATAAATTCATGTTGTACTTGTTGATCTTAGATGCAAGTTGGTTCTGCAATAAGATCAGATAAATTTATTTTGTGTGCATTGCGTGTGTTAAATAATAATTATCTTGTGTGACATGGGAATGTGCAATGGGTTTTGTCCAAACGCACTCAAATTCTGTTGTATTACGGCGTTGATAATTGTTGTGATGCTTTCTTTATGGCAATTGCAAGTAGTTGTCGAAATATTTGTGTGGATTTCGAGCCATATGTCCAGGGTAACGATATCCTTTCATATTTAAACCATTTTTCCGCGAAGGTATTTGATGAGTAAATTCTTCTTGTAATTTTTCCATTGAAATTATAGAATGTGCTGTGGAATGTTCTTTGGGTTTTGATTTTATTGTGCAATCGCGGATTTTATTGAGGCATTTTATTTGCAGATTAGTGTAAAGTCTTTCTGATGGTGTGTTTTGCAATCCTTATTTCTTTTCCTTGTTGTTGTGTATTGGAATATTCTTTGTGTGTCAACGTAATAGTTGAAAATAGCGTGAAGTTTTAAAGTAATGCGCTTGAGATCCAGTACCATTATTAACATGTCGAAAGAAATCGTGGAAGGGTCAAATTTATCACAGGAGCCAGTACCCACTGATTCAAATACGGATCATATCGGGGAAGACAATAATGTCGCAGAAATAGCGTATTCCACCCAATCACCCGTTGAATTAAGGCAGGAGAATTTGGATAATTTTCAGAATACCTCCAACATGAGTGCGAAAAAAGTCTCGGTGATTCCTGCATTGCAGACTCAGCAACACCAGATGAACGATATAGCGGCTTTATTAATGGAGAAATTTTCACAATTATCTGCTCAATTTACAACACAATTTCAAGAATCCAATGAAAAATTGTCTGAACTCTCAGTGCAAATGTCTAGTAAAATCGAGAGTCTTGAAAGAAAACAAGAAATGGCTCACAAAAGAATTGAAGAGCAATTTGCTACTTTTCGCGGAGAAATTGGCCGAGAAATAAATGATTTTAAAAAGGAAATTAGCTCTGAGATCACTCTTTTAAGCAAAGTCCAGACGGAGTTAAAGTCTTCTTGCAATGTACTTGAGACGACTAACAATGAAATTTGCCGTAAAGTAGAAGCGAATAAAAGTTCAATTGAACAAATGCGCACAGAAAACAGTGAAAATTTAGGTCAGATTTCTGAGTTTGCTCATTCAATAAAAGATGGTGTTGAAGAAAATTTAGGTAAAATAAGATCCGAAGTTGGAGACCTTAAGAATTCCGTGGGAGAAATGGAGGAAAGTCATAAGAATCTAGAAACATCACAGCGTAACCTTGCTGCCGAAACGGAGGTAAAATTACGTAATTTGGAACGGAAACTAACCGAAAGGAATAACTCTGCTAGCAACAATGAACAATGTCAAGCTAGTTGTGCTCAGCTGTTTTCGGGAAATATAGAGTTAAAGCTGCCTAGATTTGGTTCCAAGGGGGGAATAAATCCCGAAAGCTTACCTCGAAGACCTTGAAAGATACTTTCAAATTAAAGCTGTTCCGGACTCGGCAAAACTTTTAATCATTAGCCAGTCATTTTTTGAACAGGATCGTTCATGGCTAAAGGTAGCATGTACTCCAGATATGTCGTACACACAATTTAAGGAATTGTTTTTGAGTGCTTTCTGGTCAGCAAAAATTCAAAACCAAGCTAGGACGCGATTTTACCAAGGAAAATACGAGCCTAAACCTGGTGATTCAATGGAAAGGTATGTGGAACGGTTAGTCGTAAAAAGTCGTTATTTTGACACAGTGATGCCGGACGCCGAGTTCATTGATATAATAAGCTCACATTTCAGCCCGGGGGTTCAAGAACACATCTCGCCTGTATATGTAAAGAATATCACTGATTTATTAGAAACACTGCGGAATCTAGATGCCATAGGACAACGAGCGAGCCGTGAACAGTGCGCGGAAAATGTGCAGGACAATCGCTCTAATTCTCATGGATACTTCCGGCCAAATAATCAGAATAACGGGCAAAGTTTCAAGGGAGGTAAAAATTGGAAGCAAGCCCAATCTGGCGATAAGAAACCGTGGAAGACTGATGGTCAGCGGGATGGTCACGGGCAAACACGCGGGGGTTCGCCGGAGGTGAATGCTATTCTAACCGTCGATCCCGGCAATAACATTCAGACGAAAGTGAAAATGAATTGAGAGTTGGTGCAGCACGTGAAACATCGCAGGGTGACCAATTAAAACAATGAGATTTCGCCGGGGATGCTGAGGGCTCTCCACAGTTTTGCCTTATTAATTTAACATACTGGCGAAATGGCGGTGTGGAGGATGAGGAGAATGATGCGGATATAGCAAGACCAAAGCATAATCAAACTTTCACTGTAGGGCAACGAGTATTATTACGCACCAGTCCACAATCATACACCAATAAGAAGCTTTTGCAAAGTTTATTATAATATATATATTCCATGCATGGTGAAAAGGATAATCTCAGTTAAGTCACTTATTCACTAATGGAACCAATGACTTTAACCCCATAATTCACGAAACTTTAAAGAGTATTCTGATGATCACAAAGTTTTGGTACAGTCGCGCGAGGATCATTTAGTGCAACTTGTTTCTCTTGATAGTGACGATGGGCATATATGTGCCGGAAAAGGATAAAAACTTGCCGAGATAATATGTTGGGAGTGATTTCTGGCAGACAGAAGGATTCCAATACGTTGGGGTACATTTACAGATAAATTTCTGGAACTTCACAGATGTTGTGTGGCATATCAAATCACCAAGTAGCCAAGGGAAAAGGATCTCCGAGGTACTAGGTAGATAATATTTTATTTTTGTTTTGTTCATAAGGAATTACGCGAATCAGCATTCCATGAACAAAATTCTTTTATGCCATGGAGCAAATGTACTTATAACGTTGTCTTGGGAAATCGGGAAGTATACTGGAGCGGCATCCGCGTACACTTGATCGAGATCATGTTAATTTAAAAATCACGCGAGGTCTGTAACGAATGGAGATAAAAGGGGATGTAATTGTCATTATGTATATTCAAAGGATGGTGGCGGAAATCCATTACAAATACTTTGCTTCGCGGTGACATAGTAACAAAATATTTGGAACAATCTTGCATTGCTTTGGACAACCCTGCACTTCATAGATGATGACTTCACTGCTTAAAAGTTTTATTATTATTATTCAGATAGGATATGTTCTCTACCAGTTTTATTCATTCATTATATATTAAGATTGTGTTATCCTATGTGTTGAATATCTATGATGATCACAACTTATGATGTATTGCGCTATATTTATTAAGAATGGTGTCTAAGTTAAATTTTCAATTTGATATAAAATGTTATTGTGTTAGAACATCTATATCACTACAATAATTTGTTACTTATAAGGTTACATTTGAAATGGTTATATTATGTATTTAAGGCTTGCACAAATCTACCCACAATCAGGGATGGGAGTAAGAAAAGTCTATGTACAAAGTAGCCAAGGGACATATGTTCGGTTGAATATTCATGTCGGTGGAACTTGTGATGGAATAGGTTAGAATAGGTTACCAGATTTATAATTACTGTTAAATTAATGGACGAGGAAGGAAAATTTGTATATTTCTTATTGTGAAAATTTAAATAAAACTAGTTTATTTAAATTTGCCGAACCAGGGGGAATATGTAACGAACGCGTCTTGTGACCGCTAGTTACATTAATAAACTATATGTTTATTATTTAAAATGTGGAATATTTTAGTGGGCGTTTGGGCGCAGTGTACATTGTACAAGTGTGGAGCGGCAGATCTGAGGAATGCCAGCAGGCCGGTTCCTAGAATTAGCGAGGGGAGAATAGTGAGTGCCTAATGGAGGGGAGATTTGTGCTTGCCAGGTAGACAAACAGGGTGATCGGCGAGAGTTTTCTGTTTTTGCATGTGGCACGACGAACGAGGGAAGGATATTCGATGCCGGCCGGCCAGCACGTTCGGACGATGTGATTTCTGGACTGTCTATTCGTGAGTGGGACTGTTGCTGCTGCCTGGATCCGGACACCCGCTATTTTGTTTGAGCAGATGAGCTCAGGCAAAGGACGACATCTGAGGAACTGTGCTACACTGGTCCATAGCAGAGAAGACCGTCATCCAATGTGTGGCGGCAGACATGTACATTCGGTAATTATACATCGCCAATGAAGGACACTGTGCTAGCTAGACTTTCAAGTTCATAGCATTGCCCAGCTACGACCCTGCAGATAAGAACTCTCATAGCCCGGAGCAAACATCTCTTTCAGAAGTGAAGTCAAAATGTTGACTTCGTTTACTGTTTAATTTTTGTGTATTTTATATAAAATACCCTGGCGCCCACAAAGGACAACTGATTAATTTTAACTAATTTTGTTATATATGTCATGTGATTAATTGAAATAAAACCATTTGTGATTTCTCGTATAAAGTATTCACGCAAGTTCTACCTTTCATGATAATAAAATAAAATAATAAAATTAATTATAATTTTAAATCAGGTAATGAGGTCAGAACGTTACACCATCAGAAAAAATGAAATTAACAAATCCTGTAACTTATTTGCTTAAAGATTACCAGGGAAAAAAATATTGCATGACAGGGGCGCCGACTCTGTGGGTGTTCGGGGGCTCTGCCACCCATGAGAGGTAAATAGTGGATGCGGAGCACCCATGAGAAATAGACGTCAACAATAATCAGTAATGGACTTCGGAGCGACACCTGTATTTTCTACGTCATGCGTCGCCCGCGAGGCAAGACGTCTCGACGTGATCGCACTTTCTTACGATGTGAGTGTGCACGTCATGCCCAAGGAGAATGTAAACACTACGTTTAGATAATGCCTAACACTATATCTACTGTGGGTAAGTGTAGTTTTGGTTCGTAAAGAACCGCACACAAGCAAATCGAGCGACTCGACCCCGCGTTACAGCGCGCAAATTCTAACTCGCCGTCCGTCGCACCCCACCCGTCCGCCGCGCAGCCATCGCTTTCGCAGCCGCGGCTCGCAAGCTATCTCATGTGTCTAATTCGTTCTTAGTCGAGCTGATAAACAAAACATGTGCTTTAAGAGCACGCTGCGCTTGATGTTATCGTGTTTATTTCTGAAAATTGTTAATTTCGATAGATAAATTAGTCCTTCGAAATCGTAACCAGAAGAACCCTCCACTAGTAACTCTTCTGAGCTTAGCACAGTCTCAGCAAATCCAACAAGAAGATTTTATTGCTGTAAATTCAGTTGAACAGAAGAAAGGCACAATTTTCAAAGTGTCAGACAATTATTTCGTGGCTGCTAAAATGATGAAGATATAGAAAAACCTGTAAAGAAACCATGTCTAATGGCGTTTCTGCGCCGAAAACAGCATCAAGAGGAGATGAGTACATTAAGGCACTCGCTCAAGGTGGTTTTCTTCATGAAAGCTTTAAAAAGAAAGAAAAGCCTGAAGTTCACTGTTGTTGTGTACTGCATAAAACCAATTTACAACGCGGCGTTAATGTACACTGAATGCTATCAAAAAGTAAACAATATGATACGAAAACAAAACGTTTTTTAGCGACCGGGAGCCTAGTCATAAGGGACCAAGCGAACCATTATTCAAATTGCATTCGATGTTGAAGCTGTGAGCACATGAATATTTTAGAGGTTAAAAATGTGGCAACAAATATGGGCGGTTGTCATACTATATCACTAACGAAGCGTGTGCAATTTTGAGTGACGAAATACTGCATAAAATAATAAAAGTAGTGCAAACTGCGGTCTGCTATTCAGTTATGGTTGATAAAACTAGCGATATTTCCATTAATGAACAAGTCACACTCTTCTTCCGTTACGTGGACGCAAAGTGTAATATACCCGGAACTTTTATCGCCCACTGTGAAACGGTATCAACAAAATCTGACAAAATTTGTTTGAAATTTTGAATGACTACAGTACTAAGAAGATTCGACATAAATATCAATATGTGTAGGGGCTTGTATACAGATGGTGCTTCTGATGTTGAAGCGCATACTGGCCTTCAATTGTGGATTAAAGCTATCGAAACAAGGGCAATTCATGTGCATTGCACCGCTCACTCGTTACACCTGGTTGTTCAAGACACTATAGAACAGGGGTGGCCAACTTGATTAGACCGAAGATCTACTGTTTACTCACAAAACCCTGTGCGATCTACCGATTACATATTTCTTGAAATTTTAAATGAAACAGTATAGTTCAGTGCACAATTATGTAGTATTTTTTTATTAATAGAGAAAACATAAAACTGAAAATTATTCTTAGTAAGTAGCCTACTTATTTATATTAGTGTGACATTGCGTCTGAACATCTTCCGCTAGATTAGCAAAATCAGGTTTGCACTGGGAATTGCCAAACTTAAACAATCCAATGGAAAATGCTGGTTTACACAAATACGTTGAACCAAAACACGAATGCAGTTGTTCAATACATTTCTTCAAATTTGGATATTTCTCGTTGGAAACCAATGCCCAGAAATCCAGATCTGAGGATGATTTGCTATTAGAAATATGTCGCAGCGCAGAGCAATAATTTCGTTTTGAAATATGATGTGGTCCATTTGAAATGTACCTGAAATTTTTTAGCTATTTCATAGATATCACTATGATCAATGGAAATCCTACTTAACAGTTCTTTCGTCAAGAAATCTTCAAAGACCAACAGAATAAAAATAATAATTGTGCAGTATCAGTGATTTCTGTTGACTCGTGAAGTTGTAACTAAAAAGCAAGGCAGCGGACGATATCTCTTTGTACTTGTTCATTTATGTTTTCACTCGTCGTTTCTATACGGTGAATAACAGTATTTTGAGGCATCTGTAAACCATGAATAGCTTCTTTAATTTAATTTTTATTTTTGAAATTCACGAACTGCGAATCTGACATTGCTTCGAAAATTTCCTTGATGTGTTCTCCATCGGAAGAAGGTTTGCACTTTTATGCAATTCTGTAGCTTACTTGAAAAGAAGTTTCAGTTGCAGCCTTACTTTGATCAATAAGCTTAGAAAACATGTTTTCTTGGAGTGTTAATTGCGATTTCAATGTTTGCAATTTACTCTTTCTTATTTCGCTGTTAGGTGGAAAGCCTGTCTGATATTTACTATGCATTGTGTTAAAATGTCGCTTTAAATTTCCTTTTTTCGGTATTGACAAGCATGTATTGCATATTAAGCAACAACATTTTTCTTTCACCACAGTAAGTCCAGTTCCCATTCTTGGTGAAAGCTATAATTTTTTATTTCTTTGGAGTACATTTTTCAAGGAGCTACAAAAATAAAATTAAAATATTAATAACATAATTCGTATAATAATAAAAGTAGAAATATACTACCATTAAATGTGAATTAAATTTATTTTCGTAATGATGGCACAAAGTTTGCCATAGTAACAATATTGAAAATATTATCTTACTTTATTTGATGAACCTTCAGAAGCATTTCTTTCTTCATTTGATGTTCCTACAGCGTTTCTCTTCAACCACTTATCCATAGCGTATGAGGCGCGATGCAGAGTATAATCGTGATTTGCATTTACGTTGATGTCGTAGTCCCCGTCGTCAACTCGCCTATTGTCCATCGCGTCCCGAAAACCAAATATAGCTAGCTACCTTGCCACGATCGACTGGACTAATAGCCGCGATCGACCGGTCGATCGCGATCGACCGGTTGGCCACCCGTGCTACAGAAGAAGTAGGTACATGTAATAAGAGACTTTTTTACCTTGTTGTTTTCGTGCGTGGTTCATTGAAACACCACACTTGTTTTGAATCACTACTAGTAGCTAGCGATGAACCTCTCTTTGAGGCCTTTTTCACCAACAAAATACTATTGTCGTATATTTTCCTTAAACACTATTCTAAACAATTATAGTCTGCTGCTATTTTTTGAACGACACAAAAAGTCAAAAAGATAATATCTGCGCGAAAGCAAAATGGTTTTTAAAAAGTCTTCAATCTTTTGCATATATTTTTATTATCATTTGTGATAGAAATTCTCGTTCGTTTCGAATCTTTAAACGCAAATTTACATAAGATTTCTTTCCATCTGCAAAAATCTATAGATAATACTGTCAAGTACTGGCGAAAAATTTCAAAACACTTGGAAATCGACCCTTGACTCAGTTTTTATACTGGATGATCGACAAATCAACATTAATAACTCCAAAAATAAGGAAGATAAATAGACATATAGACGATTCATCAAGTGAACCGCATTAATTTTCCTCGCGCGCCTACTGACATAAAAAATATATCTTGTAGTATTAGATAAAGTCATTTGCCGTAGCACTTTACTAAAAGTGCTATGACACATCTGAGTAAGGTGGAACTATTTCTTACCGTTTAAAATGATGCAAGCAGCAGTTACGTGAAAGAGTTCCACGAAGATCTCATTTATGTGGATCTTTGGTTCCTCATCGTGCTATTAACAATTGCAACAAAAAAGTCAGACTGAACAATGTGATAAACGGTTATATATATATAATTTGGTATTGCGAATCTACCCAAGACATGATACCTGAAAACATCAAATTGTTAAAAATCGTTTAAACTATTCCAGTATCGGCATTGCACCGAAAACTATCATTTTCAGCATTACGGAGAAGAAAAACTTATTTGAAGAGTCCATGGTTCAGCAAAGTTTAAATGATCGCATGGTAGTGCACGTAAACCGAGGAGAAATAGCGGATGATGTGGATCTACAAGATTTGCAGATACATTTATAAATAGAGCTATAGTTTGCATTGAAAAAAATTGATATTATATAAATTAAAAATGTAGCTTAGTAAAAAGGTTTATTAATGTTGTTTGTGGATCATACAATTCTTAGTAATACTGTGTACATGAAGTATGTGCTAATACATGTATCTAGCTAATAAAAATTATGCTACACACTGTTAATATAATGATTTCATTTTTATATTTTTATTATTATGATAGGTATTCGTTCCTTTTGTTCACTCTAGTATTTTTTTACGCGTAATTTTTTCCATCTCCTCAGCTGTCCTGTGACTTCATTCACGTAGCGATCCCTACGGATAACAAATAATTATAATAATAAACTTCTGATTTCTAATAGAAAGCCACAAATTATTGGTTATCTTCATTCACGTAGCGATCCTTGCGGACATAAATCAAAAACAAGAATAAACTCCTGATTTCTAATAGGAAGACACAAATTATTGGTTATCTATCTATTACTATTATAAAGTTGAAAATCTATAACTTTGTAATTCAATCACATTAAAAAGGCCGAACCCATTTTAATGAAATTTAGTGTTTTTTGGCATGGAACAGAATTTAGAAAATGCAATATCTTATTTTCCTACTCTGCCTGTCTGTTCGCTTATTACTTGAAATCTACTGGATGGATTTTAACTATTATGTAACACTATTTGATGCCTGCGACTTCGTTCATGTTTATCAAGGATTTTGAAGGTTTTTAAAATATTGAGATAAAAGAATACTTTATAAACTATATAAACATCAAGTGGCTAAGTAGAGAACCATGAGAGACGTGCATCAGTTAAAAAAGGTGTGAGAAAAGGTTGTAGTCTGTCCCCGTTAATATTCAACTTGTATGTAGAAGAAGCATTAAAGAAAGCAAAAGAAATTTTTTTATGTGGCATAAGTGTTCAGGGAGCAAGAAATCAATATGCTACGATTTGCTGACGACATTGATGGTAAATCATATTTTGAGACATGTAGGATTGGTTAATTTATTAATGGAGGGATCAGTCGACGGTAAGAACTGTAGAGGAAGACAGAGATTGGAATATATGAAGCAGATAAATGAGGACGTGGGTTGTAAGGGGTATGTTGAGATAAAAAAGCTAGCGCAAGATAGGAAGGGATTTAGAATTACATCAAACCAGTCAAAAGACCGATGACAAAAAAAAAAAGATTAAGCACTGAACGATTGAAGGGCAGAGTGATGACATCATTTACTTTGGCAACATAGAACCGAATCTGGAAGAAGAAATCGTACATAAAGCTTTTGCAAATATGAAAACGGCAGTGGTGATATATCACCATGTAAACGTGTTCAATGGCCTGGTGACTTTTGTGTTACTTTGGCACCGGCTGTAGTTCCCGTGCTGTGTAAATTGATGTCAGAACTTTGGTATACTTTAAAACCGTTACTTCAGCTTTATGCGATATTTATGGCGGGAGGCGGAAGCAATAATTTAGGTGAAGTAAATTCCGACATTTATGTGTTTTTTTATTTTTCTGATATTTGTTTTCGTAATAAAAATTCGAATGCGTTTATCACTAGGAAACTGCCGTTGGCATTTGTGACAGGTTCTTCTAAACTAAATAAGGACGCTTTACTTTCATAACTTTAGGATTTAAAGAAAGGATAAACATTACTGGAGAAAAATAGTTTTCGGTGACAATGCCTAGGCATAATAAAGTTCTCCTTATGTCTATATTTTAATCTGCAATGAGAACACTTCAAGGATAATTTGTTTGTTTTCACTACCTTTCTGTCGATCAACGGTATAGTTTTTCTACTTCTCCAACCAATATTTTTATTTATCTTTTATCCATAGGGATGATCTTGGTTCTGATTTTTCCTGATACAACAAAAATTTAGTAATGGCTCAAAATCCAATTCTCAAATGTGGTTTAGCATCGTGAAGATTTAATGAATGTCTCGCTACAGTAGAAAAATAAGTTTTTTTAGTGTTGGTTAAATCAGTCCAGTAATAAGCTTTCACTTCGCCAGAGATGACGTTGAGAACGATTCCGAAACGTCGCATCAAACTAGATAGATAGATATGTTCACTTTGATCCCATGTGAGAATAATCTCGGGGATGTGGAACAGTACATACACTTATTAGTAATGTCAATATTCTGATGCACTGATCCGCTGGGAGCACCGAAAACATTTTATACAGTAATCGCTCTGATTCAAATATATGTCAGATCCAGTTTGCAGTCTTTCTAGCCTGTAAATGATATCTGAAACATTTTGAGAGCACTCCACGTTGTTTGCAAAGCAAGGTCAACATCTTCTCTTACACTGTTCATATTGCTGTCCCAGAAGAACAACGGCCGACATGGAGAATAAGTAATTTCCAGGAGAACAAGAAAACTGAACTTTTATTAATATGTTACACATTAACCAAGGAATAATTGAGAAGTTGGATTAGCAGTATTGTGTTTATTATATGACATCTTGCAGATACCGGTTGTAATGCTATGAACTAAAACCGAGCGTGGTGGGTGAACGGTTAACGTTCTGGCCTCGCATTCGGCAGGAGGCCGGTTCGATTTCCCGTCGGGGCATCCAGATTTGGGTTTTCCATGCTTTCCCCAAATCACTCCAGGCGAATTCCGGGATTCTTCCTTCAAAAAGGCCATGACAGAATTCCTTCCAGTTCCTTGCCTCTAATGACCTCAACGTCGACGAGGCGTAAAGCCATAAGTAAAAAAAAAATGAACTAAATACAATAGAAATCCGCCATTAAATCAACCAATTATTCCAATTAAGTCACTGTTACCCCCAAATACATTTATAGGTTTTATTTGCTAAAGTAAAAGAAAAATATTATATGAAAGACGTTATTACTAATAAATAAATGCATTATTATAGTACTTTATTTCATTTAAAGTAATGTACTGAATCATAAAAGATCATGTAGAATCGAGGCTCATTACTATCATTTAAGCTCTGCAAGTCTTTAATTTAATGGACGGAACGTACGATGGCAATTTCTCTACATACCCATTTTTCCACTTTCCTGTCCCCGCCTACTATTTATGCCCTCTACGCAGCGTTTCATCGTTTTTGGTAAATTATTCATCATTTCTCCTACTGATTTATATTATTCTTTAACCCCCATAGTTACGAAAGTAAATCTTCTCACACCCTTCTGCCTGAAACCGAGAGACAGCTTGTGGTTATGGTCATCTTCTCCCTTCCATACAACTCTTTTTAATTTTTCATCAATCTTTTCCTTGCCTCATCACCAGCATACTCCTTGTACACCCCCATCACTCGTCCAGCCCCCTCCTGTCTTTCCATTCCAGCTCAATTACCATATCAGTTACTGATTATGTTCTGCGGTAACTTCCAGATACAAATCTAGCAGCCCTTCTTTGGACCCTCTCCCACTCCTGTATTTGATACCCAAAATGTGGATTCCTTACAACACCACCATATTCAAGCAATGATCAGACCAAAATTTTGTAACCCAGTTCCATTACTTCTTTGGTACATCCCCTCATCACTCTCTCCAACAATCTTTTCCTACTGCCTGTCCAATGTATCTTGCCCAGTTGGTTTTGTTATCAAATGTTATGCCAAATTATTTACATTTAAGCCTTCAACAAGCAATTCTTTCTCTAACTCATAATCATAAGAAATCTTCGTTCTTCTTTATCTGCGTAACTAATAAGCTGATTCTTCTTTGCATATATCTTCATCCCATGTTGACCAATCCAGCAAGATATCCTGTCCAGATAACCTTGCAGCTGTTCCCAATCTTCTTATGCTTAGTTCTGTCAAAAGCCTTTGAGAGATCTTGTGCTACACTATCGATATGGCCTCCCTTTTCCATTTCATCCGAAACATCTTGCATATATCCACCAACTGAGATTCGTATGAGTGGTATCCTTGCCCAAAGCCATATTATCGACTTGAAAACTACTTACGTTCCTCACAGAAATTTTTGATGGGTTACATATCAATTACTCGATTAAGTCAAACTAATTGTCCTGTAATTTTCGATCCTATTTGTCTCACCACTCCTTTACGGACCGGAATTACTATCGCACTTTTCGGACCTCTGGTAAGCAGCAAGTATTCAAACTCAATTTAAATAACATTTCAAGATAAGGTACAATGTCACATCCCGCTATCTTAAGACATTCGTAATAATATTATCTACACCAGCTTCTTTATGCTTTTTTTTATCTCCCTTAGTTCCTTCATGTTATCCTCAGGATGCATTTCTAATTATGCGGAGAAGCTCGTTCTCCGATTTACATTCCTCTCATTCTTGAATTATAGTCCCTAATGATCTCATTAAACCAGTTGCTTAATATCTCTGCCTTTTTTCAAATCCTAAGTTACTTCTTCTAAATCCTTATCTATAATTGTTTCAACATCTTTCCCTCCCATCACTTTTTCTAGCATAGCCATCGGAATTACTAGATGCATCCGTTAGCGGTTCCCCTTCACCACTAACATTCTTCATAAACCCATCTTTAGCTATCTACTTTGTTAGTATTACTTCCTTGTTTAGTTGCATCAAGTGTTCCCTACTGCCTTGCTGTCTCTTAACTCTGTTATGTTCTCTTCTCACCATCGTATTTAACCGCCTCAACTCTCTATTGTAGTATGCGGGTTCAGTACTTCTCATTATTTTTCTGCTTTTAAATAAATATTTCTTCCCTCATTTTTTTATTATTATTTCTTTGAAATCTGCCTTCTTCGGACTCACTGTACTTGTACCAGCCTTCAGTTTGCTGAAACTTTCCCTGAAATATCTCTTCAATTCTGAAACTTGTGCCTTTTGATATTTGTACTTATTATCCCCTTCAATTTTGGCCACTGGTTTACTAAATTCTGTAATATCCATTAGAACTACTTCATGGTCACTTATTATTTCAGTACTGACTCTTCACCCGGTTATCATCGGACTTGGTTAGGAAGATTTCCAACGTTTTGTCCCTTTGTGTTCAGCTCTACCACTTTTGTAAAGCCACCTTCTCTTACTAAAGTATTTGCAAATCTCTATTCCCTTGAGTATTAATATTATTTTCTACCCAGTTAGAATCTGGTAAATTTAAATCCCTGCCAATTATAACCATTCTACTCTCACTTCTGAATGAGTATTAATTTAGTTTCTCCCCAAGAGCCTCATCATTTAATCTTCCACTACGGTAATTAGGCAAAACCCTGATTTTTCTTTATTATTACCCCATAAGTCTACCCCACGTAACTCATGGTCATGATCTATGAGTACCCCTCCATCCAGTCCTCTATCTTGCGCTACACTCTGTAACCGTTGTCTGGTACTTCTTCCTCTAACAAAGATGCTATCCCAATAATTACCTGTGATTCGTGTATCATTGTTAAGTTTGTAAATTCTGTCACCTTGGTTTGTTATACTTCTACAGTTCACTAGTACAAATTCTTATTACTGGCTTTATGATATTTTCAGCATTAGCCTCGCCAGGCCAGTTCGACCGCCGTCTGTTATTGTTTCAACAGCTTCATCTATTTCTTTAGCATTAGTATTTTTCCCATTATGGCTCTACAATCAGTATTCCTTTGATCATGTATTTTTATCGGCTTACCTAAAAAATGCTCAGTCCTGACCCCATCATAACTGGAAGTGGGCTCCCTTACAGCTTTATCTAACAACTCAGAAACTGCCCCCTTGCTCTTCTATTTAGATGTAGGTCATGCCGGATGAAACCTCAGATACCAGTAATGTCCATAGGCACAACCACCAAGACCTTACTATTGCTTTTCGCGAGTAGCACCTCCGTTTCCACGATCAACCGCATCGTAGCGTTGTTCAACTGTGATCGGTTATGGCGACTTAGGACCTCCATGAGCTCAACCCTGGTATGTTACTCCTCCTTCATTACTTTCCTCAGGACATTCTCCACGTTATAACTGGCGTTTCTATAAATACTATTCTCCGCATCTCACACTATATCATTGCTCTATCCTCCTTAGTGAAACCCCTACAAAGTGAACCTATATCCTCCATTACCTGACCTAAGGTTGCAGTACGTTTTAAAAAGGTTATGACCTGGTAGCTTGTGCATATCTGATCCTGCAGAAGAGGTCCTACACCTCTCCCGTGGCTGATACTTAGCAGCAGAACCAATTTCTTCCTATTTTTCCTTGCACGTCCCTATTTCTAAAGGACTGCTGCACCTTATCTATTACTAAGTCTTCATATGAGGCTCTTCACCTCTTGACTCAGTTAACAGGTCAAACCTATTTCTCCCACAATTTCTGCAACGTCTGGCTTCTTCACCCTCTTAACCGCATTTCCCCTACGACCTGTTATCAGCTCTGAACCATTCTTCTCACCCTCCTCACTAAGCCCCCATCTCTCAGAATGTGAAAATTTTTTAGTATACGCGGATTTTAAGTTAACACATTCAATAGGTTTAGTTTCAGAAGAAAGCCTTCTAGTAGACTGTATCTTACACTTTCCTCTTTGAATGCTGATAGCTGCATTTAAACTGAAATACATCTAATCGTTTTTCAGAATGTAATAGTTTAAATTCTCTCATCTCGAATTCATTGCCCAAAATGTCTTTAGACTATTGAAAACCTGCTTCACCAAACCATTAAGGTATCTTGCTCAATAAGTGGTTCCGAATTATCGGAATGGAATAAATATCACTACAAAACAGACTCAAAACCTTCTTCATCTCTCTTTCTATGATTATCAGGTTTTCCTCTCTTCTTAAATAATTCTACTTCACAGTTCTCTTGCCTCTACCACACTACTCATTCTCATAATTCCCATTGTGTTAATAAGGAACGTTTTAGAATCACTAACTTTTTCTGCACATAAAACGCGCAATTTATGTTAACTAGAAGAAAGAGCAAGTTACTTAATATTCTAGGTAGTACGTTTACTCAATGTGAAAATGGTCTGTAATGATGGAAAGAACAATCATATCATTGAAATGGAGTATTATATTGATGAGAAAAACAACCAAAAACACAGTTACAACACAAAATGTACAGAATGTTATAGTAATAACGTCATAAACTACACTTATATCACTTATATTTTCATGTAAAAAACAATTCTTGACATAAAAGTACACTTGCGTCGTTTTTCTACCGGCGCAAACGTGTAGGGCTCATAATCATGACCTCAAATGACACTTGCGCTATTGTTTTCCCAAAAGGATATACCAAATCTATTTGCAACAACGACGAAGTTTCCCTATCGTAGCAAAAAATGAATTTGAATTCCGTCTTGTTTCACGGAATGTAAAGGATAATTTTATACTTAGTACGCACCAAAAAAAAATGTAAAATGCAGTTCTGCTGTTGTTCTTACGAAACAGCGAAATGTTCTGTTAAACTCGTTTTCTCGAATGTGTGACAGCTATTTTTCTTGAATTTACGCTACACTTTGGAAACGACGTCCTTTCAAGGAAATCATAAATTTGTAAAACAGAAAAAAGTCTATTGGGGTCAAATCTGGTGAGGACCGCTGTTCCGTTCTTAGTCAAAAATTCCTGAACGAGAGAGAAGAGACCGCGTTGTCGTGGTGTAAAATCCAACTGTTATTTTTCCTAAGATCAGGTCTCTTCCGGCGAGATTTTTCAAGTAAAAACAAAAAATTTACACTTAAAAGCTGCTCCAAAACATCCTTCATCTTCATTGTCACACTAATTCGCAGAGCAATCACTGCTTGTTTTCATTCATACAGCTCATGCGAAACTGATCAGAGGAACTAAATAAATGTAATGGGTATTACATAAAAATAATCTTTTCTTCACTGCAATTAATGTAGCTACTTAAAAACGAAACCAGAAGTGTCTACGTTCGTGGTAAGAAATCTTGCAGTTTTTTTTTTTTTTTTTTTTTTTTTTTTTTTTTTTTTTTTTTTTTTTTTTTTTTTTTTTTTTTTTTTTTTTTGCTGTCGTCAGTCTTTAGACTGGTTTGATGCAATCCTCCATCCCTTCCTATCCTGTGCTAACCTCTTCATTTCTACATACCCCTTACAATCCACGTCCTCAATTATCTGCTTCATATATTCTAATCTCTGTCTACCTCTGCAGTTCTTACCTTCAACTGTACCCTCCACTAACAAATTAACCAATCCAGCATGTCTCAAAATATGACCTACCAGCCTGCCTCTTCTTCCTGTAAGCTTCTTCCATAAACTTCTTTTTTCACCCATCATTTCTAAAATTCGTTCATTTCTTACTTTGTCTGTCCACCTAATTTTCAGCATTCTTCTGTAGCACCACATTTCAAATGCTTCAAGTTTCTTCTTTCCGGTATTCCTAAAGTCCATGTTTCGCTACCGTAAAGTGCTGTGCTCCACACATAGAGTTTTAAAAAATTCTTTCTAATTCCTAGATCAATATTTGAAACTAAAAGGTTTCTCTTTTTCATGAAGGCTCTTTTTGCTAGTGCTATTCTGCTTTTAACATCATTCCTGCTTCGGCCATCGGTTGTAATTTTGCTTCCCAAGTAACAGAACTCACTCACTTCTCCTATTGCATCAGATCCTATTTTTATATTTAATCTGCTAGTATTGGTGTCATTTCTGCTACATTTCATCACTTTTGTTTTACTTTGATTTATATTCAGTTCAAAATCTTCCTTCAGTATTTTGTTCATGCCATTCAATAACTTCTCAATATCCTCAGCCCTCTCTGCTAATAATACAATGTCGTCAGCAAATCGTAGCATACTGATTTTTTCTCCCTGAAAACTTATGCCACATGGAAATTTTTCTTTGACTTTCTTCATTGCTTCTTCTACATACAAGTTGAATATTAACGGGGATAGACTACAACCTTGTCTCACACCCTTTTTAACTGATGCATGTCTCTCGTGATTCTCTACTTTTATCACAGCCACTTGATTCTTATATAGTTTATAGAGTATTCTTCTGTCTCGATAGTTTAGACCTGACTTCTTTAAAATTTTGAACATCTTCTCCCACCTTACCATTATCAAAAGCTTTTTCTAAATCAACAAATGCCATAAAAGTATCTTTGTTTTTCTTGATCCGCCCTTCAAGTATTAATCTTAAAGACAGAATTGCTTCCCTTGTAACCGCGATTTTTCCTAAACCCAAACTGATCTTCGCCTACTATCTCTTCTACTACCCTTTACATCCTTCTGTATATTATTCTGGTCAGTAATTTTGAAGCATGTGATGTTAGACTAATTGTGCGATAATTCTCACATTTGTCAGCTTAGTGCTTTCTTTGGAAGTGTGAAGATGATATTTTTATTAAAATCAGTTGGAATTTCTCCTGTTTCATAACTTTTTGATATCAGCTTGAATAATCTTTCGATTCCTTCCTCTCCTAGAGATTTAAGAAGTTCTGCAGGGATCTCATCAATTCCAACTGCCTTATTTGCTTTCAAGTCATTCAGAGCTTTATTAAATTCTGTCCTCAAAACAGGATCTCCTAAGTCATCCATGTCGACATCGCCTTCCTTTTCCAATACACTATTGCTCAAGTCGTCCCCAACATACAGTTTCTCAATGTATTCCTTCCATCTGTTAGCTCTATCTTCTGACCTTAAAAGAGGTTTCCCATCGGCAGCTTTAATGTTCATACCTCTTTTCTTCATTTCTTCAAAATTCTGTTTGATCTTTCTATATGCAACATCTACTTTTCCTGCAACCATTTCCTTTTCTACTTCTTCACACTTTTCTTGTAGCCATTTTTCTTTTGCTATTCTGCATTTCCTATTTATTTGATTTCTAAATTGCCTGTACTGCTCTTTTCCTGCTTCATCCTGAGCATTTTTGTACCTTCTCCTCTGATCCATCAGCTCCAAAATTTCTTCTGTGATCCAAGGTTTTCGGGCTGCTTGTTCCCTAAAGCCTAAGGTTTCTTTGCCAGCTTTCATTATTTCGGTCTTTAATGCATTCCATTCGTCCTCGGTTGAGCTCCTTTCACAGTTAATTCTTAGACCTAAGTCTACCATTTCTGCAAATTTTTCTCTTGTGCTAGATTGTTTCAGTTTATTCACTTCCAGTCTGTTCTGCTTATGCTGCTTCCTTATTCGCTTGAATTTCAGCCTGCACTTCATTACTATCAAATTATGGTCCGAGTCTATGTCTGCTCCTGGGTACGCTTTACAGTCTAGAACTTGATTCCTGAATCTCTGTTTGACCATGATATAATCTAGCTGATATCTGCCTGTATCCCCAGGACGTTTCCAGGTGTATATTCTTCTTGCATGGTGTGCCACTACTAGCTTATATCTTTCACAAAATTCTAGCAACCTGCTTCCTCGCTCATTTCTTTCTCCTAGACCAAAACTTCCTACAGTATTCCCCTCTTTTCCTTCTCCCACTATTGCATTCCAATCACCCATGATTATTAGATTTTCCTCCCCTTTCACATATTGGATTAATTCTTCAATTTCAGCGTATATTTTTTCTATTTCTTCGTCATCTTCCTGTGACGTTGGCATATATACTTGTACTAATGTGGTTGGGACGGGCTTAGTTTCTAACCTCATCAAAATAATCCTGTCACTAAATTGTTCATAATAACTAACCCGTTTCCCTACTTTCTTGTTCATTACAAATCATACACCAGTGACTCCATTGACAGCTTGTGTGCTAATTATCTTGCAGTACATCTTGGAAAAAGGACTAAGATAAATAGAGCTCTTTCCAGCGTCCTTAATTTTACGAGCCGCGTGAGAAATAAAATATAGTTATAACTTTTCCAGCAAGAAACAGATCTGGTCGTGCTAAACAAGAACTACCGAAGTGCTTTATGCAAATTCACCGAAATTATTTTAATAGAAGACGCCTGTAAATAATATTAAACTGTAAACCGGAAACGTCTGTATATGGAAGATACATTTTTTTAGTGAGTTTGGGACGCTATTAAATCACAGAGAAGGAATTAACGGTTTTTGTCTATCTGTTTCGTTGAATATGATTCTCGCAAAAACTACCCAATGGATTTTCGTGGTGTTTCGAGCGAAGTACAGCTCATAGTCCCAGGATTAAAATATTTGTTTCAGCTTTAATGAGAAGTTATAAAGCAAAAAATAAAAATAAAAAAATCTGCAAATTTGTTTCGTAGTATCCGTCTGGTATTGTTAATTCTCTGACGATACAGAAGAATATGTTTACTGGGATTGCATTTACAAAATTCAATTCAACGTAGGAGCGGCATCGTATAATAAGGAATTATGTATTTAAAAGCTATCAATCAACACCAGTGAATGGGCAGATAGATGCTATCCTTTTTAATAAACTGCATTGTCTGTGTGTATCAATAACCTTCAGCGAGTCTCGATCATGCAACAAATCCTTCCTCCTTGGTTTCGATAATCCCCGAAGTGTTAGTGACACTGATTACCACCTTAGCGCTGCTTGGCTAGCCGGAAATTTCAAATAAATAAGTGCATTTAATTTTATTTGCGCTTATATTACTGAAAGGAAGTGGAAATTTCAAATAAATATTCGAATTTGATTTTATTTGCATTTACATTGTTAAAAGAAAGAGTAACTGCGATGCTAGCTGAAAAGAAATGGTTTGTACCGGAACAAACATTACAAAAAATACGAAAAATTATAATGCGAGGCAGATACGTTCGTTTAAATTTAAATGTTGCTCTTCGCTTATTTAAGACGACTAAATGCAGAAATTCATGTAAGGAGAAGAGCATCCGCTATTTACACTGTAATAGACTACCCGTGCGAAAAATTCGCGAATAAAATGCAATGAATAGTGAGGTTGCATGCTTGTAATATAATGAAAAGTAGAACCGTACTTTTGTAGCAAATATCTATACTATTATAAATCTGTAAGCAAGCTGCGTTTGTAGTGAGGCTTGATCTCTAATAACGCAAAAACTACCGCATCAATTTGCATGGTGTTTCCAAATTTTTAAAGCTAATGTTGCTGATCAACATCTGCAGAAGTAGCTAACGACTAATATGTACCATGGGAAGAAGCAAGTCAGTAAAAAACTTCAGAAATGTGAAACTGTAGACCACAGATAATTATACACATTCAGACGGTCACTCCTTTCATAAAGAGACCTGACAAAATTTAGGATTTCCCCCCCCCCCTTTTTTTTTTTTTTTACTTCTGCGATTCATTTTTCTGGACCGCAGTACTTCAAAATAAAAAGAATACGTGAATCAAGTATAATCAGCATTTACTTGAATCGTAACAGGTCTGTTGAATTACGAAAAAGTTGAAAGTTGAAAAAGTTGAAGACATGTATTGTATCTGGTAGACTGTTATACAGTTTGTCTCTGGAACAAAATTGCTACGGTACGTGAACGCTGTACAATACAGCCACAATAAGCCAATACTTAATACGAAATTCAGTTTTTTCTCGAAGAGCGATGTCTGAAAAACAGCTATTATAAATATCAGCAAGTAATAAAACATACTTCTTTCATAATGACTTGTGCGGAATTGCACATATTTGGAAGTACTTTATTCGATTAATATGTCTCGTGGCTATAACGTGCAAATATAACTAGGCATCCGAAAATTCAGGTACATGCGACTCACATAATTACATAGAAAATACGGATATATTGAAAGAAACTCAAATAAAAATTTTTTCATGTCCTAATGCTACACCGCGTAAATTATAAAGCTAAAAGCATCGTCCCTTTGGGCTATAACAAAGCATATCAGCTGTCATCACTGTCCAGGTTGCATTTCAATCGATTTACAACTTGTGATAATTTTGCCACTCAGAAATAATTGCTTGAGTTACATGCACATTAGTACATATACTGTACCGTGATCCATTTTGACATTTTTGAATTAATTATATCTGACTGAAATATTGACAATAATGATACGACGATTTAAAACCAAGATTAACTCCAATTCACGTAAATTTCTATTTTAAAGCAGGAATAATTGATGGTGTATCAACATAAAGTAAAACCAATATCCAAACAACAAAAAATAAATAAATCAGAAAAATTGAGATGCTGTGATTATTCGTAACGAATTTTTATATTTCAGCACACTTCCAAGAGGACTAAGTCGTAGATTACTGCTATATTTACATAAATTTATGGCACCGCGGTTACGTTGCAAACCTCGGTATCCACATTTAAAAATAAACTTTTTTAATTAAGTATCATGGAAACAATATTTTTCATTATATCCACAGATACATCCTTAACAAAGCTTATACCTAGCTATATAATCCCAGGCAAAGTTTACACATAAAATCGCCAAAAAAAATTACACATAATGATTATAATATCAGCTTTCTTAACGTTACAACTGTTATATCCATTTAAATTTTCGGTACCACGGTTAACGTGGAATCCTCCATATCAGCATTTAAAAATATTATGTTTTAGCTGAGTTAAACATTGCTTTCAGAAATAATATTATTTATTACTACCACAGATATTCTATATTGTAACCAAGTTTATGCTCATCTATATACTCGCAGCCAAAGTTCACGCATAGTGATAATTGCAGCTGTGAAAACGTTTTAATTGTTAGTGCTGTGAGTTGGGTAAGTATAAAATTTTATGATATGCCCTTAGAAAGAGATCTAATCTGTCGGGGTCAACTTCTGCAGCTAAAAGATGTCGCCGAAATCGGCTAAATGAGAGTGAAATATACCGACAACATCGTCTGCAACGTCAAAGAGAACGAGATGAAATAGCTGGAGCAAATGAAAGTAACCTGCACCGAGAAAAGCGATTGACCTATAACCGGGTTCTATACGCTAAATCCATAGCTTCTGAAAGCGTACAGAAGAAAGAATGTCGTTTGAGCCGTGAAAGCCTTTCTAAACAATAAATGTTTATACTTCGCACAATAATAACAACCACGAATTACTACTGTTAATTTTTCAGGAACCTTTTCTACTATTGAATCAATTGCATCACGTTAAAATATGAATAAAACAACTCTCTGACATCAGTATGAAAACCGAACCTAACGGATTAACCGAAACAAACGAAACTATTCAGAATACATTAACAGTTCATGTCTTTCCACGTTAATGTCTGATAAGAGAATAAAATCGGTAAATAATTTCTACACCTGTCAAGGCACGCGCGCGTGAAGCAGCGGGCAAATGCTAGTATATATATATATATATACATTTTTTTTTAGTGTAATAGGTACGCATCCAAATTCTTACAACATATTACGAAACAGTTAGGAAAATTTAAAACACTCTGTATTTACGACACACTGTCACTAACCATAACAGAATACAACCAACCTGAACAAATTGCACACAACATATCAACATATCTGTGATATTTGTTGCTGTGCGAATAAAATGTTTACATTGGAATTGTATAGCAAAACGAAAATGTTTCCACAACAGAAATTTTTTCCGAAAAGCTACTTATCGAATAAAAAAAGTTTATTGACATCTCTGTGATATCTACTGCTGCATTCTAGGGACTTGGATCTGAACTTTCTCATACGCGTTACCACTTTAAGCACCAAATTCCGAAAAATTCTTTCTTAATTTATGATTTTACCTAACTGGAGACTTTAATCTTTAAAACGATATGATATTTATCGATTTCGGCTAGGTATCGAAGAAGATAAATGACTTGTAATAATAATAATAATCAACACGCTGTAGAAACAATATTGATACTTTTGCCCTTTAAGGGGCAAATTCCAAAAAATTTTTTTATAAAATATGGTGTGACCAAAGCAGGCATCTTGGTCTTTAAAATGATATCTCATTTATCGATTTCGGTCAGTTATCAAGCGAGGTAAAAAAAAAAGTTATAGAAATGATAATATTTTTGCCCCTTAAGTGTTGAATTTGGAGGCAGTTTTTTCTTAAAATATGATGTGACCAAAGCGGATGATTTAATGTTTAAAATGATACCTCATTTATTAATTTCGGATAGGTATACAGGAAATAAATAGCTCGTGACAGAAAAATGCGTTGTAGAAATATTAATACTTTTGCCCTCTAAGGTTAGAATTTTGAAACATTTCTTTCGTAAAATGTGGTGTAACGGAACCTAAGACCTTACGAAGACCTCAGTCTTTAAAATGATACCTGGTTTATCAATTTTTAAATTACTCGAGACACAAATATAGTATTTTAGAAATACTGATATTTATGTCCTTTAAGAGTTAAATTCAGAAAAATTCATATCTTAAAATGTGATGTTACCACAGCAGAACCCTTAATTTTTAGAATGATACCACATTTATCTGTTTCGGTTAGATACTAATGGAGGTAAATGGCTCGTGACATAAAAATGCGTTGTAGAACCATTTACAATTTTTCCCATTAACGGTTAAATTCGAAAAAAAAATTCTTCCTTAATATATGATGTCACCAAGGCTGAGACATTACTCTTCATACTCCTTCTTCATTTATCGATTTTGGTTAGATGTCCAGGGAGATAAATGGCTCGAAACACAAAAAACGCATTTTAGAAATATTGACATGTTTCCCCATTAAGGGTCGAATTACGAAAAATTCCTTGCTTAAAATGTAATCTTACCACGGCGGAGACCTTAATCTTTAATATGATACCTCATTTATCTATATCGGTTAGATATCGAGGGAGATAAATAGCTCGTGACACAAAAATGCTTTGTAGAACCATTTATACTTGTTCTCTTTAAGGGCTGAATTCCAAAAAAGTCTTTCTTAAAATATGATGTCACCAAAGCTGAGATATTACTCCTCATAATTTTACTTCATTTATCGGTTTTGTTTAGATATTCAGGAAGATAAATGGCTCGAGGCACAAAAAAATGTATTTTAGAAAATTGTGTTTTTGCCCTAAAGGCTCGAATTACGAAAAATTCCTTTCTTAAAATATAATGTTACCACGGCGGAGACCTTAGTCTTTAATATTATACCTCATTTATCTGTCTCGGTTATATATGAAGTGAGATAAATAGTTCGTGACACAAAATGCGTTGTAGAACCATTTATACTTTTTCCCTTTAAAGGTTGAATTCCAAAAAACTTCTTTGTTAAAACATGATGTCACTAAAGCTGAGACATTACTTCTTATAATCTTACTTGATTTATCGGTTTTGGTTAGATATCCAGGGAGATAAATGACTCCAGGCACAAAAAACGCATGTTAGAAAAATTGACGTTTTTACGCTTTAAGGGTTGAATTACGAAAAATTCCTTCCTTAAAATATAATGTTACCATGGCAGACACCTTACACTTTGATATGGTACCTCATTTATCTGTATCGGTTAGATTTGAAGTGAGATAAATGTCTCATGACACAAAAAAGGATTGCAAAAATATTGCCCTTTTGCCCTTTTAGGGTCGAATTCCGTAAAAAAAAATTCCTTAGTATATGACGTCACTAAATCGGAGATCTTAATCTTTAAAATGATACTTCATTAAACGATTTCAGATAGGTATCCAGGGAGATAAATGAATCGTAACACAGAAACAGCATTTTAGACATATTAACATTTTTGCCCTTTAAGGGTCGAATTCCGAAAACTTTCTTTCTTAAAATATGATGTGACCAAAGTGGAGATCATAAGCCTTAAAATGACACCTCAATCATTTATTTCGGTTAAGTATGAAGGAAGACACAGGCTTGTGACAGAAAAATACCTTATAGAAATAATATATATGATTATCTGTAGCAGTAATAGGAACCAAGTGACAATATAACCTAAGAATTTTTTTGACGGATGATAACAAGCATGAAAGTATTAAAACTCAGATAATGTTTAAACGAAAGTAAATAATTAGATTTGGTTTTATTTGCATTAAAATGTCAAAAAGAGGTGCGTTGCCAGGTAAAAGGCAATTGTCTGTTGTGTAAAAAAATATAATGCGACGTTCGTTTAAATCTACAGGTCCATTTGTTTACTTTAGACAAATCAATCCATAAATTCATGTAATGATCTATTCTCTGTAGCAGTTACTAGAACCAACATAACCTAATAATTCCTTAATAACAGATAAGAAACAGGGAACTTTATTACAAGAGAAAGTTTACAGGAAACCTAGGCAATCACGAATTATATCAATAAAATAAATCATCATTATTTGGTTTTGAAATTACAGTTTACTTAGATTTTCAAAAGAATAAAAATGTCCATCATTTTTGGCGGGCTTTGTGCAAGTAATTGCAAGTAGTACAAACTTATGGCAGAGATAAAAAACATTATAACACCAGGAGGAGATGCATTGTTCATTTTCCTGCAGCGAGTCTGTTAGTGAGTCAATGCGAGGGGTAAAGCGGGATTTTACAATTATGCATTTTTTATCACAACTAATGATGTGGTTATATGTTGGCACTTTAAAAAAATATTTACTAATCACGAACGTTGCCCAGTTGTTGACAAAGAAGATGACGCAGCTGCGCCTTCTAAATACATTGGCGGTTTTTTAAATCGCTCATGTTATATTCATTGTGACTGAAAATTATTACGAACAGTCATTTAAATGATTTTTGAGCTCAGTTACGTCATTGGATTGTAACTTTATTTGCGTCATTCTTGAGTATACGTTAACTGCAAACAAGGAAGTCAAATGATCCATGTAAGTAACCAGGGTCATTAAAGGTGGGAAACAATGGGGAGCAAGGAACTGAAAGGAATTTGGACATGATCTTTTCAAGCAACCATCCCGGGGAAATAATTTCATCAAAGTAGTAAACACTTCTCTTTTCCAGTTTTCTGAACTTACACTTCGGATACTGACAGCTAGGCGGGTTCATTCAGAAGAAGCTGACATTTTATAAATGAACCACATGCCTTAAAGTGACTCTCTGTGTTCTTGTATACAAGAGACAAGTTCGTTTCTGCGTGTTGCAATTTTCACAAACACATAGGCGTTGCGTAATGCACAGATGAACCTCCTGTTGACTCGTTTTAATAATATATAAACAAATGAAGCCAAGGCATTCTGAAGGAACCATCCTGGAATTAGTCTGGAGCGATTTTCTGAAATCTTGGAGAATCGAAATTGAGATGTCCTGACTGGGGAAACCCAAACCTTAACCGTTTTATCCAACAACCCACTATTGCTGCATAAACGTGTGTTAAAGTCAAAAGTCACATTTCTATTTGATCGGTTTCCATTTATTATAGATTTCTATGGCGCGATAGTTTAGAAGTGTCTGCCGTTATTTTGTTACTACAAAGTTATCAGTATTCCTCACATGAACGAACAGTAAGGATACATTCCTCTATTTAATTAATTCAAACAAAATTTTCATATTCCTGTTTCAGGAATTCGCTGTAAACCCATTTTGACTTTAATACTCCATGCATCGTAACATAAATTTCAGCGATGGTGAATTCATAAAGCGTTTGATCAAAGTAAGAATTTATTGCACACTATATGACTCCAGAGTGTTATCGCAAGTAGTTAGATCTTTTTTTTTCTTTCGCTTATGGCTTTACGCTTCTTCGACGTCTAGGTGATTATCGGTGGACTGGGGACTAGGAACGAGAAGGAATTCGGACATAGCCATTTTTAAAGAAGAATTCACGTGGAGTGTTTTGGGGAAATCATAAATAAACTAAATCTGGATGCCTAGGCGGGGATTCGAACTCACGTCCTCCCGAATGCGAGGACAGAGCTCTCATCCACCATGCTCAGTGATTATTTTTGAACATTTGAATCAAGTTTCAACCCATCAGTGAGCACAAATTTATCGATAACAGATGATATTTGCAACTGTTAATGTCAGCAACTATTGCTGTCGGCATTTCAGCTATTATTCTCCGAGAAAATGTGTTGCCAGGCGAACAGAGGCCATAGTAACACAGCTGCTCGGGTTGAATGAGTAGTAATTGAGCAGAGCACTCGAGGCTCTAAGAGTGGCGCGCTGGGCGGCCGCTGTTTGCTGAACAAACCAATTACATGTGTGGGCGGAGCTGTTTTGTGCGCTGTTGTTTGTCCGACCGCTGTTGGTGCCGCGGTCCTCTACTATCAACTCTGGCCACTCCGACCTTGCCTTTGTTAATTTCTACACGCTTGGCAATTGAACCGGAACAGTTGCATGCCCTGCCAGGGATTCTTTACATTGCATGTAAAGTTTCAAATTAATAACGAAGAAGAGAGGCAGTTGCTATCACTTTTCGGATAACAGATACATATGCAACTTTCATTTACTAATGATCCAAAATGTTCATTAATATAGTGAAATTCCGCAGCTTCATTGGTTTCAGAGGCACTTCTATTAAAGAAAGGTGTCTCTGATAGAGGCCTAAAGATAATTTCTGTACAAGATTCGACCGGTTAATTATTGTAATAAATGTTTTGAAATCAATTAGCATTGATAGGAAGATATCAAATTCTTACTTATGAGAATTTGCTACTTAATGTTTGTTAATTAAAATCTGGGATTATTTTAAAAAGTTATTATAAATGAAAGGCTCTCTAACACATATTCACTTTTATTGTAACTTAAAATCTGACAGAGCGTTACACACTGCGTTAAATCTTGTTAATAGCACGCTTTTTTACAAAGCGAGCGACTTCAATCATACGAATTAACAGTAGATGGCTTTTTTGTAATGGAACAGAACGGGAATAATGTCAGGGCGATACAGGTTTATTTTGTGCTGGTTATTCCATTTTTTCGTTACCATAGCGCAGAGGTAATGTAGGCTGCTACATACGTCTGCCATTGTCCTCGTCAAAGTGAAATCACCTGTTCTGAAGGATTCTTAGCTGTTCACGTCGACTCTGTACCGTGGGAGTAGACTCTATGAAAGACCGTACCAAACTCTAAAACGAACCCTCCCCGCACTGTCTTGATCCGCACTTCTTGTCGCACCCGACTGAAATGACCTTCTTCTTCTATTCGACTCTATGTGCACTGTTGGCTCCCCCTCCTTTTATCAATACCAGTTCGCTAAACTCAAAATAGTTTCCCATTACTACACTTCAAAGTGGCAAGAATCCTGACAAGTTTTTGTTGGAGATTACTACATGTTATAAACGCGCTCTGCAGACTGAGTTCGTGTTACCCATCATGCGATAAACCTGTGAGAACACGGGCAACAGCGCTGGTCAGCAGGAAAACTGGCTACGCCCAAAAATCAAGAACTCGCTAAAGACCATCCCTACTTTACAACACTTTTAATTTAATTAACAACTAGCTAGTAACAATGATTGTTCATTAAAACATACTGATATAATTTTTAAATATCGACTTAAATTCTTTAAAACCTCCTAAAGTTGTTTAGCCCGCCCCGTTGGTTTTAGTTGGTTGCAAAGCAACCATGATGCCCGGCTTCTGACATGGTAAGCGGGTTAAGTTCAACGCCCACTGGTGAAATCCGTAGACATGCCTCTACACATAAGAAGAATTCAACTATCCGAAAAGTTTCTGGCAGAGAAAATAAAAAGCTGAATCATATCCACTGAGGAAACAGATGGACATCTTAAACAAGCGATGGGAAAAGTTTCAAACCAGCATCCAGGGTCACACAATGACATGCAATTATTAAATGCACACGCTTATTGCGAAGAAATCAGTGATAAAATAGAGAAATTTGAAATACAATCAATCACCATACCACCTACGATTAACTGATCCTCAAATTCATTACCTACATGAATCTGCGAATACTGAAGCAAATAAAGCCTCAACAGGAAATTATGCAACTTGGGTCCCAATGTAACATACATCTATACGGACGATTCCAAAATAAATTCAGAGAACAGAGTAGGCTGCGCATTATACCACCCACTATGGGCTCAGACATTTGTATTCTTAGCAGAAGCAAAAGCGATACTAGATGAAGTGAAATATAGACGCAACTGTGAACGTAATAATTAACACACTCTCGGAGTGTAATCAAGAGTATAAAGAAGCCTAGTTGTAACATAAGGATGGCAACTATAGTAATAAACATTCTCCATGAAATATACATCAACAGCATGAAGGGAATTACAACTTTCATGTGAGTTCCATCAATAAGGGAATCAAATTTAATGAGTATGTCGACAGGCTGGCGAAGGAAGCTAATCAAGTGGGGATATAGAGAAGACTTAAAACTCCCCTCCCCAGAATTCTACCAAACCGTTAAACATCGAGCAAAGGAAATATGACAAACGGAATGGAGAAGTTCGTTAAAGCAAAAAGGTTCACACTTCGGTCGTTTACAGCCCATTATCCCGCGAAGCCTTAATAGTACTATAACTGAAATGCTTTGCTAGAAGTCTATTCAATCATTGTAACTTCCCTAGCCTTTTAAATAGAATACGGCTTGGAGAAAGTCTGCAATGCGATTGCTCACACACAGCACAGGGTGAATTAAATCACATTATTTTTTCTGCCAAAAGTATAAATTATCACAAAATGCTGAAAGAATTAAAAACCTTGGTATACCTTCTTCAACGAAACGTTACTATTTTGCTATATTATAACAACAAAAACATTTACAGGACTTTAATGAAATATTTTAAAGATGAAAATATATTTGTTTGAGTTTACCTTATATGTATTATAAAATTGGATCCTTTAAACATCCTGAAATTTTCTCTTTTAACACATGCACTATCCATTAGTAGGCTACATGTGAAGCGAGGACACACGATACTGCTGATGATGATTCGGTCTGCGAATGGGGACTTTAAGCTTGCGGCCTCTGGTGTTCTTCAGAAGACTAGGCCTAATGGCGCGGCACCAGAATTCACCTACTCCTTTCTTCCATATTTTATTTAATTCAAAACACAAACAACACACTACATCGAATTTACACACATTAAAGCCATCCATAAAAAAACAATAAACACTTAAATTACACTTTAATCGCTGGGGAAGGCAATGGGGTACGATCCCAGTTTAAATTTCAGAATAAAAATGTACCCACCAACCTAACGGCTGAGTATAAAAAATGAGAAGTAGTTTAAATACAGTAAACAACATGTATGAATTTAGAATAAAGTTAAATCGTTCTCGTGCTCTACTGCCATTCCAAAATTACTGTTTAAAAGATTTAAATATTAACACAGGTAAGCAGAAGAGTCACAAGTAGATGCCAGTTATCTGTTATCTGCTGGTCACTAAAATCTTTGTACAACGTACACGGAACAAATGAACTAGTGTAGAGCAACGGTGTCAGATTGGGTTTTGATCTACTGCAGTCACTCATCACAGTCAATAAGTCCTTGTCGCCAGAGATGATTCCGAGACAAACGATCGGCTCCCAGGTTGGCTGTGTATTTCTGGAAAGTGGCGTGACGTCACAGGACGGGCGGATCTGCAGACAGGTGCGCGGGCCCTGCATCACTGTGCTCCAGGGCCAACGCACTACCTTCGCCGTGTGGAGACAGAAATAAGCTCTGACTAAAGTGCCGTGCCGTGGCATTCTGTACGTGAGGCTTTCCCTCTGGCAACGTTTCACTATACTCTAGCATCGGAAATCACTTCGAAGTTCTGTATCTCACCAAAGAAAGTTTTAAGTCAAAGCTTAAGTCTGTTAAATTGTACTGGAGAAGAACAAACAAATCTTTATGGCAACCTAATATTTTACTGCTTTTTTCCCTTGTCATTAGGATTCAATTAAGCTGGTGGAAGCTGTATTCCGCTGCGATGAGATGAAGATTTCATGTGTCTGTCAATACTTGCGTGGAGAGCATGTGAGTGGAGACTTTCCGGTGTGATGATGCAATGTTATGTTGGTTGGTATGCAGCCCGGTGGAGAAGACAGGCGTCAGTTCAAACCCTATACCGACTGTCATGATTGCGATATTTAGCGGTTTTCATCAGTGTTCTGGATGTTAAACTGAATGGTTACCCACTTAACATCACGAATACAGGCTACACAGTCAGAAGAATACAAATAAACAGCTGGCGCGAAACTCACTTTCCTCAGTTGGTTTTGATTGTTTTCAGTTACCATCTTTACGGGTAAAACGTTAAATTTTGATAAAATTGCTTTTAATTGAATAATTTCTATTTGCCGTACTCTTCTGGTGCAATCTTTGTAAATTAGCGACACTCACATATGAGGTATAATATCAGATTCCAAATAGGTAGTTTTATTTGTATCTCTCCTACGGCTTTAACAAACTTTATCTATGAACTAGAACACCTGATAAAGTGGAAGGCAGCCACAGCGTTTGATTATGAGTTTCCGTTTGTTAAATCTGACCTGAGGTATACCAATATTTAATCGATTCTTGTGGCCATTGTGTGAAGATAAATGCACTGGACACCTGGTCGTCATGACAGTACCAAAAATCGTACTAAGCCTTACGGCATTCAATCAAACAACATCAATAGTTTTGTGGGAAAGATCCTATGTAGAATGGTAAAGTTTTTTTTTTTTTTTTTTTTTTTTTTTTTTTTTTTTTTTTTTTTTTTTTTTTTTTTTTAAAGATATATGAGTACTATCTGCTTCTTAAAATTCAGTTTAAAACGATATTATCTTACAATATGGGAATGATTATAAAATGCAGTTAGTAATGTATATTTCAGACATTACCGTTCAATAAAACAGTACGTCAGAAAGTTAAATTGACTACTCACCCTGGTGGGTGAACGGTTAACGTTCTGGCCTCGCATTCGGGAGGACGCCGGTTCGAATCCCCGTCCGGGCATCCAGATTTGGGTTTTCCATTGTTTCCCCAAATCACTCGAGGCGAATGCCGGGATACTTCCTTCAAAAAGGCTATGACCGACTTCCTTCCCGTTCCTTGTCCCCAGTCCCATCCCGCCACTAATAACCTCAGCCGTCAACGAGGCTTAGGGGAAAAAAATGTCACCCCAGGAAACTCATCGCTAGGAAAGTACTGTACACTTAGTCACTATTACGGTCACATTCGAAGTACTGCCAGTAAGAAGCTGTGAATCGACGAAAGTGAATGGTCAAGACTTCAGAACAAGTTTGGAAATCTTTTTCACAAACGACAAATTCGTGAGCTTAGTTGCCCGATTTTCTAAATACAAATTTTATGTTGCTGTTATTATTGGCATGTTATTGCTTCGTCTAATCTCAATAAACTTTTTGATAATTCGTCACATGAAAATAGCGTTTTAATAAATTTTTACTTCTTGAGAATTACTGAATGAAAAATTGATAGTCTCACCTGTTATATAAAATTAAATCCACAAACTAATTCCTTTATCGTCTGCGATTAACAGAAACTCAGACTGTATCAGGTAAGGAAAAGCGGATTCACTGAAGTTAAGCTGTTAAGACCTCTTTACGTGAAAAGATCAGCAAATAATTAAAATAAATTTAAAACCACCCACCACTATGATTTTGTAGAAAATTATACACTAGAACCAGAACGACTAACATTTACTCCAGACAGAAACAACACGCGTGGTTTAAATTGTTTTATTAAAATCTAAACGTCAGAAGAATCTTTGTTTCTAAATGATTAGTTGGTAAGACTTGTGAAGTAGATAGGGAGTGAAAACCTGAAATGTGTTGCGACTGCAAGAGGAACGGTGAAGCAATGGATGCAAGAACTATTTTGAACATTAAACTATTATTGCTATTATGGATGAGTGCTGTCCTGTTTTTTAAAGTGAGAAAGAAACAATTGAGTTCCTTTATTCTTCTTTTGCTTTGGTCTTTACAACAAGGAATTAGAGACAGGAACAGACTGATGTCATGGAACGGGAGGGAATTCGGCCATGGCCTTTTGAGGGAACCATCCCATTATTCATATGGACTGATTTCGCAAAACCAGGGAATATCGAGTTCTGGATGGTTGGGGGGGGGGAGGGGGGGAAGGAATTCGAACCCGCATACTCCTGACTACAACACTCATTGTGTTACCACTCATCCACCAGGCTCCATTTTCGAATTCAGTCATCGTCCACCGAACTTTTTTCAGTGCTGCACGGAATTAGCCAATGACAAACCAACTGCGAATGTTCATAAATTAGTTTTTTTGGGTTGACTCAACTGAGTCCTCTAACTATACACCGTTGCGGTGAGCACGGAACTAAGGAGGTTGGATCAGAATTCTTGTTACAGGGGATTGCAAATCGTTTTCAAAATGTGCTTTGAATATTTTCTTCATAACACATTGAATTGCTGGTCATTTGAACAGAATTAATCTTGAAAGTTAGTTAGTAAACTTGAAAGAATGATGAGAACAAGGTAAACTGAAAGTTATTCGCGGCATTATTCTGAGAAAAAAATTGCACAGACAGTGGAGAACAGATACCCAACGACCTGATTGATTACAGAGTACCAATGGTTTCGTATAAACGTAGATCGGCTATGCTAGAAGGATGAGTAAAATGATACAATTAATCGAAATCAAATTAAAAATTAGGAAGATACCTGTAGTTAATTATCAATAAATTCGTTCTAGCAAAATGCGGTATTTTTCGTGCTTTACACGGAAGCTCATTAACATTGTTATAAATTCTTGCTACCCTCTACTTCCCTTGATTGCGAGACGACGTCGGCAAATTGGATACGGAACGGATTAATTTGGTACACATAAGGCATTCGTCTAGCAGTAGCATTTAATTGAACTCTTCGGAATCGGCTTGATGATGAAAAATTGATCAGCAATTACAGTCGTGCGCTAAATTACTCGCGCTACGCCTTTGAATTTACACTAATTGGTTTTACAGCAAACAACTTATCGCGTTAGATCATACAATTTCGTTGACAGTTGTTTGGATCTGTAATTTTCTTGCGTTTTTAATAAATCATAAGTATTTGTTCACTTCAATTTGATTATGTTTATCAATGTAAAAGTAAACATTATCTGCAGTTTTTTTTCTTCATTATGATGATTAAAAAAAAAAAATTCTTAACTTTCCAAACTTTCATTTCAGTTGTTGAAGATACAACTCAAAAATGAAAAAACTTACTATTTTTTCATGCTTGAAACATTGTTTTATTATCACGGTCCCCTCTTCGCTTCCTCGATAGTTCCTGATTCTTTCTTTAATATGTATGCAGGCCTCATCGCCAACGTAATGCCCTTGCACATATCCACTGGCCTCCTTGACATTTCCCGTGTCGCAAAATTTTCTCGCCCAGTTCCGCTATTGTGTAAAACACCAATCTATTCCTATAATAATTTCCACAGATATATGTAAGAGTATACATGACATCCTTACGTACGTGCTGTGTAGGAACACCTGCGGGCAAAAGTATTTACGCATATTATGAGGTGTCACACAGACGTCGCCAGCCACCGAAAGGGTTGCAAAGCCTGTTATCACGGTCGAGTATATTGCCGAAGCTGACAAACAGACATTAGAGTTTATGGAGCATCCATAAACCACGTAGCTCCATTTTGGCCTCCTGAGAACCCCCTCCCCCCACGAAGCCCGACGTGGCTTTTGCATCTACCCCTCTCCCCACGTAACATGTAGCTTTTTTTCCCTTTTGATTCCAGAAGACATTTTGTACTCTTTTCTCTTGTCAGACTATTGTAAATTACAAACGGAGATAATTAAATGAAGAAAATAAATAATCACATGCTGTTATGTGTTCTGTACCTCATTTTAATTGTGAAAAATCATATGAATGGAAAGCTACATGGTCTGGATCGGAACCCCCCCCCCCCCCCCCACATGGCACAGCGCAGCCTTCCAGCCAACCCCTCCCCCCTTTTAGACCAAGTAATGTAGTTTATGGACGCTCCCTTAACAGCGTTCCAGAACAATTTAAGCACCTCCTAGTAACCTAGTCAGCTAGGCGCCAGAAAATAGTGGCAAATTCAATCGCATGTACGTGCCAAGAAGACAAAGGTTCTGTAACGAAAGGACCGGAATTAGGCGCCGTCCATTAATTACGTGAAGTTTTTTTTTAAAATTTGGACCTTCGTTTTTTCCTTGAAGGGTGGCAATCTAAAACAAAAAGTAGACGAGAGAGTTTTACCGGTCCCCCCCTCCCTTTAAATGAAATTTGGTGAGATTTTGCCAGACTCTTTCCCAAGCTTCCTAGACAATCATATTTGCAACATCTTGATACAGAACAGTATTAAGCTTCTGGAGAGGGGGGGGGGGTATTATGTGCTGGTATTAAGAAGCCTGTTTCATGCACCTTGTTTTACTTACGTATTTACTGCAGTGTCATCACGGACCGTAGCCCATCCATTGCCTAACCTTCTCCGAAGAGTTCTGGCTCTCCGCTGCTTCTCCTCTGGAATGTCTGCCTCTCCGAGTATTCTTTGATTGCTTCCTCCCACCTGAATTTTCATATTCCTAGTGGTACCTTTCCTTCGAAGCATATTTCCATTACATCTTTGATAGATTCACACTCCTTCACGTTATGTGAACGTACCATCTTAGCCTTTGTCCTTTTACTATTACTACTATATTAGGAAGCTGGTACATGCCCCTTAGCTGTCCATTTTTTCTTCTTCTCTACTCATCTCCCTTTTTAACTGGACCAAAAGTTTATCTGAAAATCTCATTTTCAAATTTCAGTAGCTTTTTCTCCACTCTGTTGACTCTCAAGACTCTTACGGCATCTTCATACAGAGGGGATTATGGAAATGTAAGCATTTGGCAAGTAACAACAAGCGAAAGTCGTCACGATTGTCAATATTGGAGAAGAATTAAATTTAACAAGTATGAATTAGGAAAGAAATTAGGGATCAGAGATTTACGAATACCTTAGTAAGGGAAGGAACCCTTATACAAGTGGTAGAGAAGAACACCAGGGGTCAACACATTTTGATTATCTTCCTAATAAGGCATGATGATAACTAGAATTCGGATCTTTACGACAAAAAAAAAAAAAAAAAAAAAAAAAAAAAAAAAAAAAAAAAAAAAAAAAATAAAAAAAAATAAAAAAAAAAATAGGGAAATACCTCAATTATCGACCCATTTCTCTAACATCTGTTTGCTGTAGAATTCTGGAGCGTGTCATATGCTCTAACGTTATGAAGTTTCTAGATGAAAACGAGTTACTTACGGATTTCGGAAGAACAGATCGTGTGAAACGCAACTGGCACTATTTTCGCATGACGTGATGATAGTTATCGATGTAGTTTCACAAGTTGATGCAATTTTCTTGGATTTTCAGAAAGCTTTTGACTCTGTACCACACAACCGACTTTTAGCGAAGATTCGAGCATAACGTATATCGAATCAGATTTGCGAATGGATACCCCATTTTCTAACTGATCGGTCACAGTATGTCGTTGTTGACGGGGAAGTCTCTTTTAAGCGAGGTGTTACTCGTACTTCGGGTGTTCCTCAAGGAAGTGTAATAGAACCACATCTTTTCCTACTTTTTATAAACGGTCTCGGTGACAACGTTAATTGCAGGATGCGATTGTATGCTGATGATGCACTTATCTATAGGGAAGTAAGGTGCTCTGACGATTGCTTAGAAATTCAGTGCGATCTGGATGCTATTTCGGAATGGTGCCGTAAATGGCAGCTTACACTTAACTGCAGAAATTGCAAGGCAATGCAAATAAATAATAAAAAGACTCTCTTTGCTCACGAGTAAAAAGTTAATAATTTAAGTGTTGACACGGTGGATTCCCTGAAGTATCTAGGCGTAACAGTACAAAGTGTAGCGGATTGGTTGGTTAGGCAGATTATTTGCTTACATTGCATGATTTATAATCGCCACCTTAAACTATCTTATGCAAACACATATATTAATTTCAGGAAACAGAGGTGAAACCATTACTTCTGTTATTAATATTTGAAAAGATTCTAAAATATTGGTTTATTTGGTACTCATTACTGCTTACAGACAGAGGAATATTTACCATTAATCTTAAACATCTGTCTATGCAAAATAAAGTTCAACGCAATACCTTGTCTTACAGGGGCAACATAGCAAACAAAAAATTATCGTTAATTGAAGCTAAGAAATTGCAATACAAGTACATTACAAAGAGGTACAAATTCCATATGCAACTCAAGCAAAAACTCTCTTAGGGGGCATCCACAAATTACGTGAGGTGTTTTTCCGGATTTCTGGCCCCCCCCCCACCCCTGGTGAGATTTCGTGAGATCTGGCCGGACCCCACCCCTCTGGTGAGATCTGGTCCTTGAGAACCCCCCCCCTAGAAATCGCCCACGAAACTTTTGTAGACCTTTTTTTTAGGTCATTTTAGGTCACACCCTAACTTTTTTGACGAAATACAATCCTAAAATTGACTTTGGCGCAAATTGTAGACTTTTTTTGGCTCTACTGTCCCCAAATTTTTCGCAAAATCTCACGTGAGATTTCCGTAGCACCCCCCCTCCCCCCTCGTGAGATCTGGTGAGATTTTGTCGGACCCCCCCCCTATTTCACCTCACGTAATTAATGGATGTCCCCTTATACATAACGAGAGTGATTCTTGTATAATAATGATAACAAGAAAACATCAGATTTAACTGGATTACATAGGGCGCCAGGGAGTTAAATTGTTCCCACAAATAATAGTCATTGAAAGTTTCCAAACATGGAAATCAGTCTTTCAATTCAAACTGGATAACGAAAACCAAAAAGAACTCGGCTTTTAGACACAACTAGCTCAGGAAATAATGTCCGGTGGCATAAGAACTCACACTCATCAGGCCGTCCGTTAAAGGGCTATCTCAATGATTCGTCTGAGTACACACTGTTTCTGGAGGTATAATTACCGTGTCTGTCTGGCTGCACGCAGCGTCGTAACAAGAGCGCTATCGCCTCTCAACAGCGCACCATCCAGGTAATGCTATGCACTTGTCACAACAACCAACACAAGTGACAACATCGATCGGACTAGGCGCTCAGTCATCGAAGCCTCCAGAACGAAATCATCCGCAGTCCTCTGGCAGGCAGTTGCCAGCGCGATCGTTCTGGACGGAATGACCTCTTCTCGCCCCTCAGAGCTCGTCTCTCCTTCTCCTCGGCGAGTATCATGAAAAACACAAAATTTGTAATATTTCCAACCACGTGAGAAAATAAACACATCGGATTGGCTACGCAAAAGTCTCCCCTCTATGCTGGCTAATACATTGCCTCTTATTTGCTAAGAGTCTTCGGGTTTTGTCGGGATTGTTCGGGAGGATATGTAGAAATTTTCTCACGATACCGAGTGAACGGCGCATCTACGGATCCCTTCCGCAAAATTCCCCAGAGTCCAGCCTTTCTCACCGGTATCAGTGTCAGAGATAATCCCCGCATTGTCTCGACCTCCCAGACACTTCCGGCTCAAGTCAGACTGTCGCTCACGCTAACACACCTCTTAGCTAGACGCCGATTTCTGTCTCCAACTCAAAATGAATATCCATTTGTTACTTATGTTTATTAAATCAAACAATAATTAATTTACATTGTACGAGATGACCCATCTAGTCATCTCGCTACAAAAGGAACATGAAACGGTACTTGCACATAACTTCCGTAGTAGGCAGAGCTAATTCTAAACTACGATTCATAGGTCGTATTTTGAGAAGTTGTAATGCTCATAGAAAGGAAATAGCGTACAAAACACTAGTGCGTCCGCATTTGGATTACTGTTGTGGAGTTTGGGATCCGTATCGCAAGGGATTGATTGAAAGTACAGAAGACAGCCGCTAGATTCGTGACTGCTAGTTACAGTCCTTACGAAAGTGTCACAGAGATATACGTGGGTTGGTCTGGGATTGTTTGGTGGACAGACGACATCGTTTTCGTTTGAATTTGTTGGAGAATATGCGAAAATCTTTAATTTACAAGTGCTATGAAATATTTCCTAATGACGTCATTCGTTGGATTGGCGTTTCAGTTTTGACTCGTACGATGTGGCCCATGTCTCAGTGTTACGATACGGCGTGAGACAGCCTCTCCTTCGCGCTCATAGCGCTCCAAGTGAGTCTGAGCAGCGTCGTAACGCATCCAATTCTGCATTTCCGGCAATTCATGCGGAACCCATCGTCATGCAATTTTTTCCATGCCCAGGCATTCCTTCAGGATGCGAAGCACAGTCGTATGCGCTAATCCGGTTTCGCAGGCGAGCACACGAATCGTCTGGCGTAGATCACTGTCCACCAACGCGACAACAGTATGCACTTCTTCAGCCACGCTAGGACGACCTGCCCGATGCATGCCTGCCACAGTTTTGCCGACCTTCATTGAAGGCTTTTACCCAACGTGCCACTGTTCTGTACGGCAATGCCGATTCCCCGCATGCCTCTTGAAGATTATGACGACACTGTCGTGCTGTACGACCTCTGGCACATTCAATCTTGATACAACTCCGTTGTTCCTCTTTCGAAAACATCCCGTTACGTTAGACCGCTCGCTCACAAGTGACTGCATATCCCTCGATTGTGCGCACGCTGGGGACGTGGGACGGGCGAGTCCATTTGCTCGGAGGTAAGATAAGTATGTCAACAACGTGTGTGCTTATAGTGACAATAGTAGATTCCATTGCATAGTGTCTCCAAAGCAGTGGTGCCACTATTTAAATTCCAACCCTCGTAGAATAATTTATAAGTGCATTATTTTTAAATAAGGTTCGTTTGTGAATGAGAGTGAGAATGACGTGCGATAGCCGGAACGCGCTTGCGCATCTGCTCTCAGCAAGCTTTACGTCCGTTTAGACGCCATTTGTGCTGAACTGTAGAAGTTTGTAATGTTAAAAAAAAATCGATTCGCTCAGCTACTGTGATTCGTTTCTTCAGTGCAAGAAACTAGGCATTAGGGGAAATTCACAGTCAGATTTGTGAAGTGTGCTGTGAGTGACAGTGAAGTTCGGAAGTGGGTTTAAATGTACAAGGAGGGCCGGATTAATGTGCGAGATGAGCTATTCCCAGGCCGACCTTCTCTGATTTCTGATGATTTGTTTCGTGATGTGGACAAAAAAGTAGAGAGTACTGACGATTTGTGATTTCACATTTGTCAATTGATTTTCTACAGGTTTCAAGATCGGTTTTGTACCCCATTGTTTCGGAGTAACCTAGTTATCGGAAAAAGTATTGTCGGTGGTTTCCAGACTGCTTTCTGACTCGATACCATCAGGAAGGACATTAATTTTTGAACCATATCGTTAAAAGACATGAGACTTGGGTGTCGCATATGACTTCTGAGTCCAAGCTACAGTAAATGGAATAGTGACACATGTCTTCGCCAGTCAAAATTAAAGCAAAATAGACAATTTCAGCACTAAAGATCATGGCAACGATTCAACGACGACGAAGAACTTACGACTGCAATCATGGATTGAGTTTGTTCAAAGGTGGCAATTTTTTTTGACTTCAGAATTCGAAAATTTGTTGGATGGTATAACAAATGTTTGATCAAAATGTAAATTATGTGGAAAAAAGTATGTATTGAAGTGTCCCTTATATTAAGGGAGTGACTTCTCGATCTCACTGTGGCCATTCACTACCTGTTATTAATTTCCAAATAATTTAAGTATAAAAAAAAATCAGGAGGGCGCCAGAGATTGGAGTGAACCCTATTCTGAGGGAAGCGACATCCAGATCTCAAAGTATTATTATTTAAACATGAATTATTGAACAACTAGAATTATTAATAAAGTCAAATGACACATTACATGACTGGATGGGATAAATTGAAACAAGGTTCACAATCCGACTTTACGATTTACTTAATCACTTGAATTTTTTTTACTTTACAAAATTTTACAAAGATTAATTTTTCTTTTTGAAACACAAGGGTACATCATTTTTTCTGTGGAGCAAGGAGTCTGTCTCGTGGCGATAACTAGGGTAAAACGACCATGATGCAAAAGTGCCTTTTTCTGAATGGTGATTACCGTGCAGGCGAACATAAGTTGTGCAGTCGGTGGAGTGACCAGCTCTCTGTGACCAGCCGGCTGCCTCCCTGCTGTCTCTCCCGTGGTTAGCTGGGCGTTCCATCCACCCATCTCCATATGCAACCAACAAGTTCCTCTCGTCTTCTATTCTGCCGGACGAAACGTCACTTTCCACCCCCTCTTGATAACGTCTGCCAATGTCTGTATTTGGTGGGAAGCTCTTCTCGCTGGTTGGCTCGGGACATGCAACAAACCGCCCTTTGTTAATAATAATAATACAAATTTTTCCTATTGGCTGTACTCTTTGGCTTCCCCTCACCCTTCATTCTTGGATACAGATTTCCTTTTTAATTTTTGTCTGTTTACTGAAACAGTCCAGGCTCCTCTTGAGCTGTGGTACAGTCACGGGACTGTTTTCTGCCATCCGTCATATCTAATGGCAACACTCAGGGGCTGGTCTGGCGTCCCCCAAACACGAGTGGAACCTCCCCTGGGACCAACACACACACGACGAGAAAAGAAACACGCACACATGTTTTATTCCAAACATTACAGTATAATATCTATAATACTTCCTAATAGATCATTTTAATGATATTTACAGTATTTTTCTTCATGTTAAAAACGGACCTTATTTAAAAAATAATCCTCGTGTTTTGTCAGATACTTTACTCCCATGTCTATTTTAGAAGACATTAGCAGCCAGTAATAACAACATTATTTAAACTGTAAATTTTTATTTTATTACTGATGCTTTAGATTTAATTATATAAAGTTCTAAAAGCTCCTTTTCATCTCGTTGATATTACTTGTGACGGGATGTGGTCGTTGTCACCTGCGGAGCGCTGTGTAACAGCCGTGTAAGGCGATAAGCGACTGTGGCACTGTGCAGATCCCACCATATGGCCGCCACGTTATCGGGGATTAATCTTGCGTGGCACAACAGCTTGCCCTGTGATCCTTACGCAAACCAAGCGCCACGGCGCGAGAAAGATCGCAGGCGAAGGCTGTTGGCTGCTGGTAGATCTCAGTCAAAAGCCTCACAGTTTTTATTCGCTATCGTCATGTTATTGTTATTCTAGGAATGTCTATTGCACGCCGTCTCCACTGCTTACATTAATTTTACTTAAAATCCTTAGCAAATAAATGTTTTGGGTACAGTTTTCTAACAGAGAATTTCCTCTGTCAGTTAGTCGAATACTGAGCATCGCACCAATTTGGCTCAGGTGATTACAGCACAGTCATCGTACCTAGCTTCTGCCACAAGCTTAGCTATGTGAAACTGTGGAAGAAATCTTAACCATTCAACCATTCAAACTTTGACCATCAGAATAGGATAGGCGGTGTTTTTTTTTTTTTTTTTTTTTTTTTTTTTTTTTTTTTTTTTTTTTTTGGTTAGTGCTTGACGCCTCATTAACGTCGAGGTCATTACACAGGTAAAATACAGGGGCAAGGAACAGAAAGAAATTCTACCCTTGCCTTTCGAAGAAACCGTGCCAATATTCACCTTGAATGATTTGGGAAAACCATGGAAAAGCGAAATATGTGTGACTGGATGGGGATTCGAACCCATGTCCTCTCGAATGCGAGGTTAGAGTGTTACCGCTAACCCACCACGCTCGGTGAGGCGGAGTTGCACGATTCCTAATCACCATATTGTGTGCCAGAACACCTGTGTTAAGTCGCAAACCTCAAAGCGAATTGGGTGATGGGATACGATACTGTTGCTAGTGACCCGTTCGTCTGATACGAAAGTTAAATTTGGAGGATCACTTTGTATCTTTCTGAAGGGCGGGCCTGAATGGTTCGGCACCAGTTTTCACCGTCTCTCTTTCTTCGTACTGTATGCAATAGGGGGGAAAAAACCACATTAAGCTAAATAACAATCAACACACTTACCAACACACGCACAATAGCACGGAGTCACCTCATCTGTGCTAGTACGACTGCTATAAGAATCTCGAAACTGACTCAGGGCTCAACACAATGCTTACTATAAAGCACAGTCACTACCATTAGCACGTTAAGGAGTTCCTATTATTCTACTATTCGATGTTCGTGTTAAAAATAAGTGAATTTAACTTTAAGTTATTTGACGTTTTCACATATCTGGATTAAATTTGTATCGGTATTATGATTGTCGTCTGCATAATTAAGCAAGGAAAGTCGGTTTCTGAAAAATTGAAATTACCGTACGTCTATTTTTTTTTTAATCTGCTTAACATCTCTCTAACAGCGAGATCTTTTAGAGACGGGAAAGGATGGGGGGCAAGGAATGGGAAGGAATTCGGCCATGGCCTTTTGAAGGAAGCATCCCGGCATTTGCCTGGAGTGATTTGGGAAACCATGGAAAACCCAAATCTGGATGGACGGGGATTCAAACCGCCGTACGTCTAAATTAAGATTGTTGCTCATCTCCAGTATTTTTTTTTAAAGACTTATATCCACGAAGCACTTAAAGAATAGAGATAAATAGGCCACGGAATCGAAGTGATGGTTGTAAATGCATGTTCTTGCACAACTGATGTAAACTGATGATCGTGTTGCTGTAACAAATAACGATTGTGACGTTGCCTTAATGATGACGAAATTGCTGGAGGAATACTTTAAATGGAGACTAAATTTGGTAATGAAGATAACAGAGCATCTGTATACTGGATGGTAAGCAAAAGAAGTATAATTTGAAATAAGTAATATTAAAATTTTATCAAACAAAAAAATTGGAAAAATATTTACCATTTTCGGAAGAAGCGAAAACTTTAATTAATCAAAACAGTTGGGTTTAAGGTCAAAAACAGAATGAGTGATTTTTGTCGAGTGGACGATTGACAACGACAGTCAAGTCAATATATCAACCACGTATTCCAAACTCACGCCGCTCGGTAAGTTACTCCAACCTGGCGTGGAACAATTCGCACGATAATTACGCGTTGAGTCGGCGGTCACGCCGGTCAGATTCCAGAAGACATTTTGTACTGTTTTCTGTTGTGAGACTATCGTAAATTACATACGGAGATAATTAAAAGATGCAATAAATATTCACATGCTGTTGCGTGTTCTGTACTACGTAGCTCAGCGTAGCTTTCTACCCAACCGTCCCCCCTAGACCAAGCCATGTGGTTTATGGACGCTCACCAAGCGTTATGTGATTGGTTGGGGCGGCCGCCGTTTCAACCGTGGAGTCGAATAGAACTGCCACGTCTGTTTGGGGACTAAACGCGAAAGCATAGCTTGCCACAGTACATCCTCGAATTGTCTCAATGATATTACTTAAAATAATACCAGCGATACAAAATCCAGAAAGACGACACTTTTATTTTCTTTGCACATTAAGGTGGTAACCTACGGGCGTGGCATTCGATTTGTTCTCCCTTCATGAACTGGCAACCAAGGCCAGCGCGTGAAGTAGCTATAGTCATATTTGGCAAGGATTTCCATTTGTCATTTGACAATATCTGAGCCAGAGAGAGTTTCCTTCTATACGATGAAGCATGTGAAATCCACTCTCAGCGTGAGGCATCCAAGGTATGCGTTCACAAAAACACTATTTCCTGTCATCGCCTGCTGTCCTACATGAGTATTAGAATCTTTCGGTACTTCTGATGCCATTTACTGATGACGCAACTCACATTTTCATGTGAAGAGTGTATGGTGGTTCAGCGGTTAATGCGTCTGAGTAGAAATCGAAAGATCCCCGGTTCGAATCCCTGCCTCTGCAGGGATCTTCAAAGGCTTTTAACCCGACCCTCTACTCTGGCATAGCTTCTGCGTAATGTGAAGTACGCCAGAACGCTTCCGTGATTTGGATTCCACGCTATACTGTGGGTAGCCTGTAGCCGGAACAATTACGAGGTTACGTTAAGGCGGCTTCGAGGAGAATGGACTGCGCAGCCAATAAACATCCTGTCACCAGGTTGCTCTTGACCCTTTACCTTTACACGTGTTCATGTAATCAGCAGTATTCACTCACTATTCCTACACGATTTATTTAAATTTTTTACCCTTGAAAATATCAGTAAAGTGTACAGTTTTGAGACAGTAATATTCAGTTGCTATTTTAGGAATTTGGTTAAGCACTTCATGTTTAATTGGCGACGCGTGTACAGAATTTTATTGTATGTTCCTGAAGAAGTTTATCTGAACTTGTGGACCGAACGTGGTGGGTGAGCGGAAACACTCTGGCGTCGCTTTCGGAAGAATATGTGTTCGAAACCCATTTCGTCCATCCTGTATTGCGTTTTCCATGGTGTCCCTAATTTACTCCTTGCCCCCACTCCTATCCCACCTCAAATGTCCCTGACAGACTAGAAGGAAAAAAAAATACTTGATAAATAATTACTGTCGTTTATTGGGAATACATTTGTTTATCTGCATGAAAATTATGAAAAAAATGGTTTAGGACGGATTAGTTAACTTCATAAGATAGGTACTATTTTCAACAAAAATTCTGGCTCGTGAACCTTTTGAAAGAATCATAATAACTGAAGACCAGTGAGAAGCGAATAATCTGAGGACCGAAGTAAATTGGAAAAGGCTGTGTGCTACTACCAGCACCATCGCAATTGTCAACCAATGATGAATTTTGATTCGAAGTTACATTTCTATCTGAAATTTTTGTTCTCCCCTTTCGCAGATCATCAGTTTCAGCGTTGCTAAAATTAAACAGTTTCATCTCAGTGTACTTGATTTCTTTCTCTCCTCGGTATTTATAATTACATTCTCTTTCAGACTTTTCTTCAAAAAAATTCTGCAGGTTAGTATAACACATCAAAAATTCAGAAATGTTTAATGCTCTATGAATTTAACCTTGAATGTTTAAAAGATTCAAGCTATCCGATTAACTTACCCTACATCTTTAATGTGAGATCCGGGAAGAAAACAGATAGCCATTTTTTTTGATTTTTTTATTCGTGATAATGTGCTACGCCTGCCATTAGAGATCAAATTTCTTAGGATGATCATTTAAACAGACACGTTAAACTAAAAATAAGTTGAAAAAGTAAAAAATAAATAAATAATAATACTGACAAAATGAAGCTTCTACAAAAGTATACACTATTTGGAGACTGTTTAACGGGCTTAACTCAGTTAAGAAGGAGACTGATACTTCGTACTTTTAAACATATTTAATGAATTATTTATCACAGTGGGAGTGTATTCTGACATCAGCTTCTTTACTTTCGTTTTGCTCGAAAAAATTAAAAAAAGTAAAAAGGCACACCCTGAATGTTTTATTTTCCATAATGTATTATTAATACATTCTGTAATTTCGACACATCGATACAATAATGCTTCAATAAATACAAACATTGAAACGAAAATTTACTATGGGTTTCAACTCGTCTTAATGCTTTAATAATTATGCGGAATATACGATAATATTTCTGAGTTGCAATTATAGAGTAGATAATATTTTTCATTTATTGTAATATTTCTTCAGATACGGAAGATTTTAGAGACGACATCAAAAATTTATTTATGTTTGATGAGGCAGGGTGTTACAGCCAGCGAACTCATCACAAAGAGGTTTATGCAGCAAATATTTTAAAATTTACTGTATTATTCGCCGGATTTTATGACGTAAGTTTGTATCTATTGCTGTTTTTCAACATAACACATTATTCTGCAATTTTAATGGCGTTGAGAACAAGATAACAGGACATAAGCGTAGATCAGGGGTGACACGTAAACTTCTATATATCTGTAGACCATCGCTCTTTAGAATGTATTCATGGCATCGAGTGCGTAAATCTAATAAATGCATAGCTCTCTGGAAGTTTCCTTTTAGTGTTCGGCCGTTAACACAATTCACTGCTTCAGTGTCGTGGATAAAAGCCATGGAAGGTGATTGAGAAAACAGTTCCAGATTTATTGATGCCAAACAAAACTTGAAACTTGTCCCATTAGTAAAAGGAGGTCTTCAGTGTAAACGGCGATGGCTCGGTCTGGCGAAATAGGAAAAAGTTTACATAATCAACATTCACTTAACATCTTGATTTAGTGGCTTGAGGTAAAACAGGTTGGTAGTGTGTACGATTACGTTTTTTATTCTTTACTTAGATAAACTAATAATAAAGGCAGCGTTAAAACGGTGAAAAAAATGAAGTTAATTTTAACAGCCAGTAATCTCTTTGCAAGGCAAAAACAACGGAAAGATCTATATGTTAACCATTTCAAATAGAGTAGAATATTTAGCAATTAGTCGTTTTCATATTACCAGAATGTAGTGCATTGAAACTCTTATAACCAAGAATGGGCAATTATAGATGATAATAGAATAAATACACGAAACGCCAGAACATATGATATAAATCTGATTAGGATGTGAAAACTTTTTTACTAATAATATACCAGATCTTTTTAAGTTAATCGCACAAAGTTTCAAAATGTGAATGATTCTAACTTTTTCGATCTAAAAAAATCCGTTTGACTGCTTTTAGTGTTCTAATGGTATTTTTTGGAGTAATGTTACAAGTACATAAGAATGGCACGATTACAAGAAATATGAACTGAACTTTCTTGGTTATAAATTCTTCATCAAATTTGACTGACATGTCAACCTTCTATGTTGCCTTTTTATCCAATGCGGTTATTAGATAATTCTAATTATTAGTTGAAGTCATGAGACCTTACAAGGCATATACTGGTGATGAGGCATGGAAAGATATTGACAAAAGAATTAAGAGAGGTGCACGGAAGGAGTAAAATGACCATGACCACAAGATGGCACCCGATTTCAACCTGCGTTGGATACGCGACGTTCGGAATGACTCGTGGATCGTCTGTGGATTATGCCGTTAGCCGAAAGACTAGCGTTATTTCCCGTCAGACGCATTGACCTGCCTCCTGTTGACTACCGACCCCTTGGGGAACTTCTCAAGGTTCCCGGATATGTTCTCCCAGTTAAAACCACCCATCCCACTCCTTTAGTTTTGTGGCTAGAGGCGGATTGTCCCGGCTGGGTAGCGGTTTCTCCAGGTCATTGAATATTCATACTGTGGCGTCACCCTTTCTTATAATCTTGTGTATCTTATAAAATTATCTAAAGAAAAAGAACGATTGCACAAGAAAAATTAATCTAATATAGTTATTAGCTTACAAATTGTGCCATAGAATATGGCGTCAAACGTCACGTTATAAAATATGGTCTGTATAAAGTGGTTGAATAGTCAATCTTTGGGAGAAGTTTCGAAAGAGTCTATCTAATTTTAAGCTTTACTAATGAAAGCAGCCTTTTTTTTTTTTTAGAAAAATCCAGTACTTTCCTAAAAAGATGAATAAGCTCCTGGATTGCAGGTCACTGGTTTATTAATGACGCTAAAGTTTCTCTTAACGTTTTCAGCGAGGGAATGCATACTTCACAGTGCACACTTCTACTCAAACTGGAAATCATAATATCCCTATCGTTTTGGAATTATAAATCTGAATTTTCCTTAGAAATTGTAAGGATGTAATGGCCTTTTAGTTATCATAAAATATAATAAAACTGAAAAAATAATATTTGAAAAACAACATATAGATCATAACCAAATGAAACAATCTGAAATTTACGATTTTGGCTCCGAGCTATGTAAGTTAGCAGGATAAAAAGTATCATATATTTTAACCCATGGCATAAATTATTACTATTTGAATTTTATTGAGATGCAATCATTACTTTTTGTGTGATGTGGACACAGACAGACTGACAGATGCAGTCGCTTTGTAAACAGTTCCACAACGGTATTTGTTTCTATTGCAGAAATCTATTGTAAGTTACAGTCGTTTTATAGAAACACATTTGATTACGTTCTTGAAGTTAAATAGCTAGTTTAACGATAAAAAGAAATCGTTTTATTTGCTTACGGTTACACCCCTCGTTGACGTCGAGGTCAATAGAGGTGGAAAATGGCTGGATGCAGAAAACGAAAAGGAATTCCGCCATGCCCTTTATAAAGGAACCATCCTGTCATTCCCATAGACTGATTTTGGGAAACCATTGAAGCCAAGATCTGAATGGTCGGATGAGGATTCCAACTCCCGTCTTCCTCGACGCGAGCCTGGAGGATTGCCGCTCACCCATCACGATCGGTACAAAAGAAAACTGGAATTTTGATCTACCTGTGAGTGCATAACGCAAAAATTATAAACGGATTTAAACGAAACTACACGAAGCTATAGCATACGCCATTAATTAACATTTAAAATAACTTTTATCTACGAAAGCTACATATTTTTTGGTGATACAGGATAGAAACTATAAATTTGTGAAATTTTGTCTGTTTCTGCATCACATAAAAGGTTAGTACCGGTCCATAAATGAGGGGTGACAAATTGGGTCGGAAACTATAGGTCAATCAGCTTGACATTAGTGGTAGGTAAATTAATGGAGAAATTAATTCGCAAGCATATTAAAGTGTCTGTGATGAACGTAAGCGGTTTTCAAGTCAGCAACATGGCTTTAGACAAGGATATTCATGCGAATCTCAGTTAGTAGGCTATATGCAAGATATTTCTGATGAAACGGACAGGGGAGGTCAATTTGACAGTGTAGCACTAGATCTTTCAAAGGCCTTTGACAGAGCGAGACATACAATGGTGGCAAATAAGGTAAAAACTATTGGAGTTGATAAAAAGGTAATTTCATGGGTAGAAGAATCCTAAAAGGTAGAAAGCAAAACGTTTGGGTAGGAAATGCAGTATCAAAAGCAGTAGAATTGAACATGGGAGTCGCACGGGGTAGTGTATTGGGACTATTGATATTCGTTATTCTAATGAATGATTCTGTTAGTGGTTTACTGTCAGAAGTTAGATTGTTTGCAGATGACATAATTTCATATAAATGGATCAAAACAATAGAATACTGTAAACAGCTGCAGGGTGATCTAGATAGGATAACTAACTGGGTGAGTCAACATGGGATGAATATAAATGCAAAGAAGAACCAGCTTATTAGGTACACAGATAAGAAGCTGAAGGTTGATTGTGATTAAAAATTGGAGAAGGAGCTACTTATTGATGACTTGAAATGTAAATACCTTGGCATAACATTTGATAGCAGACTTAACTGGCCAGGACACATTGGACAAGTAATAGGGAAAGGGTTCAAAATCCTTCACCTGTTGGAAAGAGTGATGAGGGGATGCACTAGAGAAGTAAGGGAATTGGGGTACGTATAAAACTTAGGAGAGACCACTGCTGGAATATAATGGTGTAGTTTGGGACCCACATTTTCTGTATCAAATATAGGAGTTGGAGGGGATGCAGAGGTAGGCTGCCAGATTTGTCTTTGGAAATTACCGCAAAACACAATCGGTAACTAATATGATAAAAGAGCAAGAGTGGGATTCATTAGAGGATAGAAGAAGAGAGTAATGGGACTGCACAAGGCCTATACTGCAGATGAAGCATGGGAAGATATTGATGGGAAAATTAAGAGGAATGTTTGGTAGGGTAAGGCTGACCATGACCACTAGCTGGCAGTTGATTTCAGGCGTAAGGATGTGGGAAAATGTTATTTCGTAGGAAAGTGTGTAAAGGAGTGGAATAAATTGCCAAGAGAAGTGATGAATAATTTACCAGAAACACTGAAGGAATTTAAAGTAAAAATTAGTAGAGGGCAAATGTAGGTTCGAAGAGAAAAGGAGAAAGACGGCTCTGTAGGGAGATTGCCACCGGAATGGACGCTTTATTGCAATTTTATCAATTATTATTATATTATCTTTGGTTGACGTACAGGTTGTCATTTGGTAATTTCCTTAATGAATGACTTGTCACGCGACTTAATGCGGGCTTGTCACAGCCAATAGTATATTTTGATGATGTAATGCTCTTTCTCCAGATTTAGTATAGTTTTTGAGGTCTTATTGGCACGTAAATATGAAGTAATACTCACCCTTGAAGTTTATTTAGCTATGCTACTTCCAATACATTCGAAGATCTATGTGTTCGGAGGTTTTTAACAGCAAATAGTACGATAAAAGGAAAATCAATAGATGTAGTTGACATCTGAAAAAAAATTATGTTTGAAACTAACTACATCATGAGATGAATGCGGACGTGTCTACTGGAAGAACATAGAATACTAGTTAAATCGTTATTGCTATTTGCCGACTAATAACATAGCGAGAAGAACATGTTAAGAGTTGCTTGACAAAGCATCAAAACATATTTTCGCAGAACTAAGTTATCCAAAGGTATGAATGAGTAATAATGGAAAATATAGACCATACCTAAAAACAATGGATATCCTTTTTTATTTCGTTTGCATTTTGGTGGGGTAGGTAGGAGCATATAATTATGAAATTATTGATTAGTTTACCAAATAGACAGCAGCGTTCAGTTTACAATTAAATGTCCCAGTGGAGGTGATGGCTTATGATACAATATTAACTGAACACGTTAGTTCGTACTGTAACGATAAGATTTTGGTGAAATTTTAATTTAGTAGTACCAACTCCACCCTTTAGACTGAAAAAAAATTATTGATTGAAGCTAGTAGTGTAGTTCTAACGTCTAAGAAAACATTGACGTGGCTTTAAGCAATTTGTTATACCAATGTACGTATGTAGTTGAACCTTACGCAATAGTAAACCTATGATTATGTTTTATTTATTTCAATAGGAGTGTATCGCAATAGATAAAGTCTCTTCACTATGCAGTAATTATTTTTTTAATGACATAAAGAAGTTTTCTGTAAATTATATAGAAGGCGTCTAAAGACACTATGAAATTAAATAATTGCTTAATGTTAGTGTCGTACCTAGCCTTCTTTATTCCAGCGACTAAGATAGAAAACATAAATATTTTTCTTAGAATGAATATCCGTGTTTCGTGATATGGATAAGATCAAAAAAATTAAATATTCATACAGTTTTTCTAATTTATTTCCAAAAATTGATTTAGTTTGTTCCATGATCCTCATTATCTAAGGAAAGAGATAACAATATATTTTTGTGGATAATTTTTCAAAGTGTTCATACAGTTAAAGAAGAACAGCAGCAACATTGGAAGTACACTAAAACAACTATAATATACAGATATACAAACTTCTATTCGTTTTGGTAACACCAGAATAAAATTTTCGGAAAATAATTTCCTTTAATTATCAGCTTGGGAACAGTATTACTTGTAACATACCAGACTGTCAGTCTGATTCATAGGTTCCCAACCTGGCCTACAACCCCCCCCTTTTTTTTTTTAAAATACTCATCGCCTCCCTCCTCGAACAAAAAAATACTCACCACTTGTTTTACAGGAAAAAAAAAAGCGACTCCCCTTCTCGTAATAAATAATGTAGCTAATAGAGCTCCACCTGTTTTTGGTCTGTAGCCCACTTTTTAAAGCAGTTATTCGATGTCGTCCTTCTTAAGTGAAGTGTGGAACATCATATGTAGAAAAACAAGGACATACTTTTAAAATTGCTCTATTAACAGATTTTAGCAATATTGCTGCATTTTTTACAGTATGATTAACAAAAAGGTGAAAATAGTATTAATTAGAGGGCTGAGCTCGGTGTAACGGCGGTACGTTTTGAATATTTTAGGCGTTATTTGTCACCAGCAATCTTAAATCACCGTGTTCCACTACTGATAATCTGTTTTCTTTCTTTATTTTTTTACTAATAAATTGCTGACTATGTCAAATCCTCTTTTGACTATGTATAATCATGGTAATGTAATTAAAAAAACTTCTTTGATGTAGCCCTTAATGCCAGATATAATATTGGAAAGCAGGAGGGCGGCGGTTGGTCCTCAGGACCACAAACGCCCCTATGATTTCTATAACGGCCACCGGTGGGTGGTATCGCCCTGATTGGGAGCCACTGGTCTAATGTCGGCTCCCGGGAAGTCAAATGCTCAGATTATGTGGTTATACATAATGAATAAGGATAAAACCACCAGGTGCGATGGTTCTGAAATATTCGCCAAACCTTCCTGGATTAGACTATGTAAACTGTGCAAGGCTTTTTGCAATCTTATGGATTGTTCTTCAAAACTTGCCAGTATTGTTTCCTGCGATTATTCCTTTTTTAAAAACAGCACTGCAAGACTTGGATTCTGGCTGCATCTAATAAACTGCATGTAGGTAAACTACGAATAACTGAACAATGCTTTAACATAAAACATTTAATATCACCAGAAAATTAAGGCCTCACGAAAATCAGCCACTGCTTCCATTTTTCATACGATGCCATCTAATGGAGCCTAGATCAGTCTTTAATGATATCACAACCAATGCTGGCTACTCTCTTAATTATTTTACTTTCATCTTCAAGATTTATAGGCATGTTTCAAATGTTTTTAGAGGGCTTTTTGTACGACAGTTTCCACCGGAGAGCGCAGCGGGCAGCAGAGGGGGTCCCCCTGGCAGCCACAAGTGGCGTCGCCACAACCGCCTGCAGAGAGGGGGCGAACTCTCCTCCACTCCTCCGGCGCCGATACCCGCTGTAATGGGGTGACCCATGGATAACCAGAAGACAATCACACCTAGGAGTAAGCAGAATGCAGGTAGAAGGGATACTAATGACTGAACTGACTTGTAGGACTATTTCGTGTTGTTACTTGCTTTGTATTAAAATTGTGATCACAACGGATAAAGTAGTTGACGACTCTTCGTTCTCGCGAGGTAATCTTCTTTCTGCGTACACAGCAACTTTCAGCAAAATAGTTTTTAACAGTTGTCGTCAGGTATTCCCCTTTATTACTCAAATGTTTTCAATGGAATCAAAAGAAAAAATTCATTTAACTTTTCCCTAATTTTTTGCAAGTGCAACAAGAGAAATCCGATAATTACTACACCAACTTTTTTAGAAATTACCTTACTAACAAAAGCTGTTCCTGTTAACCTTTGAAACTGCTGCAGGATTGTGATTACAAGAATTTTTACGTTAACGAAATCAATGTAATATATGTACTTGTCTGTAGCGCTGATAGCGGTGTTTCAGAGCTGCCAGTCAGTATGCGAGGATTTTTGTTGAATATTTTATGGGTCAGAGTGAGAATCGGACGTTTTTTGCAACAGCCGGGCAACAAATCCATAGCAGAGGATATGGAATGACTGTCTCATTTTTCCTACCCTTACCTTGAAACATCATGCTTTATCCGTTCTACGACCAAGTGGCTTCAAAGGAAGCATTATGCTGAATTAGCGTTGAACAGGTATATGAAGTGAATTCCTTATACGCAACATTTGAAGCCAATTTTTCAAAGTTGCTTCTTGGAACAAAGTACTTACAACGAGAAATTTCTTGTCACCTCAGTGTAAACTGGAAATTTATAACTTACCTCAGAAAAATATTTTCCACGATCGTTATGTCCAGAGCATTGTTGTTTAATAACTAAGAACATCAGTATTTTGTCCAACCTGTCAGTTTACAGTCAAACCAATGCTAATCAAATTTTGTAAACAGTTTCTTTGACAATACCATTTCCTAGAGTTAGAATGCGTTTGGCTGCTGGCATATTACAGTCTACTCAAAGACATTTGCTGTTCACCTCTCCCCCATTGGTAGGTCATTGAGTCTGTACCGTATAACCAAAGAGAATTATATAACAAAGGGGAGGCAGTTACAACCAAATTTGAACTGCAACGCTGAGTCGGTCCAATGTTTGTCAGGTTTGCAGCATTGAAAGGTAGACACATTGCAAACGGTAGCTGTGGTGTTTAATTCATGTATCTTTGAAATAAAAAATTAAGTAATTCAGTATTGGATTATGATTGGCTGTATCGACCAAAAAAGATCAAATGATATGGATTATTATTTGAAAATAATTCTAAAATATTACGTTTTATTTCTGTAACTGAATTAATATTTTCGAAGTGGATTAGGATGGAGGTAAAAGAAGCGAGAATCTCACATGTTTAATAGTAAATATATTCATCAGATACACATGTTACACACTTAGTGAATTAATTCTTTGGGTTTCAAAAAAGCCGGGTACGTGCTTTGAGATCACGGGACAAGTGATTGTAACTGACAGCAAACAATTTCAGATTTTTTTTTTTTTTTTTTTTACATCAATCTCCAATATTAAGTTACAACAACGATAAAACACCTTTAAATATTTTTTCTTATTAAAGATATTTCACATTCAATAATCATACAAAAATATGTGAGACACATACACACATACATACCGGTGGTGTCGACAAACACCACCATTCCACCAGTACAAGACTGGAAGAAACCCTGGATTCCTATATTCATGATTATTTACAGTCTCAAGTTCCGCTACAAGAATATCTTCTTATGTTTGTTGCAGTCCTTCCATTTGTATCACACATATTGGTTCCCAGTATATACATGGTATACACTTCATACGACTAATAAATGTAAATAACTGGATGCAAAAGAACGAAGTACGAATGCAAGATTTCACGGGCTCAATGGAGAAATCTTGCGTGTCATATTCAATTCATTTGCAAAATAATGTGAGCTCAGCATTCAAGGCATTAAATTTATTCTTTCTCAGATGATAGTCCTATGATATTATTTCAAATTTTCGCGAACAACTGCAAAATCATATGGCCTGACTGACGACGATAGTTTTAAACATTGATTAGTTTGACGTACAAGAAATTAAAACATACAATTCTAAATTTTACCAGTAAACAAATGCAACCTTATGATAACTAGCATTTCATTAATTGTTCTCATTAGCTGTGTAAACTTAACGAATCACATCTGCCTCAAATAAATCAAAGATATGCTTTTCCATGGAATATTAAATTATTAAGAACATGTTGCTTTGCAATTAGTAAATATAAAAACGATACATTAGTTGGATGTTGGAGCTCTGAACTGGAGGTTCAAAACGAATCCACGAATCGTTGTGAAATGCACAGCAAGGAGCAGGTTTAATATGACATATAACAAACGTAATGACAGCTGACAGTAACATCGCAGCAGTTTGAACATTGACATGGGATCGACGTGTGGCAGCCATATGATAAAGCTCGTTGTTTCCCGGTGACATTAATTAATGGATGGAGAAAACGGGACAAGCTACTACATCCAGATTAAAGCATGCAACACAGAAACAGCAAACACTTTAGAAATCTTGATAAAGTATTTAGAGTCACGCAGAAATAAATCCTGTACTATATACACATACTGTCGACAATTAACACGCACATACGAGTGGAAATAATTTCCACACCTTTATTTACAATAATTTAATGAAACGGATTTTATTTCATTGCTAAGAATACGGAGACCCCTTTCAATTTGTTTCTTTTATATTTGAAAATTAGCAACACCCATCTACGTTAAGTTTTTATTCGAACTGTGTGCTTTGATAGATTAATTCGTGCACAAAAATTGAGAAGGGATGTGTCGAAAAACTACACAGTACAATGGTGTAATGAAATTAGATGATCTTCCCTGTGTATCAATCCGTGTAACACGCTTGGTTTCCTTAGGAGCTACTATGATGTGTAGTGTATAATGCAGTATACCCGTAATGGTCTGTGTATTCAAAACAGAGAAAACGTAACTCCAGCGCCTCTTCAGCGCTGATTAAGCTACTGTACAATCTACGTTGTTGAAGGTGAATTATTATAGCAACATAAATTCTCTGGAAGCAGAGTATAGAGATATTATGTACTGATACAAACATCATTTCTAGTACGAATTCTAGTATGCATAAATTACTACTTAAAGACCCATTTACCGAGTGACTATTTTGTTTAATGTTTAAAGCAAATGTAAATCTCACAATCTCTAAATTGACTCAACTCGGTGCCTCTTTTTCTTGCTCAGAAACACAACATAGATACGTCATCATTTGATATTACATTCTTGTTTAACAAAGAAGAAAACACACACAACACATCGATCGACCATCAGAAATTAATTCTAAGTACATCTAAAGACTGATATGAACAGGCCGTTGATTCATAGGACGATAGCTGTATGAGAATTCATCGCACACTTTTTTTAAGTACATAATGACAAGGTCGCCTAAACATTCTACATACAACATCCAAACGTCCAAGGTTGTGAATACAGAGGGATATGTTAGATTACAGGGGTACAGACAACAGCCAGCAATATTTGTTTGAAAACGTGGCATAGATTCTTGGGATTAAAAAAAAATCCCCTGAAGACGGTTATTACCGTATTTTTCTGGATATTACACAATTTTTATAACCCCATAGAATCATCGTCAAACACATGGATTTTCTAATGACTGAAGTAATTTAAATCTGCCTCTTCATATCATTTCCCCCGCCGAACTTCGCTTCTCACCGCTGCAGGCAATAGGTGGTCTGTGCCGTCTGATCCAATAGCAAGTGCAGAGAGGGCACAATCGTGTTCAGGACACGTACTCCGAATGTAATCCCCGCACGCACCGCCGCCAATCCGAGTTCATTCCGTATTCACCTCCTAGCCGCTCTTGTTGTTCGCCCTGGGTCTTATCGCGCACGTTTATAGAAGTGCCCGTTGATATGATGTGTCGCCGCAAGGACGTGATTACACCTGCGTAGGTTGCAAAAGGCCGTCAGGCTTGGAGTTACCCGAATTGTTTTCGCGGGTAACCTCGCTGCTGACGGTAATATTGGATCGAGACGTCATGGTGATGGCGGTGGTCGAAGTGTCCGCTTTGCTGACCAACGGTCCGCGTTCTCCGGTTTCGTCGTCCATCAGCAATCCGGCGCCGCTAGTACCGCCGCCTCCAGGGTGCAGAAGGCCGCCGCGGCCTCCCCCGGCCTGCAGGCCGCCTCCGCCGCCAATACCACCCCCGCGGAGGCGGTCAGCGCCACCACCGCCCCCGCCACCACCCTTCGCCTGCCGCCGCGGGAAGACGCTGTTCTCCATGTGCAGCGTCGCATTGACGTCCTTCCCAGCGGCACAGGTGCACGCTTTCAAGAAGCTCTTCTTGAAGTTGTCACTGAGGAAGGCGTACAAGATGGGGTTCATGGCCGAGTTGGAGTAGCTGAGGCAGCCCGCCAGCAGGAAGATGGTGATGGCGACGCGCGGCTGGCACTGTTTGGGCGGCGTGAAGATGAGCGCCACCTGGGTGATCCAGTACGGCAGCCAGCAGAGCACGTAGACCGTGATCACGGTGAGCACCAGCTTGGTGACCTTGCGATGCGAGCGCTTCTTCTCCTTGCTCTTGTTCTTCGGACCCACCGTCTGCAGCTTGCGAATGACTAGGCAGTAGAAGACGAAGATTAATAGGAGTGGCAACGCGAAGCTGAGCACGAAGGAGTACAGAATGAAGGCTGTCTGTCCGCTGAGGCTGCCGCTCTCTGGCCAGATGATGTTGCAGCTGTTGGGCTCGCTGCCCAGTGTCTTGGCGTACATGATGACCGGCACCATCAGCAGAGCACTCACCGACCACGCTGTCAACGAAACTACCTGCCAAACAGAAAGGACACAGTGAAACATTCAAATTAATATATAGAACAAAAATATTAAAAAGTAAATAAAGGATGGTAAAATAAAATTATTATTTCAGTGGAAATATTTTTTTTCCTGACGAATTATAAGAAAATTTCATTACAGGATGCGAGAAAATTTCTTAATTCTTTACCACTGTACTATATGAAACCAGTGATACTCGTCTTTATGTGAATGAAAATGAAATCCATTTAAACAATTTTCGAAATCATAAATCGTTTTATCGTTAATACGGGATTAAGTAATTCAAGTTAAGAATTAACCAGCATGTGGTTAAATGAATTAAGTTTCAACGTTAATTAGGAGACTGCAGTTAAAAAAATATTTTAACGTTATGGTTATGTTATTTATGAAATTTAAAAGAATTATAAGGTTGTTTTCGTATTTATGCAACAACGATACTTGAATTTACGAAAATATTAACTTTTGTTTTGCAAAATTCTCTACCGTTTGTTAAAAGAGCAACACCCAGAATGAATGGTCTAAATCATTCCAAAATCGAAGAATGTATAAAACAGTGGAACAAAAATAAGAGCTTAAGGCTGCAGAAACATGGCGTGTACGTAGACCCAACAGTGCTCTCTTTTATGTTTCCTATGTTACGCGAGCTCAGTAAGTGAGGAGCCGTCAAAAGATGTGGAAGCGTGCAAACAAGTGCCATTATGCCTCGTCAACATCACAGGGCGCAACATAAACAAGTGAGTCAGTTCAAAGGTGGCATAATGATTGGTGTCCGGGAATCGGGTTTGTCGTACCATGAGTCCGTGCAATTGCAGCTCTTGCAGGGCACACTGCTACGACAGTGATGCCTGTGTGGAACCACTGGATAGAATAGCGACCAGCGTTTATTGGATCATACAATCTGACCGCAGCGTGGGATGGCAGCCATAATGTCCGCATGGTCGTAACCGATAGACCAGCTTCGTCCACAGTGTTGGCTCGACGTTGAAGCACTGAAACGGCTGTGGACATGTCTGCCGTCGACAGTTTGACGCATTCTGTGGAGGGCTGGACTGATGACACGCTTGTCATCAATGGACCAGAAACCATCAACGGTTCAGACTGCAATTGAACAATGTCACTGGCATACTGAGAGGCAAAATGTATTGCTTCCGGAACGCAATCGGGCATACTGCATTTTTGAGTGGCATGGCGTACAAACGGCAAGTATGATGGTTTGTGACGCAGTCCACTCTCTCCTTTTTACTACCGAGCGGGGCGGTGTAACGGTTAGCGTTCACGCCTCGCATTCGGGAGGACGGGCGGTTCAAATCCCCGTCCGGGCATCCAGATTTGGGTTTTCCATGGTTTCCCCAAATCACTCCAGGCAAATGCCGGGATGCTTCCTTCAAAAGGCCATGACCGAATTCCTTCCCATTCCTTGCCCCCATCCTTGCCCCCCATCCTTTCCCGTCTCTAAAGACCTCGATGTTAAAAAGAGACGTAAAGCAGTTACAAAAAAAAAAAAATCCTTTTTATTGAGGGTAATCTGAACAGCAACTGCTACATCAGGAAGGTCTTAGAGCCTGAGACACTGCCCCTCCTGCAGGCAGTTCCTCATGCCGTATTTTAGAACGACAGCTCCCAGCCATATGAGGGAAGAAATGTTGACGCCTTCTTCAAAGAACGGTGGGTATCACCGCTGCCACGTTCTCCTGACATATCTGGGATATGGTCAGACGGCAATTTGTTCGTTTTAGTCCTTCTTCAATTACTTTTGATAATTTTTGAAGGTACTTACGAGACCCATGGCACCTACAAGCCATGTGTACTGAATTCTCACTGTCAAAGTGTATGCACAGTTATGTAATTGTAATGACTATTGTACTGTCATGTTGCTAAGCTGTAGAAATAATTTGATTGTCATTACATGTCTCCTGGTTGATGTTGCAATTTTCACAAATAGTATTGAATATTTTAATAGTAAAATAAAGTAATTTGGTACTGTGTGACGAAAGTATCGTTTCAAAATGGTTGTTCACAACTTTTTCTGTCTCCGGTATTGAGTGGGAAGCGTATATGAAGTCAGATACATGAAACGCATACTTTTCCTGAACTATAGTCTGAAAACAACACGTATAGTACTTAAGTGCTTCATTTATCTGATACTGCACGCAGAAATGTGAAAAAAGCATAGTTTTTAAAAAAATAAAAGGGCAAAATGTTTGAAACTAGATTTTTTTAAAATAATGTGTTCCAATTTTTAACCGACTTCAAAAAAAGGAGGTTTTCAATTCGTCTGTATTTTTTTTTTTTAATATATTTTCAGCGATATCTTTGCCAATTTTGAACCGATTAAAATGAAATTTTTTTAGTGTATAGGGTATACCTCCAAAGTGGCCCCATATGAATTTTATTGAGAAAACCACCCCTTCTACCCCCTTCCACCCCTTAATTTTTATACAAACCCACATTTTTTATTCGATCTTGATGAAATTTTGGACATATATAGCCAAAAATAAAGAGAGAAATACTGTCAACTTTTGGTTTAAAAAAGCTGAACCCCTCTCCCCCTATCCACCCCATTAATTTTTGCCAATTTTCTTTATTCAAAGCTACAGTCGACACCATTTAACTGGTCTCCATTAAAGTTGGCAATTTCATGTAGTTTTTCATGGAGAAGGTATCTGAGCAAAAAATAAAAATAAAAAACCACCCCTCTTCCCTTTACATCCCTTAATTTTGTAGAAACCTACATTTCTTATCTGATTTTTATTGAACTTTGCCCATGTATACTTTTTTTAAAAAAGAGAAAAATCCTGTCAACATTTGGTCTGCCAAAGGTCAACCCCCTCCCTCCTTCCACCCCTTTAATTATTGTCAATTTTCTTCTTAAAAAGCTACACTCGACACCGTTTGACCGATTATTATCGAAGTTGGCATATACAAGTAATTTTTCATGGAGAATCTGACCAAAAAATAAATAAATAAAAAACCACCCCTCTTCCTTTTACACCCCTTAATTTTTATACAAACCCACATTTTTTATCCGATTTCGATGAAACTTTGGACATTCATAGTCAAAATTAAAGAGAAAAATACTGTCAACTTTTGGTTTGAAAAAAGCTGAACCCCGCTCCCCCTACCCACCCCCTAAATCTTTACCAGTGTTCTTTATACAAAGCTACAGTCGATACCATTTAACTGGTCTCCATTAAAGTTGGCATATACATGTAATTTTTCATGGAGAAGGTTTCTGACAAAAATTAAATAAATAAATTAAAAAAAAAACCACCCCATGTCTCCCTCTACACTCCTTAATTTTATAGAAATCTACATTTCTCATCTGATTTGCATTGAACTTTGACCATGTATACTTTAAAACAAAGAGAAAAATCCTGTCAACATTTGGTTTGCCAAAGCTCAACTCCTTTCCCTCCTTCAACCTCATTAACGTTTGTCAGTGTTCTTTATAAAAAGCTACAGTCACGATCGTTTGACCGATTACCATGAAAGTTGGTGCTTATATGTATTTTTTCACGAAGAAGATGTCTGACTAAAAACCACCCCCTCTCCCAATTAAAACGCCTAATTTTTAAACACAACCACAATTTTATCCGGTTTAGACAGAACTTAGCAAATTTTTACTATAAAACAAAAAGAAAAATAATGCCAACTCTTGGTTTGCAAAAACTGAACCCCTCTCCCCGTTTCCACCCCCCCCCTGATTTTTGTCAATTTCTGTTTAGAAAGCTACAGTCGACTCCATTTTACCGATCTTTATGAAAGTTGGTACATGCATATGTAATTTTTTATGGAGAAGATTTCTGACCAAAAAATCAAAAACACTATCCCAATATCCCTTAATATTTGTAAAAAAAACCCGACATTTTAATCTGATTCGGTGTAACTTCGCATGCGTATACTTTAAAACAAATAGAAAAAGGAAAATACTGTCCACATAAAAACGCAAACCCTGTCCTCCTTTCTACCCCTTTTATTACTGTCAATGTTCTTTATACAAAGCTACAGTTTCTTTCTGATTCTGAAGGAAATATGCACATGTATACTGAAAAACAAACAGAAAAATACTGTCTACATTTGGTTTCGAGAGTCCAAACTGCGCTCCTTCCTTTCCATCCTTTAATCTACAGTTTCTATCCGATCCTGAAGGAAATTTGCACACGTATACTTTAAAACATAAACAACAATTGTGTTTAAATTAGGTTGCAGAAGCCCAAACTCTCTTCCCTTCTACCCTCACCCCTCCTTATTTCCAATGCTCTTTATAGATACCCACAGTTTTATCATATTTCCATAGAAAACTACACAAGTATACTTAAAAACAGAGAGAAACATAGTGTCTACATTCTGTTTACAAAACCCTATCACTCACTCCCTTACCCCACATAATTTTTGCAAATGTCCTTTACACAAAGCTACGTTTTTTTATCTAGTTTCATGGAAATTTGCACATGTATACTTTAAAACAAAAAGAAAAATAGTTCCCCTCTCGAGTTTTACAAAAACCAAACTACTCTTCTTCTCCATACCCCTTAATTGTTTTTTTATAGATACCTACAGTTTTATCTGATATCAATAGAAATTTACACATGTATACTTTAAATCAATCAGAAAAGGCAGTCTACATTTGGTATACAAAAGCCCAATCCCTCTTCCCCTTTACCCTCACCCCTTTTCATTTCCAATGTTCTTTACAAAAGTCCACAGTTTTAAATCCCGTCAAAATCAATTAAGCTATTTTTAGTCTTGGCATAATATTTATAAAATAAATGTGCTGTATTGTCTCAGCATGTACTTCAGATTTCAACTTGGATCCCAAGCTTTCACGTTGTGAAAACCAATTAAAAATCTATATTTTCTGTGTGATGCCGGAGCAAACAGATATATTCGAGAGACAGATTTCTGTATGTGGTATGTATTAATGCCCAGATTTTACTTGTTTTGGTTATCGACCAGTAGCTTTAACAGATGTTATGATACGATCGAAACATAGCCTGGACCAAAATGAAAACTGACATTCCTTAACACAACACCGATTTCATCCCGTTCTGGAAGTTGTTGTGGTATATAAAGACAGAATTCTTCTTTGAAATCAAGCACTTTAATCCCTGAGCTACCAGAAAGTTCGCAAAATGGGAACTGCTGCGGCATATTTAAAATACAAAACAAATTATAATACCACTAAAACTCTAAAAATAAATTAATTGTTTTTAAAAAAAACATAAAAACCACCTTAAAAAAAAAGCTACAAATTTTAAAATAACTTTATACCTTGCTTAGGAGAAAGTAAATCTAAATGGACAATATTTTACATTACTGTCATTGAAATTTTTACATTAATTAGTTATTTTTGGAGTCGGTGCCAGCGAAAGCAAGAAAAACAAAAATATAAAACGAATAATGAATAACAATAATACATAAAAAATCATGCTACTGCTTACCTATAATTAATGCTAGAAACAAGTTTCAACAAAACTGAAACATACAGATGAAACGCCGATATTATGCTAACTGTAAATCGCTTACGGCATGATGCAGCCTACCAACTGACACTGTAGCGCCAGAGACAAACCTGGATGACCAATAAGGCCGAGCTACAGCTTAAAATACTGTTAATTTATTCCCTAAGCTGTAGCCCGCAATAACACTATCTGCCTCACGACATGCTGTAAAATATTGGGAATTTTTGTTCGTACTGCCCGTTTCGACTCTAACACCAAAATAAGTTCAGTAATTCGATCTTCGCGATGTGACAGCTGGCACCGACTCCAAAAATAACTAATTAATGTAAAAATTTCAATGACAGTAATGTAAAATGAACGAATGCAAGCTTTCTCGGTGTGTCAGTTGTATAAAATCTTCTAAGGCTTTCCACCGAGGTAGCGCGTCAATGTAGGGCGACGTTTCGAAGCCTGCCTCCGTCTCCATCTTCCGGCGAAGTGTCGGATTCCTGGAAGCGTCCACGCTTTAAAGGGGCTTTGTTTGCCAGGTGACGTAAGTCACATGCGTCGGGGCCAATCAGTGCACAGGTGGTGGGGCAGGGAAGGACCTGGTGGGGCGGCCCCACTACCCGGCCGCCCCACCAGGTCCTTCGAAACTTCGCCCTACATTGACGCGCTACCTCGGTGGAAAGCCTTAGAAGATTTTATACAAGTAATGTAAAATATTGTCATTTTGATTTACTTTCTCCTAAGCAAGGTATAAAGTTATTTTAAAATTTCTAATGCTTTTTTAAGGCGGGTTTTATGTTTTTTTAAACAATTATTTTAACATATCGGATTGATTTCAAGAAAAACAATCATTAAAAGCAGTTTTCTGAAAGGCACTATCAAACAATAATTGCAATAATTCGGTGGGCTGGTAGGAAAGTGAGCTGCAAACTAAATCAGTAGATGAAAAATTATGTCAAATATTATAACTCTTGCGTGATTTCCTTGATTCATAAATGTAACAATTGTAAATGTTAAAGATTAGAGTGAAATATATAATGGAATAAGACTTTTGTTCTTTTATATATATATATATAGGTGTATATAAATAAGCATGCGAGTATAAAGCACTAGGAGCTACAAAACTGAATTAAGTCAAAATTCCATATCAACATTATTTTTTTAAAGTCAGTACTTTGTTGCTCGAGAGGAGGGTCATGGGAGTGTACAGGGCGTATACTGGCGATGAGGCATGGAAAGATATTGGAGTAGGTATGAGAAGTAGTGCATAGAAGGGAAAAGATGACCATGACCACAAGCTGGCACTCGATTTCAGGCACAAGGGTGTGGGAAGATTCTCTTTTTTAGGTAAGGGTGTCAGGAATTGGAATGAGTTACCAAGAGAAATGATGAATAATTTACCGAAAACGTTGAAAGAATTTAAAGATAAAATTTGTAGAGGGCAAATGTAGGTGGCTGCAGGATACGGGGAAGATGGGGGTGTAGGGAAATTGCCACCGGAGCCTGTGCTCCATTGCAATTAAATTAAATTTAATTAAATTACACAAAAACCTGAGACACATATGCGCAGTGCAGTCATAACTGTTTCTTTCGAAACGAAAGGCTATTTTTCCTTTCTACCGAAGTGGAAAATTTATGAAAATAGCTCTCTGCCGATAACGGGGCATGTAGTGAGATCCGTTTACGAGCATAATCTCACTAAGGCTTTGGAGATAGATGCCGTGAGTTGAAGCCCAGATCGATGCATGCTTCTCCGTTGTGTGTACGCTGTATTGCTGATGTCTGTCGGCTGTCCAATAAATCATTCGCGGTGCCTGGAAATTTTAATTTGCAGCACCCGATCCGTCATACAGCAATATATCAAGAGCAGGGGCCATAGAGCCGGCCGGTGCATCTAGAGAGCTTAACGCTAAAATCAAAACATTTCACCAGAACAGAGAACTGAATAACATTACTCTATAGACAGAATAGAACAAGGATGCAGCAGATTGAGACTACTGATCATGTATGCAATATCAGTAGTTTTATAGGCAAAACTCGGTTATCGTAGGCCTTTCGATTATGCTTCGTTCTAGACACGACTACCTGATGGGACAGCATAACTGGTAGGTGGTACACTAAATTCATGACAAAATAGACCTCTCATACCCAGCACTTTACCCAACACTAAAAAAAAAAAGGAGCCCGCGCGCAAGAGACTCTCAGACGCTCAGAGGCAAAGTTCGGAGTTCTACAGTTAAAATAATCACGAGTATCGCCATTTTAGTCATAATAATTACTGAAATAAAGAAATCGATTGATTGTAGAGGAATGATACTGCCTTTTTCGTAATTTTGATAGCCATTGTGTATTTTTTTCCCGAATAAACTGTTGACAATTCGGTAGCAAACGCAATTGAATACTGAAAAGAATCACTAAATTACGTATGGATAAAAATTTGTAAAACCAACAAAAACAGTTTGAATGGACTTAGAGACACTTTCTAGCGCTGCAGCGTTATGGAACTGTGTGTGACAAACACCCGCAAAGTTTAAGCATAAGCAGAAAGTGCATTTACGAAAATATTCAAATGGTGAACTAAATGACAAATTATAAATTAACTGTTTCCGATACTTCAATGGTTCGGAATAATAAAACCGAGCGTGGTGGTGTAACGGTAATGGTTCTGGCCTCGCATTCGGGAGGATGGTGGTTCGAATCCCCGTCCGGGCATCCAGATTTGGGTTTTCCATGGTTTCCCAAATAACTCCAGGTAAATGCCGGGATGCTTCATTTAAAAGGCCAAGGCCGAATTCCTTCCCATTCCTTGCCCCCCATTCTTTCCCGTCTCTAAAGACCTCGCTGTTGAGAGTAAAAAATTTGGAAAGAAGGCGGACTGTCGAGACGTTCTTTAGTATGCTGGGAGGGGAGATTAATTTCAGATGAGTATATAGGACGTGATCACTTTAAGACTATGCATGGTTATTACAGAAGAAACCCTTCCAGTTGATTCGAGGAAATGTCTCGCTCAGAGTTCCATAACGCTGCAGCGCTAGAAATTGTCTCTAAGCCCATTCAAACTTTTTTGTTGGTTTTACAAATTTTTATCCATACGTAATTTAGTGATTCTTTTCAGTATTCAATTGCGTTTGCTACCGAATTGTTAACTGTTTATTCGAAAAAAAAAAAATACACAATGGCTATCAAAATTACGAAAAAGGCAGTATCATTCCTCTATAATTAATCGATTTCTTTATTTCAGTAATTATTATGACTAAACTGTAGCACTCCGAACTTTGCCTCTGAGCGTCTGTGAGTCTCTTGCGCGCGGCCTCCTTTTTTTAGTGTTGGGTAAAGTGCTGGGTATGAGAGGTCTATTTTGTCATGAATTTAGTGTACCACCTACCAGTTACGCTGTCCCATGAGGTAGTCGTGTCTAGAACGAAGCATAATCGAAAGGTGAGGGGTCTCGCGAATTCTGTCCCCGACTGTACTTACCACTAATGCGAGTAATGAGTAAAAAATATCTACACAGAAGTTGACTTAGACTTTTAGTTTCTGTGTAATAACAATGGATTCATTGGCCAAAATATTTTTTTAACTGCTTAATGTCTCTTAAAAGGGTTGTCTTTAGAGACGGGAAAAGATGGGTTGCAAGGAATGGGAAGGAATTCGGCCCTGGTCTTTTGAAGGAAGCATCCCGGCATTTGCCTGGAGTGATTTGGGAAACCATGGAAAACCCAAATCTGGATGCCCGGACGGGGATTCGAACCGGCGTCCTCTCGAATGCGAGGCGATAACGCTAACCGTTATCCAAAACTAAGTTCATGTAGGTACTTAATTAGGACTAATGTGATTTATGTGTACGAAATATCTGAATTGATTTTGACTTTTGCTTTGGATAGAACATTGCTAGAGGAATAATTACAATTTTTCAAACATTTAGGGTGAGTGTTGTTCAGAGAATGAGTGACTTCTTTACACAGTACAGCCTGGCGAGATGGAGGGGTGTGGGGTAGCTTGCAAGCAATCGACTACCCGGAGTGACCGATCGAAGATTGTGTTGAAGACGCTCGCCGTCGAGAATTTCGTTTGGGAGGTAGCTCCGAAGAGTTACGGAAGTGGCAGAAGCAGGCGACGTGAGAGAAATGTAGAGACTGGAAGGAATATCCTAGATGGCGTGATACGAAGAGGAACGAACGTGAACATATTTGCTGTTGCATTTTTATGTTTCCTCCTGGGTCAATGACAACAATATGAGTTGGACGTCAGATTTTTATGCTTGATTAATGTGTTGTGTTGGTGCATCAGCCGCAGATTAAAATCGCAATTCGCCTCGTATGGAATCATTCGCAGACAGTCGACTTTTTCAACAGTTGCAACAAAGTGACATTTAATTAGCCCTGTTTTCACTCAGGTCTGCCCTGAGATTATAATAGTCCCTCGTGTTCACGGTAGCCGGAATGATTTGAAGTATAGATGTAATTGATTTCCTTTAAAGCAGGATCCAATGCAATATCCATCACTGTTTGTCATTTGTAATGCTATACGGATTAATGTATTCTTTTTCTGGAAGATAGTTGTTAATATAAGTCAATTTAATTTAGTTTTGTTTCGACTTATTCATTTTAGTTATTGAAGTGTGCAAAATTTGAATTTCCAAATATCTCATGTGACGTTATATAATATAATAATCCATAAAATAACAAAATAAAGTATGCTTTTCATTTAGTATGGACCACATAAGAACTTTAATAAAGAAATCTTGTACTTAATGTATACATATTTAATGGTAATTTGTCTCTGGTGTTTTGGGCTTTGGATTTGCACAAAGAACCTAGACATTTCACAGCTAAACGCCACGTGGGTATAATGAACTTTCACAATGACATATATGTGTACATCCCGCTTAATGCTAACTGATTACAGTAAAAAATGTATGGAAATCAAAATAATAAACAAAAATGTGTGATTTCATGCTTGGAAAATATTTATGAATAGGCATTTACGGTTCCTGTGGTGTTACAATTTTGTTTTTGCAATATAAAAATCATTGTAATTAAAATAAATAACCAACATAATGAATGTGTGAGTCTTCTTCAATAGTGAGAATTATATTAGTTTGTATGCTCTGATGGGATCGTCAATTACATTCTCAGTTTCAAATCGTTATAATTGATCTTATACAGATGAACTTAGAATTTAGTCGTTCTTATTCTTAGTATTCAAATGCTGAAGATCGAATATTTTTTCCCATTTAATAAGCTCATCCAGATAGTTTCTTTATTATTGAGTTTTATTTGTTACTGCATTACACGCTAACTGGGAAGTAGAGTTATCAAAGAAAGATTAAAAACTAATAATATTTTCAGTAATTGCAGCAGAGAAAAATGTGTGTGACACTGAAGTATGCTGTTTATCCGAAGAAAAATCTACATTGGTAGTGGAGGGCGCAAGAAATATATTTATTTATTACTTTTAAGGGACAAAATCTACATGGACTTTGTACAATCAAATTTAGTTAAAATAGCGTAGGTGTTACAATTTTGTTTTTGCAATATAAAAATAATTGTAATTAAAATAAATAACCAACATAATGAACTGACAGGGTGTGGGTGATGTGCTTACTTCCAACAACAGTTTTCATTTCAAAAAGAAGCATGCTACTACTCAATTCTCGGACTATTATCAAAGAAGCAATGCCCAACTGAATTATATTATACGCTAGTGTTACGAACAACCTTAGCAACAAACTAAAAAATTAAATCATGAGGTAATGTTTTGTTTTATGATTCACAAATTAATTTTGGACACGAGAAAAAGTAACTGTAACTTAAAATAGCTAGTAAATTAAGTAAACATTGTATAAATTTCTGAGAATTTTCACAGATTGCTCATTTTTATTGTGTTGATACTACTAAATAGTTTGTTTAGATATATTGTTAAGATTTGAATGCAGATTAAAAGAAATACCAATTATTAAAATCTAGACATACGGTCTTCATATTATACTTAACAAACAACACGTGTCTTAGTTAAACGTAAGCAAATTATTAAACACACGTTGTGCTTTACGCTCCAATAAAAAAGTTATACCTGTAAGTAGTATCTGTTGTGTCAATACTTAGATAATGGTGTTAGTTGCCTGAAGTTTTTGATGTATAATACTTTTAATTAAACGGCATCTTTAGGTTCTGAGAAAATTTGATCTTGGGAATGTTTAACTGTTTAACAGCTGCAGCCCATCTGACTAGTGCATTACTTTTCAGTATTGTTTAATTACCTTTGATATAAGTGGTGTCCTAATCTTCGGAGAAGAAATGGGATGGCAGACAGCGACGTATCTGTCAGCGCTCATTATGGTTAGAAAGATGGAACTGGTGAACTGGTTGATGCTCGTGGTCGTCATGTAAACCTGCACATAAATATCAACAGACATAAGACACATATGAAGTTGGCAGCTCTAATCGTCTAGCAACATGAAAAGTGAAATAGAAGCGTGTTCTTAAACTCTTACGGCAGATGTGAAATATCTTTACATAGATAAAAAGATTCAGAAAGATTAGAGAATGAGTATAGAGTTGATATGTTGAATGCGGTTTTTGACCACAGCCAAACTTTTATTCTGTGTCGATTGGTTCGTACTCTAAAAACGAAGCAATGGCCGTATGGTAACTGAAATTGCATTTGAAAAATTTTGGTAAGAAGTATAATTTTGCTATGTGAAATAAAATAAATTTCAAATGGCAAATGTTTACCGAGGCTACAGCGTTATCATTTAGAACGTAAGAAAACAGGACGCTGACACTGAAATGCGCTGTAAAGTAACATGTGTCGCGGCCGCATATCCCCACACTGGACAGGCGTACTGAAGTATCGGCCTCACCAATGAGCAGTAAAGACGCAGAACCATACAGTAGATGCTGTGAGATTGCTGTCCCTGTTCAAAATTGGATATAGGGCTTGAAATCTATCACTAGCTCTTTTCCGAACATCTTCTATGTGTGTACGCCACGTCAGTCTACTGTCGAGTGTCACACCGAGATAGCGCACTGTTCTGGCCCATGGTATGTTTTTCTCGTTTAATTGAAGTTGAAGGTCAGGCTGAATTCGCTGACGAGGTACCAATCTTCTGGTGAGCGTAATTGCTTGAGTTTTGGCGGGGTTGATTTCAATCCGCCACCGCCTCGCCCAAGCAGGACTTCCTGCAAGCGGAGGGTGGTTACTGCCCTGCTGTTGCTGCTGGTAAAGAACGCAGTATCATCAAGGTAGGTTGCAGTATGGACTGTTGGCTGAGTTAGCACTTCGGCAGTATAGAGTGAGTATAAGGTCGGTGCTAACACCGAGCCTTGAGGAGCACCTGCCATAATTGGTAGTCGAGATGAAAGTTCTGCGCCAACTCGTACGCAGAAAGTCCATCCCTCGAGATACAACAACAGCAACTTGATAAAATGACTTGAGAACCACTGGTCATATAATTTCATCAGGAGTCCAGAGTGCCAGACTGAATCAAAAGCTCGTGATATGTCTAAAAGCACCAGCCTACAATATTCCTCGTAGTTGAATGCATGCATCGCAGCCTCTGTAACTCCCATCAGTTGTTGGATGGTTGAGTGGCCACGATGGAACCCTAGTTGGTGGTGGGGAAGAATGCCGGATAGTTCGATGTGACGGTTTAGGCTCCTGAGCAGGATACGCTCAAACACCTTGCTGACTGCTGGCAGCAAGCTGATAGGGCGGTAATTTTGCGGCAAGCTTGGTTCCTTCCCGCTCTTATGCACTGGAACTACCTCCGCACGTTTCCACCGACGTGGGTATATCTTCGTCTGATTTATGGTGTTGAAAAATTTAGGAAGATAGTCTGCAGCTACCGGTGGAAGGTTCTGAAGGCACATATTTCCAATATCGTCAGGACCCGTGGCTTTATGCGGATGAAGCCTGGCTACACAGCTGAGGATCTCCTGAGGAGTGACAAGCTCGATATCGTGCACTTCATCATCACCAGCCTCCAGGAGAGCATTTAAACGACAGTTCACGATGGCCACCTGTTCGACGTCTCCTTGAGATGGTTGAAATTTTTTTTCGAACTCATCCGCCAGCGCATTTGCTTTGTTTACAGAGCGGTAAATGACGCCGCGCTCACCTTGGAGGGATGGAAGTCTACTCCGTTTCTTGGTGAACCAACGGGTTTGCGACCAGAGTGTTCCATCTTCCGGACGTAACATCGAGAGGCGGGATTCCCATTCCCGATTTGGATGCTCCGGCAGAGGCACCTTTAGCTCTCGCTGGAGGTGATTTAACAATATTATGGTTGCCGGGTTTCTAGTGAGCCTCCACTCCTTGGCAACCCGGTTTTTGTGGCAGATCGCAGCAAGCAGGTGCGGTGGGAGATGTGGAGAAGAAGCAAGGCGAGTCTGTATTGATGTCGTAGCTGTAGTAACATTTTTGACTGCGCTTTCGGAGAATTCTAAGGCATCATCAGTGTTTCCGTCAACTGGGAAGTCTTCCAGCGCATCTGTTAACAACTCCCTGTACTTTCTCCAGTCAGTCTTTCTAAAGTCGAAGGTAGGCCTGTCTGTCGGCTGCCAGGAACCCACGCCAACTTCCACTATAACAGGCAGATGATCGGATGACATACTGTTCATTGTAGAGGCTGCGAAAAATCCTGTAATGCCCTTAGAGATGAAGACATCAAGGATATCTGGTCTGCCTCTGCCACTTGGATAGTTTGTAGGTTCTTCAGGTGCCCAAACACATATATTGTGTTTGTTGGACACACGCCGCAGAAGTTTACCTGCTTGATTGGTGATCTTGCAGTGCCAGTCTGTGTGCTAAGCATTGAAGTCACCCCCAATTAAAAGCTTCCACGGATGGAAGCCAGTTATGTAAATTCAGCCTCAAAGAGAAACCGCCGTGGTGGATGGTATGCTGAAAATACGGAGTTACTACCTTTAGCCGTGATCACCTCAACGCCGACTGATTAGATGAGTTGCAGGGATGGAAGGGGAATTTCATGTTGTGGAATTCCTCTTTTCACGTAGATGGCGACGCAGCCTCCAGCCGTGAGACGATCTCTTCTGTAATAGTTATAATTTAAAACTACAGCGCGAACTTCTGGCTTTAGGTGTATCTCGCTGACAAGACACACGTGAATGTTCCACTCCTTAAGAAACTGGCGAAATTCCGAAAGTTCGGTACGGATTCCGTTAGCATTCCATACACAGAATGTGAGGTCATGCATGTGCGGCCGTCTACCCATAGTGCGTGGACAAGAGTATTTCGTTGTGGCAAGGGCAGTCGTCACTGTTGTATTGATGCTCCTGGTCATCTGGTCATTCCGTTGAGTTATGCTGAGCAACTAGTTCATCATAGATTCCAACATGTACAAAATCTTTCAAAGACTGCCGGTACTGGATCGTTATGCTGCTTGTTGCAATGAGTGAGTTTTTCCTTAACTGCGGCGTTTCGCGGTTTGTCATCAGAGGTCACTGCTACCTGTGTTGAAGGAGTAGGCGCCTTAGGAGTGATACTTGGTTGTTCTAGACGTTTTCTTCCCACGGCTTCAGCGAAAAGCGTCCATCAGTATGGCGTCCGACTGGTTTGGGATTTCTCTTCTTCTTTTGATTTTGTTTCAATTGGTTTTTTGTGTAAGACTCTTGCACAGCTTGTTGTTGGTTATCCATAGTACTTGACTGTTCTTTTTTTCCAGATTTTCTCGTGCTGTAATGAGGCCACGACGGCGGTCTTGCGCCTTCTTGTAGGCACTGCAACCATTGTAGCTAGCCACATGGTTACCTCCACAGTTATTGCATTTGGCGGAGACACGTGACATTTAATACGAACCATTTGACTGACATAAGATCAATTAGACAATTAAAACTTAGCATACAAATGCAGGCGAATGTGCCGCAAGCAAACGTTAGTTAGTCTGATGCCTCAAAGAGTTCTTAGCAACAGAACGAAACTAGGAAGAATTAAAGTTTGGGTGTATTAAATGTATTTCCTGACCGGAAGAAGTATTTATGTGCTTCAAGAAGAATGTAGGAGAAGTTTTAAAGTGAAGCAAGAGGAAGGAATGATTTCACTCGCAAGCTTTATTATCAACTGCGTGTTTCTGAACGGCGATATGAAATAAATAAATATTTGGATGTGTTATCGATACATAATACTGAACATTTTTGTTGCAAGAAGCAATAATGACTATGTAAGCCGCGAACAGACACAATGAAGTAGTGAAATTGTTTTGAAAAGATATGATTGGGGAGTAACCGTTCGGAATAATACTTCTTTTTCCTCTCGATACATCCACTGAGGACCACGTGAACACCGGCCACCCGTTTAGACAGGCGGCCATTGTGAATCATGAGGCAGGTAGAAATGTGCCCCACCCTAATTTTAGAACCGGAATGTGAGATGAGGAGCTTTTTACCTGCTAGGGAAATTTTTGTGTTCCCATCTGTCTGCGAAATGTGTAACTTGTGTTCTGTATGATAAGCGTATTTTTGTTTGTGAAATGTGTAATTTATGAGGTGAAGATTGGAGACCGTCCAGGCATTCGCCTAGATCAGTGGTTCCCAATTAGTGGTAAGCGTACCCCCAGGGGTACGTGAGGTTTCTTCAGGGGGTACGCGCGGTAGTCTCTTGGCTAAGGTGATCACTAAAATAATTGAAAAAAATCCACTTTTATCAGCCAAAAGAAACATTACTATCAACCAAATATATTTTAAGATAAACTGTGTTTGTGTCAATTATATTATTGTAATCCTGTGGTTGGGAGAAGCACTCTACTGGGATGAACAAATTCATTTATTTATCATTTCAGCTGTAAGGGGTACGCGCAGTTGAGCTCCTTCTTGCAGTGGTACTCGGGAAAAAATAATTAGGAACCACTGGCCTAGATGATTGCGCGAAACCACCTGTGAACCGCGGGGTCCAGGACACGAACCTAGTCCCGTTGTAGTTCCACTATCCAGAGTGGTTGCGCAATGCAGGCGGCCACACTGGGTGTAAAATACAATTTAACAACTAAACTAACCGTGTACGCGGAAAATAAACTGGAGAGCTCGTGAATAAATAAAAAACCTAAGTCAAATGGAGGCTACGAAGTAAAGAAAATGTTTTTGGAACCGTTCATGTTGAAGAGAAATGGTGAACGATCAAAGCATGTTTTGAAGTAAATGTTCAATATTGCTGTACAGTATGATTATTATGTGGTGTGTTTAACTAACAGGAATCGGCATCTTTCGGGTTACAAAGTCTGACGGACAAAGAAGAGTATTCTGCCGCGTAGTCAAAACTGCTTCTTATAGAAAACGTTAAATTTTACTATTAAATAACAAACTGTATCTGTAAACATCCTCTTACATAAAATGATAATCTGGAGACTGCGTACGTCGTCTATAGCTATTGGTTGGAGAACGGTCACGTGCCAGCCTTCGCTCGCCAATCAACCGCCACCGTATTACATTCGTTCCTTCATGATGCTTTTTGTTTATTTAAGACAAATAGATGCAGAAATTCGTTTAAGGAGAATGGTGTTCGATGTTTATGTTATATTATCTGTATCAGTTATAAGAATTAGGTTAAAACATAACGTAAGAATTTTTTTTGGCAGAATATAATAAACAATGAAGTTTATTAAAATTTCAGAGAAAGTTTACACGAAAGGTACGTACGTAATCGCGAAATGTATCATTCAAATAAATGACAGTAATCGGTTTTTGATATTATAATTTCCGTCATTTAAAGTAAAATGCATTTATTTGAATAAATCATAGCTATTCTGCGATAATCTAACCACAGTATGGTACACATATCACGAAAAATATCATTAAAAATGATCGTTATTCGTTTTTCCTTACAATATTTTCTAGAATAAACTCCTTCTACCACCATAGATGATACCCGTCGTTATTCATATGAGGATAATAGAAACTATGATTTTAGAACGCCGATGTTAGTGGAGGTTGTGGTTAAATTGACCAGAATCGCAACTGACACATTTTTTTTACAGCATAATTCACTCTGAAATCAGTTTTTAAACAATGTAAACTGTTTTCATAAGCGTATGTTACTGAAGGTATTTATTCATGCGGGTGGAAATAGTTCCATATTTATTGTGCTGAATTGTGACTGGACCAGGAATAAAACTGGGATTCCTAAATTATTTTTAATTTTTTCTATACTTCCGTCGTCAGTAAATCAGTTGAAGTTATTACTGTATTGCTATGTGAACTGCTAACAAAACACGCAGAACATCATAAAATTAAGGTTAAAAGCAATATGTAAAAACAATTCCGTATAATTAACTAGCTGCAAAAATGTATCACTCAAGTAAATGAGAGTTATCCGTTATTGATATATACTTTCCGTCATTTAAAGTAAAATGCATTTATTTAAATAAATCAGGATTACCGGAGATCGCGATTCCGTCAGGAATTGGCGTCATAACAGTGCCGTGGTCAAACATAAAACTCCTCTAGAAATACTTTCCGAAGTACATTTAACTGTGTCATGCTGGTCCAGGCTGTATTACAACCTAATTTCTGCTTGAAAATAATGGCCCTGGCTGTATTACAACGGAATTACTGCTTGAAAATAATGTCTTGTGATTGAATACAGAAGTATTACGACGTCATTACCGAATGTTATTTTGGCGGAATCTCGATCTCCAGTAGACCCGATCGTTATTCGTTTTTGCTTACAAGCTTTTCCAGAATAAATTCCTACTAACAAAGTAGGTTATTCATATCTGGGTAATAGAAGCTATGATTTCCGAATGCAATATTAGTGGAGGTTTGGTTAAGTTGACCAGAAATGCAACTGACACATTTTGTTACAGCATAATTCACTCTGAAATCAGTTTTACAAACCATTTAAACTGCTTTAATAAATGCCATGTTACTAATGGCATTATTTAATGTGGGTGGAGTAGTTCCATATTTAACGTGCTGAATTGTGCCTGGACCAGGAATAAAACTGATATTACATGGATAGCAAACGTTTTTTAGATTCCATTTTTTTCTAATTCCACTGGTTCTATACTTCGTTGTCATTAATTCAGTAGAAGTTAATACTACTGTATTTTTATGTGAACTGCAAATGAAATATGTAGAACAAAACAAGGCCATTAGCATTATGTAACAACAATTCAGTATAAGTAACCAACTGCTAAAAAAACGAAGTGCCACAATATCGAATTAGAACCGTCACTTTTGACGGGATCGAAGCTAATATTTCCATATACGAAAATAATTTTCAGTAATGTTTCTTGTTTACTAAACCAGTGGTGACATGATAAAAAGAATCTGTGAAGATTTGCGTGAAATATAACGTGATATATTTCTGTGACATGTCATCTTCATCAGGCAGTTCAATCATTAATGACCTTGTCTGGTGATCTACCTATCGGTCTCAGATGATCTATTGGGCTCTATTTTAACACCGTTTTTGATTGCCTTTTATAAGGGCAACATTACCGGTACATTGCCACTTCAAGGAGACTGTCTCCCTGTGACGTTTGCTGCTGATCTAATACCAGTTACTCTCTATTTTTCTTTCCTAGTTAAACCTAGCATTGATCTTCCAGAGCTCTTCGGACCGTTCTAGGTTTTCCTTTCTTAAATTCGTTTAGTATCCATGCCTCACATCCGTCAGTTTTTTTTCTTGGGCTTTACGCCTCATCGACAGCGGGGTTATTAGAGGCGGGATGGGATTGGGGCAAGGAACGGGGAGGAATTCGGCCATGGCCTTTTTGAAGGAAGCATCCCGGAATTCGCCTGGAGCAATTTGGGGAAACCATGGAAAACCCAAATCTGGATGTCCGGACGGAGATTCGAACCGGCGTCCTCCAGAATGCGAGACCAGAACGTTAACCGTTCACCAACCTCGCTCGGTTCGTAACTCAGCACACGAAGAATTCACTGGTCGTAAACTGTTTTATTTAGATTTGTGGGCATTTGTGGAGGATAAGGGAATGCCTCTCTAAAATTTGCCATTCCAGCTTGACGAGACGGAAAAATTTCTGATCTTCCATCTCCTCATATATTTACAAGCTGGCAAAGATATATGTACTGGTTGCCGTTTACTAAATATATATTGTTTATTTGTACATTTCAATGTGTGGACAATTTGTTAGAAATAACTTTTGTATGTGAAAGGTTCATGTTCAGGTTTTGTACTCGGGGACGAGACCGGTAACTAAAGTTTGGAGTTCATCAATGTCATTAGCAACCATCGCAATGTCATCAGTGAATCTCAAGTTAGTCTTCTGCCATTGATTCTAATTCCTTTTTCTGCCCTATCTAGTTTTGACATTGCAAGACAGCTGAGAAATTTTTTGGAGAGATGGGATCACCTTGCCTAACGCCTCTTCCGATACGTAAATCTTTTGTTGGTTCTATAACGCTGAGTAAGTCTGTGGAGGTACCATAGATGTTATGGAAAGCTGTCCGATATAAACTGTGTCAACGCTCTGTTTAGGTAAGGCCTGCAAGATTACCTTGTGACTTAATGAATCAAATGCTGTTTCAAAATGTAGTCACTGTAAACTAATAATTCATGTTTACATTGAACCACCAGAATAGCTACAAGTAATAATAATAGTAACTTCGTAAGAGAATACCTTGCACATGATGTCTCCGAAAGGCCAGTTGCCCCAGTTGATGGTTATGAGCAGGAAGGGAATGCCGATGAGGAAGCATTCGTCGGCGACGGCAAGGTTGACGATGTACAGGTTGGTGACCGTCTGCATCTGGAGAAGCGCAGCACCACGTAGATGACGAGGCTGTTGCCGAGCAGCCCGACGACGCACACCACTCCGTACAGCACCTGCGTCACGGTGTAGAGCGTGGGCTGCTGCATGTCGCACGTGAAGTTCAGGCCGTGAGGCTGGTCGTCGAACAGGTCCGCGGGCGTCGAGAAGTTGCCTCCGCCCAGGTCGTCCAGAGTGGCGTCCGTCGGGCTGGCGTCGGCGGAGGCAGTGAGCGTCGACGACGAGTTGAGCATCAGCAGCGCCAGGAGGTCGCTCGCGTTGGCCATCTTCAGCCTGACTAGACAATCACTCACAGCGCGCAGCACTCCCGCATTCTACGCGGGGGACACCTCACACACGTTAATGCCACACACGAGATTGCACGCGATTTGATATGTAGATCACAGACTGCTGATTGAACTAAGAAGTAGCGTCTCGCTACGGAAGTTACATGCTCCGCGCCACTCCATAGTATTCCGAGGATTCGTCATAGCAGCGCGAAACACAGATCATTCTTCCAGGCTGAAGCTCAGGCGGTAGGAGACCGCTGCGTCTCACCTGCAACACATAAAAAGTTCGGATATTACACATTTGTCACTAAACACATACACTTTGTTTCTATCGTACAGGAATATCTATACAGATAAGGAAAAACAAATATCCGATATTTTAAACATTATGAGATATTGAGCTGTGTCTATTATGTCTATTAGGAAGATTGGCAAGTTAATAGCCCGTGAAATTCAATGACAATGAAACAATGCCACAATTACAAAGAATTCGATGTTCTACTCGAGCTTCGACACACAAAAATGAATTCTGCAAAACAAACATGGACATCAGATTTGACCATCCACATATATCTCTAGATCTTCGCGAAACGAATGTACACAGATGTTGCGATATTCTCAAAACCAGATAATTGTTGCTAATATTGATGAATAATTAAGCAAGATCAGGAATTTAAACGTCAGTGCAATACAGTTCCATCGTTGTCAATATTTTAGGATTTTCTTTCTTGTACCGCAGGGTTTGGTATTCGGTTGGATTATTACTGAGCTAGATTATTCATTTGCGAACTGTATGCGAAACCTGTAACTATGTTCTGTGTGCACTAAGTGTAATTTTGTTTATTGATGTTTAGTTTATGAGGTGGAGATTGTGGTCCATTGGATCCGTCTTGGTGATTGCAGAAAACCTCAATCAGGCAGGTCGGTATGCAGGAATCTTGCCTCGCAGTACCTCTCCGATCTAGTGCGCGGATCATAAGACACAGAACCACACTGACGGGTGTTGGCAATATTTTAGGATGGTTTTCTAAAATATAAGTTACATCACCTGAGTTCATATTGAGTGACTTTTCATCGACAATATACTTCCCCCAGCTTAAGCACTACTCTTTTACCAATTTTTTCAAAAAGAAAATAAATACGAACATAAAAGACAAAGATAAAAGTGGAGGGCGGGGACAAAGTAGATACCCATAATTTTCCTTGTACAGATGTGAATGAAAAATCAAATAATGCTATGTACTAATCAAGTGATAATAATATTTGATACCGGAAGTCATTTTAGCATCTATGGCGAATGTGACACCATCTGCGGTAGACAAAGCACGGATGCAATATAGCGATGTAATTGGGAACAGTGCGATTAGATTTAGGATAATTATCTGTGATAACTGACGGTAACTTAAATATGATGAGATACAGCAGACAATTACAGACTCTAAGATATATAGAATAGTGCCTCTTCAAGTTGGGTCAAATTGCGTCAACTACAGTTATAAGGATGTCTGACCGATTGTGCTGCAGCACGGTTTTCTTTGGGCCGGCAACGAAAGCAAGGAAGTGCTTCGTAAGCTCCGGCTGGAGTTGAGTGGGGACGGGCGACAGTTGCCACCCTACTCGACGAGGCGCTAGTGATTGATCACGGCGACACCTTCAAGTGGAAACCAAAGGTCCAACCCTGACCTGCCACATGTCGCCTTTAACCTTCTGTTTCTGCAAATATCGTGTAATTCCGAAAATTGCCCCAACATCTACTCTTGCCATAAGGTATTAAATTAAAATAGCGATGATAATTAATTTGCTGTTATTCGCAAAAACACTCAAATGGAATTCTGGCCGTCTAAATGACAGGACTTTAATGTGGTTCTGTCACGGTGGCTGCTTAAATTAGCCGTGTAAGCATACTGGTTAAAGGGGATAAACAGTTTAGTTAGGATCAGAACTACTAACATCCTGGGGTATCTGGGTGCACGGTAGTGCAGTCGTCAGGTCGAGTCGACGTCGGTAATGCCTACACTTTTCTCAAAGCGATTCGGACCATTTTCATATCTCAATTTCTTCGGCTAAATTGATGCTAGCTACATGTCTCAAATTTCTGTTATACATATATAATTATAAGAAATCTTAACAAATATGCCAAATTTTGTTTCTTACTCGTTCTTAGTTTGGATATTATTCATTTGCAAATGTCACAGATTTTACTATACACTCACTGACTGACGATCATCAAAATTCTAAGGTACTTCCTTTAGTCGTATAAACCTGAAATTAGGCACACAGTTAAAGGTTTACCCCCAGATTATACGAAAAGTCTAAAACTTGTAAATTTCCATATATTGTTTATGTAAAATCCTAACCAAATACTCTGATAATCTAACCAGAGTAACTTATTCATATAACGAAAGATATCATTAAAAATTACTTATTCGTTTCTCCTTATAAGCTTTTCCATAATAAATTCCTACTACCATTATGTATGTTTATTTATGTTAGTTTTTTATACATGTGTTAGCTATTAAATGACATTTAAGATAACTTTTCTATTAGATTTAAATTATCAAGGATATGACTATTTACTGTATAAGCGATGTGAAACTCGCAATTCAATAACGATATTATTGCCGCAAAATAGCAGTGAGCAGAGATATTAGAAATATGGAGAGCAGGAGGGAAATAAAAAAAAAAGTAATTCGAGGCAATTATATGTCACAAAGTTACAATTAGTACGTTCATTTAAATTTACATATTGCTTTTTATTTATCTACGACAACCAGATGTAAAAATTCATGTAAGGAGAAGGGTATTCTATGTTTACGTTATATTACCTGTATCAGTTATAAGTACTAGGTTAAAAAATAACCTAAGAATTTTTTTTGGCAGAAGATAAGAAACAATGAAGTTTATTAAAAACTCAGAGAAAGTTTACATGAAATGTACGAATCGCGATATATCTTTCAAATAAATGACAGTTATCCGTTTTTTATATTATACTTTCTGTCATTTAAAGTAAAATAAATTGAAGTAAATAAATCGGGATTACTGGAGATCGCGATTCCGCCAGGAATTGCCGTGATAAAACGTCCTCTAGAAATATTTTCCGAAGTACAATACATTTAACTGTATTAAGCCGGTCCAGGATTTATTACAACCTAATTTCTGCTTGAAAATAATCGTAGTCTACAGGCTGTATTACAACGGAATTACTGCTTGAAAATAATATGTCTTACGATTGATGACAGCAGTATAATGACGGAATCGCGATCTCCAGTAGACCCGTTCGTTATTCATTTTTCCTTACAAACTTTTCCTGAATAAATTCCTACTACCATCACAGATGATATGAGGGTACCATAAGCTATGATTTTCGAAAGCAATATTAGTGGAGGTTGTGGTTAAGTTGACCAGAATTCCCAATGACACATTTTATTACATCATAATTCACTCTGAAATGAGTTTTAAAAACCAATTAAACTGCTTTCATAAGCGTCATGTTACTGAAGGTATTAATTAATGCGGATGAAAGTAGTTCCATATGTATCGTGCTGAGTTGTGCCTAGACCAGGAATAAAACTGATATTACATGGATAGCTAAAGTTTTCGGGATTCCTAATTTGTTTTTAATTTTATTGGTTCTATACTCCCGTTGTCATTAATTCAGTAGAAGTTACTGCTGCATTGCTATGTGAACAGCAAATCAAATATGTAGAACATTACAAAATCAAGGCCACTAACATTATGTGATAACAATTCCGTATAATTAACCAACTGCAAAAAAAGAAGAAAAAGAAATGAACTGCCAGAATATTGCGTTCAAACCGTCATTTATGACGGGCTCGAAGCTAGTATAAAGTAAATTACTAAAATCTTGGCTGTAAAGGGGCCACTGAGGCCAAAATCTTTACAATGTCTGCTTGACTGTAAAAGACCTAATTACGTTGCACAGACCACTGTGAGGATCAAATTGAAAAGCTGTTGTGATGATGCCTGCTTTCAAACGACTGTTGTGAACTGGAAAATATTTTATCTGGAGATGATTCAGTGTATCAGCGTACTTTATTTTAGTATCGTCAATGGAGTTAAGATGAGGTTTAAAAGATCCTACAGTTCTCTAAATGAATTAGGAAAATTATATAACCATGTCTCAGAATACATGAAGTTTTCAAGGTCAATATTCGATACTGGTCCGATGAAAAATTATGCTAATTTAATATATTCAGAACTTGACTAATTCAGCTGAAAACTAAAATCGGATGTTTAGCTTTCTGATTCAACATTTCTTATTTATGCAACTTAAACGAACAATATGCATTAATTAAATTACGCACACTATTAATTAACTTCAGTTTCCGAAGGACTTTTTAGAGCTGCTGCAAGGTGTAAGACAAATGTAATTTTCTTACGGGAGAATTATTCACCTCTGTTCGCTGGCACGCGTAGCCTACTTTCACTGTGTTCACTCATTTTTCATAATGGTAACCATAATTTCTCAGAATTATAAACTTATGCACTGGTGTTCCACGAAGATAATCCTCTGTGTATTTATTAACATTATGTAACTAAACACTGGTTTGACGAAGAATTTTTTTAAAATTTAAATTATGCAAATAAATTTTTGATCATAGTGTGAGCTTAACAGCGAAACAAAACAGTTCCGTTTGTCATAGTTTCTATTTTTAACTCCAGCCAGTTCCCTTGATTTTCTGCGATCACGTTTAGTCTAGACTTTGTTTTTCGCTCTCCGTGTCGATCAAAATCACTGCAGACTGAACGGCTCAGTTACTTGATCACGAAAATACGTGGATAGAATTCTCTGAGTCGAGCTAATTCTCCTCGCTTGATTGCAGACCACCCTCGGCGGTCTCCCGCCACGTGACATCAGTCTTTCCCCTTCTCGTCTGTTTTAGTTCATCCGCTGACGCGGAACAATCGATATGCAAGACACACACTTGACTAATTTAGGAGTCGCCAAGGGGAGATGAAGTACTGCTGAACAGCTGGGAGGACGATGAACTGGGACTGGGAGCTTGTATACCTTTTTGTCAAATCCAAGATGAGGCTATCAGCAGTAGAGCCATGCTTGAGAGAGGCGACAAAGCTGCCGTCAGTATGGAATACACCGCATGTGTGTGTTATTTTGTTGCCGTTAAAGAGTGTTAGCATGGTTCTCGAGAGTCAAGCGGTTGGCGTCATTCTGACCTCGGGGGACGAGGGAAGAGAACGTCTCTTCATACACTAGCCATTAAGCCTGGAACAGAGGCCTGATGGCTCATTGGTTAAGGCGTCTGACTGGGGATCAAAGGGTATCCGGTTCGAATCCTGCCTCGGCAGGCATGTTCATAGAGCCATAGCCCGATCTTCACCTCCAGCACAGCTCGCTGTGTAATGTGAAGTACGTCAGAACGCTTCCGCGCTTAGGATTCCACGTTAAACTGTAGGTCCCCTGTATCCGGTAGGATTTGCTGGATTAGATTAAGGTGGCTATTACAGGGGCGGAATGCGAATTACGACGACACGGAATTATTATTATAGCCTTCAAAAATACCTATACCTATACTTAAAAACATAATTTATTCGTAGTTGCTTAACTAAATAGAATTGTTATTAAACAACGCTCTTATCCTTATTATTAACTAAATATAACTGTTAATAGATAAATAATATAGTTTGCTATATATTTCTTAGCTTCCTATAAAACGATGTCTGTGGACAGAGAATATAAAGATAACATCTACATCGAACGAATATAAACATACAAAGGCAAATAATGAATGCATGATACGTATTTCATTTATAACTGGTTTGTAGAAACAAAAAAGCTATCCTAAATTTATAGAAACATCCGTGGACAGAGAGTGAAAACATATCTGGTCGTTGTTAGCCTACGAAGACTGAGCGCGTGATGTAAGCACGACAGACACTATAACCAAAGTAGTCTTTTATTAGTATTGATTTTAATTTGGGGCTTATTAGCATTCAGTGTTCAGATCCGAGGCGCGAGATGTGACAAATAGATACCTTTGCCGAGTACGATCACAACGTCTCGTGCTGTTCTGTTTCGAAACGTTATAACAATCTGCCAGGTTGCAGTATCTAGGAGTGACCAGAAAAATCACTTTGCAGACATGCGGGAAAAATTACTTATCTGTCGACTACTAGACTTCAATTGCCGCGAATCCAGAACGTTGCAAGCAGACATGGACGATTTTCAGTTAGCGGGCAGCGTAAGAAACGGGAAGGTGACGTTACTAACAACACTGAGAACAATTGTCCAGTAAATACACGAGGGTTATATTTCTAAATAAGTGCACTGAGAGTGCTTGTGCACTTAGATGCCATTTGCAGCCGTATCGTCAGTCTGTGTGCTGTACTGTAGAAGTTTATATTTTAGAAAATTGATTCGCCATCCGACTGGGAGGTACGACCTGCAATTCCAGCTCGAGTACAAGATGCATGGCTCGACGGAAATTCACCGTCAGATATGTGAAGTGTACGGTGATAATGACAATAAAGTTCGAAAGTGGGTGAGAATGTTCAAGGATGGGTAGGTTGATGTGCATAGTGAGCCACGCACAGGCCAACATCTCTTTTTTCTGAAGATTTGTTTCGTCAAGTGATTATGGTTTAACGTATTTCTTATAACTGATACTGGTAAAATAGCGTAAACATTGAATACCCCTTTCCTTACATGAAATCCTGCATCTAGCTGTCGTAAATAAACAAAAAGCAACATGAAGAAACGATTATAACTTATGGTTGCTGTTGATTCACGATTGGCAGCTGGAACGTGACCATTCTCTAGCTAATAGCCTCTTAAAGCGCTACAAGCATCAACAAAAGTTGAAATATTACAATATCAAATTTGATACATGATTTACATTTCTAAGCTTATAAATGCGAAAAATATTATTTTAATGTCTTTCATCTATGAGTTGCTTTCTAGTGTCGAAAATTCCTTAAATTTATATCTCATGTTCTATTAGCCAATTTTCCGCTATCTCATTACTAACAAGATATCACATTTATCTTCAAAAATGGAACATGTTAGTTCTGTAGTGTTAAGCTAGGGATAATTGAACATTTCAGTAATGAGTTATTTTATATTTTCCCTCTAGCATGAAACTAACAGTACATTTCAAGTTACATAACGCCAAGAATGAGTCGGCTATTGACAAATGTCTACTATGACAGTCCGAAATTGATGCATAATAAACGTAATGGGACCAAGTAAAAAAAATCCCCAAGTTATACTGTAATACCCAAAAATATTTTTGATACGGTTCGAGTAATGTAACTTCCTTACAGGCTATTAAGTGGCTGTAGCTGCTCTGTATTTGGTAATTCGCTTAGTTATTAGTTGATTTAATGGACTTTTACTGTCATAAAAATCGAAGGTTAAGGTCTGAATTCTTTGTTTACACGTCTTTGTCTTTTGCTTTTCTTTGGAATATAGCATGTTTGTTATTTGTGTGTCAAACGTTGATGATACGTATGACAAAAAAACTGCCGGTCCAATTGAAGGCATGGTATTCTAATATGCTTGGTCGCAACGACGTGTAACCTACTGCAAACACAATAGTGTGGTAACTACCATATTGTTTTCGTTTCCTTTTTGTAAGATTTTAGAGTTATAGATCTATTTGATGTCGTATTTTACTAAAAATTCACCGAATTTGGGTTTGGTAATTCATACACTCCAGAAAAAATCGACACCATTCGATTAGCAATTCCTAGTAGATTGCAATGTTTTGCACTTCTTGTAGAGAAGCCGACCACTCTCTTGTGGAAATACAGTAGAATATTTGGCAATTTTTAAAATAAATTGAAACAGTGAAATGTGTCACGAGACATTACATATTTATTTTTGCACGTGCGGTTTATCGAAGCCACGAGAGAAATCTCAATGTTACAGTCTTGTTAGCTAAATAAAAAATAAAAAAAAATCAAGCGTGAGTTGGAATCGCTGCAGTTACCAATGCTCTCTAAAATCTGTTCCGCGTTACTCACAACAAACGCAACAGCAATGCGAATTTATGATAAAACCGGAATTTTCAGCTAGTGGTTTGAATTCGTTCCAGAACGGAAAAAAAGCGAAAATTGTATCCAACCCATGATCGTGCTGTAAGTTAAAAATCTCCTGTGAGAAAACCCTTGCGCTCGACGGGAAACAAATGTCGGCACTTGTTCACATATTGAACTGAATGAAAATGGTAACAATTCGTTACCCTCTACTAAAAAAATGTATGTAAATGCTGTAATCCTTCATTAGCAAAAGTTTGGACTTGAGAAGATAGATTTTTTTTTTGTAAACAGGAATTTTCAGTTTAAAATTTATTTTCTTTTTTTTGTCTGATTTTAACTTCAAAATCTCTTTCATTATGAAAAAATGAAAAAATATATTTAAAAAAAGTTAAAGACGAAAAACTTAACATTGAATTCTGTTACTCTTAACTTTGAAAATATCTATACATGCATTATGTAAATCAAGGACTGAATCAATAATACATTCACTTGCGAATTCTTAAATCTTTGCCTCTGTTCCGTAATATTTAGTATTCTCCTAGCATAGAGTGGCTTGTAACAGCATTAAAAAATTTCCGTTTTTTCTCGTCTTCAACGGCTGAGAAAAAGTAAGAGAATAATCAGTGCTATCTGCGAGGCATGTTATTTACCTACTGTTCGTTATCTTTTCTAACTTCTAGCCCATATTAGTCGTTGTGAAAAATAACTTATTGCAATCTGAACTGAAAGCGGTAAAACACATATTACTCAAAAACCTCACTTAAAAAACCTACCACGAACTGCTCAGTATTTCTTCGAACTACTTTCAACAATTTTTCTCTGTGACTGATTTCGCGTCCTGTTTAGTTATTCGATTTACAAGCGGAATTCACTTTAAATCTACGGTTTTCTTGAATCTCTGTGCCCTAGGTGGTCGTTGAGATTTCTCAACAGAAGTGCCAATTTATCCTGCAACTTACTGAACCTGATTTTTTTTTCAAAGTTGCTTCAAATGATAGTCCTACAGTTTGACAGCTCCCAATTTAGCCAACAAAAATACGCAACGCATCAGTCTACTCGAGAGGTGTAAACTACTGCAAAATAGAACTGGAATATATTTCATGAGCCACAGAGGTATTTGTCACTTGAGATATGTGTAACTTTGGAACCGATAACATTTATTGAATCAAATGCCAAAAGGAAATTTATAAAAATTATTGAGAATGTTTATGTCTGACAGCTATTGCGTGTTATAGTACACGCTACATATGAAGCCTTGACCGAGCGTGGTGGGTGAATGGTTAACGTTCTGGCCTCGCATTCGGGAGAACGCGGGTTTGAATCCCCGTCCGGGCATCCAGATTTGGGTTTTCCATGGTTTCCCCAAATCACTCCAGGTGAATGCCGAGATGCTTCCTTCAAAAAGGCCATGGCCGAATTCTTTCCCGTTCCTTGTTCCCAGTCCCATCCCGCCTCTAATGACCTTAGCCGTCGACGAGGCGTAAAGCCATACAGTAAGTAAAAAATTTTTTTAAAAAATACGAAGCCGGGTGGCACAGAGAGAGACAGAAATAGTAGGAAGGGTACACGATTAACGACGTTGCCCTGTTTCCAGCGGGACACGAGCGACGTAGGGTGAAGAAGAATGTTTAGTTTTTGCCCTACTACTACTAATACTGTTACTATATAATGACAATGATAATAAATATTCATTGCACAGTTCTAAGGCTAACATCACTCGCTTCAGCACAGTTCTCTCTTGAGCTTTGGCAACATTGTAAATTCTGCCTCACGCTTAAATATTTATATACCGGCATTTTAAAAATTTACTCTCTGTTTTGCCTATGCACAACCAATACGCTTATGCTGCTCGTCTTCCATTATTTAATCTAGGAATTATAGCTGATTAATAACTGTCCACTTCAAAAAATATCGCTACTCGACACTCGTATAACTACGATAAGCTCTGGATTGTTTCTGATCCGATTGGCTACTGGCAGAGCGATGACATACCTGCGCATAGAGCTTGGTAAGTTACTAGTTTACCTCTTCGCCCCTCGCAGCGCCACCATGCAAAGTGTGGTATTGTTAACATCCGGTTGGGAACTGTATTCGTTTGTGATGCAGTCTGTGTACAAGAATTTAACAGTGAAAGAGCTGAAGGGGTTACTTTTTAAAGCTGGAAGACATAATCTGTCGAAGTGAACTAAGCAAGAATTGATTAACGGGTAAAAATTCACAACACCAAAAACAATTAAGCCTTGAAAGTACCGTTCAATTAGGGCCTCTTACCAGCGTTACGCTCCTCGTTTTTAAAATGATTTCAAGCGGTTCAAAAATTTATAAATGTCTGATTTTAAGCCAGAGTGTTTTTATTACTGTTTTTAGAAGTTTTTTTGGGTTATATTTACGGGTTATATAGGAGAGAAGAACTCCTGAACATCAATCTAAAATTGTTCGGACTTAAGTTTGCTCTTCTGCGATAATTTCCCGCAGATTGGTTTAACAAGGTGTGTGCCGGCCCTAAAAATAATTTTCGATCTTTTCCAAAGATAATATTAGCCATTAGTTTTTTTATTACTTTTCATTTTATTCATTTTGTTGAGCCTAAAAGATCGGTACATGTTGCTCGTCGCACACGAGGTTGATACAATCACTTCATATCATTAAAATTAAGCAACCACTTACCAAAGCTGTCAAACGATACATTAAAATCTGATCCAGCAAACCGACACACTCGGGTCCACATCGAGGGCGTTTTTCCATGCAAATGTTGTATAGTCTACCGCATTCGTCGGTCTTTATCTTTGGGAGAAATGGTATAACTGAGGTTCTTATTTTTCACAAAAATCGTCGAAAATCCATAGACACAGTAATTAACGGGCGTAATTCCGTTTTTAATAAGTCTTAAAGCGACGATAGTACGTGACAACACAGTGCTACAGCCCAAGCGAAAGTTGAGTATACCACATTTCGGTGATCATATTCAATTTACAAATCTCTATATAGTCTATAGCCTCGCTAAACTGGGCCGCCATCGTTCGTGGCACGCAGTATAGTGATTTGTAACGTTTATTGTTGTAGCATGTTTTTATACTCGCTTTCGTTCCCAGTACCCATTCAGCTCAGTTAATAATTTTTCCTTTCGCTTCTATGAGGTGGGTTTCCAAGATTTAGAAACTTTTGGTGGCAATCTGCAACGTCAGTATTGGAAATCTCAGGTAATTGAAAGTCTTTTCCTACCTCATTGAGCCACATACTTCTTGTCTCATAGCTTTTGATAAGTAAGAAGATCATCTAGGTAAACCCATTTTTGTCCATTCACAGCTGTGATAAAACGTCTTGACATTAATTTACAATGTTTTAGCTATCGATACCATAAGTTTCGTTAAAAATGTTTTAATGGAGTGGAGGAGCTATTCCACTTACTCTGCCCTTTGGGTTCTGACACATCTAGTGCCTTTGTTTGTGTTATACATTGTTACGAGGTCAGAGAGTTAGAGGTCAAGCAGCTAAGGTATTTGTGGAGTAAACTGTTTGAAAGAAGCGTTAAGAAATAGTTGTGCTGATCTATTCGCGTTGGGCGATAAGTCTAATTGTTATTCTCCGGATAGTCTACCGCCTGGGGCGGAAAGCAAACAAGAACCAGTGTTGACTACAGAACAGAGGCAACGTCTTTCTCTGCCACATCTGAGCTGCTCGGTCAAAACCCCTGAAACGCAACATGATCGTTTGCTAAGTGTAAATGTTGTATTACCTCAAAAATAAATACGTGCTTTGTGCTGCACTTACAGAGTTCTCTGGAAGCTACGCTGGTAATGGCCAAGCCATATATCTAGAATGCGTTATTACCGAGCATTAAATAAATGACGAGGATTTGATCAAGTAATACCTTCATCTCCCGAAAGATTGGTCATGCGCGTTGAGGGGCACCATACTGGACTTCACGGGCACAGGTTCACACCTCGTATCAACTATCACCATGTGTTATGGATTACGGAAGAAAACCATTAACATCACACAACCAGATAAAAAAAAAATCAGGTGGGGAGGAAGAAACTATATGAAAGGATATGTGACGTTACTTCAGTTGTTACAAAATCGAGTCAAATAGCAAAGAACTTGGTAGTGTGAGCCCACTTATCAGTATGACGTCACACCCTCTTCAGTCTGGATCATGGATTAACTTACAATATGCTGCGCAGTATTAGATTTAATCTACAGACAGCACAGATCACGATGAATGTGTGAACTATCTGTATGATACAATTTTCAGTAACGTAATTAAAAAAAAAAATAGTAACTCAGGTGTTCTGCTGTAACGTAAAATAGCAGTTATCATTCTAACCCATGATAAATTTCAATCCAATCAAAACTTCCGCATCATTCCTGCTCGAATTTTGAAGTTTAACTCCTACATATCTATGGACCAAGAATTTAATGAAAGATATAAATAAATAGCAATTAATAATTAATACGTTAATTTAATTTCAGTGTTTTGGCAAATCGTTTCTTCAAGGATGCTTAAGTAAATAGAATTGTTATTAAATAACGCGCCTTACCTTGATTTAGTAGTAACATTTCTGGCCGTTGTTCTTCAACGAAAGCCGCGAGTGTAGTATTTATTAGTACTTGAAACACTTTTGACATTCAAGTGACGTGGCAGTATTAAAAGAGGGGAGACTGTTGATGCCATCACCCTGAGATGCATGGAAGTTTTGTGATGATGTGCACCCTGTCATTCTGTTCGCCTATCTCAACTTTTCAATAGGAAGGTAGGGACCATCCCGTCACGCACCCAGACGGTGAAGAGAAGTCGCTTAAGCGTGTAATACACAGGTGAGTCCGACTTACTTCTTCAGGTAAGTATAGCAGTGTTTTTAAATTCAGCAAACAGGCTTCTTAAATAATTTATTTTCATACACAGTAGTTTTCCTCACGGCAGTGCCCTTTGTTGCCACAGTATTCATGGGTTCTTTATAAGTCCTATCCCTTAATCGTAACTCTTATTAAATAGACGACGAAATTCCGTTATGCACTATAATAGTTGCCGCAACCAATCATATCAAATTTTAGAGTAGATTTTCCCATCTTAACTCACAGAGGAACTTAATGCATCAGAATACACAACTAACTAAAATTCGACAATACTACTACATACTATTATCATCAACAGAGCATTGACTATGATGATAAAAAATTAACCATGGTGATACAATGTTATCAGTATTTTGTCAGACTTGGTGGCCCTATTGTTCTATCTGAAATATTCTATACAAGGGTGTAATTTTGAAAACCACAGGCGTAATAGTGTCACAGGTAGTTTAATCACATTTTTTCCTCCCGTGACAAAACTGCATTCTCGTTTATTCTAACTACTCTAATGAACGTTAAATCTGAAATGTAGGGAATGAAATTAACTTTAGTGTAGATTTTGTGTCCAAATTCGTTTTTATGACATTAAAGTGTATTAAGTATTCGAGTTCCTTCCTTGTCTTTTGTGACATAAATTAACCAATTGAACATAATAGAAGACTTAAAATTGATTTTGCAGTCGCAATGTTAAAACACCATAATGCCTTATATATTTAGCTCTCAAAAGGATAGCGTAAAGCACAGCATATTGTCGGTAAGCCAGCAAAGATGAGAAGCCCGCGTTATTAAATGAATAAATTCTCAAGAGCGAGGATCAACGGATTAAGACTGTTCCCATGTGAGTTCGCTGTGTTAGTATTTATAAAAGCAGGATGACTTGTTACTTAACTCTAAGCTTCTAAAATATTTGCACGGGAACGTTCAGTGTAACCAGTGTGTACTGATCCATACATTCGGCGAAAATGATCGCACCTGCATATCATTCAGGATGAGTGTCCTCTCTTTAAACGTTAAGACATATTGGCTTAAAACCTTAACTGTGAAATGTATTTACTAGATTCATAAACGGTATAAACACGACGGTATTTCCCTCTGACTTCGAAATATTTCGACAGCTGGGTATAAACTGTAAAGTGTAGATCATAGATTTCTAACCATTCCTGATTTACCACCCCCTTTCGGAAAAAAAAACTCTCCTCGCTCTTTTCGAACAAATATTTACTCACCGCCCCCTTTTCAGAAAAAAAGGCACCGAATCTCCTTCTTGCAATAAATAATTCAACCCATCGTGCTCTAACTTCTATGATCGTAACCAACTTTTTCAAACAATGATTCGATGGCGCCCCTCTTAGATGAAGTGTACAGAATCATATATAAAAAAACAAAGACAGATGTCTTTATTAAAAGATGTTATCAATATTGGTGTATTCATCACAATTTGTATAATAAATACATATTATGAAAAAAGTTGTTAATTAGAGGGCTGAGTTAGTTGTAATGACACTGCCTTATTTGTTATTAACAAATATAAATCGCCGCGTTCCACATTAGATAATCTGTTTCCTTTTTTAGTTAATAAACTGCTGACTACGTTTAATCCGCTTTTGGCTACAGATGATAATGGACGGTTGTTTAAATCTTCTCACAATTTAACCAAGAACTGGCATTAGAAAAGTTTGGGCTGGGATGTGGAATTAAGTAACCTAACATTATTGCAAGCTTTTTCTTTAAGTTAGAGCTCTTTGTCAGAAAAAATACACTTCGCATAAATTTCAAACAACGCTCTTATGATTATGAATTTTGTGCTATACCCGTTGCGAAACTTCCATTGATTCCATCAATTGACTTTAAATTTGTGAAATTAAACTTTGTACGTGTTTACGACGTGAAGATTCGTGGAATGTAATGGAGAAAGTAATTCATTCTGAACAGTATGGTTTCGTTTCGGTTTGGATTTGGAAAGATCGAATAGATTAAGATGATTACTGATGACATAATGATCATAAACAAATAATTAGAAAACTATTAAGCAAACAACGAAGTAGGCCCAATTACATAAAGAAGAACGAAACAGTTAGTAAACCCATATAAAATTCACAGAAATTACATGAGATAAGTTATATCGTATTCAGCCACAATGTCAGAAATAGGAACACACGGTAGTAATCGATCAAACATAAAAAGAAGTTGTTTGGCTCTGTAGAAACTACTAGCGACTTTGGAGCATATAAATTCTTAAAATCGGATGATACCCGAGACGTTGTTTCGGGTAACAGAGATTCTAAGTATGTATACCAAGATGAATAAAACAACTTAATCGCCATACTCAACCCGGCGATCCGACCAGTGAGATTCAACAGTTATGGAAAGATACTCCACTGACATGTATTGTAAAGTACTGGGATCTATTTACACCTTGTTCCAAACGGTGAATATGTATGTATCCTGCATGTTTCAGCGTAGTATAACCCTTTTCCCTCGCTGACATGTTTATTTGCGGCAGCGTTATCACTAATTCATTATAATCTCTGTAATTCCAGATTAGCAAGCATTATCTCTGGGAGGTTATTGTGCCAACACCTGCCGCACGATATGGCTATACACCAACATTAATCTTCGTGCAGTGCTACGCGATAACAGCGCAGAATATGCGATAATGTACTTCACACATGGCCTAAAAAATCTCATCTCCACTTTTACCTACTTACGTAGGTTCGTAACATGTTTTGATGCACAGCAAGGCACCGATAGCAAAGTGCGAGATAGAACACAGTGCTCCTTGAAGCAGGAACCGTGGGAGTAACTACTTAAATGTAGTCGAAATCTGGATTCATATCTGATGAGAGTTTATTAATTCAAATGTAGTGGAATTAAGATGGCTTATTGTAAATAGTAAATGACGCAGAGACAGTATGCGGAGAACTAGTCTTCAAATAAACCTCTAAGAAATAATTTCAAGGAGTATAAATGGGTAGCGAAACACGAGATCCGCTCTGTTGGTTGAGGTCGATGTGGCACTATAATGATGTACGGGCTTTAACACGGTGTTAGGGGGCGTCCATTAATTACGTGGGGTGAAATAGGTGGAAGTTGGGGGGGTTCAGGCGAAATCTCACCAGGGGGCAGGGAGGTCGATGGAAATCTCAAGTCATCTTTTTAATTTCTTGAAGTTGAAGAATAGTTCGGTCAGCCAGGGGGGAGGGGGGTCCCCTCAAGATTTCACGGCGTCATAGAGGAACTGAATCCAACCAGATCTCACCAAATTTCACCACGGGGTGAATTCCGGAGAAACACAACACGTAATTAATTGAATCCCCATTAACTCGTTAGAACTTCGGTGGTGGAAGAAATTTTTATCACAGGGACTGTTAAAAAAAAAATCGCAATGGCATTCGGCTACTTAGGCCATACAGCCAGATCAAGTGTAATTACTATTAATCTTCCAGTATCTGTTTCTCAAGTACATTGTTACCGCTAAGTATAGACACCACAAGACAAATACTACATTATCACACACAAAACATTTAAACACCCATGCCCTCAACCGGACTCGAACCGGCGACGGATGACACGCGGAGACCGTTCCCTACGCTACCGAGGCCGGCACCATAGGGACTTGGCCGGCTGAGTAGGAAAGGTGAACGTGCTTGATTTAGAACGACCAGAATGTGTACCTGGTTTATTTCCGAAGCCTCTACGCACTGAGAATGGTAGGAAGACACTAAACACGACTGACCTGTTAAAAGGCTTTAGCACCATATTCCGCGATGTTCCTCCTCGCCTTTTTCAAAAACTTTCAGGACAGGCTAATTCAAAATATTCTGTTTTTGTGATTCTTCCAAAGTCAGAACACATTCATAATAAAAATGGAAGCTAATAAAATCTTAATCGCTATAAAAAAAATTTGATTCGATCTATTTGACAGTTTCCTTAAATATATATATAGATATATATAAAAGATGTGAATACATATATATGTATATATAAAAGATGTGAATTCTCGATCGCTTCCTCCAGTGTATGCTGTTTTTTGTGAAATTTGATTAAACGACCTGAACTACGAAGACGGATTAAGGAACACAATGAAACAACGAACTGCCAGTTACTTCTGTTACACCAGCAGAAAACTGATCGTATTGGGGTTGGATGGGATCTAAATAGGCCATGAAAGGTTCAAGGTACGTTGTTCAAGTTACAGAAATGGCAAACGGACCAATGCAACAGCGCATGAGACCGGAAATAATAGTTACTTATGGTACAATATAACAGGTGCTACATGAAACAGTTACTAACTTCACAGTATTCTAATCGGGTGATTCGCTACCAGGACCGAGAGTGGTGGGTGAACGGTTAACGTTTGGCCTCGCATTCGGGAGGACGCGGGTTCGAATCCCCGTCCTGGCATCCAGATTTGGGTTTCCCATGGCTTCCCCAAATCACTCCAGGCGAATGCATGGATGCTTTCTTACAAATGGCTATGGCCGTTTTACTTCCCGTTCCTTGTCCCCAGTCCCGTCCCGCCTCTAATGACCTTAACCGTAGACAAGGCGCAAAGCATTAAGTAAAAAAAAAAAAAAAACTACTAGGAATTAAATTAGAAACCTTACAATATTTTCTCTACCGCATTCAACAGTTTCTGAGTTTGATCATATGTGAAAATGTGGTTGTACGATAGTTGTTACTTACAGAATTGATCAATTAAAAACTTTTAGATCGCCAAAAGTATTTGCTAAGTGTTTAGTGCCGTTTTCGGATATCTGCAGATCCACTTAGCACTGAAGCGCAATGCGTATGTTTCGGCTTCATATTACAATCCATCTGTACAGTTTAATTAAACAGTTTAAAAAAAATTGTTAGTAAAAAAGTAAAAAAAAAACAAGAAATTAGGTTTGATTGTTTGCTTTATGGTGGAAGTGTAAGAGTTCATTTCAAACCGTCTTCTTCATTGATTGGCGTTTTCAGATGGAAATTTGTGAACGAGAAGACGAGTCTAGGATGGTATCAAAGTCCTGTCTTAAAGACATACGTTTCTAATTGTTTCTGCATTTTAGACAGTTCAAGGGAGCTGACGATATACATTCAACACCTTTAGCATATATGAGTCTCAGTGAGTTCATAGAAACAGACCTCAGCTGAAAAGATTGTGAACGAATGCTAGTGACTTATTTCAGCAGCAAATCTGTAAGTACCGTAGTGTAACTTGGATCTTCCTATGATGAATCCATAGAAACAGTCCTTAGATGGACGTGGAAATGTGCGTAGCATTAAAAAAGCTAATACGTTTTAACAGAAAGCTGATGGTACAGAGGACATTTGCTAAAATGCAGCGCCGCTTCAGACGAGATCTGTTTATAGAACTACCGATGTCACCAGGCGATAAATTTGTCTTGAACAACGACTGTTGCTCGGAAGACCATCATAAAAGCCAGACAAAATTTATTGGCAATTCCTAGCGTTTCGTGGGAAGTCTGGGTGACAGACGAGTTTCGAAACGCAGATTCCAGCTGTGAGTAAAAACAAAATCTGAAAATTCTTAAACCAATGTTTCGTTCGTTTCTGTGTCTGTTAATCGAAAAGTGAACCTTATTCGCATCATTACTGATCGGCTAGATATTATACCACTTTTGAGATCAACAGAAAAGAAAAAAGTCCTGATCGTACGAGGGTGAGAATTGAAAATCATTTTATTATCCAAGGCAGAGGAAGCCGACCTTCATACCGAGCGGTGACTCCTGCCCATCAGCCACAAGGCAAAGATAATCCATGCACCACTAACCCGGAGTCCGATTCACCTTGGTACGAGGGGAGCCTAGCAAATATCTGTATATGTTGAAGGCATCTTTCAAATCCAGTAACACCCATGGTCAATAAAAACTTACGATAGTCTTGTATCTCATGCTTGCAGCACACATATTTTTTTATATAAAATTTCAAACGTATAATTCTAAGAAATAAAGTAATTGCCATGTTTTTATAATTGTAATAAACGGATTCCTATTCCCTGCCCAAAGATTTTTTTTTTTATTAATCAATGCTTGGAATTTCTTAACATTAGCAGTTAGCAATCAACATAGCCAGGCAATAATTACCGACTAATTATAAGTATTAATAAGACAACCAATGTAATGATTAAAATATTGTCGCCGTACTCTTATTAGATATATTTCAGTAAAATAATGTCAATACCCGAAGATATAAGAAGTGGAGAAGATAATGATTGTTCCAGAAGCTATGTTCGCTGTACTTATCCAGTTACTTATCCCACTAGGAGAATAGTAAGAATTTGAAAATTTATTTGATTTCATCTCAGTTGTTGTAAAGAACTGAAATTAGTTAGGGTTTTAGTAAAACTTTTAACTCATCAAAAATTAGTGCGAAACATTTATTTGTTGAATTTTTTATTTTGAGTTTTGCCTTTGAGACTGAGTTAATCGCTGATAGCTATATTGCCATGGGATTTATTTTTAACAAATTTAGGATCACGCTACCAACCTTTAACGATTATTTTAGAACTTCGGTAGGGGCAAATTTTCTCATAGTAATTTACTGACGCCATTTCCTGGAGTGTTTTACTCTACCAAAAATTTAAAATGATTTTGCTGAGATATTAAGTAAATGTTTTTTCAAGATAATATTTATCCTCGTTGTACTAAATCCGTTTGATTTCAACTATTTCTGCGCAGTTGTGGACTGTTTTAAGAATTGGAAAAAATTGCAACTGAGCTACACATTTAGAACTGATGTTAGCCTCGGAAATGGTCTACGCCATTAAATATGTGATAATGAGATGTAGAAATATGGAAAACTTAATCAGCTTTGACTGTGCCGACTAAGTCCAGCTTACATAGAGTAAACATGGCCACATTCCGTGTTTGGCCTACTAATTCCTTTTACTTTAGAACCTAAGATAGCCGATAATGCATATTTAAAACCTTCAGTGTGGACTTTATTGTACCTTGACTTTATTTGGTTTATCTTTAAGACTCAAATAACTCGGTCGAAAAGTAATTCGTTGCACTTAGAACTAAACATCGAAGAATGTTTGTTAATCAGTAAGGGAGCGGAGAACAGAAGAAACTAGTTACAAAATGAGCAATAATTTCGCTAAATATAAGAGTACAAAAAACTTTTAAAATTATTCAAATACGCTTCCCTGGAACGTAGGAACTCTCTTGAGCTATAACAGCGGTATTCGGATATGCGATTAGATATAAGCTGAGTTATTTCCTGCATTGCTAGGTGCTCTGTAAACCTCATTTATGGAATACGTAAGCGGAAACTGCTTGCTAGTGATGATTATTTCAATGGTGAAAGTGAAACCGAAGATTTAAGTTTTAATGGTGATAAATACACATCTGTGAAGCTAGGTACTTAATACTCTGCAAGATATAAACATTTTCGTGTTGGAAGAACCGTGCATTTTCACTGACTGAATACCATCAGCAACGTGGTAGTTCCTTTTTGATAATGTTACATGTATTTATGTACCTGAAGTTTCTGATTAGCTGCTAATTTTTATATAATATAAAATATTCAATCCATATTTTAAGATGGAGCGCAACTAATTGGCAATTGTCACATTGGTTTGCTGGCCACTAATATCACTGACTTATTTGAAGGTGAAATCAAGCAGTCCTTAGTTCTTCGTAAAACACGTTTAGGAAATTGCACTGTAATAATGAATGATGTTAAACAAATAGAGAAGCATTCATAGGACCACAGCTACAAACGGTGAAGCTGCATCCCAGAACGTGTAGTGCGGGCTGCTGATGGGGTAGGCGTACTCCGTAGTTTTATTGACCGCACGCCTTGTGACTGTGGCATACTGTACAGTACATGGAGTTTTACTGTGGACCATTTCACAAAATTTCCTCGTAAATCTTTCACCCATCAAAGCATCGATGGAGCCAACAACTACATTTGAATCGGCTTTTGGTTCTCGTCTGTTGGAATCGACAGTGATCAAAGGTCCTGTTCAGGTACTTTGTTTCGCGAAGTTACTACGCCCTCGGATCCTCTGCTCGTAGTTTCGACGTGTTGTTAGAAGTGAGGGCCGCTGTTTACTGTCAGGAGCACATGCTGACTGAACCTGTGTTTATAACTTCAGCGGCTTGCCACGAGCTCACTTAAGCGTCCAGCAGACAACGGGAGGTAAATTTTACGGATTTGTGTTTACGTCCCGGTGCCAGAAATTGTGATTCCCGCGTTTGAAACCAGACGAGCGATAAACAGGCACAGAGTTCGCCTGCGATGCAATGTGTTCGTCATTGACGAGGGCACAAAGCGGTTGTGTCCAGTTGTTTGAGCACGTCACTATTGCCGCACAGAGGTCTTCAAAGATCGGATATCCACCAGGAAAACTTCTGAAACTCCAAAACGTAGATCCTGCAGTAATGTTTGAGTTGGCACTCATCGCTACCCAATAGAAGGCAGTTTGTGCTTCATATCTCACAATATCATTTGACGAGGAAAACAGATTTTTCCGTAGCAGGATTTATGCCTCGTCAACGTAGTGGTCTTTATAGCTAGGAGATGATTGATATTAAGATATGGGAAGGAATTTGGAAATGACATTTAGAAAAAATCGTCCCACTTTCCCCTGGAGTAATTTCGGCATTCAATCGAAATCCAAAATCTAGATTATCGGACCGAGGATCAAACACTCGTCCTCCCGAATGCCGAGGAAATGTGTAGACGTTGAAATCCAATCCGTGCTCCACAATCATTTAAAATGTTCTTTCTTACCAATCACTATCGCATTGGATGCAATACCTGTTAAATTCCGGAAGAAACCATGTTACCGTTAAATATTTCAGATATTTAACCATCCTGTGGAAGAAGAAAACATCACGGTAGAGTCATAGAACAAGACGTCGAAAAAGTGAATACATTTGTGGGTTTTCAACACTCAAATCATGCAACGAATGTTTGAAGGAGATGGGCGTTAAGAAGGATCAGATGATAGTTCATTCACATTAGTCATAAAAAAGAATAGAAAGGAAAGTCCAAAAGAATTTATAACTGTCGATAGCTTATAAAAAATATGTGACTCAATAGTTGAACTAAAATCATTAAGATATCATCTTAATGTCTTTGCAGAGAATCGGTCGACACCGGTTGAAATCCATCCAATCATTGGCTAATAGGACATTCCAATTACAAATGCAGTATCACCCAGCTTTCCATAGTCATCTGTTTCTATATTCTGCAGTTCAAAAAAATGTTGGTGACCCGACGGTGATTTGTTCCAAAACACACGTGTCTTTTTGTGTATTTCAATCCCTAAACGGCTGAGGAAAGAGAAAAAGCATACATTAATCTTTAGGAGACTTTACTTCTACTGTGACACAAATATATCGGGAGGGAGAACTATTTCATTTCCTAATGATTACTAGAGTTTCGAGGTTTTCTGCGTCTTTTATTTGATATTTTCATTTCTTTCGTAAATAAAAATATATTTTCCAATAAAAGTCAATAAATTCAAGCGCAAAGTTTATCTTCTGTGCCAGACATCCCATCACAACCTGTGACACTTTATAAGGCCTGTGGCAAGTGAGCATAAAGTATACGGTACCATAGTGTTAGTCAGTATCTCACTACATGTATCCACTACAGCACAAGAGTATCCTAAATGAGGACAAACAACAGTTACGAACCCTTTCTTCTTTCAAAATCCGACCTATAATGGCACTATAGTATACTTTATCTGCGACTGTGATAATGTGCTGATTCCACTTTACATTTAAACTGGACATCTTCTTTTAGATTAGTGATGACAGCTATGGTGTCCCAGTTAGTCATCACATTTCTTTGCAGTTAACTCTACACCTAACCGTAGTAAGATGAATAAATGCTAATTATAAATTCTTTATATTTAAATTGTGGTCATTTGTGTGATGCCCTCAGAGTAATGAAGAACAATTAAAGTGTTAAGAATAGTGATTTCAATACATATAGGAGGTCGGACGTAGGGGTATAGTTGATGGATATTCGGACAGCAGACCAAATATCTTGGGTACGGAGGTGATCAATTGAAAGAACTTGGAGGAAGTGAAGGTAAATGAATGCAGGTAGGGAGAGCGTGGAGTGGGGGAAACTTTCGTTGGAAACTGGAAATTTGGAGAAGAACGCTGCTGACTTCCTGAGGGTGCTGCCGCCCATTGTTGATAGTTTTCAAGGGGTCGTCCTTTAATTACGTATGGTATTTTTCTGGAATTCCGGAATCCTCCCCCCCGCCCTCACCGACCTCGTAGTTTTTTTTAGACTTTTTTTTTAGCTCTCCCGCTTCCTAGGGCGATTATACCCACCCTAAAGTCGGTATGGGCTTATTTTGTAGACTTTTTTTTAGCTCTACTGTCATTCAAGAAATTAAAATGATTACGTGCGATTTGCGTCGATCCGCCCCTCCTCCCCTTTTTGGTGAGATTTCGAGGGACCCATCCCACCCCACATTTCACCTCTGTAATTAACGGACGCCCCACAAGTGCCGAACAGTAATGGGAAAGCATGCTGTTAAAATAGACGCTGAGTGGTGTTATACAAGCATCAAGTGTAGAGTGAGCTGTTTAAGACTGTACAAAGGTAACGGTTGTGCATAGGCTGCTGCATCAACCGATAGTAATGGCAATATACCATTTAATTTAATTGCAATGGAGCACAGGCTCCGGTGGCAATTTCCCTACACACCCATCTTCCCCCTATCCTGCACCAACCTACATTTGCCATCTACAAATTTTATCTTTAAATTCCTTCAAAGTTTTCGGTAAATTATTCATCATTTCTCTTGGTAACTCATTCCAATCCCTGAAACCCTTACCTAAATAAGAGAATCTTCCCACACCCTTGTGCCTGAAATCGAGTGCCAGCTTGTGGTCATGGTCATCTTTTCCCTTCCATGAACTACTTTTCATACCTATTGCAATATCTTTCCATGCCTCATCGCCAGTATATGCCCTGTACACTCCCATGACCCTCCTGATCCTCCTCCTGTCTTGTAATGAATCCCATTCCAGCTCCTTTCTCATATCCGTCACTGATTGCATTCTGCGATAATTTCCAGAAACAAATCTAGCAGCCCTCTTTTGCACGCTCTCCAACTCCTGTATTTGAACGTTGTTCTCCATTGCGCTGCTATGCGTGAGTTCCATCCAGAACGCACTAACAAGGGACACCTGTGACCTCGAACGCTCGAAACCGCACAAAAACATGTTTAGGATAACAAGCGATCATAAACAAAACAGTGGTGTGTGTAATTTCCATGCAGAACTCAGCACTTGGCTGCTATAACCATTAAAGAGCCATGAAATGAGTCTATTGTTGTGTGATTCATGGTCAGGTCATACAGATCGAACCCTTCCAGATGCAACTTTTCCAAACAAATGTTATGCTGAAGACATTGCCACTGAAAACAACAAAGTATTGCCAACCCCTTGATGTATACTTCTTTCGGCAATATAAGCTCTACATCGGAAGGATTACTGATTTTGTAAGACTACAATGTGCCAAACCACAAGTGAAGATACACTCCTGGAAATTGAAATAAGAACACCGTGAATTCATTGTCCCAGGTATGGGAAACTTTATATACACATTCCTGGGGTCAGATACAACACATGATCATACAGACAGAACCATAGGCACATAGACACATGCAACAGAGCATGCACAATGTCGGCACTACTACCGTGTATATCCTACTTTCGCAGCAATGCAGGCTGCAATTTTCCCATGGAGACGATCGTAGAGGAGCTGGATGTAGTCCTGTGGAACGGCATCGCAAGCCATTTCCACCTGGCGCCTCAGTTGGACCAGCGTTCGTGCTGGACGTGCAGACCGCGTGAGACGACGTTTCATCCAGTCCCAAACATGCTCAATGGGGGACAGATCCGGAGATCTCGCTGGCCAGGGTAGTTGACTTACACCTTCTAGAGCACGTTGGGTGGCACGGGATACATGTGGACGTGCATTGTCCTGTTGGAACAGCATGTTCTCTTGCCGGTCTAGGAATGGTAGAACGATGAGTTTGATGACGGTTTGAATGTAACGTGCACTGTTCAGTGTCCCCTCGACGATCACCAGAGGTGTACGGCCAGTGTAGGAGATCGCTCCCCACACCATGATGCCGGGTGTTGGCCCTGTGTGCCTCGGTCGTATGCAGTCCTGATTGTGGCGCTCACCTGCACGGCGCCAAACACCCATACGACCATCATTGGCACCAAGGCAGAAGCGACTCTCATCACTGAAGACGACACGTCTCCATTCGTCCCTCCATACACGCCTGTCGCGACACCACTGGAGGCGGGCTGCACGATGTTGGGGCGTGAGCGGAAGACGACCTAATGGTGCGCGGGACCGTAGCCCAGCTTCATGGAGACGGTTGCGAATGGTCCTCTCTGATACCCCAGGAGCAACAGTGTCCCTAATTTGCCGGGAAGTGGCGGTGCGGTCTCCTACGGCACTGCGTAGGATGCGACGGTCTTGGCGTGCGTCCGTGCGTCGCTGCTGTCCGGACCCAGGTCGACGGGCACGTGCACCTTCCGCCGACCACTGGCGACAACATCGATGTACTGTGGAGACCTCGCGCCCCACATGTTGAGAAATTCGGCGGTACGTCCACCCGGCCTCCCGCATGCCCACTATACGCCTCGCTCAAAGTCCGTCAACTGCACATACGGTTCACATACACGCTGTCGCGGCATGCTACCAGTGTTAAAAACTGAGATGGAGCTCCGTATGCCACGGCAAACTGGCTGACACTGATTGCGGTGGTGCCCTACTGCTGCGCAGCTAGCGCCCTTCGACGGCCAACACTGCTGTTCCTGGTGTGTCCGCTGTGCCGTGCGTTTGATCATTGCTTGTACAGCCCTCTCGTAGTGTCCGGAGCAAGTATGGTGGGTCTTACACACCGGCGTCAGTGTGTTCTTATTTCAATTTCCAGGAGTGTACATGACCATTATGTCATTATGAAGCTTCATTCTGTGATTTAAAATCATTTTGCTGCACCTACGTATAAGCCTATGTCGCAATATGCTTGGAGAATGCCAGTTTATGTATGACATTGACAAACCAACATCATCATTTGAAAATGTAATTAGTGCGGCTCTTGATATTGGACTGCGTGAATGCGAAAGTGATTTGCAATGTGATTACGTGGCTATAGTGCGATGTGCACATTGTTCTCTTCCACTTTGTTTTAATCACTTCATCGAAATCACGCCTCTGCACTTTGAGGACTAAAGCATTATCAGGTACGCGTGTTTTGCGTTATATTAAGTACTTTAAGCAGATAGTTTTTGGCACTGTTGATTGAAAATGTAATGATACACTGACGTCATTGAATTAGTATAATTTCATTCATATGGTATTGACATCTTGTTACTTTGTTTCTCTCTATTAAAATGTTATTTGAGGTAGAATGCAACGTTTTGCATGGAAATGGCACACATCACTGTTTTGTTTATGATCGCTTGTTATTCTAAGCATGTTTTCGTGCGGTTCAGAGCGTTTGAGGTCAAAGTTGTCCCTGGTGAGAAATGAAAACACAAATCATTTAGGGTCTCAAATCAGTGATCTAGCTGTGCAGTTGCTTGAATTATGATTCCTTTCATCGAAAAATAGTTCCTGGACAGGAAATTAAAAACGAACATTAAGTGAACAGTAATTTGAATGTTGTCCTTCTGGCATACGTTCACCTCTCAGGACTACAGTAGAGAAGATTCAACATTATCGTTATATTTTTGATCTGAAATTTGTAAATGTTAAATTACTATGTGGATTATCATTCCGTATAATAAATTTCGTCTTTCACGAGTATGTCAATAAATGTAAGTTGGTTGAATTCATAAAATTAATTTCTGTGCAAATTGAAAGGATGGAATATTTTTGTTTAACTGCTTAACGTCTCTTAACAGCGAGGTCTTTAGAGACGGGAAAGGATGGGGGGCAAGGAATGGGAAGGAATTCGGCAATGGCCTTTTGAAGGAAGCATCCCGGCGTTTGCCTGGAGTGATTTGGGAAACCACGGAGGGATGGAATAAAAGATCTTTAAGGAATATATAAGGAATTCTTGAGAATATTCTGTTGAAGTGATTACCGGAATATTGGACGATATTTCCGTCAACCACTTTCTTTAAGACGATTCCGTGGAAACAGTTTAATTATATAACCCTTGTACTTGCTAAATCTCACTGTACCGATATTCTTTTTTCTGGTTGTGAACAGAAAAATCCAGAGTAAATACCGTGAGTTTTTCTATCAGTTACGATTATTATAATGATACTAATAAGTATCATTTGAACTTTCAATTAACTGTAAGCATGAACTACTTGCTAATTACGAAATTTTGTGAAAACCTGGTCGTTATTATACCTGCTGTCTAATCGAAAACTGCTACTACTGAAGGCCCTTAAGCAAATAATCAAACGATACCCGTAAATTGTTATCGGGCGTGGTGGGCAGGTCTCTGGCCTAGTAATCGGAACGACGTGGGTTCGAATCCCCATCCGACTATTATGACTTAATTTTCCATGTTTCCCGAAATTATAGCAAGAAAATGCCTGGATGGTTCCTTCAAAAGGGCGTGGTTGGATTATTTTCATTTCCCTTGCCTTCAATGCATTCCAGCCTCTAGTCGACGAGGCGCAGAGCCATCAGCAAAAAAAGCTTTATTTCTTATCGAAGTTACCATAAGTATTCGCCAATTTTAGTGTAGCTTTGTTAAATTTGTGTCTAGTTTAAATCACGGCACAACGTCGAAGAAACAGACCTCTATTATTAAATCGAAGATTCCTACTAACAAACATTGGTTATAAACTGATTCTTTAGTAGTACTAACTTGTGTGTAGCATATATTGAATACTTCAGGGCTGCGTTCTCATGAACGGAACTTTTTCCACACTAAGCTACTTTTTCCTAATTAATAGTATGAAACAATTTGCCAACTGAATTCGATTAACCTAACTTACACGATTTGCAGTTTGCGGTTTAAGAGACGAATTCCGGCTTTCTGTCCAAATTTTCAGCTGTATGGTTTTGGGAAACCGAACGGTAAAGTTCTGGCTTCAGATTCAGGAGGCCGCGAGTTCCTATTCCCTTCCGGCCATCCAGATTTGGGATTTCCATTCTTTCCCCAAATCACCTGAGGCGAACGCCGGTATGGTGTCATCTTATTATTAATACTCCGCGATTCACTAAACGTGTGTGGTGGAGGGCGATGTCCATATTCCTTCCCCTTCCGTGTCCCCAGACATTTCCCTCTACTAATGACTTCGACGTCAACTAGGCGTAAAGTCAGAGGAGATACAACAACGCGCTAATTTATACAATGCTGGGGAAGCCGTATTCCTGTTCCTTTGTAAACTTTCGGAAATCAGAGCGCTTTCCCAATAACAAATGCTACAGTAAATGGTTGTGGGCCTCATAGGAGCCGACAACATAAAACCGCAAAGAATGTCTCTGAAATGAGGACAGAGTGAAGAGTAGAGCATCTGGCCAATGGTGAGTCACATATTTTTCGCGCACTTGTCCCTTAGAGCTGACAGAAAGTGTCGCTGCGTGTTGGCCAACAGAAAGCCGTGAGCAGTAACGTGTGGAGCCGATAACACCTGTCAGTCACATTTTGCACGGCAGGCCGAGTCGCTGAAGGCTTCTCTCAGAGTGGCCCGTCAGGCGGTGTTTTCGCACGGCAGTCAGTGTCTAGGAACTGAAGATGTGCGGGATTTAGCTCAGGAGACTTGTGCTGTTCTTCAGCCACAATGCTTGCACCCTTTTCCATCTCCTTTCTTCTTCTTTCCGATCAGGTCTGCTAGGACCAGGTGCCAGATTAAGTACTTCGTCTATTGCTGTTGTTTTGTTTCTTCCTTTCAATCCAATATTATTTAATCATTTTACTATGTTACTTCGTTTTCTATTCAGTCAACTTCGAACGGATTTCTTTTCTCTTCTGCACTGGAATCCTTCCATTCTTAATAGATTCTTTCTAAAAAAATCTCTTTCCGCTGTTTCCTCTTCTCTTTTCTTGTATTATTTCTTTCCAAATCTTTCTTGACCTCTAGAATCCATCTTGTTGTTGGTTTTTTCCTCAAAGGTTATTATCCTTCTTCTTCCATATTTTTAGCTACTTTTTAAAAAAAAATTAATACGTGTGTATAGAATAATTGTTTAGTGGAACTTTGCTTATTTGATTTTGTAATGTGCCTTCCCTTATCTCGAAAGGGTATTTCTAAATATTAAGCTCAATGAGTGAAATACGAATTACGTTATTAGTTAAAATATATCGCTAAGTAGATTAAACGACATTTATTAAACGAATTGTAATGTACCCATTACTTGATAGCCTACACACCGCAAAACCACAAAGTTCAAGTTTCGGGTGATTTAGGCACTTATTGTTTCCCACGTCGAGACATTTTCTGATTCAGGGTCCTGTAAGTTTTTTTTCAATTTTTGTTTTGTTTTTATGTTTTATTTTTTAACTAGATTCATGAGACCGAGTACACCATTAACAAAACAATAACGAGCGTTGATTAAAGCTTTTGAGTCTTCTAACATTTAATTATCAAATCATCTGTATTTAATTTTTTGGACTTGTTTCTGCAAAAGTAGATTACAAACAACTACTTTAATTCTGGTTTGCTATTTCTTGAAACTAAACTAAAGCTCGAAGTAATAAGGACAATGAGCTTCTCTGATACATGATAACATTTTTTTCAGCGTAAAATTTTGAAGTATAGAAGGTTACCAGGATCAAAGATTAAAATTTTTTGGACTAAATGTATTATAATTTTAGAAACATGGCTTACAATCTAGAATTTAATACATTTATAGCAGTTAGCTCGTTGTATGCTGTTAGTTCCCCGTTCGCCAGGCCATCAATTTAGGAAATTATATTTCCTTCAAAATTTCATCAGTTTTTTTTTCAGTAGGTAGAGAGGGCAATGATCTGCATTTGACATGGAACACCCTTCATTTTGATTGTAAAAACCTGGTCATTGGCAGTGCATTTTGAATTTTGCTCAATATCTCAGGATTCTTTCTTTTCAGTCAAATTCTACAGAGCTAATTTTTATCTCATTCTGTGTTTCCTACACCGCTCCACTTCCGAAATTCATTTTAGTTTGGTTATGCTCAAATTTTCTGGTGATTTAGGCACTTTTCGTTTCCCACGTCGAGACATTTTCTGATTCAGGGGCCTGTAAGTTTTTTTTTCAATTTTTTTTAGAGGAGTTGTTTGATATTGTAGCAAAGATATATATCATCCAATTTCATTTGTTATAACTCACCAGATCACTGTTACACAATCATGAAATATCTCTCACTGAACGATCGTCACGTACTGAAGTCTTGAATTGCGATAAATTCAGCGGTGACTAGAATTATTGTGGAGAATTTTGCAGGTTATGTTACAAGCGTTAGATACAGTCGGTAGGTTTTCCAGTTGAAATTAGATTGGTTTAGTAAGTTTCGATAGAATGCACCTCCAAAGCGTAAGACAAATTTTCTGCGCTCTTCGTGTGGAGCCGCCTCATAGCATTATATGCCGATGTTTCGATAAATCTGATTCCACCTTCCTCTATGGCAAAACCGCTCTGAGATGTTTTTTACACGCTCTACCTAGTACAACTAACGTTCGGATTTCTGGAAGGTTCCAGTGGTCCAGCCAATCAGGAGAGCGCAGTCGTCACGTTACTTGGTGGGGTTCGTAGCGTGGGTTGTTCTCTTCGCAGTAAGGCGTCCCATGCGTCATAAAGTTTTAGGCCGCTATTCTCGTGAGGGTTGTAAAGGGTTGGGAGAGTCTGTTTTAGCATCTTTTAACCAACTGTCAACCTCTCCTTCACATGGTTCAACCATTTGTAAGATGTCGAAAAGGAATGGCCGTAGGAAAAGCAAAATTTTGGAAAAATGAAGATAAGATGTGTAAACATTAAAGCTGCGGATGGGAAACGTCTTTTAAGCTCTGAAGTAAGAACTAACCCATGAAAGGAATACATAGAAAAACTGTATGAGGGAAATGATTTTAACAACAGTATACTGGAAAAGAAGGCGACCCTGTTTTAAGGACAAAATTTGATATGACTTTGAAAGATCTGAAACCAGTGTTAAGTGGGACACGATGTTCAAAATATTTTAAAAAATCAGGTGTAAAATATTGAAATAGGAGGCTACTTCATAAACTGAACAAGATTCAAGTGGCTATAAGTAGTGAATAATTTGAGACCTATATCTGTTAGAAAGATTGTGAGACACGGTTGTAGTATATCCCAGTTAATATTCAACTTGTATATAGAGGAAGCAATAAAGAAAGTAAAAAAAAAAATAAATGAATGTGGCACAAGTGTTAAAGGAGAAACGGACAGAATGTTACGATTTGCTGATGACATTGTCCTATTAACAGAACAGACTGACGACATTGAGAAGTTACGGAATGGCATGAACAAATACTGAAGGAAAATTTGGACAAAAATAAATCATAGCACAACAAAAGTGATGAAATGTAGTAGAAATGATAGCAATAATAGTAGATTAAATATAAAAATAGGATCCAGATAGAAGAAGTAAATGAATTCTGTTATTTAGGAAGTGAAATAACAACTTGGAGAATTTTGGAAGGGCCTAGGAAGAACGATGTTAAAAGCAGAATAGCACTAGCGCAAAGATCTTTCATGAAAAAGAGAAATCGTTTAGAGGCAAATATTGATCTAGGATTACACAGAACTTATTTGTAGCCAAGCGCGAACTTTAGTAACGCCAGAAAAAAGTAAAATTGAAGCATGTGAAATGTGGTGTTAAAGAAGTATACTGAAAATTAAATGGACAGATGAAATACGAAATGAAGGTTTTTTTTGAAATGATGGGCTAGTAAAGAAGATTGTGGAAGGGAGTTACCGAAAGAAGAGACAGGATGGTAAGTCATATTTTAAGGTATGCTGGAATCGTTAAGTTGTTAGTGGAGTGAACAGTCGAAGGTAAGAACTGTAGAGGTAGACAAAGATTAGAATAAATGAAGCAGATAGTTAAAGATGTAGATTGTAAAGGATATATCGAGATTAAAAGTTTAGCGCAAGACAGGAGGTGGATGAAGGATTGAATCAATCTCCAGTGCCTATTTTATCCTCCTCGGCCACCACTGTTCTTCTTTCGAAAGAATTATAGTCGATGACATGACCTGTTGTAGATGAATGACGCACAATGCCTGATTTCCTCGATTACAAAGATGTTCATAATATTCACTTCAAAATTGGCAGAGCCTTGTTTCTACGGGTAATTCTGACGCATCGATACTACATTTATAGGTAGTTAATTTGCTGGTGTGTTGCGTCGAGGATGCGGCAGAATCTCGTCTGGCCGTCTCTGTTGCCACGCTCCGCCTGCGGCTGCTTGCTGGTACCGACAAGTGGGGCGTGTAAACATGCGGACAGTGGCGCCGTGCCTCGGAGACTCGACACGGCACAGTACTACCCGCTCCAAATATACAGACCTAAACACACGCCGGCCCCATGCTTCCGGTTTCGTAAACTGTCCGTAAATTCAACGGGCGCCAAAATTTACCGTTGTACTTACGCCACCCAGTGCCGACGTTTACTGCCTAGAAAATGGACTAAAAATACGCGGAGGTAGTCTTTCGTGTGAACTGCAACACTTCCTTACGTTCAAAACAACAAACATTTCCTAAGCTGCACAAAAGCGTGGTTGAAGACTACTTCAGTAATGAATAGAGACAGACTCTTGCTTTTCACTGACGTTTCATTCATGTACCAGCACAGAACGTTATTGCTTGGCTGTATTCAAGTTTTATATACAGTTACATCACTGAAAGTGAAGCTATTCTTAGGTATGGAACATTATCACTGTTGTGTAAGCTTATTAATGTAGTTTTCAGCCTTACTCTGCACACGAAAAAAATATTATTCTATACCTGTATAGACAATGTCATTCGAAAATATAACTTCGTGAAGTGCTTCACCGGTTTTCGTAGTGTTTCAAAAAAAGATTTGCATTACCTTTCCTATGAAAACTGATGATTAACTGCTTACTGCTGTTTAGTGGTTTGAGTGGTAACGCTCAGGACTCGCATACGGGAGGACGAGGGTAGGAATCCACATCCAGCCATCCAGATTCGGTTTTTACATGGTTTCCCCAAATCACTTCAGGCGAATGGCAAGGAGCGTGGAGGGTGAGCGGATAACGTTCTGGCCTCGCATTCGGGAGGACGAGGGTAGAATCCTCATCCAGCCATCCAGATTTGGTTTTTACATGGTTTCCCCAAATCAATTCAGGCGAATGACGGGATGGTTCCATCAGAAGGTCATTCCTTTCAGTTCATATTCCTCAGTTACTTCTGCCTCTAATGACGTTGGCATCGATAAACCTAAAATCCTTACACAAAAGATAAGTTTAGTAGCTGACGATTTCGAGTACCAATATATGTAAGCGAAAATGGTTTTACAACTTCTTTTGTTATTAAACTGTCAACGTATATTGATCAAGGAGAGTGGTTAGTCATGTTAACCTGTATTTTTGCTAGTAAATGCAATACTTGGTTTATGAAATCAACTACGTCAATCCATCGCTGTCAGTACGTCACCACCAACATCGGCCTTCACGTCATACTGGATTGATTTTTAAATCTAAATGCATATCATTCGGTGTGATATCCTTCATTCTTATGCCCAAAATCGCAAGTTGGGTTCTTGGCACAATAGCTCTGTCATAACGGCAGAAGAATTTTCCGGTGTATTTTTTTACCTATTCGTTATGTTTCATGTCGTTCTAAAGGTTTCCATGTTTGATTCGACAAAATATGACAGTTACTTGCGACCAGTCTAACTGCACTGTATAAACCTTACTCGTTTAACCATTCCATTATATCTCTTAATTATTAATAGTATGGAAGAGTATACACTGTAGATAAGCGAGGTGAAGCCAAAGTAACTCCTAATTAGAAAGGTGATTACTAACTTAAATACGTACTGAGAGTACGAACTCGCGATAATCTTCAAACAAGACTCTACCCTCGGATGCGGGGAACTGAGTTTAATGAGTAAATGTGATGATCTCACCTATAATATACTCTGTAATGGAGATTAATAGCAAACGTGAATTTTGGGGAGAAATTATGGAAAAATCGTAAAAAGTTCTGCGAAAGTTTTTTGGGTCGTATACGCTAGCTGTTCGGCCATCTAGATTTCGATTTTCCATGGTTTCCCAAAATTATTTCAGGCGAATTCCTTTTTTTCATTTGTACCCTGTTCGCTCACAGCTCTGATGTCTTCAATGTCGACGACCCGAAGATCTGCGAGGAAACGAGACTGGTTCATAATAAAGGGTTTATAATGGTTTTTCATCCGTTTATTATGATTATTATTAAATTAATTACGATGGAGCTAACGCTCCAGTAGCAATTCCCCTTGTCATACAATTACCCTATTTTATATTATTTTTAAAATTTTCTTTTATAGTTGCAGTGTTAAATTCCTCCCCTATTCACTATTCCGATTTACAAATTTTAAAATACTTAAGCGTTTTTGGTAAATTATTTATAACTTTAGTTGGTAATTTGTTCAAATCCCTGACACCCTTACCAACAAAAGAAAGTTATCCCACTCCCTTATGCACGAAATCGAGCGCCAGCTTGTGGTCATAGTCGCCTTTCCCCTTCCATGCACCATTCCTAATTCTTTGACCAATATCCGTCCATGATCCATCACCAACATATGCCCTGTACATTCTTAGCATTCTCTTCACCTTCCTCCTTTCCTCCAATGACTCCCAGTCCAGTTCCTTTATCATATCACTTACTGATTGTGTCCTGCAATAATTTGCACAAACAAATCTAGCTGCTCTTCTTTGCACACCCTCCAACTCCTGTATTTGATAACCAAAATGTGGGTCCCAAACTACACCACCATATTCAATCAATGATCTCACCAATGGTTTGTAACCCAGTTCCCTAACTTCTCTGGAACATCCTCTCATCACCCTCTCCAGTAAATGGAAAATTTTGTAACTTTTTCCTACCACCTGCCCAATTTGCTCTACCTAGATGAATTTGTTATCAAACGTTATGCCAAGATATTTACACATCAAGCCTTCAACAAACAATTCTGATCCCACCCTATAATTATAATTAAACTTTAGTTTTTATATCTATATGCCTAATAAGCTGACATTTCTTGGCATTTATCTTTATTTCATGCTGACCTAACCATTTAGATATTCTATCCAGGTCACCATGCAACTGTTCAGTCTTCACCTGTTTGGTCCTATTGTAGCATTATATCATCTGCAGATTCTGACCGGAACCCATAAACACAGTCATTCATTAGAATAATGAACAGCAACTGTCCCATACACTACCGTGTGACACTCCCATATTTACTTCCACCTTTTTTGATAATGTATTTCCTACTCTAACACTTTTCTTTCTGGCTTTCAAGAATTCCTCTACCCAACAAGTAACTGTTTAATCCAATCCAATAGACTTCAATTTATTTAAAACCATTTTATGGCTCAATCTGTCTAGTCCAGCTAAAATAGAAAAGACTGGTTCACTTTGCTCAAAGGAGTGGTGACACTCAAATTTAGTTAGTGATCCTTCATTTTTTTAAAATTAATTTTCGGAAATATCCCTCAAAGCCATTGCCTTAAGACTATTCCATTATTCTGGCTGTTTGGCTAGCATAGTAGCTGGCAAGGAAAAGACGAGAATTCAGGCGCCACTGTGCATAACTTGTAGGTCTGGAAACAATGGTGCAAAACTAATGCCTTGGAGATAATATTTGCATTGTGAAGGAAAAAGATATCTAAAAGTAGTGAAAAAGGTCTAAAATTAAATACTTGTTATTATTTAGTGAAACCATCTTCTATTTGACCAAAGCTAGTTTTGGTCAACATTAAAGGTCTTAATCTCGATCTTTGGACAACAAAATGAATAGAATAGAAATCCTTGTGCAGCTTTAATAACCGGCGATACGCATTGTTTGTTAAGTCTGTTTAAGAATCGTTCGATTACTAATGGGTCACACAGTCATTGATTATATTTTGGTCTTCATACTTTACTGCCTGGGAAATAACTCGTTACTATTTGCCCCATTTTAATTGCAACTTAACTGTTAACATTTTAATTATGTTTGTTTATTGCTTTTATTTTGTGAATGCAGTGAATGAATTTTATAATTAATTTTAATTTTAATCTAAAAACATAACAGGTCTCCATAATACTTTAATTGATTATTTTTAAATTCATTTTTGGACCTCAATGCGAGCTGACAGCTAAATTTGTCAATCGGGAATAAAAACAAACGGCAAGCCTGTCAAATGCAGTACCGTTTCCCTCTTTGTTACACAAAAAAATGTGACCCCCTCCAAAAAAAAAAAAAAAAAAAAAAAAAAAAAAAAAAAAAAAAAAAAAAAAAAAAAAAAAAAAAAAAAAAAAAAACATTCACACGTTCTATTCATGGCGCTACGTCCAACACAGGTAACTTTCGTTTACTTAAAATTGAACGTGTATAACGGTTTCCACATGCAAAAAAAGTAGGAACGTGTTTCTTCTGTCTAAAATACCTTCTTCACAATACCGTGAAAGCAGTACCTTGATTACGGCCTGTTTCTTTGTTGTCAGTTTAAATATCGTCGTTTCTTCCTTATCGGTCTAAATACTTTCCCATGCATCGTTTAACTTGACCTGAAAACTTCACTAATGCTTTTTTTTTGTTTGTTGTAGTCGACCATTGAACAAGACATGCGACACCAAACAAATTCTTATATTTTTCGTATCGACAATTGTTTTTTCTTAATAGGATGACTAGACGTCCCAATTTAGCAAGAACGGTCATTTTTTACTTCCATCGTCCAGTTTTTAAACTCAAATCACGATGCCAAATGGTCATATTTTCAAGTCCAATATTTCATTGTGCGTTTTCGACTCCTGACTTTTTTTATATTCGATATATGGTCATAAAACCTCATCTGTTCAGATTTGTTTTCTTATTTTTTTGCGAGAAAGCATGGTTTAACCATTGTAGCAGCAGGAAAAACTTTCCGTGCCGTTTCGTTATTTTATACTGAAATGCTTAAAGTCGTGGGATAGGAAGGAGCAACTGTCCAGATTCCGGTAGCACCGCGGAAGAGAGGTATAAATGTTAAAGAACAGCTCCCCAATGTGGGACGTACGACAAACTGGTACGTGTGGACAGTGCAACGAAATTTGGCGTTGATGGAATATGGCAGCAGAAGACCATCTCGAATGCCTCTCCTAGAGCAAAACACCATCGGCTGCACCACCACTATGGCCTGGATGAAGAAGCATTATCAATGAGCCGCGATGCCAGTTGGTAAGAGCTGATGGTAGGGTTCAACTGTGGCGCAGATCCTATGAGGTTGTCACGAAGGCAAAGTGCACGCTAGTGTTGGTACCACCCTGGTATAGGCTGTGTTTACGTGACAGGGTAAGACTGAAACCACCACTGATTGGGAATGATTATGTTTAGATACTTTGGGACCGTTTTCAGCCATTCCTTGCCTTCGTGTTCCGAAACAATGGTGGACTTTTCAAGGAAGACAAGCGCCATGTCTCCGGGCCAAAGTTATTACGATTAGTCTGAGAAACATTTTAGACAATTCCAGCTAATGACGAATTGAACGTGCATCAGATAGAATATTTGTGGAACATGGCAGTAAGGTCGGTTCGTGCACGTCCTGTACCGGCACAATTATAGTCGGCTGTAGAGGGAGACTTGCTGAGTGTTTCTTGAGGGGATTCCTACAACTTTCTGAGTCAATACCGCTTCGGGTTGCTGTACTTCGCAGCGCCTAAAAGGAGGTATCCTATGACTTTTGTCACTTGTGTATATATTATAAGTTGTTTATTATATTTGCTGCATTTATTATTTAAATACTGGAGACATAACGTTGGTTTAAGTTTCTGCTTCTGATGGTAAGGCGTGTCGCGTACTTGTCCTGGAAAGTATAGTGAACAGTGTAAATTTTGAAAACTAATAACGTGGCAGCAAAATCATATCACCACCGAAACGGAATCGTATGTTCAATTCTAAACCTAAGATATAATTGATTTAAAATAAAAAATAATCTGGTGACTTGACTATTATACATGCCATGTTTTAGTAAACTAGATGGTAAAACTTCCAAATATGTAAATTCCTTAATTGTGTTGCATTATCAGTCTTACAAATACAGAAAATCTAAGATATACCTCACACCTCGTTATTGGCAAGTCTTAGAGCAAATCATACACATTATATATTTCATTTCAGTATAAACTATTACATGCAACATGGTCAAGTCAACAGATTTTTTTATTTTTTAAATCATCTATTCCTAACACCGAGAGAAACTATTAAGGAAGTGAATGCGCACTAGAGTGTAAACATAGCTCAGAACGAGATATCATCACTTTTTGTTACTAAACAATCACCAATCTTGGACTACTTTTACAAGAATTGTTTCATTGAGATTTGTCGTTCTCAAGAAGGTACTTTTTGCTAGCGCTGACCTGCTTTTAATATCATTCTTGCTTCGGCTATCAATTGTCAGTTTACTTCCTAGATAGCAGAAACTTGAAATAAAAGCATTTTATCAAGAGATATTGGTGTGAATACAGTTTTAAGATAAATTTCTTTCGTGTAACCAGAAGAAAACTAATTATGCGTGGGACTGACTAAGTTAGTTTTTCTTAAGACTGTGCATAATTTTACAAATATTGCTTTCTTTTTACTTATGGATTTACGCTTCGTCGACATCGAAGTCATTAGAGGCGGAATGGGACTGATGATAAGCAACAAGAAGGAATTCGGCCATCGGCTTTTAGAGGAAGCATCCCAGCATTCGCCTTGAGTGATTTGGGGAAACCATGGAAAACCCAAATCTGGATGCCCGGACGGGGATTCGAACCGGTATCCTCTCGAATGCGAGGCCAGAATGTTTACTGTTCACCCACCACGATTGATGCAAATATTACTATTGAAACATTACAACGAGTATGTGTTTCTTCATGTTCTTATGGCAATTTCTGGTTATAGTATAACTGGCATAGGATTATATAGTTTAAGAACTGCAAAATAAATTCACTACTATTTTCCAACAGGATGTTTTAATCTGGTCAATTTAATTTTATACCTACATAGCCTTCTGTGTGATCGGTGACGTTCTAAATCTATATATATATATAAAGATGAATATATGTATGTTTGTTTGTTTGTTCTTCATACAAATCCACAGTTATCATCCGATGTCGATGAATCTTTGCACACATGTCCTTTGAAACAAGGAGAAAGATACTGTCTACATTTGCTTGAATAATTATCAGTATAAATAATACATGTTGTCTCATAATTTCGAAATATTACTGAACGGCGATAGACAGACGCGTTGCATATGGATTGCATATGGAAGTCTCTGTACTGTTCTTCCGTATAGCGGTCAGTTAGCTCAGTGGTTAAAGCGCTTGCTTATTAATGCTAGGGTCGTGGTCTTCGGTTCAAATCTCCGTGGAGGCTAAGATTTTTAAAAAAAATTGTTTTTGATTGTAAGAGTCACGCCTGGGCCGTCGGTTATGTTAAACTGTAGATATCACAAAGTTAGGGGTGCAATGCGAGGCAAATCGTAGGTAGTCTTGCAATGGTAGGTATACACTTTTTTTACGTTATATTTTTCTTTCAGTGGTGATTCGTAGTCAGTGTGTGTGTGTGATCGGCAGTAATAATACTATAAATGCGGAAGTAAGTTGTTACGTTGTTACGTTTTGACAATTACATGCCTATACCGATATTGACGGAATTTGTCAAGAAAATCTATAGGGAGGGCACACGTCATTTTTTTTCGATATTCTTTCCAGTTGTAGTCACGAAATTTTGAGAAGTTATCGAATGGTGACAGAGAGACGGATGTGTGTGTTAGTCTGTAATGTTACGTCGGTTGCTCAAGCTGTGCTTTTCGCGCATTATGTTAGTGTATAATTTGTTAATAAATTTCGTGTGGAGAAAAAACGTATAATTCAGATGTCGATTTTCTCTGTCCTTTTACTTTGTGTCTACTTAAATGTTTCTGGCACCAGTTTATTTTGCCTTCTTTTTTGACATGCCTTGCGGGCGTAAACTGGCCTAAGTTGTAGCTCTAGCGGAGCACGAACAGCTAAAGTTATTAGAACCCAAGAATCGGATGCTCATGCTGAAGAAAGAAGAAAAGTCCAAGCTGAAATAAAGCTGCCCTTAGTTAACACACCCCCTCCCCTTACATGCCCTCACATTCGTTTGTTTTTCTGTTTTTAAATATGTTGGAAATTGATTCTCTTCAATAGTGAGGTTCGATGGTAGAGTGATATAGTGATGGCTTTCCGGTCATATTATGCCGACGCGGTGTTGTTTGGGATGAATCCTTCGCTACCAACAACTTCCTATATTCAATTCTGGCAAAGAAATTCTTATTCCACGCGTACGAAGTCGCGGGTATCAGCTAGTGCTTTATAAAGCCGATTACCTATTCCAGCCGTTTGTTCTCCACTCAGAATTACTATTAAACATATCCTAGGTACTGGGATTAGCGTCGCCGTCTACAGATTTGAAATCCGAGCATCTCTTGTAAGTTTCCTATCGCGATCTGGTGTTGCAGTAAGGCAAGGCCACACACTTTCTCAAGTTGCCGTTTGGAAGCCCGATAAACTTTTATACAGTTGATACACCGGAAATGCCTCCGTCCTTTCAGATTTCAGTTTGTTGATCCAGTAAGCGGAATCCAGTTGTATTCGTCGACGGGTGCGGTTTATTTGCATGTATACCTCTTGTTATTCTGTTCTTTCTCTGTCTTCTGCAATTTCTCCTATATTTTGATATGGTTCCCAGATATTTAAAAATATTCAATTTCACTTCTTTTCAGATGTCTCTGATTAATTGCTGTTAAATTTCCCACTATCTGAAATAAATTTTGTTTTACATGTGTTATACGTTATTGACTGTCTCTGAATTATTATACACCTTTTGATGTAAACGAGAACTAGTGACAAGATGTAATAAGTGCAATATCACACAAGTGAACCGTGAAATTAGGAGTCTAATCATCATTAATCTTGATAACTCATCCGTGTTTATTTATTTCGCTCTGAAGTTACGCTCCTTCCCATCTCGTTACTCTTGTTAGGGCTGGATCTGCGTTGGAATTACTTGTCAGAAGTTTATGAAAGCGGCAGAGACAGAGTTGCTGAATGAATCTCCGGCTGCTTACAACCGTGAACTTTGTACTGCAAAGTGAGGAACGACGTTTTCGAGTGCGACAGAGATACATATTAATGGGAATTCTGTTCCTAATCGTGCCTCTTCTGAAGTACTCTAAATGAGCAAAAGTTTGTCAGACCTCTTCCGTCACAGCGACTTTAAGTCGTTGCAGACGTCTACATGTAACGCTTCTTTCCTGACCATGACAAATTATTAGCGATGCCTAAGTTATCAATAAATTTCATCTATCATTTAAACAATTTTCTTATTTTACAGTACGTCCGAAGTGGAGAGCTATTTTTTAAGCCGAAAAATTGTTTCTCTGAGCTGGGTGGATTGGAGGCTCTACACACTATCTTGCTCTTAGTCACTGCGGCCCTCGTTCACATCCCCACCCGGACATCGTAATTTGAAAATGCGGCCTGTCATGTTAAAAAGGACCATTAACAACTGCAAATTATTGACTCTGACCCTGACTCTAACTGATCTTAAAATGATCTTCGTAACTCTCTCATACCTAATCCGCCTAGAACTGAAACTGTCTTGACGCCGTGGCTGAACCCGAATGATAGTGAATTCCGTTTGTTGTATATTGAGACTGATTCGCATCGCTAGTGGTGAGCACAGGAGGGCACAGTTAATTGAAAAGTTAACTTCGTTAATTGTTAATCTACTATTTTAAAAGTTAACTTCGATAATCGTTAAAGCGTTACATTTTTGCAAATTTAACGCAAGTTAAAGTTAACCATTAAAAGTTAACCATCCAAGAATGAAACTGATGTTTATGTATTGCAGTAGGTATTACTGCAAGCAATACCAAGGTGGTATGTACCAAATGTCTTTCTGAAAGTTGAGTTTATACTGGGTTTCAACTTTTCCACCAACTTCTCAAACGTATCGGATTCTTCAACATGTAGCGGAATCATGTTGGCAACGAAAGGTTCTGCAATACATCGGTCCACATCAGCCTGGAATACGATAGGTCCGGTAGCTAGGATGCCAAATTTTTTATTGACGTCAACTTTTATTAGCAGATGGTGATAAAACTAAATCAATTCTACTGCTATCTACATCAGAAGAAGCCACAGCGCTTGAAGAACGCGATGAATTATTTTTCTTTTTTACTACGAGTTGGTTTTGCTTTTACTTTTTCGTCAAACTGTTCATAATTGGATCTATGCATCCTCTTCATATGTTGTTCAAGATTATTAAGGGTAGACACGTGAGATTTGATTGTAGAAATTTTAAGCAAACACAGTTTAAACTCATAAATCAACTGTTGTCCCAGTCTTGATTTAAGTGCAACATAATCGCATAAATGTGGCCAAGGATTTTTAATATTCTGGTTGCTATTGTTGGTATTGCTGCTTTCACTAACGGATTGAAGAGCTTCTGTTTTCATGACCTAATCATGTAACAAATGTCATATTAACTTATTTCACTAAACCAATACCAACTGAAAAGTGAAATTTTCCTGGCAGTAAAAAAGATAGATTACAAAAACATCAAAATCAATCGCCGATTGAATTAGAAACGACTAGTGAGTGCCGGTTTGAAGACGTAAAATAGAAACGCTCCAAAACTCTAGCTTTCCTGTTCACACCCACGACATTCCCATTATAACAATTGAATACGCATCAATCTGGCACTTTCTATTACCTATTTTATTCGTTCGCCATCCGCTTCGTCCAGGGTGGCATGGCGCGCAATTCAAACAAACCAAACGACGTCAACTACCGATTTAACGGACTAAAGTAAACGGTAGTTCAATTTAACGGAAGTTAAGAAGACCGTTAACAACTTTTTAGGTTAACTTGAAAGTCAAATTTTCGCAATTTTGTTAACTTCGTTAATTAATGATTAACGATTTTCTGCCTAGCTGTGGTGGCTTATATGCTTTCTGCCCTCAATTTTAATACACTTCAGCAAAAAAAAAAAAAACTTAAAGTGTAATCATTCCACAATCTGATATAATCTTCGAACCCTAATACATGCGTCTGACCATCTCGTCTCTGACAGGTCTAGTAAACATACACACAGACTTTGAATAGCTACTTAAATGTCAAAACATTGCCTGAAAGAATTACTGGAGAACTTGCGAGGTATGACCAAATTAAACTGTCGTCTCTAATACAAGCTTCAGGTACAACATGAAATTGTCTAGTCGCATCTCATTAAAAAAAAGAAACAGAATATTAAATATAGGGTGACACTAAGCAATCTCAAATTATCTCTACAACAATTACAATTTTAGAGCCATTGATAAAAATTCTCATCTACACAGATTTCCATGTCAGAGTGTTTCAGGCGCAATTAAGCGAATCAATGTATCAGATTGATTGTAAATTTAAAAGTTGCCGTTGCTGATGTCTTGAAGACTGCATATCTAATAACGTACTTTCACAGCCACCACATCTTCAAAAAACCGTATCACTGAGTGGAAATATAAGTTCGGTGCACGATTACCTTTCACCACATCACTTTGATCCTGGCACACTGAATGCGTCGGACAAGGCAGGTCACTCCCATCGTTTCCTAGACGTAGCCAACGCTATATGTCCCCCCGTAAGCAATGCCTACCAGTACTTTTACAACTCGCAGACAGTCAGAAGTGTATGCACAGTGTACCCACAACTTGACCCTTCACGCTCCCGCAGCCAAGACGCGACTTCACCACCCCGGCCAGAACGTCCTTCCTGTTGTCAAGAAATCGCTTTCCGACTTCGGTTCCGGGACACGTCCCATCCTGATCGATTGTCTGAAACGAGAAACGTATCTTATAGTCTAAATGTAGTTTGTATCTCCACCTTCTAGGTACTTTTACCGCTCGGTTCAGTTCCTTCAATGCTTTCTCGAATTGCCAAAACTTGGATGTTTCGCCCTACACACACACACACACACACACACACACACACACACACACACACACACACACACACACACACACACAGTGTCCTTAACTTCTTAAATTATCTCCAAGCACGTACGCACTTTCTACAGTGGCCTCAGAAAAACCGCCGGCCCGCTTTTTCCTCCTGCCGTGAAGGCTTTTAGCGCGGACTCGAACCATCAATGGCACGTCCTTCTATTGTCCGGGGTCCGGCCAACTCACTTCCACCGACCTGCTGTCCAAATTATTTACCGTAAGCTTTGCTTCAATACGCAAATATGAGCCGAGAATACTTTTCACATTCCTCGCAGATCCAAACAATACCGAATCAAACATCCCTTTTATTCTGTTACTAACAGAGTTCCCGGCGTTGCCCGGTTTAGTTGGCGTTGTTTTACCGATACGCTGTATTTTATTCACGCAATGAGAAACATGTACCAAGTTTCATACAATTCGCGCCATCAATGTCCGGAATTAAAGATACACCCGTACACTACTTTCATTCGTCGGAACAGATTCATACTTACGAAGCTTCATTGATTTCGTACCGGCCCTTTCCGGTACTAAATTAAACGTTTATTTAGCAGCACAGTTCTAAGAATGGGGTGGTTTGGATGCTTTGATACGGAATGTCATTTTTTATTTTAGTCCAGGTTATGTTTCAACCTAATTACATTTGCTAATGTGCTGCTCGAAAATCGAAACATTACGCACATTATTACATACCACATAAATAAAAACGTATCTGGAATGTGTCTGTTTATTCCGGCATCACTCAGAAAATAAATATTTTGAACGGATTTTCAGAATTTGAAAGTTTGGTTTCAAGATTAAAATTTTTTGTATGTCTTCAACCGTTACGACACATTTACTTTACGAATAATGAAGCATTATCTGAAAACTGCTGAATCGATTTTATTCAAGTTTTCGTAGTATCAAACATTGAATGTATCTCATTGTGCTGACTCATCTGCCGCTGGAGCTAAAAAATTTCTCATTATGCTACTTCATCTGGCACTGCAGCTCAAAATTAAAATATATTCCATACCTGCATAGTTGAATATCAATAAATAAGCAAAATATGAAAAAATAAATTCTTTACTTTCGATTTATTTCAGGAAGTTACAAACTGTAGCGCCATGTTATTATAGAAACTGCATTACTGAACAACGCAATAAATAATAAAATGAAGAAAAGCTTTTTGTTGTCTTAAACTGTTTTCATTTGAATACTAAAGGCTTAATACAACGTTCTATTTGTATTAAAAGCCATCAGCCTACGCATTAATAATTATGAACAGAATGACTCTACTTTTAGTTCCAAACGCCAGATATTTTGTCTGACATTCAATATCTCGGGATTATAAAATAGATTATAATACGATTGAAAGCTAGATTGTGTCAGAAACTCATGTGTGTATTCCATAATGTAATACGAAAACGTTCAGTTTTCCTAAACGGTATACGATAGCCAGAGACTGTAATTGTACTAACAGAGATTGGGATCAAAGAAAATCTCTGTTTTTATTTTCGTTATTAATTTATCGCATTCAATACGGCCATCAATGGCGTTTAAAAACTGAACATCCCGAATTAAAGGAAAGAATATTTCATGTTTTTTAGTGTGGAATAAGCAAAAATAGTTATTATTGTAAATTGCTTTTATTGCGTCTATTAAAGGCTATGGTCAGCGACATCGTAGTTGTGTCTTTCATGCGGAGTATGCAACATCTAGTGGTTCAAACTTTGGTATTTGTCATCATAAGTTCAGAATTTCATTTAAATATCCAGAATTATGTAATGTTGAAATATAAGACATACCAAACAACTGAATTGAGATTCTAAGCTTTAAAACGGTGAGAATCCCATCGAAATCTGCTCAGTAGTTTCTAAGTTTTAAATTTATCCGGTTTCGTTTTAGAGATATATAGAAGAAGAAAGAAGAAGAAGATTCAAGAAATTAATGAATCAACATTTTGCTCCTTATACACCACAAATAATTGACTGAAATCAATTTGTGACTACGATAAATGTTGAATGGTAAAATTGTGTGAAGTTAGATTTCTTGCTAAGATGAAAATTTTACATACCAATTAGACTATCATAACTTTCCCCACTTTTTGGCATGAAACAAGAAAACTTACTAGTATCCTCTGTAGGCCTACTGTACTTGAATAGTTTTACCAGTTACATCTATTATAAAACATTTTTCCTTTCGTTGCAGTTTTTAAAGACAACTATCAAAGTTTGAGTTTGTTTCTAGTCTGAGCATCAATGAATTCAGGCACTATTTTTTATTTATGTCTTTACGCTTCGTCGACGTTGAGATCATTAGAGGCGGGATGGAACTAAGGACAAGGAATTCGGCCATGGCCTTTTGAAGGAAGCTTTCCGGCATTCGCCTGGAGTGATTTGGGGTAACCATGGAAAACCCAAATCTGGATGCCCGGGCGGGTATTCGAACCGGCGTCCTCCCGAATGCGAGGCCAGTGCTTTAACCGCTCACCCACCACGCTTGGTTCATGTTCTGTTACCAAATGAATACAATTGCCCAGCAATTGATCAGTGTTGCTAAATATCTTAATAGTGAAATGGTGACAGCCTTCTCTGAAAAGGCTGTGAAACTTCATACTTTTAACACGTATATGTAACTTTAAAGCTATGCATTTACACAGTATTACCTCAGAAAGATTCAACTGGTAATAATGAGGTATAAAAGTATGAGAAATAACTTTTATCATCTAAAGAAGAGTTCATATTGAAAGTCGGTGATAGTAAATTTTGTGATGGTTAAAGTTCCGTTCGAAAGAATTCAGGTTCTCATTTTTTATAAACCTGGGTTTCGAAAAAAGTATTCTGGAGGATTCATTTTAGACTGTTTCTTAAAAAATCCCCCGGTCAGTTCTTTCCATTTCGAAAACTGTATTTCCTGGAACATTCGAAATCTATTCTCCTGCTGCCTCTCGCATTTGTGTAAATTGGGAATCTAAAAAGAAACTGTAGGCAGTGTTGAGCTGCTCCGTCCCACGCTGCGCGTTTATTTTGACATTGAGGGGCGCGTGGAATTCTTCCGAGAAGCGAGCGTCTGCGTGGGCTCCGCACCTTGGTGCGCGGGCGTGGCTCTTTTGACAGAGTGACACGCACACAGTGTATACAGACTACGCCTCTCACAGCTCATCAGCGCTGGCAGCTCACTTTCCTCGCTTGATGCTCTTTAGAGCCGTCTGTAAGTGGGGCTGTATAGCTTACATTTTGATACGTATCACGCCCCCAGTTTCTTAAAATGTTAACGAGAACATTGGCTTTCTAAACTATAATGAACTCGGTAGTGATTACGCAATTTTTTCATAAATAATACACTTGCCAGTATTTAATTATTTACTGGAATCTTCTCTGGCGAAATCTGATAGAGACACTAAACAATCTCTAGATATCGCTCCGATCTTTAACAGATAAAATTCATACAATCTTCTAAAAATGGGTGCAACAGGATGATTTTTACATTTCCTGAAAAGTTGGAAACTCTGCCAGATGAAAAAAATTTCCTCAATCGTTACGAGTTACGAGGGGGTACCAAAAATCACGGAATTATTTTTTTTAAAGCCATACAGTTTCAACATTAAAACAGTTACACAGCAGTTTCACTGAGTAAAAAACAAAATTTCACAGCTGTTCACTTAAACTTGCCATCATCAAAAACGAAACAATAACAAAACAGTGTTAACTGATTAACAGAACAAGCCAGGTCGACAACACAGGCGGCACTGAACTGACAATGAGTTACGCTTTAAACGCCTTGCCGCAGAAACGTGTATTACATAAGGTCCGCCCACGGCAATGCTATTCCGGTTATTTCTGGATACCCTCTCGTATATCGTCTAAAAAATTACTTCAATGTTTATTCCACAGACTGTAATGTCTTGGTTTAAGCCTTTAGTTTGCATCGGAGAACACTTAAAAAGTTACTTTCTCTACCCAGACATTAGATACATGATCCGCAAGTTGTAGGACTTAAACTGGTTTGCTTGCATTAAAATATTTGGATGTTTTAAGATCCAAAAATATTGAGTAATATGGTAATTCTTTTCTTGTTTATTATTCCTAATTAAAATTTTCAAATTGTATTCAGAAGCTCTTTCAACAATTTTTTTTTTTTTCAGGAAAAGAAGATTAGTACATTCGGCTTTGCAGTCATTTTCAATGTGGTTAAAACAACATGAAACATTCCTCAATCATATCACTGTTCATAATAGTGAGGACAAAACAAGAAGCACATTACACTCAACTAAAACCATCGTTGCCATAACCCGGACTTGAACCCTCGCGCTTGTCGTTATGCTGCTGAGTGCGAATGTTATCAGCTTTTCCACCAATAAACCTATCAGACATAGGTTGTTGGATTATGCTTAGCTCACACAAATTATTCATGACGGCTGCATACCACCTCAATAAATAATCCCTTCAAATGATCGACAATTTTTTTAAAAAAAAAAAATCTTTTCAGTGCATGTTAATGGCACTATTGTAATCGCCTCGCCTTTACGGTAATGGGTGAGAAGCCTTCTAGTTATTAACTTTGCAAATATAATGTCGTTTTAGTTAGCTGCTGACAATCGCTCTATCTTTCCAGTTCGGACAGCAGGCGTTAAATTCTTCGAACCGATGGTTCGAACTGTGTGAAGAGATCTGATAACTCACCGTTAGAAGCACCCCAAACATCGCAACTCTTACTATCGATTAGCGAGGGAACCGTTTCACGGTTTTCTTTCGTTTAATGAAATTATATCTTCTTGCCCTGAAACTCTTGATATAGTGACAATTATTCTGACATTGTTATTTTATATTAAAATTTCAAACTCAATATTCCACACTTCTGAGCAATTCTCCTAGGATGTTGTGGCATTCTCCGACGCGAAGGAAAATCTTCCCGGACTGATGAGCTTAAAAAAAAAGTGTTATTTTGTGCTGAAAGTCTTCCCTCCCTTTGCCTGCAGCACTAACGATAGGGTACTTGACACTAAAAACGAAACTATGAAAGTTTAATTGAAAATGTTACAGTAAGTCACGTCTAAGCATGCCCGTTTTGCTGTTAAGCGTCAGTCGACAATCTGTGCGCCGTATATTTAACGTTCTAAGTCAATTCATTACTAAGGTCTCATTAGTGATCCATAAAACAAATAATATTTGTAATGGAAGTTGGATTTACCAAAGCAAAAATCTATTTGCCCGAAATTGATGTGTTGATGTGCTGATGCTTGGAAATTTTTTCGCATAAAACAGTTTATTTTTTTTATTCTTTTTTTACCAGAATTTCAGAACATATACGTACTCAGAAACTGAAAGTGTAGTTTTGTAGTCGAAAATGACACATCTAAGCACGCCTGTTTTCCTGTTAAGCGTCTGTCGACAATTTGTGCGTGATATAATTAACGTTATAAATCAGTCTATTACTTAGTTCTGGTTAGCAATCCATAAAACAAATAACATTAAGAATGGAAGTTGGATTTACCAAAGCAAATAACTCTGTTCGCTCAAAATTGAAGTGATGATGCTTGGAAAGGTTTTCGTATAAAACTGTATTTTTTTGCACACCAGAATTCCGGAACGAATACGTTCTCAGAAACCGAAAGTGTAGTTTGTACTTAAAAGTGCACATATTGTCATATAATTAGGAAACCTTATACACAGACGGAAAAAAAAATCCCAACACCAAGAAAAAATTATTGTAGAGTAATGAAATTTGGACAATGCATTTGTCAAGTTAACATGTTTAATTGATTAAATTTTCAAGATCACAGGTTAATTTAAGCTCAAGAAAATGCATTTCAAATGTGAAATACTGTTAAATTAATAGCCGGTGTAACCTCCAGAATTTTGAATGCAAGCCTGCAAACGTGAATGCATTGTGTCATACAGGTTTCGAATGTCACTTTGTGGTATGGAGTTCCATGCTTGTTGTACTTGTGCTGTCAATACTGGGACGGTCAGTGCTGGCTGTGGATGATGCTGGAGTTGTCGTCCAATGATATCCCATACGTGTTCAATTGGAGACAGATCTGGTGATCTCGCAGGCCAAGGTAACATGTCGACACTCTGTAGAGCACGTTGCGAGACAACAGCGGTATGAGGGCGAGCGTTATCCTGTTGAAAAACTCCCCCTTGAATGCTGTTCATGAATGGCAGCACTACAGGTTGAATTACCAGACTGACGTACAAATTTGCAGTCAGTGTGTTTGGTATAACCACAAGAGTGCTCCTGCTGTCATAGGAAATTGCTCCCCAGACCATGACTCCAGGTGTAGGTCCAGTGTGTCTAGGCCGCAGACAGTTTGGTTGCAGGCGTTCCCCTGGCCTCCTTCTGACCAACACTCGGCCATCACTGGCACCAAGGCAGAACCTGCTTTCATCAGAAAACACAACAGATCTCCACTCCGTCCTCCAATGAGCTCTGGCTTGACACCACTGGAGTCGCAAACGGCGATGGCTTGTAGTCAGTGGAATGCACGCTACAGGGCTGGAGTCATGGTCTGGGGAGCAATTTCCTATGACAGCAGGAGCACTCTTGTGGTTATACCAAACACACTGACTGCAAATTTGTACGTCAGTCTGGTAATTCAACCTGTAGTGCTGCCATTCATGAACAGCATTCAAGGGGGAGTTTTTCAACAGGATAACGCTCGCCCTCATACCGCTGTTGTCTCGCAACGTGCTCTACAGAGTGTCGACATGTTACCTTGGCCTGCGAGATCACCAGATCTGTCTCCAATTGAACACGTATGGGATATCATTGGACGACAACTCCAGCATCATCCACAGCCAGCACTGACCGTCCCAGTATTGACAGCACAAGTACAACAAGCATGGAACTCCATACCACAAAGTGACATTCGAAACCTGTATGACACAATGCATTCACGTTTGCAGGCTTGCATTCAAAATTCTGGAGGTTACACCGGCTATTAATTTAACAGTATTTCACATTTGAAATGCATTTTCTTGAGCTTAAATTAACCTGTGATCTTGAAAATTTAATCAATTAAACATGTTAACTTGACAAATGCATTGTCCAAATTTCATTACTCTACAATAATTTTTTCTTGGTGTTGGGATTTTTTTTTCCGTCTGTGTAGAAGAATGAAGTCCATCTCGCCGTTGTATTTGAATGTTTGGCTTTAGAGGATTGATTCAGAAACCTATATTACCAAGAAATTATTGATATTATGAGCTAAATATTGTTTTATAGAACCAATATCAGCAGAGGCAGTAGTTAAATTGAAAATATTATTTAATTGCTGTGCACATAAGTAGACAATGAACTAGCAGCAAACCATCGTCGGGACAATATACTATAGCTGTGGACAGAGTAATTGGCGGGTCAGTGTGAACGCGCTGTTGCCGTACTTGGGGACAAACTCGCGATGCGCTCTCTTTCTATCACCTGAAAATTGCAACGCTGTGCGGCATGTGTTGCCTAGTCCAAGCGTCAACAGCTCTCTAACCACCCCCAAACCTTCCACCTCCCTTTCACTAAAAATGTGTTAACCTGAGAATCGGAATTAGAAAGTGTCAGTGTCAGTGTGAGTGTGAACTTGCTCGAGAGAGGATATTTTGATTTTTAGCGATTTACGATTTTTACGTGCGATTTAAATAATTCCTTTTGGTTATTTATTAATTGTAGTAATTTAGTGTAATAATTTTACCGAACAAAAAGTGCAGTAACTTATAATTAGGGAAATTTAGCAAGAGAATCTTGCTACTAAAAATGGATACTTGGGAAGAGACTTATTCTCCTATTCCAGGTGTTTCCGAACTAACGACTCCCAACAAGACGCAAGTCATCGACAGCAGAACCACCGCTGCTGAAGCAGACAACACAGTAAATCTATCATTCACAATGTTTATAAATATTTCAAATTTCTTGTGGACAATGATCGAGAAATTTTGTCTTCTACATGTACGCTAGTAGGAAAAGACTTGAAAGATATGGACGTACTTGATATTGACGAAATAAAAAACTGCAGTGATTTGTTACCGCAAAAAACAACCATATTGCGAAAAAAATTAGGGAATGGACAGGCTATTTGCGCTGCAGCTTGTGGTTGTCGGTTTGAGAACTGTCCAGCGCGTGTGTCGTGAGGGAAAATAACCTACGTTTGTTTCTCGAAAGAAAAATATGAAACAATACAGCACTCTAACAAAGCTTAGCGACTTTGACAGTCCTTTGTCAGGAGGACAGTACACGAATTTTACGATAGTGATGAGTGGTAATATATAAACAGATAATTTTGTCGTTAATTAAGCAAGTTTTTCAGTGCAGAGGATGACAAAATAAAATTTTGATTTTAGTTATAAATATACAAACTGAAAATAAAATGTAACACGTGGACTTTTAGCCACAAATAAAAGAAGAGTATTTCCATAAGTTTCCTTAGTCCGTCGAGAATTTTATTTTTCTGCGCAGATAATAGAATAATAAATAACAGGTCTTTTGAAACCTCCATTATATTAAACGCATCTGCAATGCATAACTTTCTTAACGAAATGACATGCATCAATATTTTATGACAGAATAGTAATCATAAATTACTTAAAACACGTTACAAACCATTACTACAAGTAAAGAGGTGAATACAACTGTTACGCGCACGGCTTGGCAACGGCGCATTTGACGCCACCCGCCAATTAATCTGGCCAGAGCTATAGTATGGGATGATATATTAATTGTGACGGTAAAGTATACTTAAACCTATCAAAATGTAACTTTGTATTAGCCATAATGAGTAATAAATAAATCACGGACATTGTTGATGATGAACAGCGCACTCTTGACAGTAGCGATAATTACGAACATATTTGCTAGATGAGTTATGTCTCGTACTTGTACTCAATTATTGTATATCATGAATCAGATGATGTCTGACTAATTTTAACCAATTACAAATACTTTGAGAACACCCAGGCTTATTGAAAGATTCAGGCAACATGCCTATAAATTCTACGTTGCAGCACATCACTCTGACAATCCAGTGGTCAGTTGTCTCGGCGAATATGGAACTGCCGCTGACAAACATAGTAGGCCACTGGTGCTGACGGAGCTCTAAGGAACAACTAATAATACACCATCAAGACGACCAACCAGAAGTGAAGAGAAGACCATTCAAGAGAAGACAGAGGGAGGAAATGTCTCAGGACAACAACCCCCAACCGACCAGCTTTAAGGCAGAGACTGGTGTGAATTGATTGGTTGTAATGAGAATGCGGAACTCTACCACCGCGAATACTACGGGAGTCGTCGGAACCTCGTCACCTTTACCTTAAGTCCTTTGAGTTCGTGCGAGCACAAGGTACTCGACTTCGAAAGTGACACTTTCTAGCATATTTTCCTTGTTTGAACGTAAACAAATAATTTATTTGGTGTTTTAATAGATTAATTTACACACCACTTGTAAATAGGTGAATTCATTTTTTAAACAAAATAAGCAAAGCGCCGCTTTGCTTCAAACGGCGCGAACGTGACATTACAAGAGATAAAATGACAGCTGCGAGCATTTGGAGCCAATTCTCAAATCGGCATATAAAAATACAAAATTTTCCATTTTTCCGTTTGTTTTTTCAAGAAATATTCTTTTTTTTGTTATAGTAGACGCACAACTACAATACGGACTACTTTCCCAAAATTAATCAAGTACTCCATTCTATGTGAACGAAGTATTTCACGGTGCGTCGCTGACGTCTAATTTTCTTCCCTCCACACAGCTACGTCATGGAGGGAGGAGCGCGATGCTACATAGCCGCGTCGATGCCCGAGAACGGCGTTACAGTTCTGGCAGATGCAGCTTGCGTGTAGGATCTGAAGATAACGACAGAGAACTACGGCAGGTTGTCTTACCGCCATATAATCCGCAAACGTTACTACTACCTTTTCCACATCTGACATACAGTCATCAGCATAATATTCCAAGATACAGAAGTACGCTGTCGCCCATCGTCTTCACTCCGCAATAATTACTCGTCAAGTATCGATATTGAATGAAATTCCAAGTTGCCTAAATTAAACACTTTGTTAAGTTACAGCGTTTAAACTTTGCCCAACATTAATTAACTTTGAGAGTTTAGGAAATAATTCTTAATTGTCCGGACTAATTTCTTAATTAATATCAGATCATGTCGAGAGGGAAAGTTACATTGAAGATTGGTATCGTCTTGAAAATCAATTTCAAATTAAACATTTGTTTACACTGTATCTATTAAACGAAACATGTTTATTCCTGTTCCAGAAAAACTCAGAAACTACTGAGCAGATTTCGATGGGAATTTCACCGTTTTAAAGCTTAGATTCAGAATTGAATTGTTTGGTATGCCCTATGCTTCAACGCTACATAACGATGGAGCAGTAAGTAAAAATCCGAACGTATAGCGTGAAACACCAAAGACGAAATACCTACTAGATGTTGATACGTCATACGTCGTAAAAAAAGGTTAAACAAAGCAAGCTGTGTGCAACAGACATGTGTAAATTAGCAGGAAAACGTTTACTACGCCAACAAGTAAGGCTTGCAAAACAACGAGTAAAAGAATGTTCGTCCTGAACTTTAATTAACAGTGCTGGAAAATTGTTCCACAACTGCAGAAAACATGGCTTATAACCAAATTAGTATTGCCGCCATATTACCGCATCTACCTGGCATCTTGCTTCCTTAAATTTCGGTTTTTCATTCATTAAACCCCATATATGGCCGTATTGAATGCATATAGAACACGAGGAAGCTACGTGAATTTTAAATATATATATATAAACCTCCCGAAAGCTTCTTTGCTTCTTGAAGGCCGTGCAACAACAATCTCTGAAGTTGTGAAGTGAAATTATATCAACTGTTGGTAATGTGTAAGGCATATATGAAGGGTTTTAAAATGAAATTCAACTGTTTAAAACCTTTAGTGCTGACACTAAAAACAGTTTAGGAAATAATTCTGAATCCTTTTTATTTAACTGAAGATTTTTTGGTAGTGGAGCATATCACGACGCATTCTGCATTACAAACTTGCCAGTTTCTCGTATAATATTGTATTTATTCAGTTCACAATTAATTATGTCATTCATTGATCCATTTCCGGTATTTTTATAATTTACACATTTGCTATACGAATGGCTGGGGTTATCTTGATGGAATTTGGTACACAAGTTTCTAATTATGTGACTAAAAATATTGTCGCAATAAATCAACCCCCGTCCATTTCCTTTGGACTACATGGGGGGTTGGTCATTCAAATGAATACTGCAAATAGAGTGATTGACAGAAAATTGAAATTTGTTACGAATATCAACATTTTTAACTAATAATCAGGCATAACTTGAGAACTGTTGAATCATTTTTGACGGCAAATTCACAGTAACAAACTTTATGTTCTAACTTAGTGAAAACTTGAGATCTGACTTAGAATCTGTCGTATGTTTTATGATGCTACGTGATCTGCCGCCGGAGCAGGAAATGGAAATGCGTATGTAATCTCAATTTTTTTTAACGTCTTGTTTCATTCATTTGTGTAAGATCACAATGTTTGTTCAATGCCTGCATGTAAATAGAATGACATCTTACGTTTCTCGTTCTAATTGTCTTCATCACTGAAGAAATGTTTGTTAGTAAAAAAATGAGGGTCAAAAATTGTAAGATCTTTTCTAATCTAAACCTAGGAATAACAACCAACAACCCCTTTTCTCAGGCCATTTGGGATACCTATCGAACTTTCTAAAAAGTTTTATTATTTTTCGGGAAGATCGGGGAGAATTCTACACACATGCTTCAAATTGTGCGGTTAAAATTGCTGTAGGAGCAAATTAACCTCAACCATACAGAGCAGCGCCGGGAAATTAGTTTCTGATAAAAAAATTGTAGTTTAAAAAACTAAAAACACGCTTTCGTAGTAATGTGAACTAAAAGGTTAAAAATAATCTTTAAATATAAAGATTTTGTTTAACAGTGATGGGACGTCCCACAATACAGGATAAATTAATTTTTTTGAATAAGCTTAAAGAATAAAGTCACTGATTACAAAATTAACTTTAATGTAAAAAAGGGGTGCTATATAAGTTGTCTTATATTTTTTGTCTTTCGCTGTTTGTAAAGGTATAGTCATTGTCAAAAGTTGTGTAGAGAGCACCCCACGCTTTTTACATTAAAGTTAATTTTGTAATCAGTGACTTTATTCTTTAAGCTTATTCAAAAAAATTAATTTATCCTGTATTGTGGGACGTCCCATCACTGTTAAACAAAATCTTTATATTTAAAGATTATTTTTAACCTTTTAGTTCACATTACTACGAAAGCGTGTTTTTAGTTTTTTAAACTACGATTTTATTTTTAACTTTTTAGTTCAGATAGTTTCAAAAGTATGTTTCCTACTGTTGGCTTTTCTTCGCCAATCTCTCTTTATCTTTGTGTTGTAGTTTCATTTTTAATTATTACTTCCACGAGTTAAATACAATTAAATGGCAGCTCAGCCAGAGGTCCAATAGCAGGGTAAATGTGGAAGACTACTCTTCTATAATAGTACGAAGTAATGTTTCGAATACTCACTATTCAACATCACGTTAAGTGACTGCAGACTGAGAAACCTTTCTGGATAGGAGACAGCGGAAAACGATCGTCGTCAGCAACCAAGGCTCGTAAATCACACCCGGGAAACTGGAGATGGTCAAAGTAACGAGAATAGCAGGACGTTGCTAAGAGACTGCTGTATTGTTAAAGGTTCTTAAAACGTGTGCAAATTTTTTCTGTTTTTACTGTCAAAGTAATGATAATATCAAGATATAGCTATGAAATTATTGTATTGTATTCAGTTATCAATACATCAGCAAAATTTCAAACAATTCGGACATCTGGAATTGGGTTAAAATTAAATTGCAAATTTCACGACATTCAACCATTTTTCTTTTGTTACTGTCAAAGTAATGAGAATAGCAGGATATAGCTATGAAATTCTTGTATTGTCACCGGTTCTTAATATGTGTGCCAAATTTCAACCAGCTCGGACATCTGGAAGTGGGTCAAAATGGAGTTGTAAAATTCCGTTACATTCATACATACATACATACATACATACAAGTCAAGCTAATATAAAGCGTGTAAAAATAATGTATAATTATTATTACCTATCTAATAATGTTTTCGTTTTTGTAATTAATTGTATTAATGTACAGAACTTTTTTATGAACTAGTATTCTAAAGATCAATAAAATTTCGAAGTTTGAAGAGAAACCAATGAATAAAACTTACTGCCTGTTCATTGTGTGCAACAGTTACTGAGATTTGCTTAAACGGAACATCTCGATTTTAACTAACAGAACTAAGATATCTCTGGTCGTCAAAATTCAAAACCATCTTTTAAATTTAATTTAATATGAATACGATGGATCGGAGGCTCCGGTGGCAATTTAACTACATACCTAATTTCCCCCTTTCTTGTACCCGTTTAATTTTGCCCGCTACGAAATGTAATTTTAAATGCTTTCAGCGTTTTTGGTAAATTATTTATCACTTCCTCAGTAATTTATTTAAATCCCTGATTGCATCACCTATGAAAGAAAATTTTCCCACACCCTTACGCCTGAAATGGACTTCCAGCTTGTGGTCATGGTCATCTTTTCCATAGACCACTCTTAATTATTCCACTAATATCCTCTCCACCAAATAGTCTCACTGAATACTATATCCTATATAACTTTATTTTTCTTAGACATGAATTCGGTTAATGTGGTCTTCTTTTTAGTGATCATAAATAGTTACATTTCTCGACATGTCGCGATGCAGTTAACGACAGCCAATCTTTGAATGTTCATTCCTACATACCATTTTATCTCAGAGAAACAGTTTAACATTATAATTGAAATCTCCTGCAAAGGAAAAAAGCTATTCCTTGATTTATTATTGTTTTATATACCACGTTCTTTCAGATCTACTTGTATATAGTGCCTGTTTATATCTACTCTTTAGAAACTGTCCTATCTATCTAGTCTCCTCAAAACAAATCCTTATTTCCCCAGAGGCGTATCAGCTTTGTGAAACTTTTAAAAGACTACACTGTCTTCTTTATATCTCATTCATCCTCTTTATATAATAATTACTAATATACCATCCTATAACAAGGTTACTGTTATAAAAAAACTACGTTTCATATTCATATGGAAGCTGTAGTTGTTATTCACTTTACCCTTGCAAACATTTTATTTCATTAGTGCGCTGCTAAAACGAAAGTACTGCAGTATTTTTTAGCCAGATTTTAACGTCCCTAGACTATAAAACCAGCCATGTACCTTACGCAGCACTTCTTCTGTAGCATGCTGCTGCGACGTTGTTTTATTCCAACACATAAACGTTTTATACCTCTTAGTTTAGTGTCCAACTTCGATAATATCGAACTGCACGAACACATAGCAAAGAAGTAACAAATGGATAGCATCAGCAACTGAATTTATTTTTCCTTTTCTGGTCAAAACTTCCGTCGCTCTGAATAGTTCACCAGTGTTCCGAAACAAAGGTTGGGATTTTAGTTGTACGGTAAAGCAGAACTAGAAAGATTTATTTTTATGCATATTATACAACTCTTCCACATTTACACTATTATGTATTTAAGGTCAATCTCCATAAAAAATGTGTGTGCCGTATTGATACCTGAGTTACTAAGGAGGGACTTGGTAACTAAATCATTACAACAAGGTGCACAATATAACTCAGTCGTGTTGCCATGTATGGATGGGTAAGGGTAAGTTGATATGAATGATGCTAATATTGACGGGTGATTTTTCTTCGGCAGTGGCTTAACATTTTGTCGAACTCGAACTGCTGAATCTGGTGGGTAAGTGGTAATGCTTAGCATTTGCCTTCGGGAGGGCATGGCTTCGAATTTCCGTCCGGCCATCCAAATTTCGGTTTCCCAGGCTAATGACGGAGTGGTTCCTTCAAAGTCTGTGGTCGAATTCCTTCTAACTGAAGGTTCAGCTGCCCAAGAGGAAGAAAGTCAGTGTTGCCACCTTCGAGTGATATAAGTTATCTTCTAATGTGTGTTGTAGCATCAGTTTTGTGAAGATATTGATTTTCACCTGAACATTTAAGCTAAACTATCTAAAAATCAAGTTCAGGATGGCCATCGGTACGGTTTCCGAAGTATTTTAATTTACTGTTATTTTTATCCTTTTGTAAAAGAGAAATGTTGAAGCCAGACGGAAAGTTGATTTAATATAAACGGGAATATTAAAACCATAATTTCTACAACAGCCTTACATGGCTGCGTTAATGATTCTGAGGAAAAAGTCGAATGAGAATGGTTCAGTTAGGTAGACTTGAAAATACAGCATGACAAGTAGTTGCTAATTTAATTGATTAACAAGCAAGAACTATCCAAAAGATCACACTGTAAGTCCAGTTAAAACCTCTTTAAAGTCGTTTTAACCTCGGAGTAGTCACGGTGTTCTAAAGCCAAAAAAATTGAAAGAACTTGGAGAGATGACCAATAATCAATAACAGTTAATTGGAGTTATTAGTATTCAGATAAGCTGCAATATGTCGCCGTGATGGGCTTCTGAGTTCGTTTGCCACGGTGCCGCGGTGTCGCGGTCCTCGTGCGATCGCCAGCTGATATGGTTGGTCCATCATATTTGGATCCTGTGTTGGAAACACCGCTTGCTTGTTATTGCAATTTGCTATTATCGAAATCCTTGTTAGCAAAGCATTACGAGCGTGGTGGATGAGAGGTAATGTTCTGGCCTCGCATTCGGAAGGACGTGGGTTCGAATCCCCAACCGACCATCTAAATTTCGGCTGTACATGGTTTTCCCAAATCACTCCAGGTGAGTGCCAGGATTGTTCCACCGGCGAATTCCTTCCCGTTCTTTGCCCCCAGTCCTTCACCGCCTCTAAAGACGTTCAGTTAAAAATCGCAGAACCATTAAAGTAATTTAACACCCATGATACTGTAATAGATACTTGGCAATCTGAATTTAATTACGATTAATAAAATTTATATGATGTGTGAGTGGAGACTTTCCCGGCGTGTCGATGCAAAAAAATCTTCTCGGGTGTCCAGCCGGATGGTGGTGTAAAAACACGATGTTTCGACAGCTGACCCTGCTGTCTTCATCAGGTATCAACAGCATCTCGGACCGCCAGCACATCCACGCGGGAAGGAGCCAGTGGTGGCCGCAGCGGGCCGCGTATAAAGCCCACGCTCTCGACCAACCAGAGCGAGCGGGGCTTCCAGCTGAAGGTATAAAGGAGGTTCGATGAGCGGCCATGCCAGTCGAGGCAGATACAGTCAGCTGAGAACAACTACAAGATACCTGATGAAGACAGCAGAGTCAGTTGTCGAAACGTCGTGTTTTTACACCATCATCCGGCTGGACAGCCGAGAAGATTTTGTTGAATAAAATTTATATTTTGTAATTACTGCTTTTGTTTATAACTTAACCGCTCAGTTTACTCAGACTGTTACGTCATCGTGGTTTACACATGTGATAGGATTAACTGGTTTGAGCCCCGGTGGTGGAAGAAATTTTCATCATTCTTCAGTTGGGCAACAGCATAGCAGAGGCAGTGGTGCACTATTCGCAATCATTACATTACGCACCAAAGCCGTCGGCTAAGTTCTGGAACTCTCCGCACTGCGAGTAGAGAGAGAGCATACGAAACTGTTGACAATGATCCACTCGTTTGATGGTGACGTTAAAACTTTGTGGCCCCATTAATGTTTTTAAGAACAATAGGCATGCATTGGCTGGCTTCGGGTTTCTCCTCCTAGCTTCTTCCATCTTCATAAACAAAACGCAAACAACACAATTAACTATAGTCATCTATACAAATAGAACACATACTTAAAAACATGGAGGAAATGAATTAGCAACCATACTTCCTCGTCTGTCTTTGTTTTTCGTTTTCCTTGTAGCTTTAGGCCTCGTTTACCATCAAGGTCATTAGATGTGGGAAAAGATCCAGGACAAGGAATTTGGCTATGACCTTTTGAAGGAACCATATAAAACTTCTGATTTCGGGAAAATACGGAAAACTGAAATCTGGGTGGTCGGAGCGGAATTCAAACTAGCGGCTTCCTGAGCTTACAGCCCGAAAGTTACCCTTCACCCATCGGGTCTCGGTCATTACTGTCCTTATACCAAGTTTCGATCCTGCCTTGAGGTAGAATATCAAACTTAATATTACATTAATACTTGGCTGTGTTATAATGACGTGGGTTGATGCTCGGTTCGGCCATATCGACTTTTTTTCCCCGGTTTCGCGAAATTACTCCAAGCGAATGTTGACTGGTTCCCTCATCTGCCACGTCAGGATGTTTCCCTGTTGCTTGTTCACGATCCTCTACCGACTCTGATGACTTCGATGTCGAGGACCAGCCAAGAGGTCACCACAAGGAAATATAATGGTTATAATATAGGTAGCCTTGGTTTATCATATGTACCACGGTGCTGAATTTAGTAATTACTGTCAAACCATTGAATGATGTTTTGCAATAAGCCATTGACATTAGGGATGCTGAAATATTGCAGTCGCATATTTATTCAGCTTGAGTAGCCTGTTTTTAATGTGATAGATAATAAAACTGGTCGTATACCCGGCTTATGCCTGAAATATACATATAGATTTAATAATGCGATATTATAGGAATCTCAGTCACGTGACGATACTAGCTTCACGCAGTTACTAGACACTAGTCTCACGCGGTTATTAGGCATTAACTTCACGCAGGTAGTAGATAGAAGGTGGAGTTAAACTGATGATACCTTTTTTTTTAAATGAAGCGGATAAGACTTAGGATTATATCCGATATGGAAACTTTCCATTTTAATGGGCGTTGAAATAACAAATGGTGTATTAATTTAATTAGAAGTAAACGGGAATTGTTAGAGTTGAAGATACAGTACCAACTTATGTAGCTTCAGCGCCTTTCGTTGGCTTACCAGACGTTACGATTAGCAACTTCAGATGAAGTAACCGTAATGATCCAGACAAATGCTATAAGCAAATTATTTCATTGATAGAAGGCAAAATTTCTGCGATTAGCAAACATCTTTGTTTTCCTGCTTATTCTTTTATTTTATTATTATTATTATTTAAAACAGGACAGCAAGACTTATGGATAAAGTTTAAACTTCAGACTGCAGTAATTATTGCTACCTTGAATAAGAGTTGGAAGAACTAATTTAAGATATTGGTCGAAGTTGATGTGTATCAGGACCACTTCTTCCGTCTGGAGTTAAAGGAGGAACCTGATGGTGAGTCCTAATAATCGCCGAGGTTGATGCAATTGTTCGTAAAAATTTGGGGTTTTTAGTCACGCATCGCTATTAACTTTTTAATTAACTTCTTCAGTCTGTTTCATCTGTTTTATCCGTTAACTTACCAGTTCCAGTTCACATATCTTAAATGCATCCTAAACGCCGAAAAACGACGTCATACACGCACCGAAAAAAATAATATTTGTTTATGTGCTTTTCGTCTCCCATCCGTAGGAAGCCGCGTAACAGGACTCCAAAATCCATTTAATGACTCCCAGGTCAACAAGACCAAAGAGAAAGTGACAATACTTTGAGTCTTTGCACTACCATCTCTGTTGCAGATTACTCACAAATCTTACGCTACATAGACAACTACAACTTCACACATGAAATTATGAATGGAATATGTGGTGCAGAAAGAAAAGAGTTTAAAGTGACTGAGTCTTGACCCGGAAAAGAGAACTCTTTTGAGTCAAAGCAATTTGCCCTTTTCTGTGAGGAAGTTTCCGCTGCATATTTAACGGGACCCAAGTTTGTAGCGCGTTAGTTACTACTGTAACTTCAAAGGCGAGCGGAACTCTATGATTCATCATCCTCCGACACCAGCGTTAATGAAACCTTAACGATGAGGTCTCGGGGAAACTATAAGCCTGATGAACTCGCTCCTCCTGTTACAAACAGGCTTTATGAAACGATTTGGGGTTACGAAACCTGATGTGCCTGTTTACGAGATCATTAGCGTCTGCTGTGCAGGGAAGAAGAGCGAACTTCGCTTATGTGTCGAAGTTTGTGACAAGAGAGCGCTACTTGTGTGACGGGTAGCACAACTTGCCGTCGTTAGAGGCTTGCAGTTCTTAATTCAGACCATAATCTGTAGAATATTTTGGAATACAAATGCTTCTTCTTACAAACAGTTTGCTTTCCTTTTTTCGTTTTTTTGTTTTTACTTAAGTTCGAATCTGTATTTAATTACATTTAGATTAAACTGATGTAGCATTCATATTATTAATAGATAATTAATATTTATCTATCTCTTCATACAAAAATTACATTCATGACATCACTCTTCATGATCATAGTAACTGAATTTGTGTGGCTCTTTGTTCCTATTTTTTCTTTACATCCAGTATTAAAACTGTTATATGTACTGCATGGGAGAGAGGAATAGGAACTCATTCTAAGTTTAAAAAATATATTGCAATTTATTTTTTTCGCCTTTTTTATGGCTATTAAATACATGATACCTAGAGTTTATTCCTTTTCATGGAACAGATGCTCTCTTTAGTTCCTTTGAGATACGGTATTCATTTTTGGTGATGTGACTACTGTATACATCGAAGTTAAAGATGAAAAAATTAGGATTAGCTGCTTAAAAATTACTGGACTAGCAACCTTAGTATACATGGCTATTAAAATAGATTACTTTAGAGTACCTACGGACTCATTTAATATATTATTCAATTATAGCAGTTATTATTTAAATACTGATTTGGCATATTAAGAATTTGCACTCAAGTAGTAGTGAATGAAAATCCGCAAAATATTGTTGCATACTTGTTTCCTCGAGCTAAGGCATTTGTCGTTGTTAATGCGTATTATGAATAAGAAATTATTGAAAGTTTGGTTCAAGTTAAAATTATTAGGGATGTAAGTGACCATGGACTGTGTAATAAATGTAGGTTATTTTTCAGAAATATAACAAATTGTTTAATATAGTTTCTGTTCATAATATTATAAAAAGAGTTTATTATAGTTCCCGAGAGCAAGCGATATGTATTCTTTATAACATCAATGGCTTCATGTTTCGCGGTGGTGACACACACTTGCGTCGTTTACAAAAACACTAGGCCTGTGGTGAACGCTTAACGTTCTGGTCTCGCATTCTGGAAGACACCGGTTCGAATCCCCGTCCGGGCATCAGATTTGGGTTCTCCATCGTTTCCCCAAATCACTCCAGGCGAATGCTGGGATGCTTCCTTCAAAAGGGCCATTGCCGAATTCCTTCCCGTTCCTTGTCCCCAGTCCCATCCCGCCTCTATGACCTCGATGTCGACGAGGCGTAAAGATGCGAGTAAAAAAAAAAGAAAGGTGACAGGTATTTATTAATAGCACTTTGGAGTCAAACTTTTTGTTAAGTTAATAACATCTCTTTTACTTACTACCGTTACTAAAAAAAATCTATGCAATGTTGTTGCAGGCCATGTTTCCGCAGTTGCTTAATTAAGCAACTGGTAAAAAAATTCTGTTTCTAGATTTTCTGGGTGTTCCGATTATTCTAAGTCTTTATGACAAATTTTCGAAATCTCTCTAGAAACTGATACTTGCCTGTAATCTCGATATTCTCGTGAAATTACTGTTCATGGTTCGTGATTTGCCGTTAGCGTCGAAACCGAGAAGCTTTCTCATAAATTAGTAGTCCATAGTGCATTGCTGTCAGTTGCTTTTGAGAGAGAGAAATTGCAGTAGTTGCTTAACTCATACTTTTGGAAACACTGGATTGAGGCCCAATAAAGTTTCATCTCTCTGACATCTTGAGAGTGTTTATTCGTGGAAAATATCGTCAGCAATGAACAAGTACTTTAGTGTGCTGCAGCTGGTTGCGCCAGCACAAAAAATAAAAATCCGAAAGTTTATGAACATCAAGTCAACAAAAAACAAATTATAACAAATGAAAATGTACAACTAATTTTCTTCAAAACAATTTTATAACACCAAAATCGTTCAGTGACCTAAACAGAATTTTAATCCCACATTCCACTCCAAGGTTATAAAGTCCTATTTTAATTAGTGATGTTAATATTATGCATGTTAGGGGAAAAAACTTGCAAGAGAATTAACGCTGACGCAGCAAAATAATATATTTAAAAGTACGCGTTCTTTATATCAGCAGAGATGTGATTTACAGTGGATTATATGCATTATCATAACAGACTAACTTTATCAATGGTTTTCCTAATTGCACTGGCTAGAAATAGTAGACATGTCAAACATTTAATAAATTAACTCTCTATGTAAGATGCAATAATGTGTACATATCTTTATTTTCTACAATAAATGCAAATTCCTGTATCGTTCTTTCATTCACAGTGGAACTGTTTCGCTCTTACACTTCAGAAGGTTTATCATACGTATCTCAAATAAAACGGCCCTTAATGTAACAATCATATTATTATTACATTGCCACAACGTGATACATGGCGTTTTTATTCTTTAGTTTATACTGCTGAGTAACATAAAATCAAGCATCATCAAAATGAAAGATTAAACTAAAAAAAATAATTCCATAGTGTTTCAACATTTCTTCTAATTTTTATGGTATATGTAGATCACATTGTTAGGAATGAAAAAAAAAGGTAAAAAGTTTTAAGAAAGCATGTCAGACAAATTCAGATATGTCTTCTTATAAAGAGCTATTATCACTATAAATTCCAGATTGAGTACGGAAAACATGAAATTACATCTGAATATCTGTTTAAAGATTCTAAAAATGTTAAAAGTGGAAATACCTAGCTCGTTAGAAAATATAATTTAAATGAAACACTTTAAAGAAATATCACACTAAATCTGCAAACAGAAAAGAGCTTTGGAAAAGTTGCAGGTGTACAGTCAAAGATACAATATTCCGAATTGTAGAACCTGTAGCGAAACACTGAATAACTGAACATTCAGAGTCGCAGATATAAAAATTTGTAAGATGATTACAATCTAAACGCCTTGTAGTGTGACCTGGATAACAACACGGAAACATCTGAACGAGATTATTTAAACATTGTACGAGCTGTCTGATCTCCTTACATCTGCTTACGGCAAACAGATATGATGGGTAAAACAATGATAGCCGAAAAAGAGTGTCTGGAAGTAATTTATTGATTGGTTCATTGAACTAGAAATTTTGCGCAATTGTTAGTTTTCTCCACAATAAACAACACGAAGATGACAATAATGAATAAAATTTTTCTATAAATACTGCTAAATCTTTCGTTTAAGAATATTAACTCGCCTAAAATGAATCGGGCAGAAATTTGATACTAAATGAGAACTAAGAAGTTTAACTAGTAGATAACAGGAATAAACAAACGGCAACACAAGTGGATTTCGGTGTTTATCTCGTCAAAAATGCTAGCAGGTTTTTACTTATCGATTCTGCAGGACACTCATTTTAGCGGATCATTTTAATGACGTCAGTGAGTAAAGAAAATTTAATTGTTTCACTGCGCTAACAACTATAAATAATTAGGAAAATAATAAAATTTAGGCCGCTCTCACAATAATAAAAATATCTAAACAATTTCCTACAATATAGCTAAATTCTGAGTATATTGTAGGGTTTCTGAACAAATCCCGCAGTTTCCATTAACGAACATGTATTTGGAAGGCTATCACAACTTGAAAACACGTTCCATATTACAAGAGTAATATATTTCATGCACTTTGGGCATTGGATAAGAAGAAAACTTTCCTCTCAATTTTTTTCGGCTGGAATCTCTAATAGCGTGCAAGAGAAAAAAATGAATTCATTGTCCATTTCGAAGTGAACATAATTTGTGATTTGATTACAAGATAGCCTCTAGGTAACTCAGTTCCTGGGTGAGTGTAAGAACTACCGAATCATTCACACATTAAATGTAAGAAGATGACACAACAGCTCTTCTTTCTTTCGTGAAAGAATTTTGAATGACACGAGTTGGTTTTTGAAACTGTGACACGAACTAACGTCTAAGATGCTATCAAGAAAATAGAGACCGAGCGTGGTGGGTGAAGGGTAACGCTCTGGCCTCGCATTCGGGAGGACGTGTGTTCGAATCCCCGTCTGGCCATTGGGTTTTCCATGGTTTCCCCAAATCACTCCAGTCGAATAACAGAATGGTTTCTCTAAAAAGACCATGGCCGAATTCCTTTCCGTTGCTTAGTAGTTCCTGTCAGATCAGCTATTTCTAAGAATATCCAAGTTCTAAGTTAAAACTGTTTCTGGGTTGCCATGCTGATCCTGTTAGAAGGATCTGCTGCTGGCTACACGAAGCCTACGGGCGAGAGGAAACAGGTCACTATTATCGATCAGTGCCCTTCAGTGACTCGGCGTTCCGCCTATGCCCAGGTCGCAGGGAGAAATTAAGTCGCAAACGTCACTCGCCTTTCAATTAAATACCTGTTTATTGAAAATACTGTAAATTATCAAACCTAAAGTTGTTCTTACGTTTTCGATCTGCATTTCTGCTTTACATCTCGGGGTCTCCTGAAATCGTTTTGAATGTATTGAGCATAATATCTGCAGCTTTGTTAATATGTCTGCATGTCTGTGACGTACTTCCCGAGAACGCTATAACGTTTTTACCAATCTCTTGTCAAGTTTTATATTCGTTTTATTAGATCTTAATATTGAATGGTTTTAATTGGTGTTGCGTGGTTAATCTGATAAATATTAAAACCGGAACTGTGAGATGACTGCGTGCCACATACAAGTGAATTGTGTTGTGTAACCAATAGCAGAAATAAGAAAATAAGGCGACCTGGACTGCAATGATTTACACAGATCTCCTTACTCAGGAACCTAGGAATGGTGTAGAAAGCTCAACTGTTTATGTGGTGAGTAATTTTAACTTTGTGGAGTGGTGTGTTTCTAGGTTTAGTACCAAACGGGAAACAAACCCTATTGCGGAAAGTCCACTTGTATGTCCGGCTGCCTCTAGCACTTGAACCAAATGAGTTGGAGACGTCAGATTTGCAAAAAAAAAAAAAAGGTGAAACCAATTTTTTTTCCTACTTCAACCTGTGGTGTACAGACTTTTAAAGCTCTTTAAGCAAAGAAATAAGGTTTTTTTTTTTTTAAATGAAATTTTCACTTGAAAATAAAGACGTGAGCGTCTATTACATGTTTTGATTTTAGATAATTTTTGGTACCGAGTCCGCCCGAAAATGGCATTACCCAGGATATTAAACTATTATTGCATCTATTTGAACGAAAGAAATAAGAATTACGTACGTATAGTATCGATTATAAACTCTGAGCAAAACAAGCAAAAAAATTTCTTTTCAGGCTACTTTGTCATATACGAGTTAACGTTTTATTGAAAAGTTCTTTCTACTGAGAACTCTTTAAACATTAATATAACTGTAATAAATGTTACTGGAACTAACCAATTGTATAAATGCTTCGAACGACAACTTGTAAAGGCGTTGGGAGCCGTGAAGCCAAACTCACTTCCCAATTTGAAAATGGGTCAAGCACTGATTTTTGTATGGAGCTACTATCTTCTGACCTATCAAGTATGAGATTTTTTTTTTTTAAATTCAATTAGAGTACTATAATTGTGCGGAGCTCGACTAACACTTGATCGGTTATTCTATTATATTGGTGGACAAAAATTGAACAATCTCTGTAAAAACACGTTCCTCGTGTGATGGATGGTTCATGAAGTACCAGGGGGATAGCGTGATTTATTTTGTGTTCTGCGGCCTGTCAGTAAGAAGCAGTGGTGCGGGCCGGCAGGTAGAGGAGTTCGTGCCGCCAGCCACAGCAGGTGGGGACGGCTCGCCACAGAGAGCGGGCGAGACTTAATTAATGTGGCCGCCCGAACGACCGCCGGCACTAAATTACCAACCAATCCCGCTAAATACGTCCGCGACTGCTTTCAGTGGAACCGGCCTCGCGTGTCGCAGCCACTCCCAGGGGCTGCAATAAGCTTCTCCATTAAGGGCTGCACCGTATTAACCCCCGCTCCACGTCTAATGGTACGATACCTGCGCCACTCTGTCGCCGGACAGCTACACTGTTTTCCTTACTAATTCAGAAAGCTGCTTGCGTGATTTAAATGAATTTAAATAATTCAACTCTATCATAAACGTGTAAGTGGGCTGAGTTTGCCTATCCATTTGTCCAGGCGTTACTCAAAAACTACCAGTTTGAATGAGGTTCGCACAGTTTAAAATCTTATGGCCTTGCTTAAAATCTGCGGTATATTTTATCACTTTGCTGGGTAACAGAGCAAGAAATGAGAATTCCTTCGTACCATGAACAGATAGGCTCCACAGATCACACTGCATCTCAGATACCCATCAAAGATCACGCTATAAATATCCATCCATTTGATTCTGTTAGAATTGTTTTTTAACAACATAACTATGGTTGTTTATTTCTTCAGTTTTATGAAAAATAGAACGTTAATCAAAGCATTACATCAAAGATTAAGCGTAACTAAAGTGTGGAAGTTAATTTACGGTAAAGGTTAACAGACTGAGATTCATTTTTTTTATAAAGTAATTTAAACTATATCTATACAGTAATAGCAGCAGAATATCAATTTAATGAAACAAACATACCAGATTCAATTCAGAAACGAAATACACAGTGCTGACAATAATTGCAATTAAAAAAATGTTCTCGAAAATCACTGACAATAACGTGAGCCTTCGCCTGTGAGCTTCCAATGACCGTTTACTTGCTGATTTTAACTTCGGCTCTGTGTTGGTGCAACACGACATTCCTTTCACTATTAAAAAAATATGTATATTAAGTTAGTTAATTCATAGTTAGAATTTCAATTTTTTGTGTAAGTTTTTTCTTTGTCACCGACTTCGAAATATGTTAATGCTTATGATATCGTAATGCATAATAAGGGGTAATTAGTGAGAGCGACAATAATAATATGAAACTGAAAATAAATAGTAGTTGGATAATCTGGTTAATACTACTTACTGATAGGAGTGTTTCGTAAAAGTTAATTTTTCCTTTTAGTAGTTTTGAAAATTCTTGCTTTCTGGTTTTGGAGTCCTTTCTCATTAAAAGTTTTTGTTATGCATGCAAAAGACGCAAGAAAAAGTAATATTATGCTAAGTCTTTCCTCCTAATTCGAAGATCTTTGAAATCTTTACTTCAGGTAATTAAACATGCCTTGTGAAGGAACCATGCCGGCGTTCGACTGGCGTGATTTCGGGAAACTGTGGAAAACCGAAATATGGATAGCTGGACGGAGTTTGATCCCGCGTCTTTCCGAATGCGGGAAATTACCATTATTATTGTTAAGCCCTGTCTTAAATATTCAGGTCGGGGTTATTACAAAGATTTCCGAATGCCTGAATCAGCCAAAGACTTAAGCAGTATGCTTATTTCCCAGTCGTGTGCTAATGTTGATTATAAACGAGCTAGTTCGGGGGTCATTCAAAGATAGGAGGTGAATGAAGAAACTGCTTAATTTGGCAATCGATGGATATTGGAAGAAAAATTGGGAATAGGATGTGGAAGGAAAGAGAAGACAGTGAATCAGCGCTTGATTTCGGGCAAAAAAGAGTGAAAAGTTTTTCTTTGTAGGTAAGAGATTAAGGCTGAAATAAATTATCGAGAGACGCAGTGAATAACTTACTTCAAACAGTGAAAGAATTTATAGTTAAAATTCATGTAATGCAAAAGTAGGTGTGTAGGGAAATTTGTAAATACATTAGGAAAGGCCAACAATATTACAATAAATTCCTTGTAAACTGACTGAGAATACTGCACACCGATTGTCCTTTTTTTTTTTTTAATGGCATTTGGCCGTGTTAGCCATACACCGTATGTGTTTGTTCTTACAATGTATACATTCCATTTCAGTGTGATTATTTTCCATCAAGTGTAAGAACGGCACAAGACGAACACAACACTTAATTAAAACCACCCTTGCCCTCGGCCGGACTCGAACCGGCGACCATTGCAACGCGAAGCAAGCACGCTACCCCGGTCGGCGTCCAGTAGTGCTATGGACAGTATAACGGCAACCATGCTGTTATGATTGGGTATTCTGAAATTTGTTGGTGAACTAGGGGAAACTGATGACTATACAAAATTTAATGCCGACGTTACATACAAATCACACGTCTGCCGTTAACGAAGACGAACTGCTACTTGCAGCAGAATGGAGCATCATGACCTTGCACTCAACACGTGTCATCTCAGAGTGATCCGAGAAAACAGTGTATTCGCGTGTCAGTGACCACCAGTTTCCTCATGATTCACTCCCAATCAGAACTTTTTTATGAGGTTGAAGGTACAATTCTGGGACTCTTGTGTTCGCTTCGTCAATCTGTGTAAGTTAATTTGATTGATACTGCTTCTCTCGGGGTAACGTCGGAACTACCATTCAACACAGGAGCATAGGGTATTACGACGTAATCATCTCTATTAATCTCGTCCTTCAGTATCCGTTGGTATGTTATTAAGGAAATGTTGCCAACAAGATCATCGAGATTGATCAATCCAGCGTATTTACCAGTATTGTCTGGCTGCAATAATGGTTTCTCAAGGAGGTCAGACTTATTTGACCGAAAAAATTGAACATTGATAAACCATCAATTCAATATCGATAAAAATATTAGGACTATTATTCCATTTTCTGCGGGCCTTACGAGTCATTTATGTCGAAGTCATTAACCCTGCAGTGGTCGCGTGGATTACATATGTAGTCCACTCAAGCCATTTCTAATGGGACTTTTCAGAGCGCGACTACTGCAGGGTTAAGAAGTGGGAGATGGTTGGAAAATAGAAACTGGAAGGAAAACTGTCATGGCTTTTTAAAGAAACCTTCCCGGCATTCGCCTTTTTTTTTTTTTTTAACGCTCTGTCGACGGTTAAGGTCATTAGAGGCGGGATGGGACTGGGGACAAGGAACGGGACGGAATTCGGCCATGGCCTTTTTGAATGAAGCATCACGGCATTCGCCTGGAGTGATTTGGTGAAACCATTGAAAACCCAAATCTGGATGCCTGGACGGTGATTCGAGCCCACGTCCTCCCGACTGCGAGGCCAGAACGTTAACCGTTCACCCACCACGCTCGGTGGCATTCACCTGGACGGATTTCGAAAAGCAGTGGAATACAGAAATCTGGATGACCCAATTGGAGATCGACTCGCGTTCGCGTTCTCCCATTTATGTATCAGGCTCAGTAATTGTGTTCAAGCAATGTACTATCTTATTTTTTCCCCACCGAAATGAACACCTCAGTCGCTCTGTGCTGGAGGCGAACAGAACCTCTTTTTTCTTTTCTTTTGTAGCCTACATTTCACATTGTTTGTTGGTAGTAGCGTTATCAGTGACTGCCGTATCAGTGAGAGCATTTAATTTGCAGCAAAAGACGAAGCTGAACAATTTTTTGAAATTAATTTAGACTTTCTTGATCAAAGACTAGAGTTTTCTGGTTTTCGGAGCTTGCTAATTACCAGACATGTCCCCCTCAGATTGCTTTCTGTTCTGAAAATGACACTGAATCCAGCTCTGCAACCGAGGCTAGAAGAGGTTGTCGCAAATTTGGAGATGCAGCTGTATTTTATTCCCAGACATGTTGTTACGTAACTCGCTGCCTGAGAAAGGAGTAAGGCTGCATATTATTTGTGTGTGTGTGTGTGTGTGTTTTTTTGGCTTAAGGTGCGTCGACAGTGAGGTCATTAGTGCCCTTGCATATTATTAATGAAAACTGCAGATAGTGGACGTAAGGTTGTTTACACCAAGTATTTCACTTAATTATTTAAATACCTCAACTAATTGAGATTCTTGATGTGTAATAATTTTGTGATTAGCCTAATTTAGATTTTATTAAATACAAGCTTCTAAACGCATCAAAAATGACTGGTTCAACGCAGAGATCTTCGAGCTTACTATAGCGGTAATAGAGAATAGAGCGAAGCCATCAACATCAAATATAAACAGCTTTTATGCACGTAAAAAAAGACGGGTTCATCGCCATCTTCTGGCAATTCATTTCTTCTAATTTGGTTAGCAAATAGAATTGTTAAATAACGCTTATATCATTGTTTTTGAAATATTGTACATTAAAAATAAATCTTAACAATTTACGTAAAGTAGCGCAACATTAGTTTTAATTGTGATCTACGCCGCATAGGTTGCGATCAAAATGAAACTACTTTCATTTAAATGATTTCAGTAACATGATGCTCATGAAGGTAACTTAAATTATTTTTAATTAAAAAAACTTAAATAACTCCTTGTCTATGCTGTGACATCTAATGTTAATTTTTCTGCTCTAGAATGAAAGCTTCCTTCGTACGTGCGTAATGTATTCACTATGTCGCAATATAAACGTGATCCCGTATTTCTTAGCTTCTATAACAGCGATTAGAGAATATAACGAAAACTTCTGAATCGAATGAATATAGATAAACAATAAAGAAACTAAGGCGTTGAATTAAACGAAATATCCAATTTCATTTTAGTGTTTAGGCAATTAGTTTCTTCGTAGATACTTTACTAAATACAAGTGTTTCATATCCTCTACTATTATACTTACATCTCCGGCTGTTGTTAATCCAGCAACGAAGGCCAAGTGCGTTACGTCACAGCGCTACGGTCACGATGACCAAGCTTAATCTTGTATCATTACAGATGATGAAATGCATGAGATTTTTTTCTCAAAAGATACAAAGGCACAAAGTTCAATTTAAAATACATTACATCGTGTTGAGACGGAAACTCTGCGCTCGATCGCTACGTGCACAGAAAGAAATTCATCACCGAATATTCTGGAACAGGCAGTGGGGAGTCAACTGATAAGGTTCTATCATTAATAAGATTATTCAAGAACCTTATCAGAGACTGAATGTAACAGGAAACAATTCTTTATTGTCAATTTACTTTCTGACAATCCAAATGTTAGAAATATCAATCAAAATGGTAAGCCTGTGATTTTAAGCAATAACATAAATAATTTAAAACTACTTAATACACTAAAACGCAGTAAACTGTTCGTAACAACTGAAAATGATTACAAATATGGTGACTACTGTTCCTTCTTCGGAGATTTAATCATTCGCAATGAATAAAAACTAGAAACTGTAACAATGGCATAAACACTAAAAACGGGTTTAAATTGCTCAAAAAGATGAAATTAATTAATTAAAAGAATGGTTTATACAGGACTACAAGTGTCGTTATGTTGCAAGGTGTTCCCCAAATACTTAGAATAACAGAAATTCTTCGGGGGGATGTGTCTGCTCTTCTTATCACAGTATTTTGAGAGGGGTTGTAAATTCAGACAGTGACGTAAGTCGTTTTTACATGACAACAATCCTATATCTTTATAGGACCTACACAATTGCCACAGGTAGTTACGCTACTTTTACCCTAACTACCAGGAGACATAAATTTGGTAGAAAAAGCGTATTAAGACTTTGTGTATTGGTGGAATGGTCCTTTACTGAATCTGAAAAACATAGTAATTATAATATTGAAGAATCTGCATTGATTGCTATTTTTTTGGTTGTAGACTGACAATAAAGATGGTTTGATATTTTTCCAGTTATCTTTTTCTGTCCATGAATTGAGCTTTCAACAACTCGTTTACATATCTCCATTTCATACAGACTGAAATTCGCGACGAAGCAGTGAGATCACAGTGATTAATCCATAACACCAAGCCTGGTGGGAGGGCGGTAACACTCAGCCCTGGCATTAGGTGATTTTATTATTCGTATGTTCGTAATGCCAAAAATTCTATTAAGTAATTCAATGTTTTTGAATTTGTGGAATGAGTTCTTTGAAAGATATGAATTTGAATCCCCGCCCGGTCACACAGATTTTGCTTTTCCATGGTTTCCCAAAATCAATTTACGCGAACGCCAGGATGGTTCCCTCAAAAAATGCTATGTAAGAATTCCTACCCGTTCTTTGTTCCCATTTATGTCCCGCCTCTAATGACATCGATGTCGTAAAACCACAAAAAAAAACCCTTTTCCACCACATTACAAGGCACGCTTCCACTACATGCTAACTGAATACCCAAGTCTTTTCAATTTTTCTACAGATTACAGTTCTTCACGTTGAAACTGTGAATACAAAAATACGTAGTCATTTAGCTGCACCGTCAGTCGTGCGACCCTTTCAAATGTTGCCGCAGCTTCACTGATTTTCCATGATTTTTCTTAATCACGTAGTGAATCATTCCGGATACGCCCCTACCTAATCATTATAAAAACGGAATAACTTCAGAAATATTGATACAAATTTGCATTATTCCCAAACAGATACCCAAAATAGTTTTCTTGTTTCATTCTGTTTGGTCTCAAAACTGTAACCATAGCTTAACCAACTGTTACAAAAAAAAAAAAAAAAAAAATACAGATAATGTGTGAATGTTAATACCAGATAATATTTGAATGATTGTTCGTCTGATCTATGCCTTTTTGTTATGGATTAAGAAATGTGTATAAAAAATATTTGGGAGTCATTTATGACGGTTCGTTTTGTATAAATGTATTGTACTTAGTTTTCCGGGAGATATTTAGGCAATAAAATTTTTTAACGTCTAATATTTACAAAGAATGGCGGTATCGACATATCGATATTGTAAGTTATTACAGCGAGCATTTTCAAAGGTATTATAGATTCGCCAGTTTGCAGTTATTTTTTCCTCGCTGGCTTTTATTTGGAGTAGCTTGCTTTTTACAACGTTCCGAAATTTACACTCTTTGTTCTCCGTTGCCTTTTTTGTGAACCAGCACCCAACGATCTTTTGTATCACAGAATTTCAGAAATATTTTCCTGTCGTAACGAGAATGATTTTTATTTTTATTTTTAAGAGGTTGATACTGGATTCCGGAGACTGATATTCCGCTACGCTGATTAATGAAGTTGGTGCGTTATGACCAGTACCTCTCTAAAACTTATAGCAAAAAAGGAGAAAAAATAAATAAATAAATGTTTTGTTGTTACAACTGCGGAACGCAGATCGTGTAGGCAATCTAAGTTGAATGTGATACCTTTCAATAGAAAAACTTCAGAATTAGCATTGAGGTAGCTACTATTAAACGTATTCTATATTTCACAAAAATTAAACACCTGAAATTTTTCGAAGCTGGAATCACATTCGAGAAAAGCGACGCATTGCTACACGATCATCTGTATGAACTCATAAGCACTGGATGAAAGCTGCCTGTTGCTATTTCTACTCCTACATTCCTGCGCGGGACCATAGACTCTTATGTTCTCTATAAATTTGATGCTTTGAGGTTATATGTTGATGGCATGTTGTGAAGTAGGATGACGAATGCGCATTTCTACCCGTGAAAGCAATTTATGATATAGCACTCCTGAGTTAATGGAAACAGAATGATATTTCTCATGAAGAACTAAATTTCTCATTTCAAAGCAAAAAAACTCTTATATTTCGTAAAGGCTTTTGTAGAATCAATAAATTTTTTATGCCTAGATCTCAAACTTTCTTGAAGCTGTTGGATATAATAAACTTTCCAAGTCTGTGATGCAACGAACAAATGAGAGGATCGTTGATTAACAGTGTAAATTCTAGTGTGGTCATCCAGGGTTCGTAGTAACTGTGGGTTCACTGTATCGTCAGCTTCACTCTCTCAGATTAATTCGCAGATATTAACCATACTTCGATATATGCAGAAAGGGAAGTTGGAAGTTATAATGGTAATTGAAACTGGTCGTAACACCTTCACTAGAATATACACTAAACACAATGTTCTGAAGATAATCTCTTAGGGAAAATTCGTTATTTTGTAGGTAAGGAAATTATTCTCGATAGTTTTATGATTATTTTATGTTTTTCTTTAATTTTATGTAATTTTTCCATTAATTTCTGAAAGCACTGTAGTAATAAAAAAAACTGTTATCGGTCATTTATTTCGACAATGGATTCACTATAAGCTTTTGAGAAACTGAGAATGTATATTTTTGGAATGTTCGATAGTCTGACCAATTTCTTCAGTAGATTTCTCTGGCCGAACACACTCGAGAAACGGCTTCGTTATGTAAAACTTTCAGTCACGTGCAAGTGTTGTTTCGGACACGCTCTACACTACGCTGTGCAGTGAAGACGAATTGTTTGTTTCTCCTCCTCACTACAGTCTTTGCTCATTTAAATGGTCTGTGAGTAGTTGGTGACTTAAGACTATTTGTATGAAAATAAATAATTTAAATTTTTATTAAATATTTCAACTACTCTTATCAGGACTTGATTCATTGAGGATTACAGATAATCACATATGTCGATACGCAACATGATTATTAGTCTATGATTATTTCCTACATATCTGAAAGTAAAATGAAATTCGATGGGTGGTCAAGCCAGTCGAGGCGCTGACAGTCAGCTTGCGACAGCTACAAGATACGTGATGAAGACAGCAGAGTCAGCTGTCGAAACGTCATGTTTTTACAACACAATCCGGCTGGACACCCGAGAGTATTTTGTTTCATCGATACGCCGGGAAAGTCTACACTCACATATCAAATTCAATATTTTCATTTTAACTGAATTTACTAATAAACGAAAACGATCGATAATTTAATAAAAGCATTTTACCGAGCCCACTGAGTGAGCGGAAACGATAAGGCCTGGCCTTCAGGAGTACCTGCGATCGAATCCCCGCCGTCATCCCAATTTCGGTTTTACTTGGTTTTCCGCAATCAATATAGGTGAAGCGGGAATAGTTCCATCAAAAAGTCACGGCCGAATTCCTTCCTGTTTCTTGTCACCAGTTTTCTCCCTCCTCTAATGTCCTCGACATCGACGAAGCGTAAAGCCATAAAAACAAAAATTAGACGTGTTATGTCTGGTTCCCATCTACGACACCGTACATGTCTGACATGTATCAGCACAGACAACAAAATATGATTGCTTACATTATCTATAGGTGAATTAACATCAACCGGGCGTGAGAGGCGCGTGTCCGTGCAAACACGGGCCAGCATTGTCGGCGAGAATGTTTTGTCTGTGCATGTCTGTGAGTGTCTGCCTGGTTGGTATGCATGCGGAAAGTAACCGCACAGAGATCTAAAAAAATGTATAATGAAAATTTAATCGGATAAGATAGTGATAGCTTAGAGAATAAACATTTCTTTCTGACTTGAGCGATAGAAGATACAGTGATAGTAAACATAATGAGGTTCCAGTCCCTATTACAACTAGGTAGGTTCACCTGCGTGGTATGAATCGTAAGGGTCAGAATCACAAATATTTTCATGGCACACCATCACCATCATCAGGATTACTTGAATTGAATAAGGGCTATGCTAATAATGAACCAGGCCTACAAGGATTCAGCAATACTGTATTCAAGAACGAGGAGTCCGGAGTCAGAGATTTAGACAGCAAACATTTAGATTATATTACAACATACTTCTCGCAATGGAAGCAATTTTGGTAAATTGATAGTAATAAGTGTACCCAAACCAAATTTTTGTACCAAAATTAAACAATTGTAATGTTACGGAGAAATTTTATATTAATTAGAAAAAATTAAAAAGACTTTCAGCTCAGACAAACGGCTACTTTTCCTCTAGATTCTAAAGATTCGTTGATCTTCGTACTTCGTTTAGTTATCACTGGTGTAATTTTCAGGCTACAACAGTTTCAAACTCATATTTGCACATATTAAAATATTTAAAAAATCTGTTGAATCAGTCTACGAGCTCTTTTTATAATGTGTAAAATTCTCCCTTTTTTCGGTTTACGTTCTTGGGATACACAATAAATCTTTCTCTCTGCTGCTCTTCTATGTAAGCCGATTATTCTTCTTCCTCTAAAAATGCTACTACACCTTGTCAATGAAAAATTTCGAAACATTTTGAAAAGTACATACGTGCGATTATCTGATGGCGTCTGTAAGTGTATTGCTGTATGGATATGAAAGCTTATGTTTGTGCCCTGTCTGACACGTTACGTGTTGGTAAACGTGAACCAGGCTTTAAACGTAATTCTGTTTCCATTTACCAACGCATTATCATACTTCCATAAATTTTAAGCCGAAGTTGGTTCCGTGGTGTGCAGTATTCCTCTCTCCATTATCTGCTTGTGAGCACCTGGTATTAGCACGGCCCAGTTGCACAGGTGAGGCGCATAGCTTTGCACTAAACTAGCGAAATGCAGCAGCCAATTAAATGCTTCGCGCGCAGAAGCGTTCTTACCAACTGTCCACTAGCAGGCTGTTCGCTGTAGCCCTGTCACTGGACGATGTTCCTGAAACAGACAGTTTTTACTTTTATTTTCGAAGTATGCGTTACTGGGTGAACAATCATGGCTATCAAATCGTCATAAATATTGCAGTTTCATAGAACGTATAATCGATGAACATTTATTGTGTCGCTGGTGAAGGCAATGTAGTATCATCATCCTTTTTCATTTGTCGATCGAGATTGTAGTTTCGAATTAATTCTGGTCTTTGAAACTTGTAGTGTTATGGAGTATACACTTCCCAATATGTGCACCTGGGTTGTTGGACATAGTAGAGGGCGCTCAAGGACGAATCAAAGTATGACTGTGTGGGTGACTGAAATGGACGGTTTCTGCCATCTATTGGGCACTTACTAAGACGGCAATTTTGGTTACATGCTTTGCCACCACCAACGGCGCGGACGCGGATCAGCTGGAGGAATCTCATTGGCTGTGCGTTTTCTGCCGCGAAAATAACCTTGGCACGTGGGGTGCAAGGGTGAAACAAAGGGAAACCGTCTGCTGCTCGTGGAGGAGAAAGAAGCCATGTCTTGTCTTGCTATCTGGAGTAAAGCAGATTCTAAGTCGGTGAATCAGTTTTATTTGTGAGCAGTGAATGTTTAAGGTGACCGCACCTAAGTGCAACGATGATGTAGCCATCGCTTCAACCAGTGCCTTGAATAATACATCAGTGATACGGTAATGTGAAATATAATTGCAGCAGCATTTGTGTCCACGTGTCACCTTGGAATAATACCTGAAGCGCCCTGTAAGAGTTTTTTGTTTCTCCTCATTGTAAACTTTTAAACCAATTTAATTTTGGATAACAAGGACAGTGACCCAACATTTTTGTTTAGTCGGAACCTGAGTTTAATATTAGCCACGTCGGAAGCAATGTACTGTTTACAATAATTAGATTTTTTTTCCACAATGTTTTTTTTTAATAAATATAAATTTTTTGTTAAATTATTACCAGATGTAATTTTATCCCATACTAAAGACAAAAAACAATATTTGAGTAAATTTAACAATTTTCAATAAACAGTAAAAAATCTAATTTAAGTAACAGAGGTAACGTTACAAACTGAAGTCGTTAGTTATAAATTGTGTACCACCAGCTTCCCCACCATACTTCTAAAATATTAGGTGATGGAAATTTCGTCCATCAGTGATACGTCATGCAGATTATTTCGGACAGAATGGTAGGGAAAGTGTCTACGGGAGATGGATTGTGAACTTCTGGAAAAAGTGACATCAGTGACCTGTAATAGTTAGCACAACATTCAGGTTATAGAAGACAAGAGAGAGCAAAATGCAGCAGAGGTTTCGGCTATTTAGGATTCAGAGAAATCGAAAAGGCTGTCAATACGAATAAGGTAAGTTTCTCAATGGAAAATTATATGGGAGCTGGTTGAAGAATTTTAGTTGTCTGATGACAGCCACAGTCTCATTCGTCAACAGATGACTTTTCACGTCCGCCTGGATTGATGGACAGGTGCAATGACTGAGCCATGGAAGAGACGCCTCAATTTCCATAAGACGTCAAAACAAGACTGCGAGAGAATTGCAATCACTTGTGGTATACTGGCGAGATTGTGTTGTCATAGCAAAGCTGACATTTTCAAATGAGATACCGTGACGCACGCTACAGATTAGTAGCAAAGTTGAATCGCTATACGCAGACATTACGGTGACATAGTCGATGAAGATACATATTACCATCTGGATATGTGGGCATGGTTCCTTGTGCTCCCACTACGTGCTCATTGCAAACACAATAGCTTGGTCATGTCGAAATATAAACATTATGGCCATTCTATTGCGTCCTTCTGATTAACATCACGTGATAGAAATTGTAATGTTCTGGTTATTATTTTCACTGAGCTAATGTCATTTGTAAATTATCGGTTGTTTGTTCTTTTTTTATTATAGTCAGCTCACTTAATGTCAAGTATTTGTATCACTTGCATTTGTTAGTTTGTTTGATTAATGACACGTTGAATAAATTTGACTGAAATATCAGTTAATAAAGAGTTTGTTAATTTTTTAACTTCATTTGATTTATAATTTATGTAAAAATAATATCATCCTAACTATCGTGTGTTGCTTTTAAATTTAATCTAAAAATATATCAAAATGGATTTAATGCAAATATCATTTATTTTCTAAGGCACCAGACATTAAATGAGGTCAACATGAAAGGCAAACATAATTATTAGGAATATTCATAAAAGAATGTTATTATGAATTTATTCCAAACAGACCATGTGGTACACAACAAGCCTGATTGCCGAAACCTCTTTCAGCAAACAGAAGGCGCCTTCTAAACGTTGTCTAGAGGCGAAAGTTATAAAAGGAAAAAGTGGCGCTATGCTCATGAATGCCGGTGACATGTTCACAAAATTTTACCAAATTTTGACCAAATATTCCGCAATAACTTCTCATCCAGTAAAAATTTCTTGATCTGATAAAAGGGAATCAAAAGATGTCTGATGTTCAACGTTATGATTTCACTCAAGTTCAAAAAGGTATAATTTTGCTGTAGGAACAAAAAAAAAAAAAAAACAAAAAAGGAAATGGGAACAAACAAATTGCCTATGTTTACCTTGACAGAAAAAAAAATGAACTTCTAAAACAGGAACTAATGAATTAAGGGAACCATGATTGAATGCTACCATAGTCTGATAAATCACCTTTTATGTTCGTTGTCACCAGTTCTTCCGAAAAATTGTGCGTTGCGAATAGATTGTTTTGGAGACTGATTACGTCGGGTTGTAGCACTGGTGACTGTGGGGCACCTGCTCGCTCTGTGTTGTGGGTGGAGCAAAGCGTTCGCTGAGATCCATATGCTTAACCACCACCTGTTGAATAGCTGCAGTTGGCGACGGCCTCTTAGGTTAAACGGCGATGTGAGGCAAAGACGGCCTTGTGGCATGCGACGCGGGTGGCGCTATCAGCTCATACTCACGAACACTGAGAATCTTAATTCCGATGCCAAAATTTCTGATTTCATGTACTCTACATCAGCATTCGGAATCGAAATATTTAGTATAACATTCAGTGAACTGTTTGATGGCTGCGGAGATACAGGATATATTGCCGGGAACAGTTTGTGTATTTTTATGTATAGAGGATGATAGAAAACATTCTTGTAGGAAGTGCGGTAACAGTGCAATTATTGTGCTCGAATAAATAAAAAATTCACAGCTTCTTTCTAACATACACTGCAATAGTAGCTTAGTATTCTATTTCATTTAGATAAGGTTAATGACGAAAATACTTCGTTTTGCAAAACTGAATCTGGAGACAAATTTTAAATTATCTTAACAGGAAACATAACTATTTGATGAATAATAATGTTTAATAGCATATTTGATAATAGTACTGATGTCAACTTGTTGAGCGAGCGTAATCCCGAATGGTCAGAAGTTTACTGATGCAAGTATACGGCCACAACAATTATTCCTTTATGAAGCAATTTAAGTAGATAACTTATAATTAGTGGAAAGGTATGAGCGCTTTTGTACGGCAAAGGTGGCCAGAAGGTTCAATAATCCCGTCTGCCGGCCTCCTTTACATAATCAACATCTACGTCGACAAGTAGACTTCTGATAAATGTGACGGATAGTCGTTTCACAAAAGCGGTGAGTATAAAACTGTTGGGAACATATAATAGTTAATATAAAATTTAAAGCGGTGTGGTATCTGAGTTGTTAAATTAATGATCACCGCTTTGAATTTCGGCCCGGCCTAGAATTTTAAGGATAGTTTAGAAAAAACTTCAACTTTGCATAAGCTTTTTTTTTTTTTTTTTTTAAATGTGACGTATGCCAGAACGTTACATGGTATGATTCCACATTTAACAGTACCTGTACCACGACAAAGGTGGAATGCGCGACAGCTTGAAACTCCGTTCCCAAGACTGGATCAAATTATTGTTTTATGGAAATGTCGGATTAATTGAAACAGGAACATATAATTTTATGTTTACGAAAATATACCTTCGGTTGAGTATAAATGGCATCAGAAACTAAATTTAAAGGTTAAATTTATTTTTGTGATTACGATTCACATTTCTTCCGAAAATATTTAAAGTATAAGACTATTTGAATTAATTATAAGCTATAAAAATAATGTATTACTCGCTACGAACTAACAGGCGGCTAGCGATCCGAAGTATCTGTTTAGTTGTTTATCGGACTGTTATACATAAACGTTTAACCGTAATGTTATGACGTGTACAGTACTTCAGGCAACAATAACGAAATTATGTTTTGGTAATGCTTTTTGAAGGCATTTCAATTACACTGCAGTACCAAAAGGCATGGGATACCTCCTAAGATCGCGCGGGTCCACTTTTGCCCGGCGAAGTGCAGCAACGCGACGTGACATTTACTCAACAAGTCGTCGGGATTCTCCTGAAGCTATGCTTCCTATACAGCCAGTCATAAATGAGAAAGTGTTGCCGGTGCAGCACGTTGTTCAGGAATTTATCCTTCAATTATGGCCCAGTTATGTTGGATTGGATTTATGTCTGGTCAATTAATTCGCTGGAATTGTCCAGAGTGTTTCTCAAACCAATCATAAAGATTTTGACCCGGTGACATGGCGCATTGATGTCCTGGAAAAGTCCTGCGCTGTTTGGAATATGAAGGCCTTGGATGGTTTCAAACTAGCTTAAAATAACAATTTCCAGCCAATGGTTGGTTCAGTTTGTCCAGAGGTTCCAGTCCACGTCGTGTAAACACAGCCCATTCCAGGATGGACCCACCACTTGCTAGCATAGTGCCTTCGTGACAACTTGGGTCCATGGCTTCGTAGGGTCGGCGCCACTCTGGACTCTCGCCAACTGGAATCGCGACTCGTCTAATCACGCAACCTTTTCCCAAGGTTCCAACCGGTATGTGCACAAGTCCAGCAGAGGCGCTTTGTTGGCAGAAAATCTGGCGTCGATATTTTTTGGATGGAGTAGATGTTTCAATAATTTACATCGAGCGATGTGCTAAATACCTGGAAGATTAAAGTAATTTAATGAGTTATTATTGTTGTGTTTACTATTAATCCTACATGTAAATATAGATAATATAATAATAATTATACTAACAATATTTGTGATATATAGGCAAGAATATTATTTTAAATACAAAGTTAATCTTTTATCATAATTTTGACAGTTAATTTTTGAATATATGGATGCAAAAATAATGTATTTATTAATAGATTGGTTTTCACAACTTCGGCCATTATAAAATAAATATATTTTGTAAAAGTGTAATGAATCTCGCGGGCCGCATGCGGATCGCGGGCTGGCCACCCCTGATATAGAGCAAACAAAGTTAAATGTTTCACAGACTGATCGGAACACAGCAGGAATTCAGTTCCTCCCCTCCTCCCCTTCTCATGAGTCATACTGGATGTGGCTCTCTAAACGACCGTTCTCAATTTCATGACACTGAAAATTATTTCAAAACTTTTTCCCTCCCAGCAGACGAGATGTGATTTGATCAAAGATAATATCCAGTAGACGGTTCACCAAAAGTCGTCTAATGTTTTACATTCTAGTTAACCTTTTTTATATTATCTTAACTACTTTGCCTTCATTTTCATTCTGAGCGAGGGGTACTTAATTTACTTGAAGTGTCTGGCTTCTCGAACAGAATGGAAATTACAAGTACTGCATACAGGGAGCGGCGTAGTACCTGTTAGAAAGTTCTGGTAACGCTGGGGTTGGTAAGTGAAGTAATTTCTAATTACATGGGAAGGGCCGCAAACGTGCAAGCTACGCGTTGGCGCAGTCTCCAGCCGAAACCGCTGCAAAGCTACCTCAAGTAAACGCTCGAATTGTCTCGGTACTACACTTTGTACAAATTAATCATCGTGACATAACATTTGCGAGAGTCACACTATTAAAATAAAGTTTATATTAATTGTTTCTGATACAGTTATACTTTATTCATTAAAATTTCTCACCGCTGTAACAATTATAAACTGGAAAATCCCCTGTGTACTTTTTTCAATCTTTTGCTAGATGCAAAAGAGTTTCTGTTAGTTGTAGTATTGAATCAGAGAAGCTTCGTATGGTTACTGATCGACGACTTCGAGTGACCGTATATCAGGCTACCTGAGCAGCAGTTGTGTCTACCAGGTAAAGAAATGAACCTATGCGCTGCAAAGAAGACTTGACAGTAATAAGTTTGGGAAACCGAGCGTGGTGGTGTAAAGGTTAGCGTTCTGGTCTCGCATTCGGAAGGACGGCGGTTCGAATCCCCGTCCGGGCATTCAGATTTGGGTTTTCCATGGTTTCCCAAATCACTCCAGGCAAATGCCGGAATGCTTCCTTCAAAATGCCATGGCCGAATTCCTTCCCATTCCTTGCCCCCCCCCCCAATCCTTTCCCGTCTGTAAAGACCTCGCTGTTAAGAGACATTAAGCAGTAAAAAAAAAAAAAAAAAAAAAAAAAAAAAAGTTTGGGAATAATGTACAAGGCTTGCTTATGATCCACAATTTTCCTGGAGAAGCGTTCGGTGGTGACTTAATTTGGACCCACCAAGACCGATAATTGTACCATGTGGTGCTTTATATCATTATCCTTCACATTTGAGTAGTAACGACCTAATAGTCTCCCTTTTCTGTTTCGAATATTTTAGAGCTGGATCGGTTAGATGCTGTTTAGAGTACAAAATAGTCTCATGAAAAACATGATTTATGTTAATCTATGCTTCACCTCTGCCAGTAAAGTAACTGGGTTAGGTTATGTCTGCAAAGTAGCGTAATTTACAGAAATCTGAACCTTTATTCTTTTATGCCAAATTGTCAGATAAATTCTTCACATAATCCCTAAATTTGAAGATCCAACGTTATTAAGGCCGGTGAAGTCAGCAAATATAACACAGTGCGGAGCAAGACATAAATATTGACTAAGGTTGAGACATCATTCCGATAAAAATCTGATTCTATGAACTGTTGCCACAAATCACTGAATGATTGCCGTACCATTGCCAGTGTTTCTTAATCAATGCTGTATGTGTAACGAATCATTATATCAGCCAATTCAGTCATGAAATGATGCGGCCTCTTGAACAGGTAGAACGGTTTTGGACGATCCTCTGCCAGCTAACTCCAGCAACCCTGAGTATGTCTTTGTCCCACCGGTCTCTGGTGATCTCTTGGGGTTCCTCCAATAATGTTTCTTTTGTCCATCTTTCTTTCGAACAATGGACCATTACCATTTCAAGCAGGCTGTTTACTCGAAGATATCTGTGAGCTACGTAATCTGTGACATAGACTCTTGAATATGTTAGAAGTTAGTAATAGTTGCAGTGGTGGTAACCGTGGCAGGAGGAGTAGTGGCCGGGGTTCGGCAGGTGGTGGGCGTTTCGCGGGCAGGTGCGGCCGCCGCTGCGGTAAATCTGGCCACAAGTGGAGCTGAACCGCCAAGCGCGGTCGTTTGTTTAAGCTGCCCAGCCAGACCAAAGGCACGCACCCACAAACCACAAGTCTTCTCTTTGAAGTTGCCGTACACCTTCATGGATACTCGGCGCACCTTAATGAAAATGAGAACGGCATGCATGTGTTGTAACACGTCGACGACGGCATCATTACAGCGGAACCTTTCCTCTTTAATTTGGAGTCAATAAGAAAGAAATTCCCAATGACCTGTAGGAAGGAGCAATCCTCGCAGGTGCCAGAAGCCATGTCGGAGAGTCATGAAAAAATGAAATTGGAATATTTGACCCGGGCTTGTCCAAGAACAATTCATCTCGTCAGTTCCGTAGGGTCCATTACTTGTTAAAAGATGATTTCTCACCAAAATTCGTGACATTAAAAGTTGTTCTGCTTTGAAGCTCATCAATATTTCTCTATATAACAAAATCGTAGGAAAGTTATGTCTGTACATTAAATTTATTTCTGAAATAGTAATAGCAATGTCAGCTACTGATGATGCCGAAACCGTAAAATTTAGATTTTTTTGTCTGTATGTTTGCCCAACACACAGAAACTCATGGACGGATTTTTAACTAAACTGTGTATAGTGATAGCTTATGTAGTCGATCAGGACATAGGATACATTTTATCCCGAAACGTTACGAAATTCCTGTGATACAGATTTCAAAACGATAAATTTAGATTTTGTTCTGATTGATCGCCATCTCGCAGAAACCAATGAATGGATTAGAACAAAATTTCCTTTAGTAATAGCTTATGTCACAGGTTTGGATATAGGATTTTGAATAGATCGTACTTTTCCATAAAACAGAGCGCAAAAACATGGATTTTCATTCTTTTTCTGTCTCTGCGGGCTTTACGAATTTCAAAGAAACTTAGTATAGCTATAACTGTTAGTTAACATATAAGATACATCTTTGTTTCGTTGATGATGCAGGGGGCTAAACAGTAAGTTTTTTAGTTTTTGTATGTTTCGCACTCCTAATGCTCATTACGATAAGTGTTGTATATGTGGTGATGATGTGTTGCACTTTGAGATTATACCAGGTATTTTATATCACAGTTCATACATCTACAAATAAAGTCACGGATAAAGCTATATTAGTAGCATATAATACACAGACGGAAAAAAAATCCCAACACCAAGAAAGACTTGTGTTAGATAAACGAAATTTGGTAGGCGTGTTTATACATCTGAAAGATGACATCGATTCAAATTTCGCGCTTCGTGCATAAGTGTGGCGCTAGTAGCGCTACTCAGAGCTTGCAAATCAGGTTTGCTTTAAATACGCGCTGTAAAGTTTGTGAACGTTATTTACCGCTGAGATTTGACATAGTGAGTTGATGTTAGCCAAGAATGCCTTTAAGAAGACGAAGAAGCCATTATCAACAGCTCACCGAGTTTGAACGAGGTCGTGTAATAGGGCTACGAGAAGGTGGATTTTCTTTTCGCGATATTGCAGAAAGACTTGGCCGGAATGTATCCACTGTGCATGATTGTTGGGTGCAGTGGTCAAGGGATGGTACTGCCTCAAGAAGACCGGGTTCCGGGAGGCCACGTGGCACTACTGAGAGGGAAGACCGCCGTATTCGGCGTACAGCTGTGGCGCATCGTACTGCGTCTGCGGCAGAAATTCGAGCTGCAGTTGGTACCACAGTGACACAACGAACTGTTAGAAATCGGTTACTTCAAGGACAGCTCCGAGCCAGGCGCCCTGTAGCGTGCATTCCACTGACTACAAGCCATCGCCGTTTGCGACTCCAGTGGTGTCAAGCCAGAGCTCATTGGAGGACGGAGTGGAGATCTGTTGTGTTTTCTGATGAAAGCAGGTTCTGCCTTGGTGCCAGTGATGGCCGAGTGTTGGTCAGAAGGAGGCCAGGGGAACGCCTGCAACCAAACTGTCTGCGGCCTAGACACACTGGACCTACACCTGGAGTCATGGTCTGGGGAGCAATTTCCTATGACAGCAGGAGCACTCTTGTGGTTATACCAAACACACTGACTGCAAATTTGTACGTCAGTCTGGTAATTCAACCTGTAGTGCTGCCATTCATGAACAGCATTCAAGGGGGAGTTTTTCAACAGGATAACGCTCGCCCTCATACCGCTGTTGTCTCGCAACGTGCTCTACAGAGTGTCGACATGTTACCTTGGCCTGCGAGATCACCAGATCTGTCTCCAATTGAACACGTATGGGATATCATTGGACGACAACTCCAGCATCATCCACAGCCAGCACTGACCGTCCCAGTATTGACAGCACAAGTACAACAAGCATGGAACTCCATACCACAAAGTGACATTCGAAACCTGTATGACACAATGCATTCACGTTTGCAGGCTTGCATTCAAAATTCTGGAGGTTACACCGGCTATTAATTTAACAGTATTTCACATTTGAAATGCATTTTCTTGAGCTTAAATTAACCTGTGATCTTGAAAATTTAATCAATTAAACATGTTAACTTGACAAATGCATTGTCCAAATTTCATTACTCTACAATAATTTTTTCTTGGTGTTGGGATTTTTTTTTTCCGTCTGTGTAATTCTGTAAAAGTTGCGTGTGTACATTAAATTTATTTCAAAAATGTGCACAACTGCTGATAGAAATGACAAAACCGTAAAATTCAGTATTTTCGACTGGCTGTTTGTGCATCATACAAAAATAGAGAACAAACTAACTGACAGATTTACTGAAACTTGTAATGTATTCACAGGTACCGTATGTTCTTTAGCCAGTCTCCGGTTGTTGCTATTTTCTGTATGTTCAAGGAAAATCGACGGCTATTAATAAAAGTGAGTGCTGGTGACATACCCGCGTTGAATCTTACTATCCATAATAAAAGTTGCCTTAAAAACTAGAAAGTTTGGCGAGTTGGCGAGACTAATGGAGTCTTTATTGGACCTGTTTTGACTGGCATTTCTTGTGAAGCGTGGGAAGCGGTCGCACGAAAACGTGCCTTATACGATTACCAGCGAAATGACGTATGAACTTTACCCGGAGTGGAAGTCAGTTGAATCAGCGCATTTATTAATAATGTTATAAACCGTGGCATTCTCTATCATAGGCGGGGTCGGAAGGAAGCCCTCCAAAGAATCAGTCAAGGAAGTATTTGTCGGTTAAGATGGACCGGTGGATAGACACATTCGTCCAAGCTGCCATCACGACGATCTCGACTCTCCGCAGAATCGTCTCGCCTGGCCTGTCAGCGCGTAGACATACGTCACCGCCAGCGCAAGCAGCCGCTGGGGGTAGTGACCGTGGGACGCCCGATGGCGCAGTCTACACAACCATCCACGGCAACAGTTCTTCCGAAATGAGAAACTTCTGCACAATCGTTCATCCTAGTTAACGCCCTAAAGTTGAAATATCATTCTACAATTTGAAACTGTTCGATCGATGAACTGAGTTGCAACTTTGATACGAAATAGCAACCAGTTCTTATTCTTTTTCAAATAAAACGTTCAATTTCATAATTAAATAATCCAACCATATTGTAAAGCCCAGTTTTCCCTGTATCCCATTAAGTGAGCTAATATCTCATTTGACTTTATCATGAATTGTAATTCGCAAGTAATTGAAACTTGCAATAATTTTGATGATAAGTACTATAGGATGTGGAAGTCGCTTCCCTCGAGCAGGGAAAACGCCAAGTCTTACCGCCTGACCTCAGTTAAATGTTAAAAGTTAGTTTAGACATTACTTTTCTTAATTAATTTGTGCATTTCACCGAGAGTGGTGGTGTAACGGATAGCGTTCTGGCCTCGCATTCGGGGGGACGGCGGTTCGAATCCCTGTCCACGCATCCAGATTTGGGTTTTCCATGGTTTCCAAAATCACTCCAGGCAAATGCCGGGATGCTTCCTTCAAAAGGCCATGGCCGAATTCCTCCCCTTTCCTTGCCCCCATCCTTTCCCGTCTCTAAAGACCTCGCTGTTGAGAGACGTAAAGCAGTTAAAAAAAAATTGTGCATTTTAAGTACCTTCATATGAAGAACTAGCTTCAAATTGCGCATAACGGTAGCATATACCATCTTATACTGACAAGCTGGAAAGCTTCCGGTGATATATAGAATCGAAAAGCACAGATTCTTAAATTTTTGTCTTTTTGTTCGCGCATCAGACAAAAACTAATGGTCGGATTTTAACGAAAATGAACGTAATGATAGGTCACTGATAGGTACTGATAGGGTAAAATATATGATGCTTTTTATCTAGTTAGTAACACATTTTATGATAACACAGTGACAAAAGCTATAAATTCAGAATTTTTTCGCGCATCTCGCAAAACTAATAAACGAATTTCAATTAAACTTCACATACTGTTATTTTAAATAATTAGTTAAGATATAAAGTACATTTAACTAGATCAGTAATGTAGTTCTCCATGATACATAGGCCAAAACCACAAATGTTTGGAATTGTTATCTATGTTTGCGTACCTCAAAAAAAAAAAAAAAATAAAAAAAAAAAAAATTATGGAAGCTGTGCACATTGACAGCTTATGTAGAATACTATTCATCACATTTCTCCCGTGAATTTAATTTGACAACAGAACATGTCAATAAATAACATCTAACGCAAAAGTTCTCGCAGCTGAATTATAGAAATTGATAAATATAATATGTCTCACCGTGTACACATTTAGTAATTACATAATAATGGCCGACCTCAATATCCACTCCCGATCAGACTATGAAAAAAGAACTCTACGTGACAACCTCGACGCCTTACGCGGACAAGACATTGACATACCAGAGCCGACACGACCAGCTACTAATACGACGCCCGACATAATCATAGCATCCCCTTCTCTCCTTAGGCGCACCAGTCTCATAGTGCTCGATCCTATCGGTAGCGATCATCTACCAGTCCTCATCAAAGTAGCATACCATACTCGACAACTCAGAAATCATATCGACCCATCACAAATCCGCAAAATTCAAGATTATAACAGAACAAACTGGACTGAATACAGACGACATATAGACGATGCTATGAATAATTTCCAACCCTACTTCCGACATGCCGATGATGTAAACAGTACAGCAGACTTCCTCCATGACACGCTGACTTCCGCAATTGAAACGCAAATCCCCAGAAAATTCGCAAATCCTCATAAGCCGGCTCTCCCTCCCCATGCAGTCCTGCTCCTCAAAGAATCCCGCCGCCTCTACCGAACGTTTCTAGCCACGCGTGACCAGGATGCACTCACCCGACACAGGCAGCTACAGAGACAAGTACGCAACTATCTCACTGCCAAAAAAACACTCACCTGGCGAATGACTTGCGACAGACTCAACTCATCCATGACCACCAACTCGGGACAGTACTGGAATGCTTTCAAGAGACTAACTGGAACAAAAACTGCAGTTTCCTACCCTATCATCCACAACAACCGCTCCATTCCCGACGATGAATCAAAAGCCAACCTGTTCGCAACCCACCTTGAGCTAACCTTTTCCTGCCCTCTTGAATCACACTTCAACTACGAGATGACTGCCGACATACATGAACGAACCGACACCAACCTACCACCTCTAGCGCCCGACATTCAGTATTATGAGACCACGCCACGACATGATCTAAATTCACCTATAACAACCGAAGATATCCGACAGGCACTAAAAAAGAAACGAAATACTGCTCCCGGTCACGACGCTATCACCTACCGCCACCTAAAAGAATGCCCCCTCTCCTTTCTTCAAATCCTATCTCTCCTCTATACCGCAATCTTATATACAGGCATATATCCGGGAAAATGGAAAATATCAAAAATATTGTTATTTCCTAAAGCTAACAAACCCAAATCTGAACCTTCCTCATACCGCCCTATTAGCCTCACATCTGTATTCAGCAAAGTCTTTGAAACAATTCTAACTCGCCGCATCCACCAACATCTGCAACAATTCCTTCCACTCCCACCCACCCAAGCCGGTTTCCGACCAAACTACTCTGTAGACGACCAGCTTCTCCACCTGACGCAACTTGTGACAAATCAACTAAACAAAAAGAAATCGGCCATTCTCATCTCTTTAGACGTGGAGAAAGCCTTTGACAAAGTATGGCACGCAGGACTATTATTTAAACTACAGTTATATGCGCTACCAATATCCTACGTCCGCCTTATTGCAGCTTTCCTTACCAACCGACAAGCCTACGTCATCATTAATAACTCCCGTTCCAGGTACTTTACTCCAAATGCTGGTGTGCCTCAAGGTTCCGTCCTCTCCCCACTCCTTTTCCTATTGTACACAGCTGATATTCCCCAACCACTCTCTCCCATCTACCTCTTACAATTCGCCGACGACACCGCCTACCTCGCTTGCTGCAATAACCTTCAACAATCCGCCAAAGCATTACAAAAACACTTAGACAGCTTTATAGAATGGTGTAACAAATGGAGACTGACAATCAATCCACAAAAGACGCAAGCAATAATTTTTGGACGAACTACAAGACGATTTAGACAACATGACTTTAACATTACAATCTACGGCAAACATATTAATCTCACAAAAACAATCAAATATCTGGGACTGACGCTAGACCGCCAACTTACTTGGACTGCCCACCTAAAGACGATCAAAGACAAAGCTAAAACACGACTTAACTTGATAAAAAGACTGACAGGACATAGGTGGGGTCTAAACGCCGGGACTGTACTCCATACATATAAAACATTAGTAAGACCTATTTTAACATATGCCAACACCGCTTGGATATCCGCATGCCCAGCTCATTACAAGGCACTGCAAATAATAGAACGCCATGCACTCCGCCTCGCTTACAGAATCCGTCTACCCTTCCCAAACCACACCCTGTACGATAAAATATCCTTTCCGCACCTCCTTCTCTTTCTCGAACGCCTCAGAATATCCTTCACAGTACGCAGAAACAACACACACAATCCACTCTCCACTCCACATATCAAAACTCCAGACGCACTAAAACCATATCACAAATATATACCACCAGCTCTCCACCTCTACGCACTACACACTTTAAACAATAGAAACTTCAATAGCCTCCCTATACCCAATCAACATATCCGCCCAGAAATATACCCTTCATTTCAATCATAACTGTCAGTCACAGAAGAAAATGAAATACCAGAATTAATAAAATCTATCATGGAACAATCCGGCAATCTTAAAACTGTGTGCAATAAGTTCTAAAAGTAAAATAAAATTGTACAACATTATAAAAGCTATATATTAAAATATGTATTGTAACATATACAAAGTATACTGTAAACCATTGTAAGAATGATAAATTGTAACAAATAGACCAGACTTGTAATAAAAAATGTAGGCTGAAGAGCGGGCGTCACCCGCTGCCAGCCCATCCCCATGTGTGGGGAAATGAAATAACAAATAAATAAATAAATAAAAATACTATCACGAAATTTCGATGCACACTCATCGGCAGTGTTACCAAACACTGAAATCTAGCTGATGGTAGAATTTATCAAAAATTATGATAAATTTTTCGAAGTTAAGTTGTAGTTTATATTTAAAATACGGTAAAAAATTAAATGTTACTACAGCAAAAAGTAAAGATCAGAATTTGAAAAAAACAATCTATTTTTAATCAGAAGGTATAATTGTAATATCATCATTTTTATACATATCAATATTATGTTTTTGTATCATAACCTTAGTACGTTTCAAATCAATGTAGTTTTTCCCGTGTCGCTGAATAGCCTGCTGCGAAAAAAAGATTTCCCTTACGGGATTTTGTTTGAGTTTATTGCGCTTTTATGTTTGAAAGTCATTAAATTTACTGAACAATCGTTCGCACCCAGCATTCGAGTGTGGTAAGCTTAAAATAGATAACATAAATTTCGGCAAGTGATTAAAATAAGCATCGCTATCACAATATTCTTTGTTCAGCAACCATTCCTCCCGAAACTTCTGCTTATAACGCTTTCTCTTCGCTGGTGTTGGGGTATCTTTTGCTCCAGAAACGCTTCACTACCACTCGCCATCTTTTCAGATTCAAAATGTCAACTAAGAATACTAACAGACTTAATTTAAAAGTTCTTAGTATTCATCTACAATCAAATACGGCAATTACCTATCAAATTTGTTCGCGTAATATCTCGAAGCTCAAATTGGGGAATTCTCAAAAATTAAACGCGTATAAAGGAAAAAAATAGTGTTGTCAACAGAATAAAAAATAAATACCCAAATAAAACTTAGGATGCATTATCATTGGTCGATAAACTCTTGAAATTTGAAGAATATATCACAATTACCCAAAAATTACGATTCCTTAAATTACGGTGTCTTTTGCTACCGTAGTTATAACCCTACGATAGGTGGTAGATCTATGCTGAATACGGTGTTTTTACCGTAATTACGGTGTAGTTGGCAACACTGCTCATCGGGCTTAATCCCATCAATCTTTCCTTTCCCATAGAGCTCCTGAGCAGGTTCTTCACTTGTCGAAGCCTACTGAAGGCAACTTGATTTTTATTCCTCTCGCTGGATATACCCATGACACTGACCACTGCGAAGTTAGAACTTCACGCATTTAAAAGGTTCTGTTTCTTTTCGTAAACAGTTATACCAACAATAATCTGATTTCAATATTCTTATTGTTATTCAGTAACATATTACATCGTACAATGCACACAGTATGCAGGTATCAGTGCACTTTAGGAAACTGTGTAGGTTTGTATTCTACATTAAGCTTGTAAAAAGTACAGTCACTAAACTATTAGTTTCAAGAACAGTACATTAGGAGCTGATATTTAAGTTTCTATGAAAGAATTTCAGTAATTCCTAATTATAACCAGCTATGCAGAAGATATTAGACGACTCTACAGTACAGCGAAATGATTTTATCCCTTTATACATCCGATGTAGCAGTAACTGTAAGAAATGTGTCCGTTGTTTCTCGCGTTTATTTAGACTACCTCCCATCTCCGAACTTTCAAAAGTTCAGTGAGTGTCCGTTACAAATTGTGGTATTCAAAACTGAGTTTGTACAGTAGCTGCGTTTATCTCTGAAGCGGATCGTGAATGACACGATAGCAATCTAACGAACAGTGAACAGAAACTGACAACTGCCAATATTTCAAATTTCTTGGCATTCAAAGTTGAGGAATTTATATTAATAATTTATCGTCGAAAAATTACTGGTAGAAAACATCGTAAACAAATAGATTTATCATACGTAAGAACTATGAAGATATATTTCCGAAAGCATTTGTATACATGTTGAGGTAGGGCGAGATGGAGGTCGTGGTTAAGGGAGATAAAATTTCTTCGATAACTCAAGCTCAAAGACAATTACTTATTAGTGTAATCATATGTCACGAAAAGAGATAAATCTAAAACGTCCCGTGTCATTAAGAGGTTATATACACATTTACGATTAATATGGAACGAGTTTACGACTGGGAAATAAAACCCTTCGTTTTAAACCTTCCATTGAAACACAAAAGTTCGCCCTAATTAAAACACTGAACATGTCATCTGATATATTTATGTCACCATTAACTTTAGTCAATAGATTTGAATACAAAATTCCAAGTCACTTTTATTATTCGTATGTTCGTAATGCCAAAAATTCTATTAAGTAATTCAATGTTTTTGAATTTGAGGAATGAGGTGTTTGAAAGATATGAATTTGAAACACCAAGGCTGGTTTTAGTGTTATTTGAACTTTCAGTAAATTAAAGGCGGAGACTTTTTAAATCCAAAACGTACGAACATCGGATTAATAAAGATATGGCTGAGCCTCGACTCGTGTATACAGTTTTGTGCTGAAGCTCTACTTCACGTTGCATGACACATTACATACTAAACCCACCACAAGCTTTTCAGATTATCTACTTCCACCGAACGTCTGAGTTATATAAATATACGTTGTATCGAACAGTAACTGGCACCATTCGTTCTATCGTCAACAAGTCTTTTAGTATTAGTGTAATTACCGCAAAAAAATGTTCGAAGTTATGATTCCATTGCTTCATACTTCGACAGATTCCATTCTTGGACTGGAAGAAATTAATGGTTATTATTACACTTCACTATTTGAGTGACTTTTAGTCGAATATTAGGAATTTATGGAATTTTCTCACAGTAGTTTGTTTACCGATGAAAGCCATCTAAATCGAAGCTAATGTACAATACATAGCTTAATCGCGAAAGGATTGCATAAGAGAATGGGTAACTGTAGATACTAATGATTATTATGTATTTTAATGCAAACCATCTGATGATTAGCATTGTTTGCTCGACACCGGAAATGGTTGAATAAACATAATAATAACAAACTGTGACTGGTTGCTGTTTTCCATATCAACACAAATTTGATATCACAGTCGCTGAATTTCACCAATCCATCAAAGACGAAATATTTTTACTAATGATTATGTTGGGTTCCATATGAATCTTGTGTAGTGATAAGATTTAGCAACAACGTTATTTACAACTGTGCCTACAAAAAAGAGATTTTTAACGATATTGAAACATAACATTGGAAAAACAGTTAAGGTCTCAGACCATTATAAAATATTTGTAACTATTTTGATTTCATAACTAAGGAAAAAGTGGAAATATGACTTTACCGCTTGATCATCGCTTCAGCGAGTAAACGGAAATGTAAGGAGATTAATGACGTTTTATCATTTTCGTGGACTTGACATTACGTAAATGTAGTATAACCTTGGAAATTCAGCAGACATATTTCGCTATTTACTGATTCCTCTTAGTGTTCTTAGTCCTTCGCTCTGCCTTACTTAAAGATTTATTTCGCTGAAGTTCACGACTTACGATATTCATGCCTGTATAATATTATTTTAGACTGTGGTTGATAATTATTATTTTTATGCTTCATAGACTATTGAAAATATTCAACTTACGTAATTATTCCCTGTACAATTAATTATTTCCTCTTGCTGGCAACATGTGCTACCTCCATTAGTTTCTTACAGAACATTAGTGCACAAAGATTGTCAATGTGATCTTATAACAGCCCTGAAAGCCAGCCTTCAGTGACTTTTAATGCTAGGAATTAAGTATAGAGAAGTGAAAGTTGATTAATTATTAATTTTGTACATTTTTCATCTGAGTGAATATTGCTTTTATGGAAGGATGCTCTGTAAATGATGTGTAATATGATTAGAAGTAGTATAATGTGTGAAATATTAATTTAATGCTTGTAATTATAAACGTTGTATAAGCCACGGTGTTTTGAGGATGATTTTAAACTATTTGAAGTGGTTTATGTTGCCTGTTTAATGTTTAAATTAATTTAAATAGCTTTAAATTCAATTTTAGAGTGTTTCATTATGATTGTGAGTATTTGTTGTAATTGTTTTGTATTAATTTGACTGTCAACGTGATTGTTAGTGCTCGAGAAACATCTGTAGGTACCGTTTATTGTCTTCTGGATGTTTCTTTAGCGAGTATTTAAACTCGCGGAGATGGCGAGCCGAAAATGTTTGGTCATTGTTTTTGAGACGTGTTAGGTTTCGTTTTAAGAAACTTTTAACAGTTTTTATTCAACGGAATTTTGTAATGTGGACGAAGTTGATGCCTATTTGTGTTTTGTTAAGAGGATTTGGTCGAAATAAAAACAGCTAGAAGAAAAGTGTGTCATCGATCTTGTTATTTCATTGAACTATTTAATCAATTCAGAAGACGCGTTGATCATTATCCTTTAGTGAAAGGTAAAATCACCTGGTGATCGGACTATAATACCTTGTTAACTGAAGAACTAATTAATTAAGTTCAATCAGCAGTATTTGAAAGGACCATCGAACGAGTTGCTTATCAGTTTGTAGCAGCCATAGTCAGTATCAGGCCATTCCTACGGCTGAGTGTGATGGATAGCTTATCTTGCGACATTTCGTCCTAGTCAAATTGATGGACATAGTTTCACTGTAGGGTCTTCATGTTGGCTAGAGATTTCTACGAATCTCTTGGAATTAGCTGTATACAGGAAGTGGTCTATTGGCTGGTGTGGAAGGCACAGTGATGAGCCGAGTTAACAGCTTGATTATCGTCATGAATTGTGCTTCCCTTTGCATCTCCGCTGGACTGCGGTTGCAGCAGTATTGGTAGCTAACAACGCTGTCTGAAGTTGGACGTCGAATGTCAATTAGAGATGCTCTGCGGGTTTCTTGATGCGCTGTTCTCTTCTGGATGAACTGCTTGGTGTGGGTAAGCTCGAATTCTTCTCCGTAGCTGGCCGGAAGTTCAGCCCTGTTGATTGCGTTGGCCATAGTGGGCTGAATTTGGCAATCACGTCCCGTGGTATTGGTCGTGGAAGTGATGTCATTTTCGTGCTTAGCAGCCACCGTAAGAAGCTGCATACAGACCACCACAGTGGATGCATCTTGGCTCCTGCTCATAAAGTGGGCAGTCTGCAGGGCGGCCATTCCAGCACCTAACGCAAGTATGCAGGGTGGTGCATATGTGGGAATCATGTCCGATTTCCTGGCAGCGGTGGCACTGGTCGTGTGTGCGTGGAGGCCACTTCTTAGACAGCTGCTTTGAAGTATGTGGCTGTCGCAGCTCGTTGTTAAAGCTGATGTGATAAGCTCTCCAACGAACCTTCCAAATTATTTCACAGCGCACATCAATCAGTCAGATACGAGCCTATCGGAAGAAGTACACCAATTTTTAATTGGTGGGACAATGAGAAACAACTACTCATATTACGGGAACGTGCAAATATTAGACTGTAGTTTAAGCATTTATAAGAAAGTTTGAGATGCGTTAAATTGAACTTAAACATTTTGAAGACCCTCATTCTTTACTATTTAGTAAATGCCTATGGCAAAGATGGAATTTCATCAAGGTCTGGTTTGCCAATGGAAAGGTTGCAACAGAATGAACTTGTATTAGCATCTGCGACCCAGCAGAAGTTAAAATCAAAATTGTATTGCAACTCTATCGAGAGCTAAGGCCAACGAAGAAACGGTAATTGCTGTTTGTAATAACAAAGCTATGTGATGTTGCCTCATGCTGGCTGAAGAAAGTGAATTTGATAACAAGTTTCCAAGCGCAATTTCTGTAAGATAATGTCTTATACGCTGTTGGAGATATTTTAGGATCAATATGGATGAATATAATGAGGGAGTTATGCATACATCAGTAGCTACTGAGGAACTTTTTTGGTGGTTAGAGGGGAATTTACAGTTTATCGACGTCGAGGCTATTAGGCCTGGGAGAGAATAGGCAGGCAAGAGACGAAATGTGAAGGAATTCGGCTACAATGGTTTGTATGACTAATTCTGATATTTTCCTGGCGTGATTTCGGCAAACCATGAAAAATCGAAAACTTGACGCCCGGACGCTGACTCAAGCTCGTGTTCTCCCGCATGCCATGCTGAAACGTTAACCGCTGACGCGCCAGTCTCAGATGGCGAAAATAGTTTTTATTCCTGCAATGACGATAATCCCTAACGAAGTAAAAGTCTCAGTTAAAATAAAGAAAGGGGAGCTGATGAAAAAAAATCACACACTCAGCATTTGAACAAAGACCCAAAGTGCATCTTTCAAAATTAGACATTCAGTAACAAACCTACATGAATTCTTAGTGATGTAGACTGAAATCCTCTGGAACGTTGGTGCTTTTCAGATATAGACATTTCTTTCAGTTCCTTTCCGCTTCGATGTAATCACTGTGGTGTTTAGTATACAGAAACCTGCTATGGATTCTTTGTTTTGTAATGCCATTTTGTGTGCCTCGTCGACATCGAACCTGCAAAATTGAGAGTGAAGTGGAAACAAACTGACTCTGTGGTAAATGTGGACTGACAGTGGAAACAGTATGAATGGAAAATAATGAAATCAACGTGTAAAAAAATTGTGAAGTATGAATATACTGTAATTATTGCATGCTATACGACCCTTTAAACTACAACAGTTTCTATTTTTTCTTTTTTAAAGAAGCGAATTATAAAGACAGCTCTAATAATTTTCAGTCATCACAGACGCGGTTAAGCTGGTTTTGATAGCTCCCTTTTTTAAAATGACATCGGGTATTATATGTAATGAATGCTTTATTTGTGAACAGACAAGCTTTTCGCATACACTAGGATTTAATTGGAACCATATCTGCCGTAGGTCTTACTTTGTGATGGTACTGGACACGCGCCTCCCAGAGGCATATCAGTATTATGTTATTAAAAAATTAAATATTACGTTTAATGAGAGTTTGCGTTATAGTACCACGAAAAATGAACTGTAGTATCATGACTAATTGTAACAGAGATTTTAAATCAGGCTGCCGTATAGCAAGCAGATTTAGAAACATGCACGGTTAAAAAGATTATTAATTGAAATGTCACCAAGTTCATCTAATTGGATTTCTCTCGGGCTAACATGTTTCCGAAAGCCGGCCCGATTTAACAAGTGGGACAAAACATCAAAGGAACACACAGAACGTACACAGAAATGCAGGGCCGTCATCAAAGCAGGTTGTCACCAGCTAGTTACCCCGATGTATAAAAATCTTGTTTATTTAGAGAGCAATGCTCTGATTCCCAAGGTAATTATTACTCTGATTTCAAATCTGCTTTTAGATTTTCCCTTCCAGATACTGTTCATGAGTTATTGGATTATTTCATGATTTTCCAAAAGGTTTTACTATTTATACTGGGTGAAATAGTTGAATGACTCTAGTAGCCTACTTGGATGCATATTTGGTTAGGTTAAAATTTATTGCTGTTTCCATGTAACACAACATTCATAATTCATATTTATGAAAAAACCATTGTATTCATATTTTATTTTTATTTTATCCTTTGACCTGTCTTTCTCGTCTATGATAATGATCCAACAATAATACCCCAACATTGAAGACGTCAGCTTTTCTTCAGATCGTTTTTACATCTCCCCCTATGAAACCTTTCACTAAATTAACTGGATTGTCTGGAATATAATCTATTTGTGAGCCGCAAAAGTAAACTTTTAGAGACATGTTAAATCCTACATCCCGGTATGAATTAATCATCTGAATCATTAATTCGTTGCAATTTTGAGTTACTATAGATTTTCTGTAACTTTTTAAAAAAAATATCGTTGCTTGCTTCCTTTGTTTGTTACAATTGTTTCAAAATCTGGATCTTTTGGAAGTACAGTAAAAGTCCGGTTATCCGAGTTCCGATTATCCGAGCCGCCGGGTTAACTGAGGCAAAATTTTGAAATATGATAGGGAGCTTTTACGAAGATATGGAATATTTTTACAACTAGAGTGTTTACGATATTAAGTGTGGTACTGTAGCGCTCGCGTGTATCGCAACATTATTGCTTCACACATTAGTTGTACGCTATAAATTAATTGTATTATTTCAGTTTCAATACGTTTTTCGATTCATTGTAACCTCTTTCCTTGACGTCCGGCTATCCGAGTTTTTCGTTAAACGAGGTGGTCCCGGTCCCGTTTACCTGGGATAACCGGACTTCTTCTGTACGCTAATTTTAGGTCCAGCAAAAATACCTTCCTTTCTGTTTGCTGGTTAATAACGAGAAATTTTCTTTTGTATTCATCGCCTAGCTTGATGTGAAGAAGGGAAACTGCATGTATTTAGTAGCAATTACTCAGTCACGATGAATAATTTTTCCTACTTTCCAGTTTAATCTCTTAAATTTTGTTGATTATAGTGTACCTTCCTGTATCTACTATCCCATTCGCAAATTATTCTGAATTCCGGATTTGAATTCCCCGTATAAATGTAATTCTGAAGCACTTATTTTTATTGAAGAAAAGAAACACGTAATAGAATAGAGGTATCTACAAGGTTACTATCAGTTTGCGGGAGAAGAGATGTTAATCGCACCGGTAATAATATTATTAAAAAGTTCTATAAGAACGAACAAAGCGCTCTAGTTCCCTGTTACTGTCGTCTCTGTGATAGCCGATCCACCGTCCAGGCTGCTACTTTCACACATGGAATGTAAAGGACTTCTGCTCCATTGAGTCGCGTGTCACGGACTGCAACCATGACGCAACAAAAGTTGCCTACTCCTCGTAATAGACGAAAATCTTCCATTTCTATCCAGCATTGTAAACGTTTCTTTCCTCTAATGCCAAGCAAATAATCATCCCAGAAAGCATTATGGTGTTTTATAAATTGATAAATTTATAAGTTGAAATGAAATGTAAAATTCAACGCGGTGCAGTGTCTTGAAAGAAACTTTTGTACTGCCATAATTCTTGTTTGATACGGGTCTATTCAAAAGATTGAACCTAATGATTTCTTGATTAGTTTTTTTTTTAGGTTTTTTTTTCATTTACTGTTGAGATGAGCATTATAAATTAGTAACATTACAGCTGAGTATAAAAATTGTCTCTTCTTCATTAACATCTGTGAATTACGTAATAAATGACGTATCTTTCAATATCATTAAGTGGATTTTGCCGTCAGTTTTTTTTTAACGGTTTTCCAGTTGGATGGAATTAAATAATAACGTTTGTACGTTACAGATACACTTTTTGACAAAATATTTCTAAAGTAACATGTAATTCAGCAAAATCATTGTATTTGCAATTATTTAATATTTTTACCATGTCAAAAACGATAATATGATATTATTTTTTAAAATATCGGTTTTCACTTGCCGATGAAGAAAGCATTATGTCGAACTAGACGATTCTTATAAATAACACATTTACATGCCTGAACGAAAGAGAGATAATGACTATCTCGGCAAGCAATGGTCAAAACATTAAAAGAGAGACTCAGATCATACTTCTACAAAATACAGCGAAAGTTGAAAATACTGGAACGGTTCTGCAAGAAATAAATCTCTTACCTTTAATTCATTGACTAACAATTATTTGAAAAAATGAAATGATACTAAGGAACTGATAGCTAACACCTTCCTGGTATAATCTACCTTTATGATAGTGTAAATACATCACTGTTTACTCTGGCTGACGTGTTTGAATACCAGTGTCATAAAGTGTCAGCACGTTCTTAGTAAATTAATAATACAAACGTTTTATGTATCACATTACAAAAAACTGCTTTTATGAGGCAAGCGTACGCTTATCTGAAAATTTAACCATATTTTGTAAGGTAGGACACAACTAAGAAAGATTCAAGTCTATCGTATTTTGAATGAGTGATTTATCTTTAGATAACATTAAGCACCGCGACGATGTTCTGTAAGTAATGTGGGGCAAACGTTTTTCTTAATTTTTCGTCGGTACCATTATTAAAAATTTCCATGTATCCTCTCATCTAGGTCACAAAGTGGATGATTACCCAAATATTCGTTGCTCGATCTTTCAGTAGCAGGATAGTTATAGGTCTACGCTGCAGTTATTTGGCAACATTTAGTATTAAGCCGGTAAGCCTGCAGTGTCCGCTTCTCCTTCTCTTGCAATGTGTGTTCTGTTGCTGCCACGTGCAGAGCACAGGAACGTGGCCTAGATTCCTGCAAGGAAAAACATTCCGAAGAATGCTCACTTGCTAGCTGCAAGGTGCCGTGAAGCTTGACATCGGCTCTCGGAGGTGCTGTACAGCGGTCGTTGGTTCGAATCCGTCAGAGAATATGAAACATTTCAATTAAGTTTTGTAACCGAGCGTGATGGGTGACGTGCTGGCCTCCAATTCAGGAGGAAGCGGGTTCGAATCCTTATCAGCCATCCAATTTGAGTTTTCCATGGTCTCCCCAAACACCAGGCGAAAGTCAGAAAGGTTCCTTCATAAGGCCACGGCCGAATTTCTTCCAGTTCCTTGTCCCCAGTCATTTCCAACCTCTACTGACCTCGCCGTCGAAGAGGAGTAAAGCAAGAAACAAAAAATAAAAAATAAATTTTTTGTTGGTTTTGTGTTGTTTGTACTGTGTGCGATTTAAATGCAGAGCTAATTCATCTGATTGGTGAAGTAGAATGATTTCGTGTGGTTATAGGGCCTGTAGATAGAGTTTCAAGTTGCTGTGCATTCCGCATCTGTTGTGGCTGGATCTACAATTTAACGTGGAATCCGAACCATGGAGTTTTATAGGCAACATGAAAACAGTAAAACTACCCTAGAGGTGAGAATCAGCTGGCCGGAACGGAATTCGAACCAGGGACCCTGAATTTTCAGAACAATCCGCTCTTATGGGTGGTATGGTAGGCAAAAGCCAATTGGAAAACTAAGGATCTGCATAACCCAAAAATTGAGCTAACATGCTAAAATCACAGGCGTACGATCTTAATTATTACTAGCTTCGTTAGGTGTGTTGATGCACTCGTCTCTCCCCTCCATACCTAATCCCTGTTTGTGTGCGTTCGACTTATTATGTTAACGTGAAGCAGTAAACGAAGTTTATACTTGTAGTGAATCGAATAGTGTAAGCTGTAGATATAAAAATAAGGCTGAAATAACGGTTTCATAGTTACCTAGTTTGACCGACAACTTTTAGCACTGCTATAAACGAGAAAGTTGCTGTTGAGCGTTGAAGCTTCGACAAACAGCCAAAAAGACATACTAAAATTTTGTTTCACAGATGATTACAATCCTTAAGCCGCGAAATGGATTAATGTAAAATAAATAAGTCATTATTACCAGATTGTGCCTCTTTCACATATACAATTTAACATTCAACCCCTGCAAGAATAATTCCAACCGCTATAAAACTATTACTTCTGACACCAAATTGTTGAACATTTCAAGTTTGTTTGAGAAATTAAGGACGATTTCGAATAAACGTCAATGACAGTTTATGGGACTGACAAGACTGGTTAACGTAGAGCAGGAACAGCCGTAATTTTAAGGTTCGACCTGATGCGGCAGTCGTTAAAACTTCCTGATTAAATAACCATGGAAGTAATTACTCTATATGGTGATATGTTCTTCGTAGTTGGAAATTAACTATTTCGTCCTGTCTAGGAAGCCATGATAAGCTACTGGCTGTAAATTCGCCGTAAGTTCGACGTAAGTAGTTGTGCTTAATTAATCAATCCATGGATTTACAGGTTGTTGTAGTTAGGTCGCTAAGTGGTTTATGACTTTGACCAAAGTATAATAATTCCTACTTCTGAATGATCAGATCGTCGAAATATCAAGACCGCCGATACAAGATTAATTTAACTTTTATTCCGCCGAAATCTTCATAAATACTTACACGGATAAATATCAACTCCTTCCAAAGATTCTAAAGCACATTGCGGACATAGTGTCTGGTTAGCAGTTTCCAGCGAAATCAAGCGAAAAATTCCCAGACAAAATAATAAACAAGTGAACTCGACAGCTAGAACAGAGAACATATGTTGGCGCTACAGATTCTCTAGAAAACATTTTTTACAACAAATAAAAATAGTCTTCAAAACAACAATTACACTGAAAACTTTAAAATATGTTTATATTTTGCTTAGAAGAAAATAAATCTAAATGGAGAATGTTTTACAATACTATAATTGAAATTTTAACATTAATCAGTTATTGTTGGTAACGGTACCAGCTTTCACTCACCGCGAACCTCCCATTGTGAGGAAAGATGCACTTTATTTGGTTTTCGAGGCGACACGGGGAGTTCGAATAAAAATTCCGAATAGTTTACAGCATGTAATGTTTTTGCGGGAAACAATTTGGCTAATAAATTAGACGGTATTTTAATCTGCGACTAGGCCTTGTTGGTGTGGTCGAGGCATATATCTTACGCTACATCGTCAGCTGGTAGACTGCATCATACAGTAAAAGCTTCACATTTAATCTAATGTACTATTTGATTCCTTATTATTTTAATGTCTCAGATTAAAGTACCGTCTAATTTATTCACCAAATTGTTTCCCACAAAGCCAATACACCCGTATAATTTCGAGAACCAGCAGAAATGTTAGCCAATCGTCCAACAGGCGCGATGAACTGCCCAGAAATTTGTCTAGATAGATTTCTTGAAACCAAGGATGACTAGTCTCGGATTAGAAGTCAAGTCTTTGCATACATCAGCTTTCGTTCTAACCTTCTGTATCACTGCAACTGCAGCAATAGAACGTGGAGGATTTATTTCTCAAGGATAACTCCCCTAGCCGTCCCTCGCCGTTCTGATGTCTCCTAACATCAACATCACCCTACATTTATTGAAAGATTATGTTCGAGGTTTCTAGCTAAGCTTATCAAACAAATCTGACGACTGTAAAGACTGTGAACCACATTAGGCGCATTGTATTTCTGGAGAATTCTTCAAAACAGTAGGCGTCCCTCTCAAATTAAAAAAAGTATATTTTATCTTTATTACAATGGAATTTAGAAGATTTCTGAGATTCAGGCAGATCTGTTATTTTGATTTTCAACACCATTGATTCTGATTAATTTCAAAACTGTTCTCAGTTCTTGGACGACGTACGTGACAAGAGTAACATAATCAATAACTAAGGCAATCCCGACCTAAAGCATGACTAAAAATAATGTCTCGCTGGTAAGAGGTCTAAGGAATTATATACTACACTACCGGCTTTTGCAGACTTATTACCTTATTTAGTTGTTCCAGTAAAGTATTTTTTCCATCTTGAGCGGCTTACAATCTAATGAAATAATCTCACACAGCAATTATTATAATAAATTTTTCATTGCAATGGAGCACATGCTCCAGTTGCAATTCTCTTGGTCACCTAATTACCCGTTTCTTGAGTACTATACGTATATCATTTGAGGACAGCTAAATGAGGACACCCTGGTGTGAAGATGGTGAGTTTGTAAGCTATCCTGTCTTTTCAATGACGACGTGTTAATTATAGAAGATTGACCCAAATTCTCCTCTTTGAACACATGAAAGCCGTTAGATCAGATAAACAAATTGAGAGGAACTTTGTCATGGTGTGGAAATGAAAAACTCACTTCTCTTGTCGAGGAATGTTTGATTTTAATTAATATCATTCACTCAAACAACTTTTAAAAAGCTTATGTTACATTGAAACGAGGTACTCATAAATTTCACAAACTATTTTAGTTTGTGTATGAGAGGACTTTGCTCGTGCCATACAACCATCTCCAAGCGACTCGACACACACACTGCCTCGCGCCCTGTCATCCTACAATGCCGTCGCCCATACGACAATCGCGTGCTGTGCTGGCCCGCGTCAAAGATTATTACGTAAATATAACAACACTAAGCTACTCCGGTTACTAAACACACCACAGTTTGTTGAAACCCAACAATATTACAAATCAATACAGTTATTCAGGACACTTATAATTAATAAATGCTACATAATTCAATATTAATAATAGGGGAAAGTATCAAAAACCAGATCCTATTTTGTATTTTTTCTTTTAAAAATTATAAATTAGTATAAAATCTGTTTCAAAGAATGAAATAATTACTTCAAAAAGTTATGGGTCATTTAAATTCTGATTATTTTTTAAAATCCTACAGTTTGGCAATAGGAAAAAATAGTTACTTAAACTGGACCCATAATAAAAATTAACGAAATAACACTAAACCAAATTAGAAAATGGTATTGAATCACAGAAAATATATTTTTTAAATGAAATATAAGAATTACAGGGATTAGTTTTAATTTTTTTTACTAATATAGCATATATGAAGGGTGTATGGAGACACAGAAAATATAGCGACAGAAATCGCAGATGTACACATCATTTTTAGCTCCAGCTCAATCCACATGGGCCCACACTAAACATATAGCGCTGACATCCAAATTTCCCATTCTGAAACGTCAAAAAAATTTCCTGTCGCAAAACGCGCACCAACCGTCATCTTTGGGAGAGGACACTCCAGGGAGAATCTCCAATTACAATTTTCCTGGGGTCACGCTCTTCTTATCTTTACTGCTTGATTCTTCCACATTTTTCTCAAAATCAAGGCTCATTTTCACTAACTCTTTCTGGAGTTCCTATTGCTGACCCAGTCCCCCGGCCGCGACTACTTTTTCATCCTCAAACACGATTACGTTCTTGTGCCTGAGCCTCCTTGACTTCCATTAATTGGGCTTTATAAGGCGTAGATAAGATGACCATAAAATTCAAGTATTACATTACATATTTGACTTAAAGCATAAAAAAATAAGGGACCCGTTTAGGAAACTACAGGGGGTCCCGTTTGCGCAACTATAGCCTGTATTTTATTAACCCAATAGATTTTTAACGAAACTTATCAACAAAACAGTTTAGTGGAAACATTAACACAAAACCTTATCATTTAAGAGTATATATAGGTCGGAAGGTTACTACCCATATCCAGGAGAAATTTAAAGAAATATAGTGGAATGTATTTTTTATTATTACTAGCTAAAAGCACGGCTTTGTGTTGGCTCGCGAAGATTTGCTATAAGAAATATTATATATAACAAAAGAAATTAATAAATAATCGTAAGATTTTTAATATTTAAACTTTACGAACTATCATAAAAAACCATGGTTTTAGCTTGTTGACAAAAAATAATTAGGCACATTTGTAACAAGACAAAATTCTTAAATATTTTAATATTTTTAAAATTTAATTTGGTTTTAATCATATGCAAACATTTCTTCTTCGAGTTTCTTCCTGTTTTATACATTTTAACATTGAATTTTTAATAGTGCTAATTCGATCATAAGAAAATCTTCTGTTTAAAGCTAGGCTTTCTAAAGTTTTTCTCTCGATAACGCAACATACGTTAAACCCATGGCCGACTAAAGATATCTTTAGTTGGCCGTGCGTTAAATCTACAGAAGTTTCTTTGCCTCCAATAACTACTACAACTTTATCCAGTGTTAAACCTTAAGCTTTATGAACTTTTATTGCAAAAGCTATTTTTAGTGGAAATTGTTTTCATGAATAAGTGATATTCCCTCTATTACAAAAATTAGTTGTGAGTGGAATTGGAACACAACCACTATTTTGATAAGTTAAATGAAAATAATTTTCAAAACCAACCATTATCACCCGTGGCATTTGATTAGGCTTACTTAGATTTCTTCTAATACAACTCGGCGAAACAAATCGAAAATAAAGAATACATTTTTTTCTATTTGATATCTCGCTCAGTTCTGGAAAAATAAAATCTCAAAATTGACGTGACTAGGTTGAAATGCGGCCTGGACCAGAACGAAATTTCGCTGTAGCCAAATTTACTGATGAATTTATATGTAACTTGACGAGACAAATCGAATATAAAGAATAATTTTTTTTTGATATCTCGCTTAATTCTGGAGATACAGTATCTCAAAAGTGAGGAGGTTAGACTGAATCCGGCCTGGACCAGAAAAAAAATAATCACCAAAACCACTATATCAACGTGGTGGAAATTCACAATAGGTGTTTTATTTTCGTCCTATTGGTTGTTGTTACGTTGAAACACAGCCTATAGCAGTAGAAACATCACCAAAAGCACAAGAAACTATACCTACGACTGATTTTTGGCATGCTATATCTCGAAGTCTCATCGAGTTACGTAAAAATTCATCATCAAACTGCGGCGTAGAATCCCCACATACACACATTTCTTAACACTAATACAAAAAAAATCTTTAGTAAAACAATTAATACCTCCTTTTCTGGAGTTTAGATTCTCTCAATACTTCAATTTGTGGCAACGTTAATTTCGATTAAAGTTTGAGGCGTACCGATTAGATATACATTCCTTTTATATTTTATTTTCACTACACATTGAATCGTAAGTCATTATAATTGTATAAGTATTAAATAACTGATTAAGTGCGGGAGTGGAATTTCTTTATATAATTACAAAACTGTCGCATCTAAATTTACACAAATCACAGATGTATTTATATAAAACATTCAACAACTATAGATCATATTTAATAAAAAAATTAATATCTCTTTTTCTGGAGCGTAAGTTCTCAGGTGAACATCGAAAATCACAAACTACACTTTTAGTGAACAATTAATTTGATTATCTTACCGTTGCTGTGAACAAATGGCTGCACTTTAAGTTGAGTGGTAAGTTATTGCATAAATGCTAACAGCACTTTCAAACTGCGTCCCTCTCAATGGACACACTAAAAGCAAAACTATATTAACACGTTTCCAATATCTTGCGTTTAAATTGATTCACTAATTCTTGACAGTAAATGTGTCAAACCACGTGACGCGGTCACGTGACTGCGTCTCGTGACGCGACCACATGACGTGGTCACGTAACCACGCGATCGCCTCTGATTTCTATCAGTATGAATGAATAGAAATATTAAAAAATATAGCTATTTATTTGTGTTTTTTTTTACAAAAATAATGATTGATGGCACATCTACAATTGGCTTTGAATCAGTGTGTTCAATTTCACGTATTTAGGTGCAGCAGTTTTTTCAAAAAGTGTACCACAAACTGTGCACCAATCGTCTCCTAGTATAAGGGCTTGCTTCGCTTGCCCTAATTATTATTATTGCATTACGCCTCGTCGACGGCTATGGTCATTAGAGGCGGGATGTGAGTGGAGACAAGGAACGTGAAGGAATTCGGCCATGGCCTTTTGAAGGAAGCATCCCGGCATTCTCCTGGAGTAATTTGGGGAAACCATGGAAAACCCAAATCTGGATGCCCGGACGAGGATTCGAAATCGTGTCCTCCCGAATGCGAGGCCAGAACGTTAACCGTTTACCCATCACGCTAGGTGAATGTAAAAATGTTTGTCTACTGCCAAAGCAAGAAAAGGCGATTTAAAAACAACCAATAAAGTAGGCGAAACGAGTATAGGCTATTTGACAGAATTAAAAAATATTATAAATTGAACTCATTCTCGTAGATTAACGCTTCAGGAAGCTAATTTTTTCAATTTTGAAAAGAAAAGTGGATTATTTTTAACAAAAAAGCGAAATAAAAATTATACTTTTCTTAACTCTGATCACGTGACAGAAAACGCTTTAGGATTGGTGGTCGCTTGAGTGACGTCACACGTCTGTAAACGCTGCGGCTCGGAATAGACCGTTTCCTATTATCCAAGTTTTCAACTATTTTTTTTGTTTGTTTCTGGTCACTTCTTGTTATTAATGAAATTTCGTTTTGAATACAAAATCGAGAACAATTTATAAAAGCCTACAGCGGAAAAATATCGAAAATAGACGCCTTATTTGTGGGTCTGGCAATAGAAAAAAACCCTGACTTTTATTCTGCTGACCTTAAAAATGTAACAGCTCCTATTTGAGACTCATTTATATATAAATTGAAAGTTAGAGATTGATTGTTTTGCGTTAGCTAACCATACGTCGAAAAATTCTGTACGCGAAATTTGTGCAGTCATGCTGAAAATAAAGAAAAGTTGTATGGGTGTCGCAAATATGCGCAAACAAATGGAGGTATTTCTTGTAGCTAATAAGCAGCTCTTTCAAAATAATAGAGTAAGAGATCGGTATAATGTGGTATAATGAGCTAAAACTCAACATGAAATTCGCTCAGTAGATTTTTTTTTTTTAATTAAAAATAATCTCGCTCTGTTTTAATGATGCTATTGTATCACGGAAAAATCTTTCGTAAACTTACCTTGAGGCTCGCCAAAAACAATAGCACAAATCACTACTAACACGCAGAAACACAGCGTAATCATCGACCAAGCTCAGTGGAACGGTGCGGCCGACTGGAGCGCTTGATCGGTGGATCACAGGAAGCCCATTGTTCAAACTATTTTTTCTATTGTTAGGCGTGAATTCGTGGAAAATAAATCTTTGTTCATAGTAATATGGTTTATCTACTTTGAATATAAATAACTATTTTGCCTGCATAGACTATTATCCAAACTGACTTTTGTCCCTCTAGATTTAGAAAATATCACACTATGCGACGTCCTGCCAGATGCGAGGCCGGAGCGTTAACCGCTCACTCACCATGCTCCGAACAATTGGATGTTGTGGGCCATTTTTCTAAATTGAAGATTAAAGATTATGGATTAATGATTTTTTTGTCAATAAAATTGAATTTGTTTGTTTATTCATTTACCTACCTCGTTTCACTTCATCTCACTCGAAGAAACCGTGAAGAGTTTACTATTAACATAAAGAGAAGCAATAAAGAAGTAGTGTCCGGATAGCTGCGTGATTGAAGAGTGGTAATGGAATTCAGAACGTCCTACGTTCGAACCTTGATTGAGATAATATTTTTTTCGTTTTTGTTTGCTGTTTTTTGCACTATCATGTTTTTATTCTAAAAATTCATAATGGTTGCTAAGCGTCATGCAAGCGTTTGAAACAAATTACTACCATACATGAAAACTTTTTTAATTTTCAAACTTACCAGAGAGAGAATATCATGCAAAAAATACAGCTGCCGGCGGTGAATAATGGAATTTATTTTATAAGTGACATCACTTCTAGAAATTTCATGCTAATCTTCCAACAGTTCCTTTTGTGACCTTTTCGTTGGAATTTTTACGTGACGATACAACTGCAGGTTACCTTCCTGACATAACTGCGTCTATTAGGTGGTATTTACTTTTAATGTGCAAGTAATTTTCATTTAAAAAAAATAGCTGTGTGCAAGTAACGTCCAATTTCCTTTTTGAAATCTTCTTTGGTTATTTCATTCAAATGATTGTAATTCGCTTGTTATCCAAAAAATTGTGAAGCCTTCAGAAATATTAAAATGATGTATTGGTGGATTTTCGGGAAAAAATTATTATGCGATGCAACCAACAGCAACTAGTATCCAAAGAAAATGACAAAAGAAAACAAATTGAACATATTCCGAAGCGAGGATCGAACCTTTAGACCCTAACCCTACTAATTCTCTCCTTAAACAAGGTATTACATTTAACTCTACGAAATTGCGGTGTAAATGAGCTTCACAGAAAATCGTAAGTGACTTTGTAGCAATATCAAATTAATGGTTACATTTTTAAGCTCTATAGAATAAAACTCAGTGGTTGTTTCTATTACTATTGCAATTACTCCGCGATTCACTAAAAGTGTTTGGCGGAGGTGCATTGCACCTATCAGGAAAGGTAATGGTTTGGAAGGGATATAAGGGATATGGCAGGTGGCGCCCATGGGCTATTGTGATGAACCATCCCAGCATTCGCCTGGAGCGATCTAGGGAAACCATGGAAAACCCAGATCACGATTTTCTATTGCTAGCCCCACAAATAAGGCGTCTACTTTCAATATTTTTCCACTGTAGGCTTTTACAAATTGTTTTCGATTTTATATTAAAACGAACTTTCATTAATAACAAGAAATAACCAGCAACAAACAATAAAAAAAGTTGGAAACTTGGATAATAGGAAACGTTCCATTCGCAGTGGCAGCGTTTACAGACTTGTGACGTCACTACTGTCGTTGCACGCGCCAGGCAGAAATGGAACGTTTTGGCGGTCTTTTAAATTCTTTAATTTTTAACTTTGAATTTTACGCAAAATAATACACTTTAGTCAAAAAATCTCTTCACTCGGTGAATAAGGTGTACCAATAAACAATTTAAAACCATTTTCAAGAAGTATTCAAATACCCTACTCTGCTACTGAGTGGTAGAAGCCTAAACTACTATTTACACTTGATCCTGCTAGAGTTCAGGAGACCGTGGGTCCACTTTAGGGGGAGGGTGCCGTTATAGGGCACTTTCCTCAAATAATAGTAAATTAATAATAACAAACAATAGGTGTTTAGTGTTAATGATCTGACACAGCATCACGACATAATTAATAAGGCAGGAGCACCACGTATCACAGAGGTGTCGATAAACTGCGTGTGTTTTGTGGAGTAAGGCGCTTTTAGGATAGTTTTGTTTCTGTTAAGGAAACATTTCGTCATTTCTGATTGTTTCTTAAACGTTGTAATTGTGTTACTACGTACCTGTTTCAGTTGACAAAGAAACAATTGTTACAAATGAACCGTTTCTTCTTTCATCATTCTTCAAACCACCAACCTCGCTGTTCATCTTCTATCATTCGTGAAGTATTCACACGGGCCATTTAGTATCAGTAAATGATTATCAGAATGGGAAAGAGGAGATATAATGAGATCTGTTGATTTGTAATGCCATCCAGTGGAAGGGTTGCGCTGTGGCGTTGTTTTCTTACCTCCGTGTGTCTCGCCACACCACGACCCCGTGGCCGCCGCCCGCCCGCCCCGCGGGTGATTGATTAAAGCGGCGCTGCCCAGCCGCCAATTGTGCTGTCGCCGGTCGTTTATCACACGGACACTCACAACACGCGCAGGTCTGCAACACAGCCGTCTACGTTTCTCTTTCGTAATACCCGCTCTTTGTTCATGGCGAAGATCAAATTTCTTGTCCACTTTTGAATTACTGCCGAGGGAATACCCAGAAATGAGCTGAAGTCTACAACGGAAAGGCGGGGATTGCGTCCTGTCCCTACCAACCGATGATTGCAAGGAACCTGATACCTTGTTACGGTACAAAGGATGTCCAAGCAACTCTATTTCTGCAGCTCTGCTCACTATTCTTCTACTAACAGTGTCAGCTCAAGCTGTTAGCTCTTGGGCTCTTCCATTCAACATTTGTGCAAATTCGCATCATCCGAGAATGGCGGGATAGCGGCAGTGAAACTTCTGTTGGTTTTCTTTATTCTGTGAGTAGCACGATAAGCACTACGCGTATCAAACACAGAGAACATTACCATATTAACTTCGCATAGCCAACTCCCGTCTCGCGTTCTCAAAATGTCTCACCGAGACCACCGTTTCTAACCCTCTATCTCTGGTGAACCCAGGACTCTGAATAACGATACCTAAGCTCCTCTTTCCATGACAGGTGTTCCACGCATTCCTAAGGCCCCGTTTACACCATGTGAGTTGACTGGAACGAGTGTACTGTCTTGCTGCGCGCGCAGCACTGGATAGTCCACTCTCCTCGTGTAAACAGGTACACGACAGACAGTTGACTGATGATAGTGGACTCGGTTCACGACCAACTTTTGGCGTGCGAGTTCAACAATCAAGATGGCGACAACTAACAAGTCGCGTAAGCGGAGTGAACAGAGGCATTAAAATGTTTAGAACTGCATGAAAGTGAGGAAACTCCGAGGAATTTTAAGAATAAAAATTATAAGAACAAGGATTTTAGAGGCTCTGCTATTAAAAAATTGTTTCATAGCGGTGTCATTTTGTATGTATCGGAAAAAATATTTCACAATAGCTCTTCAAATTTAGATACAGTTAGCCTTAAATGATGCAAATCTATATTTTCACTTGCAACTTTATTTTTTAAAAAGGCGCTGAAGCATTTAAAGCATTTCTTTTTAATATCCACTCTTTTAACGTTTTTCTACGTTTTTTTTTTAAAAAATATTCTCCATATTATTCAACATTATAATCAACAAATTAGCTACGAAGTTAGTTCCTTTCTGTAATATCGACATACTATTTTCAATAAGATCACAATGTAGGAGTAGAGAGAGAACTGTCCTCACAGTGGACAGTGCACTGTCTTCAAACTATAACTAGCATGCTAGTCCACTCTCTTACCCCCACACCGACGGTCCGGTCAACTGTCGTTCCAGTCAACTCCCATCGTGTAAACGCCGCCTAAGGCCCGGTGTACACGTGAAAGCTGCATGCACGCATCCTCCAATGTATGTACTCGTAGCATGCGGTAGTAGGCGGTCATCTGGAACTTTATTAGCAGGATGCGAGTCATTTTTGTACAAATTTCAGTAAAAATTGCTTAGAACCCATTGGTGGCAAGCATGTATGAACAAAAAAATCCAAGGATGGTGATCTCTCTTTAATAATTATAAAAATTGTTTTTCAGTTGTGTTGCTAGATATTGATGACTAAAATTACAAGTTACAATGATGTTGGAGCTTTCCGGAAACGAATCAGACAATACTACACAGTCCAGTCACATTAATGTGACCACCACCTTCTTTCGACGTCAACATGAGATAACCAATCACAGAAGGCAGGTGGCAGCACAATACAGTGGAGTGTATATAAAGGATGTCCTAGGGCATCGGAAAGCATTTCAATCGTTGGCGTAATGCAGAAACGTAGCGATTTATCCGACGTCCAAAAGGACATGATTATTGGCTTTAGGACCAAGGGTGGAATCATTTCGGAAACGGCTAATTTTGTGAACTGTTCACGTGTCGCCGTGGTAAAAGTATACCGTGCATGGCAAAATGGCACTGTTCAAAATCAGCGGCGTGGAATATGTGGTGCACCACGGGCGATAGATGACAGAGCCGAACGATGGCTACGGAGATGCGTTACGGTAAATAGACCTTCAACTGTTGAGCAACTGACCGCCCAGATGAACCAAGGGATTACCAAGAGTGTATCCTCAACAACGGTTCAGCGAACGTTGCTGTGCATGGGCCTCCACAGCAGACGCCTAGTTAATGCACCTACGCTAACTGTTGTTCATCGGCGACGAAGGCTGGAATTTGCACGCCAGTACAGCAACTGGACGTCCAAAGAATGGCGACAGGTGGCTTTTACCGATGAATCACGTTTTATGCTCCATCGGACAGATGGACGTTGGCACATACGGCGTCAAACGTCTGAAGGCAAACACCCAGGGTGGAGGAGAGAGCATTATGGTCTGGGGAATGTTTTCCTGGCATTCACTGGGTGAACTCATCATTGTGGAAGGCACGATGGATCAGCACAAGTACATATCTGTCCTTGCGGACCATATCCACCCCTACATGAGAATAATTTTTTCCTCAGAATGATGGCATCTACCAGCAGGACAATGCGAGGTGTCATGCAGCTCGCAGTGTATGTAAGTGGTTTAAAGAGCACCAGGATGAGTTTACCTTACTCCCCTGGCCAGCAAACTCACCGGATTTAAACCCAATCGAGAATCTGTGGGACCACCTCGATCGGGTTGTTCGCGCCATGGATCCTCAACCGCGCAATCTAGCGCAGCTGGCCACAGCACTGGAGTCGGCATGGCTCAACATCCCAGTGAACACCTTCAGAAACCTAATTGACTCTGTTCCTGCACGCCTCGCAGCGATCCGTTCTGCCAAAGGTTGTTATTCTGGTTTTTGAGAGGTGGTCACATTAATGTGACTGGACTGTGTATATTCGATATAAACTTCTTTTTACGAGCTTGAGAACAAGAGGTTAACCTCTCCCTGACACTGCAGATAAAAATGCCCTTCTCTTTTGTTGGTGATGAAGAATTTTCTTTTTCAAGAAATATAATACTGTATAGCCTGATGGTGATAAAATTTTGTCAGACAAATAATCAATTAATATACAAATTTGGATATATCCGTCCTACTGATAAAGACTTATTGTTCTCTTCATAATTTTGTAAGAACTAGAGATGGATAAAACATACAAGATGCAATCAGTATAGATGGTTTCGCCGATATCGGAAAGGACGCCTCGAGACCGACAAGAGGAACTATTAAGCAGTCTATCTAAGAAAGAAAAGTGTTAGCAGATTATTTCTTTTCCTATACTGATAGCGTAACTTTGCACAGGAAATTAAGAGCTTTTATATATTCGACAGCAATTTAACAAACATCTTTTTTATGTTATATAAAATCTATATTGTAAAACACTTTACTTAAAACTGAATTTATAATAATACCAAATATTTTACTTACACATTTCATTTTTGGCTTTGCCGTCCTGTTCCTCGAGTCCCTCACTAAATATGCTACATACACTGGTCCAAGCTCCTTTCTTCTTGATTGAGTAGTGATAGCTCTCTGATGTGATATCCTAAATTTCCGAATAATTCTTGACTTTACCACTGAATGTCTCAATGCCAATGTTTTCTAAGTGTAGTATGGGACCCACATTTTGAGTATCAACTACAGGAATTGGAGGGGATGCGAAGAAGTGCTGCTAGATTTGTCTCTGGAAATAACCGCATAACATAGTCAGAAACCGATACGAGAAAAGAGCTGGAATGGGATTCTTTGGAAGATTGGAGGAGGGTGAAGAGAGTCATGCAAGTGAACAAGGCATATATTAGTAATGAGGGTGGAAAGATATTGGTTTAAAAATTAAAAGTAATGACCATACCCCCAAACTGGCACTCGATTTCAGACAGATGTAGAATGAGAAAATCATCTTTCTCTAACTGAAGGCAACAATTCAAAAATGATGCAACTTTAGAACCTTCTTAAGTAAAACACCGACAGAAGTTTGGTCTGTGTAATATTACAGAGCAATAAGCTAACGAACTGTCAAATTTCATCTATGTCAAAGATGTTGATAATCGAAATCTATAATAAGTACTTCGTAGTACTAAACTCTTTGCAAGCAGCAGCCATGGAGGAAGGAAATATATGGAGACGACACAAGAGACCTTCACCATGCATTGAAGTGAAGCCGGGCGGAGGAGGAGTGGGGGGCTAGGCCGAACCCATACAGACACGGGGTATATGTACAAAAACCTCAAGGGGGCTCTAGGATAAACGTAACGCCGCAATCTGGTGATGGATTATTATGTAACTCGATGAGACAAATAAAAAATGAAGAATAAAAGTTTTTGATATCATGCTTAGTTTTCGAGATATTTTGTCTCAAACGTGAAATGTTTTTGGTTGAAATTCAGAAGAAAAAATTGGTCAAAGTCAAATTTGATGACGGATTATTATTTAAAAAGACGAGACAAATAAATAATAAAATTTTTCGATATCTCGCCTAGTTCTCGAGATAAACTGTAACAAAGTGATGTGTCTTGAGTTGAAATGCAGAAGAACAATTTCGCAAAAGTCCAATTTAATGATCGATTCTTATGTAACACGACGAGACAAATCGTAAATAAAGAATAATATCTTTCGATATCTTGCTTAGTTTTCGGGATATGATGGGATTGGGTTGATATGCGGCCTGGATCAAAAATTAATTCTGCCAATTCCACGATGGTGCACATGCAGAATGGATATTTCAGTTTTTTTACTACCACTTGTGGTTAGGTTGAAATGCGGCCTAGATCAGAATAAAAATAGTTATCTTGTTACCATGCATCGTAAGCTTAATTGGGAATACCTGGAAGCAGTTTATATCGCGATACACGTTTTGTTACTAACTTGGTTCTCATCAAATTACTAACACTAATAGATAAACTCTTTGTCCCTTATGGAACAACAAAACATTCTGGTACAGACTGCATTTAGACCTAACCACAATCTCCATTAAATTGCCGCTACAGAATCAAACTATGTAGACACACCCACACACGCGTATTTGAATCGCAAACTGTAATTGCAGTAACAACATCGTTTGCTTCATCAAGATTCCTAGATTGCATAGCACAATTTAACACATTTAATTTCATCATACACTGTCAGTATAAACTGTAATGTGACGAAAGAAAGCGAAATACTAAATTCACTGAATCGCGATGTAAATCGCACCCCTTTAAATCTCATTTTCAACACTCGTTAAAAAGTAGTGCTAGTCTATTATATGCAAAATAGCAAGGTATGCTTATTTTCTACACTACACCAACAAAAATTTGAGAACAAAGTTATTCCATTGAGAGCTATGACTAAATATTTATAGACAGGCTCTGGCGTTTGCAAAACCTACCGCCCCACAACGATAATTAGAATTCAGCTTACTTATGAAATGATATTCAAGGTTCTTTCCTCTCTTGCCTATTTGTACAACCGTATGCAACACAAGATGGCATTGTAAAACACTTATACACATTACAAAATTAAATAATCTCATCATCTAACACAATGTGAACATTGCATTTGTTTGGGATCGCAATATCGCCGCTGCCGTCACTGCGCATGCGCGAGAGTTGAGAGCCTGCTTCACAGATTTAACGTCACTTCTCCTCCATATATTTCCTTCCTCCATGGCAGCAGCAGTCGGTGTATGATTGTCGCTGATGAAGGTAGCGTGGCAACGTGAATGTCGTATAAGTGTGGAGTAATGGAATTCTCCCGAGTGAAAATGGATTTATAATTCGCGCTTCCGCGCCGGAACAGAATATTGGCTGTCGTTTACGCCTCATTCGGACAGACCGAGTCGTACAAACTACATTCGGTGAGTGTATAACAAGTGGATAATGAACAGTGATTGTTGTGAGAACAGTGATCACGCTAGTAACTGAATTTACGCTAAGTGATTGTACTTTTCACTCAAGCGGACCTGTAATCTCGGATTGATATTATTTTCAGTTGGTGTTAGGCGTATATGTGTCCTTTAAAAACCAAAACTGTCTGAATAAACTTACTACAGAATTAAACGACTGTGTTTGTGTTCAGTGGTATAATACCCCGTACAGTATTAAATGTCGACTATCAGCTATGGCGACCGCACTGTAGAAAATAAGTTTAAACGTAGTCAGAAACCTTCAATTAGGTTTGTCAGAACACCAGTGTATAGCAATTGTCATTTTCATTAATTAATAAACCCAGTAAAACAACTTCTGTTGTTTCACATCTGGTTTATTGTGTGCTGTTCTGTTTCTGCTATTTTCGTGCTGCTTGATAGGACTTCAATTAGAAGTCACTAAATTTAGGAAAAAATTAAAATTAGTCTATCAGAATAAAATTCTTAGTCACTAAACTCGAAACTTGTTTGAGTCCTCCAATAGGATACGAACTAACGTGATGTATCTCAGTTAGTTTTTCTTATTTCTATTATTACTGGGGCTACAATTAAACATAGGACCCACCAACGGAATATTCCTAGCATATCTAAAATAAAAGTAGCAAGGTTAATGGCCAGTAAAAGTTCCTTGACCGGAACCGGGAACCTAACAATTCCCTGTCAGACATCTTACCATTGATTATGTATTTGTTTACAACTTTTGCAGAAGCATAGTAAGCGTTAGGTGTAAATCAGGTGACACTTTGAAGGCTATGTTCCGTTTTATGATGTACAGTGGGGTATGACAAACATAGAGGACCATTTTAAAATGTTAATATTTTTTGTAACGAAGTTTTAGATGTCGGCAATAAAGAGATTGTTCTGCATTAGTTGATAAACAATAAAAAAAATCGATTTCTTCAAATTGCATTCTCAGGAACAAACAGCCAAGGTGCACATTTTCAAGACACCGAAGGCGTACAGTGCTATCAGCTCTGATACTGCTACACTCACCTCTACGAACCCATATTCCCGGCGCTAGTCTCCTTCACGGTTGTGCAATTAATTCAGCTACTTCTTTTTTCCGTCAGTGGCCTACATTAGAATGCTCCTGTCTCTTTCATTTTGCCTGTGCTGTGATGTTCATTAATCTTAATGCGATTGATGTTTGTGCGAGCTATCATATTCGAAGGAACTCCTTTCATCTTGTATATTGACCCGGCTTTGTGTTCCAAGACGTGCCAATTTCTGTAAACGTCCATTTCGTACCAGTTGCAACATTCGACTGACCGTCAAAATATTAATCTTTGGATTAACTCGGAAGCACCGAGGGTGGTGGGTGAGCGGTTAGCGCTCAGACCTCGCATTCCGAAGTACGCCGGTTCGAATCACCGTCCGGGCATCCAGATATGGGTTTTCCATGGTATCCCCAAATCATTCCAGGCGAAAGCCGAGATGCTTCCTTCAAAAGGCCACGGCCGAATTACTTCCCCAGTCCTTGTCCCCAGTCCCATTCTGCCTCGACGTCGACGAGGCGTAAAGCCAAAGAAAACCTTGGAAGCTTTATCCTTCATTCTTGTCTCTAGTCACCTTTATCTTTCTTTTAGATAGCATTACAATATTTTCGAGAACTAGATTAAAATTTTACACTTGCTTTGTTAGTGGCCTACAGGAGCTAAAAGCCTTATTGCAGAATATCGCTGCGGTCGTTTATGCAAATGTTGCCGGCGCATCTTACACCTCTCGAAAACAATTTTGGAGATGTTGAAGATGTCGTATTAGGGTTGGTGTTCTCAAACACCATCAAAATTCTGTCCTTCCAAAAATTCTTTGTTCTTTGTGTAAAGAAATAAATTAGTATAGCAAGGTCAGTTGAGCACGAATGGTGGTTTGCATCAGTTGTTTCACAGCAATGAATTTCCGTACAGACACTGCAGTGTCTGTAGGTGCACTATTATGACGCTGGATTTATTTGTGTGCAGCTAAATTTTTACTGGTACCTTTGCAATACTCATCATCAGTCACTTCTTCCCTCCTTTCAGCAAACCACGCTACTATTACACAGCTGTTTTCTTCATGGGATTTTCCCCTACACTTGCTCTCACTCTTGCCCCGTTTCCATATTTAAATTTAATGTTTGTTATTTCTAGTTCCGACTTTACATCAGCGCAAACATGCAAGCACTATCAAGAATATACGTCATTCAGTAGTCAGCACCAATCAGCTACATGTCAACGTGACCACTGCTTGACCCTCTGAAGGTCCATGGTTATTAAATTTAAATACACTCAATTTCTTCAGAATTACACACCATTAAAAGCCAAATAAATTGTTTACTAATATTACAAAATAGATGAATACAATTTAACGCTCTTGCAACTTGGAATATTCCAGGATTAAGGCAAAGATACAAAACTGTAACATAAAGTATTTTTTAGATGAATTAAAAATATTTAATACAATCTTTATAATAGAGGTAGACTGCCCGACAGAACCTATGTGACTACAGAAGCGAAACGCTTCATTGACTAACACAATTGAACATATGTTTGTGCATATATCATTTAATCCTTTGTATAACTGACAACTCCAGAAAGTGATTAAACTGTAAATTTACAGAACAGGAGATACTGTAAATATTTGTCATACCCAAAAATATTTGCAGCTGATTACGAGGAATTGAATTGAATTTAATTTCGAAGGAGCACATACTCAGATGACAATTTTCCTAGTCATTTACTAATTTCTTATTGTTTTTATTTATTTTTTATTATTATGGAATATACTGTACTTTGCGTGTACAATTTCTCCATTCATCTACTTTTGCCATTTACGAATTTTAAATACTTATTTATATAGAAAGTTCCAGATTTGATGGCCTCTTATCAACTAGTCATAACTTTCAAATAATGGACGAAAATAACGTGGTTTTTCTATTAGACCAGAAATACAAAGGCAATATCTAAAACTGATAAACTTGGCCTTGTGACAGATCGTAACTCATTCATGGGGATCTGCTAGATATTTATCTGTCAGTAACTATACCTACACTTTTCCACAAATTCCTTTGCAAACCATCATCAAAATTACACCACGTTTCACATGAATAATATTCATCACATGAGATCTACATAGAACTCATTATGTTGCCTGATGTACAACTTTCGCAGACGTGTTCTTGATTCAGTTGAAAGAAACAAGCTTCAAAAATAAATTCGCAGGCAGTACGGCCAACTGACTGGATGTGAGAAGAGTGGTCGGCCGTGTGGGTGTATCGAATCGCTAAACATTGTCAATCGTAATAGTGTCACCACCGACGTTCGGAACAGATCATTCGTCGGAGCGAAATGTCTGCACGCTGAAAGATAAGTGAAAGATCTTCCGAAGGGCTCCGACTGTCACCACACATTTTCAGACATTCAGAAAGAAAAGAACGTTCATGCTACGTTAGGTTGACAAATCGTATGATGGAATAGTATCGCAAACGGAGTGTTGGGCGCATTCTGAACAGCATCGCAATGTTGCAAGTTGCAATGTTAAGTTCTAAGTTGACTTCGCTCAAAAAAAGAAAAGTGAAACTTGTTTGTGTCCTAATCAGCATCGCACAAGGATATTTATAAAGAGTGGGTAAACTGAATGAGAAGTTTATTTGATTACAATTTTTTAAAAAGTAATGTATTGTTTGAATTGTGAGTGTAGCATTTCCCGTCGGAATGCTGCAATGTAATCAATGGTCTGAACCATTGGAAGACATGACAGCAGATCCAGCTGTCAAAACGTTATGATTTCACAACACCACGCGGCCGAAAACATCCTTGATGATTACATTGGATATTGCTTGAGAATTTAATGTATAAATTTACAAATTGTTATTTGAAAATTTTTCAGTATTATTAATTTGTAACAAAAGACCTTAAAAAAGTGCGAGATTATTTGTATAATTGTTTGTTGACTATCTTTGTTCTCTGTATTGTCTACACAGCTTCCCGTTTTTTTAATTCACGCTTAAGTTTATATCAACTTTTTTGTAATCATTGTATCCGCGTATTCTCCTTGTGCTGTATGTCGTAGCACAGTTTGTAACTTTAAGATCATTACAGTTATTACTAACTCTCGCTCGTCGCGTTGCGTTCTATAACAGCTTTGGGGGGTATTTTATTTTTGTTCAAAGGCATTTTAAGGTCCACACTTGTTCATTTTTTCACAGTGTATACCTCAGGACACCAAACTTTTTTGGCCTATCGCCTCTTTTTCGAAAATAAAAAAATAATCATGGCTCCCTTTCAGAAAAAAAAATACACCGACTCCCCTTCTTTTAATAAATTGTGCTTTAACTGTTTTATCAGCCCATTTTTCAAACAGTGGTTCAATGGCACCCTCTTATGTGATGTGTACAGTACATCATATATAAAAAACAAGGACAGATTTTTAAAATATCTTTATCATAAGATATTAACAATATTGGTGTACTGTTCACAGTTTGAATAACAAACAAATTTTATAAAAAATATTATTAATTAGAGGCTGAGCTTTACGCTTTCTTTGTCGCATTTGATCGACATGTGGATGGCTCATTACTTCCTATTTTGAGATTATTCCAAGGCCCAATACTTTTACGTTTTATCGTCGATAAGAAATATATGGTATGACGTTGGATATGATAATAACACAGTTTCAGAAGATGTGACAGACTGTCTCACAATTGTATTTCAAGATTTTAGCGAGTTTAAAGTGAAACGATTGGTAACTGCGACGAAAAGAGATACTTAACGAATAAAGTATCGTGGATTTAATGCTACAGTTTGAACCATTTATTGTATTTAGCAGGTTCTAAGCTACATTTAATTACTTTCTGATATCCCCTGCTGCGTGTCTCAAATCATAATGTGCTTTTGATCATTATGTTTCAGTCATTTGATTCGACAGAATGGTCAAACACGTGTCGCTGTCCACGATTTTCGAATTCTTTCACTTCGGTAGGCTTTAGCAAGTTGGTAGATTTTCCACATCAAGCTGATGGGTACCATGGAACCGCGCAATAGTGTGAAAGGCAGCTCATTATTTCCATTTCATATCTTTAAATCTTAGAATAATCCACAGAGGAGACGATGCCCCGAGACTAACAGCCAACCTCAGCTAAGTTTGAATCTTCTCACTGTCACGAGGCTACATAATGTTCAGATGGAAGTCTTGTGAGAGAGTCAGTATCTGGCAGAAACGGTTGTAAAACAAACATAGTTTCATAACACTGATGAGGTTACTACTGTGTGACGTCAAGTTTCTTCTTCTGGTAAATGATTCGAACATCATTCCATTTTGTTTCGATGTTTAATTTTTTTTTTTTAACGCAACCCTTATCCTAACGACTTCTGCTCGTAGACGGATTCAGACAAGTTGGTTGATTAGTCTAGTCTAATGTTGAGTCTCAAGTTTTTCCTTCGCCTTGGTAATTACTATCACCGTGGGTGAACGTGGTCGTAGCAGTGGGCGCGTGGCTAATATTGGTTACTAATGACGCGGTATTGATTACACCGGCCGGATGGTGTGCCTACGTCTCTTCATCTCCGGCCCTTTGATGCCAACCTTCAGTGGCTCAATTTCCGCCTGTTATTTGGCTTCATTTACAGCAGATGTCGGAAGTTAATCTACTTTGAAGGCTGATGTTTCGTTAGGTATCCGATGGGAGCCATGAACAGAGGTATGCTGCAAAGTAGGTTTTAATATACAAGAAAAACCAAGGAATCCACTGAAGCTCGCAGAAGAACAACGAAATTTATAAAATCGTAGCTTCAATTCTCCGCGATATCCTTAAAATTACCAACATCTACATCTACATATATACTCTGCAATTCACAAAATTGTGGGTGGCAGAGGGTGCTCAGCACCAAAGCTAATCTCTTTGCTGTGCATTCCAATCCCTAATGGTACGAGGGAAAAAAGAATTCATATAAGAATCAGTCCGGCACCTTATTTCTCTAATTTTATCTTTCCTGTAAGATGGCGTTCTAATGTAAACGTTATTAACAGGGAGCGGAAACAACACTTTGTAGGTCTGAATCACATGATGGGTGATTAGTTTACCTGATGATGCGTCAATCCAGAAGTAATTTCTGACTAAAGTTGCTATTTCTCTTGAGCAGATGAATATGTAACAATCTGTAATACCGGTAGTCGATAGATGCTTTTGTTTTTCCAGTTGTATGTATTAAAAAAATATTTTATTTCTGAACACAGAAATTTTACTCGTATTTCATACGTTATGTTATCGTTAAACATGTTTCAAGTTTATAACATTTATTTCAAAAACCGTAAATGAAAAGATAAACGTGCTGTTGTTTATCAGTAAATTAACACATTGGCCTACGTTGGTTATCTGTGATTTTACTCTGTCGAAAGACGGAAAAAAACTACTGCTACATGCAAACAATCGGTATTTTGTATTAGATCTATTGTGTAATAGCTTTTCCCTCGCACAATTAATGGAAATTCTGTCATACACCATTAATTTCAGTGTATGATATGGGTTTTTATTATTTGCCAGAAAAATCCACTTGACTTTATTTTATTAACAACGATTTGTGTACACTACGAAATAGTTTCAAGCCAAACTTTAAATTATTAATACAGCGATAAAAATGTTCACTGCTTCCGTTTTTCTCTCACTTCCGCTGTCTGGATCCGTTTTTATTAATTTACAGTGTTCTGCGTATAAATGTCGAAATGAATGTTTGCTAGGAACCTACAGAATATTGGTATGTTCACGGTAGCATTCAACGGCAGCAGCCATTGCACTTCCACCTTTGGCAGATTGCCGACAAATTGAAAGAGTCTCCATGTGAGTGGTGCGAGGGCTCGGTTTAATCAAAGACTTTGACGGCACGCGAAGCGGAAAAGCGCAGAACAATCGGCGAATGGCAACGATTTCCACTCTCTTTTGAAGTCACGGATTTAGAATTTGTAACAATTCGCAACAGACGAAAAACAGGGACGAATAAAAATGTTCATTCAAAGCAGTATTACAGGAAACGTTTCACGATAAAATGTTACGACTGGATATTTGAAAATTTGGAAGCTCGTTTAGGAGTAACAATTGTTTTATTCCAGATGTGGAATCATTTTTTTTTTTTAAAAAAGAAGTTGCACAAATTTTCTTTATGACGTATGTTTTTAACGAATGCAAAACAGGTTTCCTTAATTCTGTGTGCATACATTCAGCTGTTGACAGCGAGTCGGTTTTGCTGGATGGTTCTATGTAGTATTCAAACTTTTCTTACGGACAAATACGAAAATATGGAATAACACAAAACAGCCGACTAACAGCAGCCAGAGATACATAAAATTTCACGCTTTTCGCATGCGTAATTTTGTAAAATTGCACTAACTTTTCGCGTTTGGTGCTGCGTATTTATCACTGGCGATGCAAACGTTTCGGTGCCAACCTGGGCTTTCTCAGATGGCTTCAAATTAAAGTATTCGCTTCGTTTTCCGCTACACTGGACGGACTGTTTACAGTTCACGGCAGAGATGGTGTTGCTTCTCCGTAAAGTGTGTCCGCAGTTCCAGAGAGGTTGGCCTTCCACTGAATGTTCTGGCTGTTGTTATTGCAATTCGTTCATCTGTGGGTAAACATTTCCACAGTTGGCTCAATCTATGACCAAAATTTTGGTTGAAGTTTTTGGGATGATTATAAATTCTATGGATTTCCTAATTTTGCGTTCAAGAAACGCAAAATCTAAACAGTTCATCCAGCGTATTGGAAAGTGACATGGATACATTAACTTCAAGCAGTCCTGATGACGGCTCAAGGTTCATGCCGAAACGTTGGAATTATCAGGAAGATACACGCAGTGCTAATCCTGAAAAGTGCAAATTTAGGAGCTAGGTATGTTACTACAAATCGAGGTAATGGGAGTTATTTATTGGGTAAGCAACTGCGAAGAAATAAATTGCCATAATACGTTCATTAAAATTTCTATTAGTCAAATTTAATTTTAAATTTGACTCGAGGTTACATCAGACTTGATGTTAATTCTATTAAAAGTAAAAGCATTATTTGCATGTTCACTGTAGTCGGGTCATTACGTCATTTAGTAAGCACATATTTAGATATTTAGTGAGAGCGTCTCTGTCCGTATTTAATACTATTAACACTTTTAAGTCTCTTCAAACTCAAGATATTTTATTCAAATTTTGTTGAGGGAACCCTTAGGATGAAACACAGTCAAATTTCGTATTTTAGCCAGATCAGGTCAAATTGTCATAAACTTTGACTTGTTACTATACCCTGAAAGAGTTCTTTTTATAATGACATAGCTTTTGCTAGTATTAATTAAATAAAATAAATTTATGTATCTTTCATAATTCATCAAAATTAATCAGTGAGTGAAAAGGGTTTCGAAATGATAACTTTAAATATGCAAAACTCTGCATTTAATTTTTTTTAGTCAATTACACGACAAACAAAATATGAATCGTTATATTTATCGTAAACTTATTGACATTGTGCATAGTATCTTCAACTAAATTTTTGGGCCGATCATTTCCATTCACGGTTTTGATTATTCCACCCATATACTTTTACTCAAACAAACAAGAAAAGCTACCCTACGTTACAATGGAATTAAAAGATGATCAAGATTACATCCGCAATGATTTCCTCAATTAAATTCATGAAATATTTAAATAATTCCGGCTAGCTACCTAAACTTATAATGCACACTTTCCCTTGGGAGAACTTAGAGCAATGATATTAATTTTTTTAAATATTATCTCTGGCGTTTTATGGTTCCGCGTTGGAAAAGTCATTTAAAAGGTCGGTTCCTACGGCGCATGGTAGGAAAGTCGCGCCTTTCATCTTCTACCGCCTGGTGGTGGGTCGAGACGCGCCGTACCTGCTAGCTAATGCGGCAAAGATGAGAGACGTTTCCTAACAGGCGCCTCGGGTCGCGCCGTGGGAACCCAGCTAAAGACGGATAGCTCGATTACAACGAAGATTGGGCAGCTGTCTACCGTTCACTCGTCTGTGTGGTAGCCGCATTTCCAGGAATAGGTAACATCCACGTTTACCTTCTAGGTGAGAGCAGCTGTCCTTTTGTGTTTCGTACTTGCGTCCGCAGGTACTAATGCGAAGGTCGCATGTATATAATGCAAACTGCACGTTCTCTATCTGATAGAATGCTTCACGAGATCGAATGCACTCGGGATCAGACCTCACTGTCTCCAGGCTTGAGGGAAGGTTTCTTAACGTTCTATGGACTGAACTGCCCGTACCAGAGTGCCCAAAAATGGCTGCACCCTCGTCTTCCCAAACTTTAATATCCCGATTTACAGCCAATCGTTCAAAAACACCCACACCATGGTTACTTTTCAATTGGCTCACAATACTTTGAATTGTAGAGGGAATTATTTTTTGAGCTGACCACCACAGATCACTGCGCACCAGCTTAAACCCTTTCCCTCTTAACAAAGAATGTCTGACGCCAACTTGTCGCGTGATGCTCTCTGCCTGTACAACTGAATTTTCCTATTGTCACTTCTTCCAAACCCCATGAAACTTTTTTGAATATTACTTTTTCGCTCTGATTCATAGGTAATTTAATCTTAACAAATATAAATTGGCCTCATAATTGGTGCTATTGATCAAAATGTAATTTGGACCATTAGAACCTTAAACACGATCATGGGATCACACCAGTAAATAAACAAATGAATGATAAAAAAATCTTGGAAGGTGTTTATAAATCAATGAATAGTTTCTTTCCGAAATACTGCTGTATGTACCATTAATTTGCACTAAAGAATTGTTTATTTCTCACCCGTTGAATCTCTCGTCGAGGAATCGTCAGTGTTCAACGTTTTATTTATACATCTATTGGACCGCTGACGATAATTGGACAAAATTCAAAATGTGGCCAAATGAAATAAAATACCAACAGTTGCAGTGGCGTTTTTTTATAAAATAATAATTATTATTTTGAACATCAACTACAGGAAAAAGGTATATAATAATTGTATTAAAAAGAATAATTTTGGAATATTTCAGAGACTGAATGAACGGACTTCAGTTTTATCTGAGGCACACATTTTGTTTAATAATCGTTTACAAATTTGACGGCCTGGTAAGACACATGCTGTAATTGGTGAGAAGCAACTCTCATTATTTCAATCATGAATTTGCAAGTCACTTTATTCAAAATGGTTATAGAAGTTATTCCACAAAGCTGTAGACAGTTTAAATGGAAGTACGAGACGTCGACGATAAATGAGGATCGTGGCCTGGCAACAAAATGAAAACCGTTCAGTCTTCCTAAATATGCATCCATTTCGATAAAAACTTCTCCGGCTTCCAACGATGACAAAATGTAGCACTCCTAATTTTGATGCGGCTGGAATTTCGATATGCTTCCTCGTATTAGTATAAAATGCAATGCAAACCTCTTCGATCATCAACATGATTTTGATCAGCTTCCATCTACCGACCTGTATCAGCTAGGAGGAAAAGCCTCTATAATGTTTCTAGAGAATCCATCATATCTCTTCTTCTACTGTCAGCCAATTAGCTCCTCTTTCTTCAACACACTTTTTAACACCTTTCCCCCAACTGTCCCTCGGCCCTGCTCAGGGTCTCATCTATTTTAGCTCCACGTGCAGCATCTTCCTTGGAATCTTCTCCCTCCTACTCTCTTCAAATAACCATATCACTGTTAACTTGATTTCTCTATTGTTGTATCGGATCCTCTTTGATCATCTCCCTGATTTTCTCATTCTTTCCTTCCAGTTACTCCTACTCTACTCCTCTGAAATGTCATTTCCATAGCTTCTACTCTCCTTTTGTCCCTCTCTTTCATCACCCATGTTTCCAATTCACATCTCAAAACTAGCAAATAATAGGCCTTTGCTTGTCTCATCAAACGCTACCATTAACCAAATTCAACGGCGGTACGTAGCATGGTGGGTGAGCACTAACGTTCTGGCCTCTTAATCGGGAGGACGCGGGTTCATATCACCGTCCGGCCATCCAGATTTGAGTTTTCGATGGTTCCCCGAATCACTCCAGGCGAACAGAGAGATGCTACCTTAAAAAGGCCATGACCGAATTCATTTCCGTTCCTTGCCCCCAATGCTTTTGGAGCTTCCATAAAACACGTAGCTCCAATTTGGCCTACTGTGAACCCCACTACCCCCAACGAAGCCTGAACTGCCTTTTGCCTCTACACCTCGCCCCCCCCCCCCCACGTAGCATGTAGTACGTAGCACGTAGCTTTCTTCCCTTTTGATTCCAGAAGACGTTTTGTACTGTTTTCTCTTGTCAGACTATTGTAAATTACATACAGAGATAATTAAATGAAGGAAATAAAGATTCACGTGCTGTTGTGTGTTTTGTACTTGATTTTAATTGTGAGAAATGAAATGAATTAATAGCTACGTTGCATGACTCGGAAACTTCCCCTCCGCTACGTAGCACAGCGTAGGCTTTCAGCCAACCCCTCCCCTTCCCCAAGAATGAGCCACGTAGTTTATGGACGCTCCGTTTCCGTCTCTAATTACTGTATCTTGACGTGGATGAGACGTAAAAAAAAAAAAAAAAAAAATTACCAGAGGTAGGGTCACCTCCACTTTCCTCCACTTGGGTAATTCTTGTCTGGTGCATCAAGGGTGCGAATGTGGGCATCACCGGAGTGATAACATGGCTAAGCCAGACAAAGACCCAGTCCAACGGCGTAGCCTATAGTGTGGAACCCATGCTCGGTTTTCGGCAGAGAAGGAGACCATCGGAATGGTTGAAGGGGAAGGGGGGAGTGGGGGTAAATTGGAAGAGAACACCATTGCCTCAAGGCAAGATAGATCTTCAAAGGCTAAGGGAGTAAACGCCGAAAGAAGAACTTAACCTTATTAGGCGTAGTAAACCCAAAGTGCAAGTGTATTTGATTGGTATAAAGAAACAATTCAATATCGCAATTTTTTTTGTTTTTTTTTGTAGACTTTTCTCCAAAATTAAATCTTGAAACAATTATTTGTTTATTTACACGTTCTGAAAGGGTTTGTGGTGTCCATTCGATACGAAATGGCGAAGAAAGACATTTAAGTTGTGATCATATATTAATAAACGAAGGAAATGTCAATTAAGCATATTCGCTGCAAAATTATCGGAGAGTGTTAATGAACAATAAATAAAACAAGCTCACCAGCACTGCATACGATTTCAGCGCATTGACGTATGCCGAGTTAACCACTTAAGACAATGATTATCGAGGACATATCAGGCACTCCAAGAACTACAGTAGATCGCTTACTGATGGAATTCTTGGATATAAAAAAACGATTTCCCGGTCGGGTATCGAAACATCGGACACCATAAAACTGTGAGAAGGCAGACCTCTTTGAAGCCAGTCCAATAAGTTTTTTTTAACGATTTCTGAGTATGGATGAGACCTTTAGAGCACAATCAAAAGTAACAAAATTTATCTATCCGCAAAGAAAGCAAAACCTGTTCTTCTTACAGGGAAACTGTTGGCGTTTATTTTTGGAATTTTCGGAGTGTACTGCTGCTAGATTTCCTGAAAAAGTTGAAACCAACACTCAGAGCTAACCCTCTTAAGCAAATATGAGGAGGCATGAGGAAAAAGACAAGAGATAAATTATCAAAAGAGGTGCTGTTTCATTCACGAAGATGCTCCCAGTAAAATGTCTGTGAATTCCGTAGCTGCAATTCATGAGTGTAGGTTTCCGTTGGTATTGCTGAACTCATCTAATCGTGCCTTCTGTACTGTTGAAATCTTATAAAGCTTTGTCTACTATCTATCTAAAGTCAGATGTTAACGTTATAACACCCTTAAGACACGAGTAGCATAAAAGCATCGGAACGCTATAGGAACGGTGTCGACTTCATAGTGGACTATGTTTAAAAACAGACCACAACTTTTCTTTTAAATTAGGTACTTCAATATGTCTTTATGTCTCATCGACATCAAGGTCATTAAAGACGGGGAAGGATTGAGAGCAACGAATGAGAAGGAATTCAGTCATGGGCATTAGAAGCAATCACATTGGCATTCACCTGAGGCGATTTTGGAAAACAATTGAAAGCCGAAATCTGGATAGCCGGCCAGGGATTCGAACCTGCGTTCTCTCGAATGTGATGTCAGCCTGTTACCAGTCACGCTTGGTTACGAATTTATGGGATGATTCTTTTACTCACTAGTTCGTTTTTATAGTTAATAACCAGAAATCCAGCTTTCGCATTTGTCTGAAACATTCCCTAAACTATGTGCAGATTTTTTTTTTTTGACTTAGGGTTTTTAAGTTTTTTTTCTGTTATCTGAATTCTATTAGCTCCTCACGCCCTTCCTTTCTCGTACGCAGGGCCGGCGTTAGGGAGGGGTAAAAGTACCCGGGCCCGTGCTTCCCATGGGGGCCCTCCGGCCAGTATGCCTAAGTAAATAAAAATCAAACGCAAATTCTACAATCTGCACCTATCATTGTGAACAAAAGGCGAGAGCGCTGGAGGCCCATACCTAATCTGCGGGATTGTTTTTTTTTTTAAAAAAAAAAAATATATTTGTATTTAACTAGTGATTAAATTAGCGCAAAATACTAATACACTGTGGTTGTATGACAAAAGCGCCCAGTGACATACCAAAGTGACAAACCCACACGGGGTGGGTGGGGGGTTTTACGGTATACCTGCCCTCTACTACCTGCATTTATTTCGATGTTATAGTGCTCACAAGATACCAGACCCGGCGAAAGGGGTATTTCCTCAAATCCAGTTGATACACGAAATCGATAATGCTTGGGATATGATGCACATTTTTATTTAATTGACAAATCAATCGATATGGAACTTGGTTACTGGATATTAAAGTGAAGTAATTTGCAAAAAATTTTCTTCTTGTCATCCAAGAGTCACAGATTTGTTGTAAACATTAGCAACAGGCATTGCAAATGTTGTCGATGTATTAGGTGTGCTCGCAAACAGTTTTAACAAACAGAAAATCATGCAGTATTTTAGCGAATATGAATAACTTTGTCACCTCCAGTGAATGTTTCCCTTTCTGCACAATTGACACCGAATTTGTGAATTATAATATTTATTCCTAGTTTTAATGTATGTTCGAATTGAGGCTAAAGAGGGACCTACCACTACAAATGATAGCAGGGAGTATGTGCATTGCGCTGGGATTGTCAGTACACCGTCCGTGGTATATTTTCCGCTGATATCTCTTAGAGCACGTTTTTGTGACTTAAATAGTTTCTGTGCTTATAAAGATTTTCCCCAGAATGAGATCTGGGCGTTCCCTTATGGGACGCTACATTCTTCTTAAAAGGCATTCTTTTTTTTTTTTTTTTTTTTTTTTTTTTTTTTTTTTTTTTTTGTAAACTCTTGAGTAAGAATCTTTCTTTCGTAGATTGCTTGGGTAATCGTTTCATCCACTGTAAAGGGGTGACTTTTTCAGCTACCTAGTTACTGCCTTCTGAAGACTATCGTACATTAGTACTGATGGGTCAGTGTTTTATAATACAAGAAACCAAAAATAGTAAAGTTAAAAGAGGTTCTGCAGATTTACAGAATGGAAAGCTTAGCATTTTTTCAGCCTATCAAATAAGTTTTCTGTGTACACATATTTCTAACAATATATTCATTGTCAGTTATGATTTCTCAGCATTATACGCAAATGAGCGGAGATTAATTCCTATTAGTGCAATTATTATTATTTGCGACAGTTGCATCGTTTGAAAAACGGGTCAGTTTACAAATTTTTGTTTGCTGATATTTCTGGTGAGATTTTGGCTGATTCTAATTGTAAACAGAGCGTTCCATTTGTGTGACTAATTAGAAATTGCCCGACAGTTTATCCTAAAAAGGCACGTAGCCTTACCCATCGCCTGGGCTTGAAGGTGCGTTTTATCTGGCGACACCTCGTTCCAGGAGGCAGGGGAATGCAGACTCATGTTCGCTTATGTCACCTGTGTGCATTTAGTAGGACACCAGACACTATAGCCCAAAAATTTTAATGTTACATACGTGCAAGTATTGGAATATTTATAGACGTATTCTAATTTCCATCAACTGATACAAAATTTAATGAACGTATAAGAAAAACATATTATTAAAAGTCAGGCCAATGTTTTAAAAGTCAAATAATTTTATTTCTTGCCTTATAGAACATATATTACACACTCTATGTACTAGTATGCATGCACGAATTTTAAACTACACGTCCCTCATCAAGTTCTATATAGCTTCGCATACTGACAGCTGCGGTGCTCGTTCTGACGAGTTTAAAACTTTATTAACTAGTAACATATTACCATAAAATAATAATGTAAAGAAAAATCATTATTAAAAGACTTAAGTGAGTGAAAACAATTTTTGTGTTCGGTACCTTTTAATTTACCCTTCAGACAAAAGTGTTAATTACATATAAGGTTCAATTCATTGGTATCTCCAATTTATATTATAAAAATTCTTTTCGGGTTTTCTTCCGGATAATTCTCACATACAATTTTTATATTTAATACCTTCTTCTTTTCATCATTTGAAAGTGATTTTCTACTTCTAAAGCATTAGGACGACATTGTAGACAAAAACGTTCGCGCTTTGGCCATTTTAAAACGGTTTACGCTTCCACTTTTGTTTACTTGAGAAGGCGGCAGACAGGCTGAGCTACAGGGCGTCAGACTGACGCACAGGTGACAGCCGCACAAGGGTCTACTGTATAATTCCCTGCCTTCTTGGAAGGACGGTGTCACCAGAAAAACGCACCTTCCAGCCCTGACGACACCAAGAGCGCATAGCTTGCAAAAGTTTGTAGAACTTGCAAACGTTTGTGTGTTTGCAGTCGGATGATTTGACTGGTTGGCTCCACTAGCTAAATATTCGAAAATAACAGTTCGTGTGCGAACATTTGTCGTCGTTCAAACTGCTGCCTGCAGTGTCTAAATGGCTATGAGAGGAAAACTTATTGCCAGTGCTGTTATAAGTGAAGAAGAGGACATTATTAAAATAAAGAAGAAACTTGGATTTTGGATATCGCATTTTTAAAACAAAAATAAAAATTCGCAAGACGGTTGTATAACTCAAGAATAGATGATATGAGTGGTTTATTTAAAAAAAATTGTTGTATGGCACAAGAAGATTTTGAATTCGTAACTCTGCTGATTAGTCCAAGAATATGTAAACGAGATACAAATTACAGAAACTCCATTTCCGTGGAAGCTAGATAGGCAATAACACTTCGCCTTTTCAATTAAGATGATTCCCACAACAATAGAAAACCTAAGCATATTATTTTATAAAATTACATACCTTTTCCTGCCATCATCGAGTTGTGCTGTTTAACTTATTCTCTTCTGAACGAGGTGAGCAAAGAATTTACTTTCCACTTAACAACATCAATAGTGGTTACCATATCTGTTGCGTTTTCGCTCCAGGCAACATGGTTTTTAATTTTGTTGTAGTAATATTTGTGACTACTCTGCCTTATCTGCGGCTTTAATTTTTATGATTCAATTAAGAGTAAACACTTTTCACTATCCCAGTCCATAGTTATATTTAAAACGCACTTAAAACTGATACTATTCGGAACACGCACCCCTGATGTTGAACCTATATCCACTGAACACGCACTGTCCGTGCACGAACAACGAATTCCTTTGATGTACCGACATCGGCCGGAACACCTGCAAACGCCCGCAAATCTTTGTTCCTGCGCTCTATTCTCGTCTCCACCTCACAAACTCTGAGTACGCAAATATTTCAAACGTTTGAAAACATTTTGCGCGCTTGGTGGATCCCCACATTAAGGCTTTGGGCGCTCTTAGCATTACTGTCAGACGTTTTTTATTTAGTGACGCAAATGGAACGCTCTGTTTTCAGTTAGAATCAGGGTACATTTCACTAAAAATATCAGCAATAAAAAAATTTGCAAAAAGACCCGTTTTTCTATGGACGCCACTTTACCCAAAAATAATAGACTGCTCGGCTGCTGAGAAATAATGACTGACAAGCAATATATTGTTAATTTATGTTAGAAATAGTAGTACACAGAAAAACTTATTTGAGAGGCTGAAAAAATGCTAAGTTTTCACATACTGCAAATCTGCAGAACCTTTTTTAACTTTACTATTTTTAGTTTCTTGTATTATAAAACACTGACCCATCAGTACTAATGTACGATAGCCTTCAGAAGGCAGTAACCAGGTAGCTGAAAAAGTCACCCCTTTACAGTGGATGAAACGATTACCCAAGCAATCTACGAATGAAAGATTCTTACTCACTAAGCCAGCAGTGTCAGCGAAGTCAGAAGGACGCGGAGATGACGTGGAGCCTTCCTTAATCGATACTATGCAGAAGTAGGATTATCAGATACAAGGTGAGTCACTAGTCAATTTCACTTGTAACTGATTACGGTCGTTGTAGAGTAGCTAGTTAAGAGCTAAGAACTAGCCCTCGCACAAAAGTTGGTGCCATTTTTCTTAAATTTGCAATAAAATTATCATTTTGCAGATGCTGATATGCAAGAAATCTGTTGTTTACAAGCTTCTGTAGCATCGGCAGTACAGAAATGGGACCACGTCGATCAAGAGGACAGTAAGGTTGGCATTTGCATTAAGTTGCCAAAAAGTGAAAGTGACAGTATTAGTGCAAGCGACAGTGATAGGGACGATATCCTTTTGGAAAGTGAACATGTTTTAAAGGCCAGTTCCACAGGGAATGAGAAGATTTTAGATTTTGATATCGGTCTGTGGAGTGAAAAAAAGTGCTTCAATAGTTGAGAGGTAGAAGAAGCTGTTAGGCGAGGACCTGAACAAACACCGAAAAGACTGCCGCGGGACAGAAAATGTAATTAATCTTTCCCTTCAAATGTCTTAAAAAATGGGAAAGTTTCAAAAAGGGGCTGGCTTGTATGGAGCAAAGAAAAGCAAGCATTGTACTGCTTTGCTTGCCGATTGATTTCGCAACGTACGGATATCTCTAAATCGGATTTGGCGTTAGGCTACGGTTGGGGATTATCAAGAGGCTGGAAAAAAACTGAAACAGAAAGTGAATGAACATGAGAGCAGCGCTGATCATAAAACGTCTTACTTAGAATGGCGCAAATTAGAATATGCGCTAAATAGTAGTTCAGCCTTAGAAAATCTTTTAGACTGAAATATTGCAAGAGAAGAACAGTATTGGACCGAAGTATTGCATCGCGTAATCGAAGCTATTCTTTTCCTTGAGGAAAGAGGTTTAGATTTGACAGGTGATAGTGACTTTGTCGGAGATCGTCAAAATGGTAATTTTTTGGGTGTCTTAGAATTTTGGGGGAAATTTGATCCCATTATGAAAGAGCATTTAAGAAAAATTGAAGTGTCGCAACAAGGAGGAAAACGTATGGTTCATTATCTGTCACATGATATTCAGAACGAATTTATCGAAATAGCTGGAGAGTTTGTTCGTCAAACTATTTTAAGAGAGGTAAAACTTAATAAATACTTTTCTATTATAGTAGATGCAACTCCTGATGAAGCCCAAATAGAGCAAAATGTTTTTATACTGCGCTACATCGCCCTTGATAAAGAAAACGAATACAGAATTAGAGAGCGTTTCCTTGGCTTCGTTGATTATGAAGAGAAGACTGGTCAGGCAATCGCCAGAATGATCTGCAATGAGCTGATACGTCATGGCTTAAAGCTTTCAGACTGTCGTGGGCAGGGTTATGACAACGGGAGCAATATGCGTGGCACCTATCAGGGAGCTCAAGCACATATATTAAAAGAAAATCCCCTGGCAATTTTTTCTCCTTGTGGCGCTCACTCATTAAATCTCTGTGGAGTCCATGCTGCGGAGGGTTGCGCAGATATAATCACTTTTTTTAAAATTGTTTCAAAAACGTATAATTTTTTTTCATTCTAGTCCCAAAAGATGGAAAGTTTTGAAAGAAAATATTGGATTTTCCCTTCACGGGCTATCGGAAACGAGATGGTCTGCGCGGATAGATGCCGTGCGCCCATTTGCTAAGCATTTGTCAGGATTACAAAGAGTGGTTGAACTTTCATTTAACTTTAATTTGGCTGCAGAGGCACACACTGAACTAAAGGGCATTCAGAAGTACTTAAAATCATTTAAATGTATCGTCATGTCTACAATTTGGTACAAAGTATTAACTGCAATAAACATACGTAGCGTTGTGCTTCAAGCAAGGGAAGCTACAGTCGATGTTGAAAGTGGTAATATTAAGAGTCTAGTGGAAGAATTAAATGAATTGAGAGACAGTTGGGATACCATTTAAGCAGAAAGTTTCAAGGTAGCAGAAAATATTGGAATATCACCAGACTTCAATTTGACGATAAGCGGCACAGAGAAACAGAAAGGCAAAAGAAAACGCTTTGTAGATGAAACATCTGAAGATTTAAACCTGCACCCAGAGGACAGTTTTAAAGTAAATGTTTTTAATATTATTCTAGATACAGTTATAGGAAACTTAACTATAAGGTATGCTGCCATAGAAAAAATGATGGACACATTTGGTTTCTTGTGGAACTACATGAGCCTAGACCATTCTACACTATCAGAGCAGGTGGAATACATGGCATCTTTGTACCGTGTGGACGTTAATACGCAGGATTTAAAAGAAGAAATTTTGCAGTTAAAAAAGATTCATGTAGCTAATTTTGGATCCAATCTACTTCACCCTTTGCATCTTCTTAATGCTCTCCATAAATGCAATTTTAATAACATATTTCCCAACGTAAGGGTAGCCTTACGTATTTTCTGCACTTTGCCTGTTACTGTTGCACAAGCAGAGCGGTCATTTAGCGTTCTTGCAAGAGTTAAGAATTGTTTGAGAACTACAATGGGACAAGAACGGCTTGTTGGATTAGCTATGATAGCAATAGAATCAGAGTTAGCCCGCTCATTGGATTATACCGCGATTATAAAAGAACTCGCATCTAAAAAAGCTAGAAAGGATGTATAATTTTGTAAAGTATAGAATTTATGTAAACAGAGAACATTAAAAAACTTTTTTAACAATGCATTACCTTTTTCTTTGCTTGAAATATTCTGAATTTATATAAAAAAAATAAAAATATAGTAAAAAAATGACGGGGGGGGGGGACCTAATAATGGTTACCCGGGGCCCGAGAATCCTAGCGCCGGCCCTGCTCGTACGTCCTCCATAGCAGCTGCTTTCTTAATGTAATTAGTGACGCTTTAATGTGAGGTTTCTTTAAAAGGCATTCGTAGAGGAGGAATTATTTTGGAAAGTAATCTTTCGGCATTAGTATTTATTTTTTAAAGCTATGTTATTGCGCACCCATTATTCGTGTGGTTATTGTAAATGTAATGTAATCAAATTTCTTAAAAAAAATCTTTTGTAAGTTCTCTTAACCTAGTATCTTTCCCTTTTTAGGGTTTCGTAGTCAAAATCGTAAAAATGAAATCCTTATAATTCCGTCTCATCCGTCCATCCGTATGATGCAGCCTCTTAATTCCTCCACATTTGTATCATTTGTTACCGATTTCACAGGGACAGATCTGGATTCATCCTCCAAGGACATTGCTGTGATGCATTAACACCATCCATAGTAAATGGCTAGCATGGATACTGGAGTGTACCTAAAACCCTGTGCAATTATACAGGATTCTAGTATCAACATAAAAATAAACAAATATTGTCTTTCGACTGATTTGTTTCAGTTATTTATTCGAATGTGTTGTGCCCTACTCGTACTTGACATGGTCAACAATGGGAAATTCGCATCTATTGAGCAATGGTTTCCTCAGGTAGGAAGAGGTGAACAGGTTCTAGTAAAAGATGTCAGAAGTGCCTAGTGTAGAACAATATTTTTCCTTTATTTATGCCATTAGGTGTATTTTAAGCAGTGTAACCTCAAGCTTGATTTATAGTTAGAATATACTGTTTCGTGAAGATTAATGTAAAAAGAAATAAAAGATTGAATGAAGATGGGAGGATTAACTGAAATGCAAAAAACAAAACTCTTGGCACCAGCGAGAACGATCAAGATGTCAGATATTTCATAATATACAGTAGAACTAAGTCAACAGCTGCAAATTCGGTGAAAAACTTACTCGTGGTGTCGTATTTATTATCCGTAACCTTGTTTGCATGAAAGAATACGAGCCTACGGTTGAAAATCAGGAAAATAAAATACATTAATCTGATATCTGAGAACATTTAACACTCTTTGTATTCCTTGGAAGCTCCAAGGAAATTTATGTGTGCATTTCATCACTTGTTTTAAATTTGCTCTTGCCCGTATTTATATTTCGGATTAAATGGTTACACGCGTTGGGAGTTTTAATGAATGTCAAATACTTCTGTCGTACGCAGCGCTGCATTTGGATTTTATGAAAAGCGAATTTCTCTGTGACACGAGAGAGGGAAATCGCTGCGGGTGCGCAGTCGATGAGAAGGCAGCTGGAGGCTGCTGCGTTGTTTGCACAGAGTGCCTCGTGATTGGTGCCACTCTGTGTCCTTTGTCCTGCCTGGAGACGAGCCTTCCGGCGGACCGAATCTTCGAAATTGATCATGCGCCACTCTCGTATTGTGTGAAAACAGAACAGTAACGATACAACGGAAGAATTTTAACCTCGTGAGCCAGCAAAAATTTCGAGTTGTACTGATGCTGCAAACATTAACAAGCGAATTATATGGCAAACTTCTTTCTTTCTCTTTTTTTTTTAATTAATGACTCAAAACTCGACCTGCACTCTAATCTTTACAAATGACTGAGCGTGGTGGTGTATCGGTTAGCGTTCTAGCCTCGCATTCGGGAGAACGCCGGTTCGAATCCCCGTCCGGGCATCCAGATTTGGGTTTTCCATGGTTACCCAAATCACTCCAGGCAAATGCCGGGATGCTTCATTCAAGAGGCCATGGCCGAATTCCTTCCCATTCCTTGCCCCCCATCCTTTCCCGTCTCTAAAGACCTCGCTGTTAAGAGACGTTAAGCAGTTAAAAAAATAAAGAAAATAAAAATTTACAAATGAAATATTTATGTAGACGATGTGTATTTTATTCTATCTTTGTATGCCTCAAGTTTCTTTCCAGAACATAGGATAGATGTAAAAACTCAATTTTGGACGTGTCTTAGCGGGCTTCACGTGAATGCTGTCGGCAGTAATAATAAATATTGTTAAACGAAATTTCTACAGCTGAACAAGAAAGTGTAGTTCACCATTTGGTTGGGTACAGTATTCCAACAGCATTAAGATTAATATTCCACACTTTACTTACATCAATGGGCAGGCAGCAGCGTAGCTCAGGCGGTAGAGCGCCTGCCTACGGCCCCGATGACCGAAGTTCGATCCCCGACGTAGGCGACATCGAAGCTGAACATCCGGACCCCCTCCCCCCCCCCCCCCAGCCCACTCAGCCGTGAGGGAAACTCAGCGGAAAGGTATAGAAAAAAGGCCGGACCTCGTCGCTGACCACGGCATGTCCTCTCAAGTGCCTGTGGTCAGGAAATAAGAATGCGGAGCTTTACCTCCACTATTGCGGGAATACGGACTCCTTAGTGCATCAATGACGTTTTTTTACAAAACCGGATTATCTTTGCTTTAAATAAGTAAGAAAATTATATTCCAAAATGTGTTGAGAGTTCACATTTCATTAAATGTTTCCGTAATATATGTACTTGCCACTGTTGTTGTATAGTAATTTCCGAATAATGTATTTAATGTGATTTTTAATCAATTCAGTTAACGCTGCTGCTTCGGTCCCGAACTTATGATTGGTTACTGGTGTACAAAGATAGCAGAGATAATTAAATAATTTTAATTTAGTTTTTACATTACTAGTGAAAAAAAAAAGAACGGAAATTTTACGGATTCGCTCTTTTGTCAGTATATCTTTCCGTTTGTCACACAATCATACCTTCTAAACCATTATCTAAAAAACCAAAACACGATTATAACAATTTTAAAAAAATCACAAGGAGTGAGGGGGCGGGGATTGGTGAACATATTTATGTGTGTCATATGAAAACTGATAACACGCTCACTCTAAATTTTTGTGGATTATCTTTTAGATTCTATGATTTGATGAAGCTCTTTCTGAAAAACCATAAAAGCTCCATTTACTTTTCATTCCCGAAACTGATGAGAAAATTCTTTAAAAATTTACAGTGCAACGGAGGCTGGAAATTATACTTTTGGTAAAATGAATAATTTTCAAAAATTTGATATTAAATCAGTTATTTTTTTCGGAAAAAACTACGGACCATTGGACGGAAATTATCATGAATAGGATACAAAATATGACCCGAAAATACTTTTTGTTTGAATTTTTTTTACAAGCCCCTCAATAATACTTTTCAAATGTTTTTGTGTTTGATTTATAAATACCATTTTAAAACGTATATTATTGTTAAAAATAACTTATTAGACTTTTTTAAAAAGCTATTAATTTTCCTGTTTTGTAAAATACATTTAATACACAATTTGTCTACGGAACCATCAGTGCTAGTGCCTATTCTTTGAACACCGAACTAAATTTAAGAAGTAATTAATGGATGTGAATAGACCAAGAAACCGATAAAACTGCTCAAAGCAGGCAGTAAATGCAAAGCGAAAGAAAATTATTGCGCTTACCGCTTACTTTAAATGTCTCCAATAATAATTTACGCAAAATTCAAACTCTAATACTTCAAAATGCCATCATTATAACATGAAAGATATTCTAACAAAACACCACATTAATGTAGTCTAATGTATGAAAGGTTGTAGGCTATCAGCAATTATATTAATGGTACAGGACTATGAATATATCTGAAAGCGTAGTTTCAATTTTTCAGTCAACCGTTATTTATAGTCTTTGTGTAGATTACTGTATTGTACTCAAAAGAGTTACCAAGAAAGGTGAACCTTTTCTTCCATTGTTGTCTTGTATTCGAGCCTTTGTGAGTGGTTTCGATCAGAAGGAATGGAAGCGATATTTTCAATTTAATTGGGAAAAAGCAACATAATACTGTATATTTATTTCATTGCATTACACAGTCGTTGAACTACAGGAAAATATTTATACTCTGAAGTGTTTTGGAACCAAATCATAGTTTTTACCGCTAACCGATATTATTTTACTCCATACTTAAATATATTTTCAGTTTCATGAAAAGAAAAAAACAATTGCTGAATTATATGGATATAGAATTCTAAATCCACATTATTTCCGGGTCGAAGAAGTGGAGGACTGGAATAAATTGCTGAGGGAGGTGCTGAACTATTTACCCGAAATACTGGAAGAATTTTAAATTAAAATTAGCAAAGGAGGATGGTAATATCGCACTGAAACAATTTAAAATAAAAAGAAACATCAAATTGGAAAATAGGTGTATGGGAAAAGTGCCACTGAAATTATATAAAATAAAATTAAGCCTTATTAAAAGGAAAATTCAGATTTATACATAAAACACAGAGATATCAAGAAAGACAAAGTTTCTACTCATAACAACTGATAACAGAAGAAACTAATAGAAAGGTAAAACAGGGTTAAAAAATTAGTTTCAGCAGGATAAGCCTGCTATTCCCTTCATAGAAGAAAACAAATATCAATAGATTTTGTTGAAGCTCCTCGACCAAAAGACACATGCGATAAAAAAATCAATAGAGTGAATTACAATATTATGAAAAGTTATTTAATGAATGAAAGATCCACTAATGAGTTATTTAATTACTTTATTCGATCACAATTTGGGTTTTAAGCTACGCTAAACATACAGAATTTAGATGAGTTTGGAAAAATTTTCAATTTATATTTCGCAGAAAACAGGAGCGAGGCAAATAATTGCTGTTGCACCAGCGAATTCAATCACTCCGCTGTTGGTGTGTTATAACACAGAGAATGTGATTGTAAGGTAATACAAATCAATCTGATCTGTGCAGCAGGACATTTTTACGTCAGCGTGAACTCTGCAAATTGGGAGATTCAAACAGGAAGGCCATAATGAGCAAATCAAAACCCCTCTTTAGTACGTGTTACGACTAGTAATTAACCTTGTTTCAGAGAAAAATGAAACACTCAAAGCTCACAAAAGAGAATATTAGCATTTATTTGCGAGCTCAATCATGTGTGTGTTTGTTTACAATTAATTTGTTTGTTGTGTAATCAGCAAAGTAAACGATCATACTGATGTTAATGAAGTTTCAGCATACTGTCACGTGTTTTGAAATTTCCGAATACAGGAGAAAAGCTTCACAGCTTTTTCACCGTCCTTAGTTTTTCAGTCACCTTGTTTCCACTTCAGCGCCTTGTCTCATTTTGAACAAGATGTGGTAGATACTTGACGTACTAAACAAGCGATGCAACAAGCAACATACTTAACTTCAAGATTCACCAATAAGCAGCATGAGACAAATGTCTAAGTGATGTCTGCACTTAGAAACAATAAAAACACTCGTCTGGCAAACAAAATAATACGCCAATAGTTTCACAGGCTTATATGTCTCACATTTACTTAAAAATAAATGCCAGTGGACGAAGCAAACAGTTCGAAGACAGCCTGTTATTTTTTTGTTTTATCCATGATACAAATGTCGCATTCGAGAAAATGTTAGGCATCAGTTAGGTCAGCTTTCATGTATAAAATAAGTGGTTGGCAGGCTCAATGGTAAGTCTGAGTTGACACTCAAAGGTCTTCGTTTCGAATAAGAGCTGGAATTAGTGCTGCCCTTTAAACTAACCTTCTCGTCCGGCGAAGGTAAAATTGTCAGTGTAAGGCAAATTCATGTTGCCTTAGATACAGTATGATAGTTTCGGCTAGGTGAACATTTTACCTCCTACCTACAGTTAAACATGGCCTCAATTTCAGGGAGCATCCTAAGGTAATTTACAAACTCGCAGCAAATATTTCTAGAAGATTAAAGTCACATTAATGGTCTGTAAAAATATCAGCCGATACGGTGTTCTCAAGCGAACAACTATCAACCCTCAACCAAATTTGTAAGAACTAAGAGAACAGCGCTTTCTCTTGTACCACGTGAAGAAATGCCATAGCGTTCTTTGGAATAGATTTTGATCTAAATTGTAGCGAGAAGATTAAGGTTAAACCAGAAAGAATAGCAATGTGCCCCATTTCGAAGTTTTGTCATTCGGTGATCTAGATTCTAGAACACACGAAATTAATTTATTTATTTTTGTATAGAACTCAGTAGATGACGTTACACATAAAGCGCGTTAGTAAACACATCTAAATGTTACGTCTATAATGATTAATGAGAGTAAATTGCCTTGTAAGCATTTCCCAGGGCAGTAACTTTACAGAAATTTTGGCTCGTAATAAGTGTTCTTACACAATCACCCGCCAAGTCCACAGATTTATTCACCTACAGTTATGTTCTGTTCTCCAAACTGAAGTTGTCATAGGAAGGTCGCCCCTTTGGAGATGTTGAAAATAATGAACGGCGACAGAAATCATTCCGGTATGTGCTCTCCTATGCTTCTCACTGATTGATTGCAGTAGGGATTTACTTACTAGTGCTTGGAAAACTGTAAATTTCTACAATCTTTTGTTTCAGAATAAATATAAAAAACTAACTTAGTCCACAAGCCGAAGGTTGGTTGGATCCTCCCGAAGGAGGGATGCTAAGCCATTGTGTCAGAGGTAGGAAGGCCAAATCCTTTCTTCTGGGACCTACGGTTTAACGTGGAATCCGAACCACGGAGCTGCCTGGCGTACCTCATATGATCAAACACAATTCTTAAAAATTACGGCCTCCACCGGGATTTCAACCCGGGACCGGAGCAGCGAACTTTTTGAAAGCAAATGCCTTAACCACTTAGTGTAGTATCGCTGTATAACTGACGCAGATAATGTTAAGAATAAAGCGTTGAATCAGTAACAATAAAAGGCGAGTTTGGTCGTTATGTCTATCATGCGTTACGGTAACCAGCATACCTTAGGGGGTGGGGGGTGGGGAGGGGTGGGGGAAGGATGTCAATGACGGCGGGAGATGAGTTTGCTCTGTCCACAACGTCTCTGTTGGGCAAGAAGTAAGATTACCTATTTATGTTTGTATGATGGTTTAATATGTTTTACCTTTAAATTAAATTTGGAGTCCAATATTTAAGAATTTCTGATTGTGGTTTTACGCCTCTTTGACGTCGAGGTCATTAGCTGTGGAAAAGGACATACGGTAAGGAACGGGAAGGAATTCAGCCACGGCCTTATGATGGAAACATCCAGGCATTCGCGTGGAGTGATTTTGGGAAACTTTGAGAACCGAAATCTAGATGGCTGGAGGTGGATTCGAACTCTCGCCCTTCCAAATGCCGGGCCAGAGCATTAGCGCTCAACCCTCGGTGGCCGAATTCTTTCCCGTTCCTTGCTCTCATTCCTTCGCCGCCTCTAATGACCTCCATATCCACGAGGAGCGAAGTCATAAAGCATTTGAATCCCGCTGTCAGTTCTTAGTCGCTGGATATGAGGCCACCATATTGTCAACGGTAAAGGATGTAAATCTGAATGAAACACAGATGATTATTTATATCTGAATTAAAAAAATATAATAATAAAACATTACACCACCAGGAGCCTAACTTACAACGACAGAATATAAGAGAAACGGGTAAATAAGGCGTAGTACAATGGAATACGTATGTTTCTTTCCTTCACGCAGTGGGAGTGAAGGAATGAAATGGAGATCACAACTATACACAAAATGATCGTATATAGCTGACTGTAATAGGACAGAAAAGACATAAATTTATGGAGGTTGCTACATTTCTAAACACTCAAAGACACTAATATGGAGCCAAAATCTTCAGATTCAAGTTCTACTAAATTTAATGTATTTGTAAATTAAATATAATAATGACCTATCGACCCAAACGAAAGAGTTTTATATCGTCACTATTGGTTGTTAAATCGGAACACTGAGTGGTCTGAAATTTTCCTATTCTACTCGTCTCTTTGATTGGTTTTAAGTACAGTAAATTGGTGGTATCAATCCTTTTTGTACCTCACATGTTTTCACTTGTATTATTTATGAAGTGCATGGTCTTATAAATTACTTTATATTAATTAATTTTGAAGCTGAAATTTCCACACTCGCATGTTCCTGTACACTTGCGTGTGCTGTGTCAGCACAATAGATGTAATCAACTCATTAAATAGAGTGGCCTACAGCAAGCTCTACCATTAATATTATAATTTGAGATAGTTTTACTATCTTCAAAACAGATGGCACGAAAACAAAATAAGTAATGGAAAGATGAAAGTATTTAATCGTACTTCTTTTAAAATCAGCTTTCTTCTCTATGAAAATTCTGCAAAAACTAAACCTTTATTCAAGTTTTTTTTTTATCTTTATCAGCGTCCTTTAAAATGAAGAAACGTCAAAGCCTCTGTTACTACCGTCTTATTATCATGAAATAGTTTTCTAAGTCACTATTCAGAGAGCTATTATAACTTATCTGCAATAAATCCAAAAGACAAGTACGTTAAAAAACTTGTTTGTGCTGTTTCTTGTGGATTTACAATCAAGAGACATATTTTAACCCTAGGAGTATCCGTTCTGGAGTGTTCATCAACATTTCCTAATGATTGTGATATGGCGATTTAGTAGATATCAACCTATTTTTGTTTCTAGGTTCCCAGTTTTTATGGGGATATTTTAATACATCAATTTTCAACATTACCTGACAGTATGAACTTAAATAGCAATTATATCAGTTATGCGTCAGGTATTCCAGGTAATATAATGTTTCAGCACTTAACAAAAAGTTGCTACTAGGTTCTTCACGAAGCTATTAAAATAATAGGTATTCCACTTCACAGCTGTATTTTCATTTTTATGGAGGAATTTTTGCAAGAAAATTCGAATTTTACTTACTCATTAGTTCAATAACGTACTCTAATTATTTGGTTTGCACGTGAGTATAATAATCACAGGAGTTCCAAGAGATAATCGGAGCAATCAAAAGGATTAGTACCAATAAAGTCTGAAAAACAGCTGAAATTTGTAGAAAAGTTTTGTTATCCCAGAACTTCTACCCTGCTGTCAAGGATAAGGACTGAAAAGGAGAAGACAAATGGCTACAGAGAGGAACAAAATTGTAAAATGGGTAAAATGACGTATTTTGAGAGTTATGACATAAGGCTGAAATTGATAATAATCATATAACAAGCATTCAACTTTCATTTTACATATAAACTGCCTTATCACTTTTCAATCACTGTAGTTATTACAAGGGGTGATCAAGTGAAAAGGTACCAAACGAAGTAAAAACGTAACAGTTGGATATTTGCATATTCCGCCATGGGAGAACGTAGCGAGACATCTCGGGATGCGATTTGAGTCTCTGACTGGGATCGGAGCATGCGCGGGCGCCCGCATGCGCAGTAGAGAACAGAGGCTCTTATCAAAAGCGGCGTCCAAATGATGCGGCAGTCCGTATGAGGACAGGATGGCGTACAGGTGGGGGATGTGTACTGTGAGACACTCCGACGCCTACGCAGGTCCATCAAGAACAAAAGACCGGGGCTGCTCACGGAGGGTGTGGTTCTGCTCCATGATAACGCGTGTCCACACGTCTCCAAAGTCACACACATGGAACTGGCCAAGTTCGAGTTGGAGACGTTGGACCATCCGCCCTACAGTCCGGAAATGTTGCCCTGCGATTTCCATGTGTTTGGTCCACTGAAGAAACATCTGAAAGGGAAGCGCTTCAACTCGGACGACGTACTCAAGGACGCTGTGAAGGACTGAGTCTCGTCACGGCCCCAGGAATTCTGGGAACAAGGAGTCCTGCGGCTTGTTCATCAGTGGGATCGTTGTGCTCAGGCCTATGGTGTATATTTTGAATAAAGTCTACATTTGTACCCACCGTGTCGTTTCATTTGATGACCCCTTGTATTATTGTAGTATTGCAGAAATAATTAGGGAGTTTTTATGTAAATTGAAACTTAAATTCATGAGCAAATGAAAGTAGCAGATAGAGAGAGTAGTTTGATATAAAACGAAAGTGTACTGTACTGTCGAGTATAAAGAGAGAATTGATCATATCAAGAACAATTTTATTTAAGATGAAATGTTCTCGGTAAACTAGCCGAGTGAGAACGGTGACTGTCACTGGACAAGAGGATATGACCGCGGAAACGTCGTGCCGTACAAACATTCTCACTCGGCTAGTTTACCGAGAACATTTCATAGATATACAACGCCGAGAAAGTCTCCACTCTTAGATTATTTTATTTAATTCATTGTAAAAAAAGAATCTCTGACTGTCTTAAAGAGAGTAAGCTGACGATATCTAATATATTCTTTTACTGTAGAAAACCGGACAAGGAGTACAACTTTAATAGTAAGATTCTTTCAGAAAAATAATTTAATAACTAGGAGAAAAGAAATTGCGGATAAGGAATAATATCAATTTATCGTTACAAACTCTAAAAGATAACAGTTTAAAAAAAGCTTAACAATTTATAACCAAAGATGACTTCGAAAATAGAAGGAATAAATAGACAGAAAATTGGAATAATGTGTGTCCATCACTGTCGCTAACCTAGGGATCACGTGGTATTAAGAGATTGTGCTGAATACGGAAGGCAGAAGTTTTCAGAACAGAAACTAAAAAAATTAAAGTATATTCAGTAGTTAGTTAAAAAATATTGTTATCTTTCTGAGACTGTTTCCCACTTCTACATTTGAATGCCTAAACGAACGCGAAACATTACCACAAGTATTATTCTGGTAATAGGCAATATTTCCGTAGTTGTTGAACAATAGCTATATAAATAACTCCGTAACAGATGTTTGAAGACGGAGTTATTTATAAAAACACCAACGTAATTTTTAAAGACATTACGTGAATGACACCCTAGATATAGCTTGAGATGTATGTATGTTATTTCGAAATTCATTGGTTGGTGTCTTCCGCCATACGGGAGACTTAAACTGCAAATAAATAGGAAACTGTAGCTCGTGGGCGGGAAGACCTGTCTGCAGGTTAATTAATTTGGCCTCCCCTCGTAAAGGTGTAGGTGTTTCAACTTTTAAATTGGTTTGCTGAAACTGGGAAGTTACAGCTTGACAGCCAGTTATCAGCCAAGTAGAATTCGTTTTTTCATCGTGTGCTGAACTAACTTATCAACAGACAATTTAAATTCAATTCTGAATTTTGTTTTTGGCCTGTTATATTCCCAGTTTTTATTTTGTTCTTCGACTTACGGCACTAAATGTACCTACGAAAATTTTATGAAGGATGAAATTTCAATTCCTGTTTTCGCTTAACATTTCCATTAAATTAAGGTGTCGCTCCAGTAACTATACGTATTGTTTCTTTTCCTCAGCTGTAACATATTGGAAACAGGAGAGTAATGGCAGTATAAATGGCGTATATTGATTATTAGGCGTGGAAAGTTATTGGTGTAAGAATTAGGAGTAATGAGACTGGAAGGGAAAAGACGACTATGACCACAAGTTGGCACTTGATTTCAGGCACATGAATGTGGGAAGATTTTCTATTGTAGGTAAGGGGCTTACGGTTTGGAATAAGTTGCCAAGAGAAATTATGAATAACGAGACAACCCGTGGGAAAATTTCGCGAATCAAATGCGGTGAATAGCGAGGTTGAATGCTTGTAATATAATGAAAAGTAGAACCGTACTTTTGTAGCAAATATTTATTTTTTTAGTGTAATAGGTGCGCATCAAAATACTTGCAACATATTACGAAACAGTTAGGAAAATTTAAAACACTCTGTTACGACAAACTGTCACTGACCTTAGCAGAATACAACCAACCTGAACAAAATACACACAACATATCAGTATCTCTGTGATATTTGTTGCTGTGCGAATAAAATGTTTACATTGGCATTGTATAGCAAAACGAAAGTATTTCCCTAACAGAAAAAGTTACCAAAAAGCTACTTATTGAATAAAAAAAAGTTTATTGACGTCTCTGTGATATATGCTGCTGCAATCTAGGGACTTGGTTCTGAACTTTCTCATACGTGCTACCACTTTGAGAACCAAATTCCGAAAAATTAGTTATCAAGCGAAGTAAAAAAAAAAAAAAAAAAAAAAAAAAAAAAAAATCTAGGCATGATGATCTTTTTACCTCTTAAGGGTCGAATGAATCTGGAGAAAGTTTTTTCTTAAAATATGATGTGACCAAAGCGGATAATTTTATATTTAAAATGATACCTCATTTATTAATTTCGGTTGGGTATCAAGGGAAATAAATAGCTTGTGACAGAAAAATGCGTTGTATAAATATTAATACTTTTGCCCTCTAAGGTTAGAATTTTGAAAAATTTCTTTTTAAAATGTGGTTTAACGGAACCAAGACCTTACGAAGACCTCAATCTTTAAAATGATACCTCGTTTAGCATTTTGTTTAAGTATCAAGGGAGATAAATGACTTGAGACACAAAAAATACATTTTAGAAATACCGATATTTATGACCTTTAAGAGTTAAATTCAGAAAAATTCAATTCTAAAATGTGATGTTACCACAGCGGAAACCTCAATTTTTGGAAAGATAGCACATTTATATATTTCGGTTAGATATTAATGGAGATAAATGGCTCGTGACACAAAAATGAGTTGTAGAACCATTTATTCTTTTTCCCTTTAAGGGTTGAATTCCAAAAACATAATTTCTTAAAATATGATGTTACAAAGCTGAGACATTACTGCTCATAATCTTACTTCATTTATCGATTTTAGTTATATATCCAGGGAAATAAATGGCTCGAGGCACGAAAAACGCATTTTAGAAAAATTGTCATTTTTGCCCTTTAAGGGTCGAATTACGAAATATTTTACCGAGCGGGGCGGTGTAACGGTTAGCGTTCTCGCCTCGCATTCGGGAGGACGGCGGTTCGAATCCCCGTCCGGGCATCCAGATTTGGGTTTTCCATGGTTTCCCCAAATCACTCCAGGCAAATGCCGGGATGCTTCCTTCAAAAGGCCATGGCCGAATTCCTTCCCATTCCTTGCCCCCATCCTTTCCCGTCTCTAAAGACCTCGATGTTAAAAAGAGACGTAAAGCAGTTACAAAAAAAAAAAAAACCAAATGTTACCACGGCTGAGACCTTAGTCTTCAGTATGATACCGCCTTTATCTATATCGGTTAGATTTTAAGGTAGATAAATAGCTCGTGACACAAAAATGCGTTGTAGAAAAATTTATACTTTTTCCCTTTAAGGGTTGAATTCCATTACTCCTCACAATCCTACTTCATTTATCGGTTTTGGTTAGATATCCAGGGAGATAAATGGCTCGAAACACAAAAAACGCGTTTTAGAAAAAATGACATTTTTGCCCTTTAAGGGTCGAATTACGAAAAATTCCTTTCTTAAAATATAATGTTACCACGGCGAAGACCTTAGTCTTTAATATGATGCCTCATTTATCTGTATCGGTTAGATATGAAGTGATATAAATGACTCGTGACACAAAAACGCATTGCAAAAATATTGATACTTTTGCCCTTTAAGGGTCAAATTTCGAAAAATTCTTGTCTTAGTATATGACATCACAAAAGCAGAGATCTTAATCTTTAAAATGATATATCATTAAACGAATTCAGATAGGTATCCAGGGAGATAAATGACTCGTAACACAGAAAACAGCATTTTAGACATATTGAGATTTTTTTCCCTTTAAGGGTTGAATTCCGAAAACTTACTTTCTAAAAATATGATGTGATCAAAGTGGAGACCATAAGCTTTACAATGACACCTCTTTCATTGACTTCGGTTAAGTATGAAGGAAGATACAGGATTGTGACAAAAAAATACCTTAAAGAAATAATATATATGATATACCAAACACGTTGAAAGAATTTAATGTTGAAATTTGTAGGTGGCAATAGTAGGTGGGTACAGGAAAGGGAGAAAATGGGTGTGTAGGGAAAGTACCACCGGAGCGTCCGATTTATCGCAATTAAATTAAATTAGTTCGTTAACTGCGTCGGTGAATAAATTGATTCTTTAATACAAAAGCAGTCACACATGATTATCTGAGGTTTATGCTTAATACTCGCAACTACTCGTACCTACACTGTCTGATATATATATATATAAATACCACCATTCGCTTCAGTTTATTATGTATATAAGCTGTCAAAATATGTCATTTAGGGAGGAGGGTTCAAATATTCATTGTTATTTAAAATAAGCTGCCAATAAAATATTAAAATTCCAACTCTGGTAGCACCGACTGATGTTCGGGATCAGTTCCTCCAAACATACAGTGTTATTTGTTTCACTGGTAGTGCTGAACCTATGTACAGTACATTGAACTTTATACGAGAAAACGTTAAACCACGAAAAGATTTTGAAAAACTTAAACGGCAGTTTCATGATTCAGACATGAGTCTACAAATAGAGTAATGCGTTAAAAACTAGCTGACTGTGTACCGCGAAAGAATAGCGTTTTTCTTAGATAGAGGAGAGACGGAAAAAGGGGGATGCCATCCGATAAAATGAGGGAAGAGTGTATTGAAATATAGGTGTATATAAATTACTTGCGCTATTACTATTTGACTAAAGAAATATTTTTAAACAGAATGGAAACCAGCCTCGAAGCTACTCTTCTGGGATAATTGTATGAGACGCATGATGTATTTCTTTTATGATACCTTATTTGTTGCCTTTCAGGATTGGATCACGATGCAGAATAGTTGTGTACTAATCCACCAACAGCAATAAATAAACTAGATGGTTGAAACACTGACTGCTAATAGATGCATGATCAAAATCTGGACTCTTCGGTTCGTTGTTCTAAAACGTTGATCTTTTCTAATAACAACTGAGTGCTACGTGCCCATTAAATTAGTGATTGCTACAAGAGACGATTTTAATAACTAGTGCTATTAACCACAATATAGAGTGTATCAAAGAGATTTAAAAGGAAATTATAACCTGATTAATTAATTTACGTCCGAATTATGCCATATTTAGAGACTTAATGAGGAGGTATATATATATCGTATAAATAATATGAAGCAAACGACACTGTATATGTCTCTCTGGTGCATTATTTCAGCTTTCCAGTGTGGCAGCTGAAATCGCAGCGCGATTAATTTGCCGATCAATGTGCTGAAAGACCGTAGCCTTTGATTTGGGGATCGTTGCTTGATGATGGTTTATGGCATCGAAAAGTTGCTGCGGCAAGACTGATTGTTACTTGTGCGATTTTACATGAGCCATTAAACTGACGTCCACATCTCCGGCAGACATTTTAGTTATTTTCCGTACCAAATTATTGGTTCTCCATGAATGATATGATTATTTCATGATAATCGAAGAATTATCACCAATATCTTGACTGTGTGGAATGGTCTTTCTTGTTGACATTGAAGTTGTTTATTATGTCATTCTAGGCGTCTACATTCATAGTTGCATAGCATTTATGACTATTTAAACTTGATATAACAAATTATTTTTCTTCTATGTTCCTTTCATTCCGTCATATCTTTCCATTGTCTTCCAACATGCTATTTACACCGTGATGTAAGCATAACGCGAATTTCTCCATACCATGTAGTGTACGAGATGGATGCCATCAAGATAAGGGTGATTAGAGGCTATATAAACACTTCTTCCTACTGGTAATTGATGAAATCTTGCTTTATATCAGTAAATGGATTTTTTTTCTTGCAATTGTTGTATCTACGTGTGTTAATCTTTTATTACTTGAATATAAACTTAAGTTTCACTAAATTACGAGGAAAGGTATTACAAAAGCTATTAAAATGTTATTTTCATTAAATATCACATTTTAGTCAAGAGTACAAATTGTTAAAACAGACATTTACAACAGACTGATTAATATAGAAGAGCCACAGAGTCCATATTACCTCAACGTTAGTTGTTAGAAGGTAGAACATTGTGTATTCCAACAATCCGATTGTTATTAATCTTTCACGTTGTTATCTATTGATATTGACTAAACTTTTTTACAAGTTGTCTAGTACCGTTCACAAATTTAATCAGAGTTATCAATAAATACTCTGCAACGAAAGAAAATAAATCAATTTCCTAAAACTGAGTATGAAAATTAAAGTAAGATAAAAGCAAATCAGAAATCACAACCGTGATACCCAGTGCGAAACCTCATACATATCCCTCCATTATTTCTTGTGTGGCCGATATTGTATAATGTCAAAAACAATGAAAAAACTTTGTGGGAACACAGTTCTCTCACTGAACTGAAAATACGCTGGCATTTTTTTGGTAAAAAGAAGTAAAGGTGATGTGACAATAGGTATTATCTAATCAGGATTCAGCAGATCGGAATAACTGTGCCGCGTGATATTTAATTTATTTAGTACCTGTGTTCAAATTACCTAATACACAGAAACTAATTTGCAACGCAACGGAAATGCATTTCACATAAAATGCAGTCGATTAAGTTTCATTTCTATTTTTAAACAACGGTACAATGAACCGCCGTGTTACTACTTTACCTGGTGAAGACGCGGGATCGAAACTTCATTTCTCAACGCCGTGAAGACTGTCACAGCAGTACTCCTGGAAACACTCAATGATCACAACATTAGTCACCGTTACCAGAGTTGTTCAAGTACACGATCCCGTTTTGATCCCCAGGGACGGGTGCTCTAGATTTGTGGCAGATTCTCTCCAAAGACCGTATTTCGTTTTGAAATATTTACTCGCCACGTCTGTAGCCTATAGGGGCGCGAACACATATCATGGGGTGGGAGGGGGGGGGCGTAGGGTGCGAGTTAGCTTCGCCGCCCGTGTGGACGACACCCAACCTCTACATCAAAACGTACTATGCTCCTCTTATCCTCCTCTTCGAATTGAAAATCATTTTTCTAACATCATACTGTATACTTAGTGAGTTTACTGTGAGATGTCATTATTATTACTGAAAAGCAGGCGATTACCATTTTAGTAATAAAATTGTAATGGGGGAAGGGGGATTGAGAAGAAATTTTTTTGACGAGAAAAGGGGGGGGTTAGGGTTAGGGCGAGAGAAGAATTATTTTGACTGATGGGAGGCGTGGTATGAAAAACATTGGGAACCACAGTGTGGCCAGTATGCGGCTGCACGTAGCGTCGGAGTTAGAGCCGTGTCGGGCTGAAGTATGGTCACATAAAGGAACGCCTTTCTTGAGGCAACAGCCTGCCATCAATTTTTTCCCACCTCTGCCTCCTACCAGCACTTTCAACGAGGAACATCGATCATCGCTTCTCCGGATCAACAAGCTCAACAAAATACCAGTCGCCCCAACACTGGTCACAGTAGTTACCTCATTTTTAAAACGCCTCGCTGGAGTAGCACGCCATGAGTTGGTATCAAAAAATATTTGTAGCTGTAGAAAAACCGGGTCAAGTCGCTTTTATATTATTATCATACCTTCGAATTTTCCACAGGAATTTAACGTAGAGAAAAATCTCTTTACAATTTGCATGGTAAGAAATGACTTTCTTTGATGAAATAACAGATAAGTTGTTTCCTCATTTCATGAAAGTTTACTGGATGTTTTATTATCAAATGGTTTGTAATGGCAGAGGTATCTGGTCGAAGACAGATAAAAAAAAAATACATCATTGTGTTTTCTTGAAGTCCATAAAGAGAAAAAGGAAATTATTCAAACTTCGCGTCAAAACGTGCCTCACGAAAAGTAATTCAAAATCGAAAACTTATTGTGATTATTTATATCTAAATATTCCCAAATAGGCGATCCATTCTTTGCTCACGATTTTTTTTTCCTAATCTCAAATAACATCGTTCAGCCGGATATGGCCCATAGGATGGCCGGATAACCGGTATCCGGCCTAACAGCTGTTAGTTTCATCTCTAGTTTAAATACGTTATATAGCTCACATTATTAATAATTTTTAAGTTCCTAGGTAATAGTACTTTTGAGATGGACCAAACAACAAAAACTGACCATAACTGACAATCTTGTCACCCACTCTTTATTTTCCAGTGAAAAGAATTGGAAAAATATTTTCCTCCCTTATATGACGAGGTCCAAGCATCAGTACCACAAATCTTGAGATAGGGAAAAAAATTGACTTCCTCTATTTCTATGTTATCCTCCTACAATATAATGTTTCAAAATTTTAAATATCATATCTGGTTTTGAGTAACCAAAATTTATATGTTAAGCAAATTTAAAATCTGAGAGTAGTTATATGTCTGTGTTAGACTTGCTGACGGAGGATTAAGTTACCCTTTGGAAATGGAACTACCGAAATGGAAGTGGTGGCATTATAAACAAAATAAAGTGACTTCTTTGTTATTAATCAAGGAAATTAGTTAATTCTCGAAAATGGTTACAGAGAGTAACAGTCAACCGAAAAACTGTTAGTAGATTACAAAATTAACACAATCCGTCGGTATCGAAGGCTCTTATGTCTTTACCATACGAGGTTCTTTAAACTAAAATAAGTTCAAATAAGCTTTCATGCACAAGAAGAGGTAAGCGGTATATTGTCATACTTGTACATGAAACTTTATTTCTGTTTTAATTTACTGCTGTCCGTAATAATTACTTGTCTGTTTTGCATTGACTGGATCAAAAGAATGTTCTCTAGTTCTCTGATTGAAAAGCCAATTTCAGTTCAGTTTAACAAATTGGTTTACATTACAGCAACATCTCTCTTCGTTCTCTAAACGTACCGTCCAATTTCGAAATCTGCTTAAATAACAGCAATAAACCATTGAGACAAACGTTATTAAATTCATATGCAATTTATTAGTGTCTGATTTTGTGATAGATCAGTTATAAATACCGAGTTATTTATTTTTACCCACCACAAACGTTGATGGTGGTATGCAAAACTTTAATAAAAGCGACGATACACTAGGTAAAAAATCTAAATTTGTCGTTGGTCATGCCTAATAATTCGCCAAGCTTGGGAGCTCCTCGCGAGCGATATCGCTGAAGCGGAATACGACTGTTATTGCCGTTCTAACCGAAGTCAGTTGTTTCAAGTATTTGGACAACGGGGTAAGAGGAATTTCCTTATCATCAGAAAAAGTTTGGTATTAAATCGTAAACCCTGAGAACTGGATACTCTGTCTCTCGGCGGAGGTATCGTACTCCGGGATCTCCCGGCCAACAATGCCACATGATGATTTGATTTTGACAACAACCGAATGCACACATTATACTGAAAGATCGAGGAAAGAACAGAAACTATATACTCAATGTATGTACTGTATTATTTGCTTAGAGAAGGTGTCATTCCAGAATGATGAGGAAAAAGCACCGAGCATGGTGGGTGAACGGTTAACGTTCTGGCCTAGCATTCTGGAGGACGCGGGTTTGAATCCCCGTCCGGGCATCCAGATTTGGGTTTTCCATGGTTTCCCCAAATCACTCAAGGTGAATGCCGAGATGCTTCCATCAAAAGGCCATGACTGAATTCCTTCCCGTTCCTTGACCCAATCCCAACCCGCCTCTAATGACCTCGTTTTCGACGAGGCGTAAACCCCAAGCAAAAAAAAAAAAAAAAAAAAGAGGAAAAAGCAGATTTAGCGAGAGAAACTGTATTGAAGCCTTTCTGTCTATTTACGATCTTGCGAAGTGACTGATCATATGATTACTGTCACTGCCAGCAGCAACATAAACTTGGGTTGAAGGGTTTAATATTAAAAAGCAGGGATCACTGTCAACATTTCTCTATGAATATTGAAAGTATGAGGACCGAGCGTGGTGGGTGAGTGGTAACGCTCTGGCCTCGCATTCGGGAAGACGTGGATTCGAAAAACTGCCCGGCCATCCAGATTCCAGATTTATATTTTCGATGGTTATCCCAAATCATGCCAGGCGAATGCCGGGATGGTTCCTTCAAAAGTCCATTGCCAATTCCGTCTCGTTCAGGCGTAAAGCCATAAGAAAACATAATAAGCAAGTTCCTTATACTGCAGGTATTGAAAGACGAAATGATACTATATTCAACGACGCTACCCCCTCCAGGAGGTTTGGTCATGCCCTCGTTTAACTGTATTGACTGTCTCTGCTTCACAGATAACAAAAGATAGAGGTTTGGCAGCTCACTGTAAAACCGATACCGTTAATAAGCGGACTGGCGAATTCGTCGTATAATGTGTGGGTGGGATTTGAATTTCGATCTTGGATTGGATATTGGAACGTACTTAGCCAGGCTTTTACCTTCGATAAAGCTTTCTTTGTGTATTTTAATTATGCTACAACGTACTGTGGTTAGATTTTCAAGTAATCTGTGGCTCTCTATCCGGTAGGGTTAGATTGTGTTACTGTTTGGAAACTTTGACACTTAAGCAGGTGAACTACCTAACAGGCATCTTGTAGTCATTAATGCCATACGTTCCATTATTATTAGTAAGTTGTTAACGACGAAATTATAAATTGTATTCGTAACCTGGTAATTATTTTATTTAACTTGTTTTATCAGTTTAAATTCAGCGTGCCCTTCGAGCACTACTTTTTGGGATCTTTAACTGTACGGGACAGATTTATACAGCATTCTTACTCACCCTCCCTTCACTCTGCCTTACCATGTTCAGAAATTCCAAAATCAGTCACACAGCGATCGGAGTAATGGGACAATGCTGTGCCTGATGCGTTTAAGGGTAACATTTTTAACGCAAAGCGAATGATTGCAAAACTGTTGCTTTTAAAGTGGATTCGTATGGTCTTCCGACCTGGTGAAAGTGTTTTGTTTTACCGCGCATTCAGTCTCTATCGTGCCTGGACCTGTACTTTAACTTGGAATTCAAAATATGGATTGTATGTTTAAGCGAAAATCTTAAAAATTACTGACCCCAATGGAATTTGGGCCAGAGACCTTGACTGTTCGGAGCAAGCGCCTTCACCACAGAGTTTCAAAGACCCTTCGTTGTTGCTGTGGAAACAACCAGTGCACCGTGCTTGTCGTTATTCGAGTACTGCCTTGTTTAGTCTAACATCACTCAGGTAGCATGTTAGGGGATACAGGGGATCACAAAGCCGGACATGCGCAAGTCAAAGCCTGACACATTGTGCCAGACACTGGGATTTCATCCCCTTGTGTGACCGCTACATATGGCCCGTGTCGTCTGTCACTGCCATTACGTAAACGCATTTATACGATTAAGCTAGACAACGCTTCACCTTCCTACCTCGCCGCCAGTGAAATGTGCTCTCTGAAGGGTGCCGCAAATTTCTCGAACTTTTTCTCTGATTATTTTAATGTATGAAGCCAGTTTTGAATAAATAACTAAGCGACACCGATCTACTATTTGATGTACCTATAGTCGTGTGGAATTATTCCCTAAGTAAACTGATTTATTATAAAACATTAAATACGGAGACGCAGGCTAACCAGCAAATGTTTTCTTTTTTTTTTCCTAATATTTGAAATTGTGGACCACTGGTTCATTACAGCCAGAAATATTCGTGGGGAACGAGAAAGAAATTGTTCATAGGCTTAATGAAGGAATCATCTCAGGATTCGCCTGCATTGATTTGTGGAAGTCATGGAAAACCCAAATCTGGATAGCCGGACGGGAAATCGAACCCACGTCCTTCAGAATGCAAGACTGCCCCCGATCGATCTATTATTTGCCTCCCGGTCAGTAAGAACATTCGCATGTATTACACAAAAAGAACTAATAAGTGTAATAATAATAATACGCTTATTCTCCGTAGTGTTAATGATTTCGTGACAGTTTTTATCGGATGTGCCTTCGACATCAGCTATAGTCACCAACCCTAACCAGCTAATTGTAACGGTTGAGTGGCACTTGTAGTAATACGTCGTATTCGAGTCACTGGAATGTTCTATAGCATACTATACAAAGAAACAAAAGTTTTGCAGTGGTGAAGGATGACTTCAAGCCGAAACCTTGATTCCAGCCACGTACCTCATCATACCCTGCCAGATACTTTACCACTGATGCACTACAATGTTCTGTGAGATGCTACAAATCGGGAGAATGCCCAGCGTTCACGAATGAGCAAATGTAGAAACAACAAGAACGTTGAGAAGCCGCCATGGAACGTCTGTTGTTACTAAAATCTGTAAACCACTTCTGTGTCCGCTTTTGATACGATAAGTTTGGAAGCATTATGAAAATGACAGACGCATCGTTGATTGAATTATTTTTCCCAGTGTTTTGGCATGGGTGGTCAAATCGTGTATTACTGGCAGCAGGAAACGTTAACCGTGATGTCTGAAGAATGGTTTGTGTGGGAGGGACACTGCGATCTTTTCCCTTTTTCATCTCGTGTTCAGCCATACTGAGACTCGCGGTCAGTGTGTCACTCTAACTCTAGTGCAAGCTTTTGAAGAAGGAAAGAGTTAACTAGCTTGGCAAGACTTATACCTCGCTGCAAATCTATCTGAAACCGTCTTCTCTTCACAACTATTAGATGCAAGGCTCATCTACAGACCACACAACTCTAAAGTGCATGAAAATTGTTGCTAGCGGACGGCCTTATCATCCCGTGTGTCACATAATCTTTATGTGTTTTCTAATCTAATTACCTATAAAGATTTGGGAGGGTCTATATTAGCCTCTTCCAACCTAATGTCAAGATCTTCTTCATGTTGCACGGACGAGGCTCTAGCGACTGAAAGATTCCCGGGATAAGGAGTCACCCAATGCTTTCCAATGGTCTCCGAAAGGAGGATTGAAGGGCGGGGAGTGGTCCAGGACACCCTCTTGCCCTTCGGGTTGGAAATGGCCTCTAAAGGTGGATGAATCAGAAATGATCACTGGAATGTGGATGCAGAAAACAACGGGCAGCCACTGCATTAAGGACGCTAGGAGTAACCCGAGGTCATGTAATCGTCTCAAATTACACATAGTATGATGGCTTCTTACTGGTAAAATATTCCGGAGCTAAAATTGTCCCCAAATTGGATACCCGGGTAGGGACTACTCAGGGAGGAGTGATTAGAATGGACAGACACATTCTACGAGTTGGAGCGTGGAATTTTAGAAGTCTGAGTGGGGCAGGTACATTAGAAAACTCTAAAAGCGAGATGGAACGACTGGAGTCAGATGTCATTGGGATTAGTGAGATTAAATGGAATGAAGCACAGGATTTCTGGTCTGATGAACACAAGATAATAAGCACACTAGCTGCAAATGGAGTCACTGGTGTAGGATTTGTAACGAATAAGACAGTAGGGAAACGAGTGAGTTATTACGAACAGTTTAATGACATGATTATCCTGATGAGTTTAGAAACCAAACCTGCTCCAACCAAGTAAGTACAGGAAGATGATGTAGAAATGAGAAAATATACGCTGCAATTGAAGAATTATCCAATATGTGAAGAGGGGAGAAAAATCTAATAATCATGGGTGATTGGAATGCGGTAGTGGGAGAAATAAAAGAGGGGAATACTGCAGGAAATTTTGGTTTAGGAGAAACAAATAGCGAGGAAGTAGGTTGTTAGAATTTTGTGAAAGAAATAAACTAGTCGTGGTGAATACACTATTTAAGAATCATTCAAGAATGATATACACCTGGAAACGTCGAGGGGATACAGCCAGATATCACCAAGATTATATCATAACCAAACAGAAATTCAGGAATCAAGTTCTACACTGTAAAGCGTACCCAGCAGCAGACATAGACTCGGACCATAATCTGATCGTTACGAAGTGCGGACTGAAATTCAAGAGAATAAAGAAGCAATACAAGCGGAACAGACTGTAAGTGAATAAATTGAAACACTCTATCACGAGAGAAAAGTTTGCAGAAATGGTAGACGTGGGGCTAAAAAGTGAAAGAAGCTCAACTGAGGACGAATGGAATGCATTGAAGAGAGAAATAATGACAGCTGGTAAAGAAACATTAAGTTTTAGGGAACAAGCCGTCCGATAACCTTGGATCATAGAATTTGGATCAGCGGAGAAGGCACGAAAATGCTGAGGATGAAGCAGGAAGAGAGCACTACCTGAAGAAAAAATATATAAACATTAAAGCTGCCGATGAGAAACCTCTTCTAAGACAAGATTATAGAACTAATCGATGGACGGAATACATAGAGAAACTGTATGGAAAAAGAAACTAATGTCGACATTGATGGCTTCGGTGACCCTGTTTTGAGGACAAATTAGATAGATCTTTTAATGATTTGAAATCAAATAAGACAGTAGGAATTGATGAGATTCCTGCAGAACTACTGAAATCCCTAGGAAAAGAAGGAATCAAAAGATTATTGAAACTGATCAAAAAGTTATGAAACAGGAGAAATCCCAACAGATTTTACTAAATGTGTCAGCCTCTCACTTCCGAAGAAAGCACAAGCTGACAGATATGAGAATTAACCATTGCTTGAATATGGTAGTGTAGTATGGGACCCATGTTTTGCGTATCAAACACGAGTTGGAGAGGGTGCAAAAAAGGGCTGCTAGATTTGTTTCTGGAAATTACCGCAGAATGCAATCAGTTACAGATATGATAAAAGAGCTGGAGTGGGGTTCATTGGAAGACAGGAGGAGGGTAAGGGGGTCATGGGAGTGTAAAAATCGTATATTGGTGATGAGGCATGGAAATATATTGGTGTAAGAATTAAAAGTAACGCATGGAAGGGAAAATATGACCATGACACAAGCTGGCACTCGATTTCAGGAACAAGGGTGTGGGAAGATTTTCTTTTCTGGGTGTGTCAGGGATAGGAATAAGTTACCGAGAGAAATGATGAATAATTTATTAAAAACGTTGAAAGAATTTAAAGCTATAATTTGCAGAGGGCAAATGTAAGTGGGTGTAGGAAAGGGAGAAGATGGGTGTGTAGGGAAATTGCCACCGGGTCGTGTGCTCCATCGCAATTTAATTAAATATTATATTATTATTTTTATCTGACCAGAATAATATACAGAAGAATGGAAAGTGTAGTAGAAGGGATAGTAGGTGAAGATCAATTTGGGGTAGAAAAAAACCGCGGTACAAGAGAAGCGAGTCTGGCCTTAAGATTTATAGCTCTACTGGAATGGCGGGTCAAGACAAACAAAGATACTTTTATGACATCTGCTAGTTGGGACAAGATCTACAAAATTTAAACAAGCCGGGTCTAAAATACCGAGATATAGGATTACTTCATAGTCTATACAAGAATCAAGGAAAGAATCATGAGAGTCATTCATCAGTTAAAAAGGGGGTGAGATAAGGTTGTAGGCTATTCCCATTACTATTGAACTTGTACGTAGAAGAAGCTATAAAGGAAGTGAAAGAAAGATCTGAATGTGGCATAAATGTTCAAGGAGAAAAAATCGGTATGCTACTACTTGCTGATGACATTGTCTTGATGACAGAACAGATTGAGGATACTGAGAAGTTACTGACTGTCATGAATACTGAAGGAAGATTTTGGACTAAATATAAACCAAAGCAAGACAAAAGTGATTAAATACAGCAGAAATGATATCAATAGATTAAATATAAAAATATGGTTGGATGTGATAGAAGAAGTTAGTGAATTTTGCTAGTTAGGAAGTAAAATTACAAACGATGGCCGAAGCAGGAATGATGTTAAAAGCAGAATAACTCTGGCAAAAAGATCTTTCATGAAAAAGAGGAATCGTTTAGCTTCAAATATTAACCAGGGACTCGAGAAGAAGTTTTTTAAACTTTATGTGTGCAATACAACACTTTATGGCAGCGAAGCGTGGACTTGCAAATTCCAGAAAGAAGGAAAATTGAAGCATTTGAAATGTGGTGCTATAGTGGGATGCTGAAAATTAATGTGGTCAGATAAAGTACAAAATGAACGAGTTTTGGAAATGATGGTGGGTTATATTTTGAGACGTTCAGGATGTTTAACTTGCTAGTGGAGGGAGCAGTCGAAGGTAAGAACTGCAGAAGAAGACAGAGATCAGAATATATGAAGCAGATAATTGAGGACGTGGGTTGTAAGGGATATGTGGATATGAAAACTTAGCGCCAGATAGAAATGGATGGAGAATTGCACCAAACCAGTTGAGAGACTAATGACAGCATAAAATAAAAACTCTATTTTTATCTGTTTTTTTTTTTTTTTTTTTTTTTTTTTTACCCCCCCTGCTGATGGATGGTTGCATGACCTCACCGTTCGCCTTCACACTAGACTGTAGACTAGACTGATTGTTTTGGTTTTCAGCCAGTGAAACTGTTGTATTTCCACCTGCGAGTGTCAGCTGTACCAGTTGTTACGAGTATATCAATTTTGGAAACGTACGGAAAACTGAATGGCCAGACACGAGATCAAATCCGCATCTTCCTTAATAGAAAGCATAAATAGTTAAAAAAAAACAACGAATCAGTATAAGATTTGGGTATGATCTTCCATTTTTAAAATTAATTTTAGCTGTGCTTTTTTCTTTCGTTTTCTGAGGTCTTATGACTTCTAAAATTAAGTGAAAAATTGTTTTAATATTAAAAATACTGCCATAAGCATTATTTCTTAAATCTACGAATGCATTAAATCAGCATTTATTTCTCTTTTTTTTCTTTTTTGAACCTACTCTTCTTAGAGTTAATTAAGCAGGAATGGTCGTTTATTTTTATGCATTTAACGAACATTCCTTCTTGTCCTGGGTGTAATGAATCATGTTGTGGTTCCTTGGCGTTTCCGTTTCGTTAGGTTGCGTGCGGGGTGTAGCGGAGAAACCCAGCCAGTTGACAAGTGCTGTGTCCTGGAGAGGCCCATTAGTGGCCAAGCAACGCCGGCCTACAGACTTGCTTTGTGGAGTCACCAGCAGAATACAGCTTGTTCTTCTCATTATCAAACCATCAACTTGGCTTCACTGCGTGGAACCAATCACGCCGAAGTACAAAGGGAAACAATTTATTTAAGACGGATAAACATGATGATTTAACTACAGGACAGTGTTAATTTTTAACAATTGCCCTTTGTTTCACTCTTCACAGAATGAATTCAGATCTTATTAATCAAATTTTCTTTCACTGTAACAATTCGTTGTGATATTATCCGATAAAACGCTTTAAAACGCATTGTGTAAAACAGAACTGTAATTTGAGGCTTCGAGCGTTACAGAGTTATTAGTGGGGATTGGTTTTTAATGAAGCTACCTATAAAAATAAATCCTATTTTTTTCATTAAAATGTGGATATTTTAACTAGCAAAAAGTGTAATTTTAATTCGAGCTAATTTTTTGAGGTGATAAACATATCTATCGATTCCTTTCGACAGCTGACGCATGCCAGTCAGGCAAATTACGCTTCCCCCCTGCCCTTTTTCCTCTATTTCAATAGTCTTATCCGTTACTGCACTGATGAGTTTCATAGCACGTAAAATCAAACGTGTGTACGTTGTCTTGTATGCACGACGTGCGCAAAAACTACTTCACGCCCATGTACAACATGTGTTACGATGTCGCGAAACAACGAAGCTCATTCGTTAACATCATCTATAATAAGAAGATAATCCTCTGTGCATTTACGGTATAGTAATTCTTAGTTTTCTTGTTGTACGTGATATTCACTATTATTGCATTTTGGGTGGTGAGTATAACAACGGGCCAATAGATTCATTGATAATTGTAGGTTTTATCTGCGTTGTTAAATTTATACCGTCAGTGCATTTCTATATTAATCCTATACGGTGGGTATATCCTGGATTCCATGATTTACGCCAACAACGCGCGTAGATACACTGATATACGGATGAGATTTCGTTTGAAATCAACAAGCAACGTTGCAATTGCTTTATCATCTCAGAGACATCTGCCAGTGTTTTGCTACTTAACCAACTATACCGTAGTTTCTCTCTTGGCATAAACGGTCAATATGCTTAAGCAGTAATCTTGATGACATAAGTCTTTCACTGAATGTGGCTAACAACACTAATATCGATTAACTAAAACCGCCATACCACCGGGGAAAAGGGGTGTAGCTACTATGGGGCTAGGCGGTGCAGTGCACCGGGGCCCTTACGCTCAGGGGGTCCCCAGGCATACCTTCATGGCAAACTGGCGACCTTTTTTTTTTAGCTCTACAGTCGTCTAAGGGGGCCCCTGAGACACAGGAAGCCCCTCACCAAGCGTCCTCTCACTGCTCAGGGGGCCCCAACCACTGTTCAGGGGGCCCCTAAGCACAACTAAAGGTCCCCATCCTCAGCTCAGGAGGCCCTTACCAGCAACACAAGGCAAAAAAAAGGTCGCCCATCTGACCTGAGGGCCTAAAATAATTTTTTTGCACCGGGGTCCTTGTTGACCTAGCTACGCCACTGCCGGGAAAGGACTTTTACATGCTTCCAAGCAGCTGAGAATATCCCTAAAGAAGCAGGAGCATCTCCTTAGTTAACACGATGCGAATTGACTGGAACGTCAGTAGGCAGGAGCGTCGATGGTGGTGATATGAGAGTGATCTAGCATGCCAGTAATATTTTGAAGACAGTCCACTGTCAGGACAGTTCTCCTGTCCTACGTTGTGATCTGCTTGAAACTATGTCCATGTTACAACAAGGAATTAATATTGTAGCTGATTTGTTAACTGTAACGTTGAATGATATGAAGTATAGCAAAATAAAATGTCGAAAATGGGTGATAGTGTTTTTTTTTTCTTCCAGCATACTAGCGTTCATGTACACTCGGCCTAAGGTACTAGGTTAGCCACTGTTGTGTTGAGTATACAAGGAAGACTGGTATTTTATTCAGTTTCAATGTAAGATCCTTCTTTGGAACTATAAACTGCAAAAACTAATCAAGATATCCAGTGAGAATGATTTACTCTCTACAAAGATCGGTACACGATCAAAATGATCCGTCAGGCACATGAGTAAAATTGACACTCCTATGCAACCTTATCTATGGCACTGAAGCCGATGGAAATGACTGAGAATACTAAATCTATATATCATCACAGAAACATTACTCTCGATATCAACGTAACGAACACATTTCCGGCTCCAGAATGGGATATACGACATCCGATGACGTGCGTAGACCGAACACACTGATTGTCTTTAAGGATAGGAATCGGTTATGTGCATGCGGGTATGCTACCGATCTAGTACCAGTGTAAAACACCTAGTTTCCATCACTGTATGTTGAATAGTAATTTTACGGTGTTATAGTAAAAAGATATTTCGAAGAGCACTGAATGGTCTTCCAACGGTAGATCTCCTCAACCCCTTCCATGAGCTAGACAATGATGACTTTAGCACCACGCTCTGACTGCTTTACTGCGTTGGCGAAACCCTCTTTGTTTATTTGATACTAGGAATATGGTGCAGGAGGTCCGTCAAAAAGGTGCAACGTCGAAGGGGGGGGGGGGGGAAAATACCAGAGTTGTAACGGGAAGCTCAGTCACCTAGTTTGTAAACAATCGCTCTACCAGCTGAATTCTAGGAGTAAACATTTAATACTTTTTTACTGATGTTGATGCCAACTCATTTGACCTTGTTTTTACGTACTGTATCGTGTATGCTGAGGTGACAAATATGATGTAGAAGTCGGTGGCAGGGAGCTGCCTGTGATCTACGGGATTAACTACATCATTCACGGTTGATCGAGGGCTTACCTCATTAGAGCGTAGTTACTGCCACTTCAGTTGAACTTGTTAAACACGGGTGGTTCGTGGAAAGTTTTTTTTTTTTTTATCTACGTTAGAGCAAGAGGCGCCGTCAAGCGCCATTATGTTGGGCGGGACTCTAGCTAACCGTGATCACAAAGTTAATGTCTACCTTGTTCGATATTGTTAGATCGATTGGTTACACTGCGTTGATAGCACGACGTAAGTGTAGTCAAGTGAAAGTTTTTATGCCAAAGCGAAAGATAATTTTTAGGAAGAATTAAAAAAGTTTTGAATATTGCAGAAGCATGCAAGATATCTGCTGAAACAACCTTTTGTAATACACTTGTGTTAATAAAGATGTACTGTGTTACGGGGAGAAGTTTGCACCTGAAGTGTCACATGTCCACATAGCTCTGGCATACTTACTACGTATGTTAGGCAGAATGGGAATCCAGTTGAAATTATGGTCAATCGCATTCGTTTGCAATCTCTGTGCGTGATTTTCGATTTTTGTCTTCCTCACGTTTGACGCAGAGAGGACGTTGGTCATCCACCTCGAAGGATCGAACGGATGGCGTGTGGAAAGTCCTCCGATAATCCGATTTCATTGGAATAAACAGAGGTATTTTGCAAAAAAGAAGATCCATGTCAAACATACGTACACGCTACAACTTAGGCATACAAAGGCTCACTGACTACATCATGGACAAATCGCCTAAATTCTTTCAGCAAGCACATTATTCGACACATTAAACTATCCAAGACATAAGACAAACTTAACATCAATCAGATGTCACACTAATCAGTAGCATTTAAAGAAATGACACTAAGACTTCCATTAAAAACCAGTCCAAAACCCTTTTAAATTAAAGTTTAGAAGGTTACAACGCCTTGGTACTACAATATTAAATGGCTCTAGTCCCAAGTAGATGTTTGTCTATCACAACTAATAAACGAAAGATGCTTAGCCTGACTGTCTCAAGGCATCTTAAACAGGATATTACTCATCGGAACGGCATCGGAAACATATTTGGAAGTATAATTTGCACTATGCAACAGAGAAACTTTCTATGTCTCCATTTAATTTTTTAAAATGCTTTATGGCTTGTTGGCGAAAAGGGAATAAGACCTGGAAGATATTTATGACACCGAAAAGAAAAGAAATCGGCAATGGCATTTAAAATAAGGAACCATCCCGACATTCGCTTGATGTTAGCTAGGGAAACCATGAAAAACCGAAATCTAGAGGGTTGTTTGGGAATGCGAACCTACTTCCTCCGTAAAGCAAGGCCAGAGCGTTACCTCTCAAAAAAAAAAAAAAAAAAAAAAAAAAAAAAAAAAAAAAAAAAAAAAAAAAAAAAACCTGACGTCGGATTCATAACAGTAATGATGTGGTTCTGTTTAAAAAGTAATTTGTAAATGTTTGGCCGTAAAAGCATCAGACTAGAGATAACAGTTCACATTCTGAGACGATCAGTAATGTTGCACACCAAAACTTAAAATACTGGGCGGGCTGATCTCATGTTTTGAAAAGATAAAAACTAAAATTCATAACTAGTAAGGTGCCTTAATATTACTACACCCATGGAGAATAAGTGGGTTTTGAATATTTGACTTGCGAAGGTAATTAAACCTTCTGCCTCGAGATTCTCAAATTAGTGAATGTTACGTTATCCTGGAACGTTATGTACAGTGTTACTAAAGTAGGTTCTGAGAAACCGCCATCTGTTGCTGTGTGAATCCTGTAATGAACATTCTCCCAAGTACGTCCAAATCCGGCATCCAAAAGCCCCAAAGTTTCAACGTGAAATACGTTTGCTGATGCAGGACTCTTCGAAAAGAAGTGTTTATCTACCGTATTTGAGTCCTTACGGTCGGAAGTATTGTTGATAAGAAGCGGAAAGGATATTACGCAAAATCCTACCTTTACCAATAATAACAATAATTCCGTGTGGTCGTAATGACCTAGTGACAAGGTTTCTATTGAGTGTGAATTCCGCCCCTGTCTAGCCGCATTGAGCTAACCCGGCAGTTCTACCGGCTATAGAGGACCTGCAGTTTAACGTGGAATCCGAACCACGGAAGCGTTCTGGCGTACTTCACATTACACAGTAAGCTGTGCCAGAGGTGAGGGACAGGTTAAGCGCCATTGAAAATCCCCGCCGAGACAGGAATCGTATCGGGGATCTTTCTATTTCCAGTCAGACACCTTAATCACTGAGCCACCAGACCGCTCCTTCAGCAGTTGCGACACAGCAGTGATTTCAGGAAACTGTAAGACTGTTGGTGGTATGACACGGTGGTATTTTAAGCAAATGTTGAGTCTCATGCAACAGCCACTGCAGTGATTCAATGCTGAGACAATATCTTCGCTGCCGAGCTTAGTAACGCTCGGGCCTAGCATTCTGGAGGAAACGGGTTCAAATCTCCGTTCAGCCATCGTTAATTCGGTTTTCCATGGTTTCCTGAAATCAATTAAAGCGATTGCTTCAAACAGTTACGGTCAAAACCCCACCTGTTCCTTGTCCTACATCATTTCCTGGCTCTAATGACCTCCACCGAAACAAACAAAAAAAGTGCAATGAATACGTCATTATAGTTTTTTACATAATTCAGAACGAACTTTAAACATCACTTTTATAACATTTGAATACTGTTTTCAGATTCAATAGTTTCTTTGGTTTGCTCAAACCCGCATGTAACTCGTCATTGCCTAGGGCTGCACTCCGTTAAGGGCAGTTTCTATCACCGCGATTGTGATCATTGTCTAAACTCTTCTAAGATATTTCGGTGAATCCTCTGAAAGTGATCAAGTATCACATATGAGTAGGCTCACAAAACTTAAATTGATTTTTTTAACGTTTAATTCCACCCAGGTGAGTCAAGGAGGCGGGTTGACATAGAATCTCAGGAACCCTTTTCTCCCTACAGAAAGGCTTTCGTCTATGGTCTTTAGAGGAACCATAAGAGATAAACAGTTCAGTATTGATATGGTCGATTTTGTGAAATAATTGGGAGTAACAGTACAAAGGAACATGAAATGGGACTTACACATAAATTCTTTAGTAGGTAGAGCTAATTCCAGGCTGCGATTCCTAGGTCGAATCTTGAAAAATTTTAATGAACAAACAAAGGGGATGGCGTACAAATCTCTTGTGCGTCCACATTTGGACTACTGTTGTGCCATTTGGGATCCGTTTCGTAAGGGGTTGATTAACAGTATGGAGAAAATACAGAGAAGAGCCGCTCGATTTGTGACCGCTTGCTACAGTCCTTATGAAAGCGTCACAGAACTGATTAGTATTTTTTTTTATCTGCTTAACGTCTCTCTAACAATGAGGTCTTTACAGACGGGAAAGGATGGGGAGCAAGGAATGGGAAGGAATTTGGCCATGGCCTTTTGAAGGAAGCATCCCGGCAGTTGCCTGGAGTGATTTGGGAAACCATGGAAAACCCAAATCTGGATGCCCGGACGGGGATTCGAAAAACTGATTAGTATACTAGGCTGGGAGTCCCTGGTAGATAGATGACACAAGTTTGGTTTAAACTTATTGGTAAAGATGTGTACTCTCACTTTCACTTACGAGTGTGGTGAAATACCTATTTGAGTCGGAATGACAGGAAAGGTAAGATTAGAGAAATAAGGTGCCGCATTTATTCTTATATGAATTCTTTTATTCAATACGTACGGTAATCTGCTTGTTAACATTAAACAAGTGGCGATTCTTTGAAGGGAGAACGTGATCACTATACTCTTTCTATTAGTGAATAGTAGTATTAAACCTAACCGGCTCATAACAACGTTTCTGATACGCTTATATCTAATAGGTGTTAAAATACATTGTATCAAGTCAACGTTTCACTGGTACTCTTACGCAACGCGAAGTGCCAGCAGGGGCTTACTTATAATCAGTTGAAAGCACTACAAAAGAGTCACCTAGAGAACTTAACATGTCCACAAACAACTCTCGACATTAATTTACTTTGTGATAATTGAACATCGCAGTAAGAACGACACAAGATCAGCAAAACATTTACTTAACTAGCGTCAAAGCCGGTCAAAAATGAAGGGTTGAACGGTGTATTCTGGTAAGTCAATTATTCACAATTACTTAACTGAATACAGTTGTTATAAAATAATTTTCAATTCAGTTCATCGTGCTTTAAGCTGTAGCGGAAAATTTCAACTGTCATCCTGATACAGGCAGCTTTTAAACCTAACCAAAATCCCACTAATACTCGTATTGCCGCTAGAAGATCAAAGTTTCAAAGGAACTCGCATTAATTTACTGTATCGCATGTTAGTGACATTGTACGTCGCGATATAAACTTGACCCAAAATCTTTACGGGCTCTTACATATTTCTCTGTCGTTATCCGTGATTAAGACCTATATTACAAAGTTTTAACAGCTGATACAGTGTGGACTACTTACATTTTGCTGAAATAATAACCTCAGAAATATGGCGTCAGTGAAAGGCAAAGGAAATAAAAAATAAATTCTAACAACTTACTTTATACCTCGTAATATTTTTTAATCCTGGTTCAGGCAACACAGATCGTCATAAATGTGGAACTAATTTCATCCGCATCAAGTAATCTTTTCAGTAATCTCTCTCTTTTTATTTTTATTTTTATTTTTTATTTTTTTTTTTTTTAAAGTTACTGAAAAGAGTTGTAATTTCGTTTTAATCAAAACTTTTGCTAACTTTGCTATTCAAAAATTAAAGCTTTATCTTGCTTATCTGTATGAAAATAATTTACCGAAAACCTTTGCAACAAACAAATATAAATAAATAAAAAGCAACTCATAATTAAAATGTTAATTTAAGCGCGATATTAATTATTATTTCAGTTTTTGGCACTTCATTTCTTCGCGGACTCTTAATTAATTAGAACTGTTATTAAATGACGTCCATAACCTGTACTGTGTAATAAATAACATCTTTGACCGTTGTCAATCTAGCAACGAAGGCCGGGTCTGTGACGTGACAGCGTTACGCAACTATGACCAAGCTTATACTGTTATTAGTATTGATTGTACCAATGCCGTAGGTACAATTTACGAGTCCTTGGTATATTAGGAAAGCGACTCTCTTTTTATGAGCGGAGTGAACTGGGAGGGTGAGCGTGTAGCAGGTGGCGGTGCTGCCTGAGCCTCCCCGCCTGTCACCCAAACTCATTTACGGCGTCAATTTGGGCGGGTGGCACACTCCCTCGCGCACCAGGCTAATATTCCACGGCAAACAGAGGGTCGGCTGCGACGCCCCTGGGGCGCGTGTCCAGAGGAAGTATTTGAAAACCAATCGATGAGGCGCGTAGCTTTGGCAGCTCTACTTGGGTCCTATGCAGGACTGTAGCTTTTAAGCCTGCGTGTTACGGCGTTTCGCATCTTCCACAAGAAACTCGTCGGACATAACAGGAGTAAAGGACCGGATACAGTAAATATAAAAGAATCGTGTTATGTACTCAACTTATTTTCGCTTATCTAACCGCGAGTACGCAGTCTTTTATAAACTAAATATTACATTCCTTTTCTGCTTAGAAAATTAAAACTCTCAGATCTAAATGAAAAGTTAAATATGTAATTACATTAACGTTATTTGCTGACTTACAGAATTTACTTTGAGTGTTCATATTCTGAAGACAGAAATGTATATATCAACAAGCCGCATGAAACTTACTTCCAATTTCCAGTACATTTTCGTTAATGTTTTTAATTATTGTTTTCTTCCACCTGACATGCCTGAAATAAAAGTAAATATTATGGTCAAACACTTGATTCCAGAGAAAGCCCACTAAATAAAAATGTTACAAGTAAGGTAAGGTTTTAAGTACTAGTTAATTTCCGTCGAAAATTCTGATTCTAAACTCACTTACGGTCACGCGCTTATATTTGAATTATTGTTCTCTTAAAAAGATTTGTAAGCTATGTCCACTAATATTCAACTTACATGAGGAGGAACCAATGAATGAACATAAAAATTTCAAGAGAGAAAACCAGTACTAAGCGATTTGCTAGCGTATTGTCCTGTTAATAGAAAGAGTTAGGATATTTAGAAATTATTGAACGGCAGAAAAAAATGATAGGATAAGTATTTGGTAAAAATAAAAAGCAAGACAAAAATTGTGATATGCACTAGAAATGATAACAGAAGCAGTAGCTCCAAAATAAAAATAATATCATATGTAACAGAAGAAATAAGAGCATTCTGTAATATAGGAGATAAAATTATAACTGATGGCAGTAGCAAGAAAGATGTTGTCTTTTTCTTCTTCCTCTTTTTTTTTTTTTTTTTTTTTTTTTTTTTTTTTTTTTTTTTTTTTTTTTTTTTAAAAAGTCCAATTATACATTCTTAGATGTGATTTTATATGAAAATATATCTTCTGTACTGTGACTGAGTCATCATCATCGGTATTCTGCCCTAATGTAGATTTTCACATGGCTGCTCTCCATTCTCTCCTCTTCCCTCTTCAGGTTCATTTTGTTTCTGTTTCCTTTGATCTTTAACCTCCTCTTTCACTCTCCTCTCACAAACTGATCCTTCCAACGCGCCTGTTAACAGATACTCCCCTCTCAATAAGAATACCACCCAGTTCTTCTTTCTTTCTCTTAACACTTGCGCGAATGCGTCAGATGACAGCAAAAACAGTTATTTTCCACACTGTAAAATGATAGCTACTTTAAGACTTGAAAAAATGCTTGGAAACTATGCTAATCCATGTTGCATATGCTGAACACTAATGTTTGGCTGTGTGTACTGTTTAGTTTGCTGCTGCACAACAGATGTTTTAGTTATGCAGTGTGGTGCTTGCAGGGTGTGGGACTAAAGCGACTTAACACCTCACAACAAGTAGCGATGGACTACGTAACTAGCTTTCGCCATTAGCGCTTTACTGGTGACAGCACGCGAGCGGTGCGTCCCATGTTAGGAGCCAGCTACACGTAGCACTTAGCCGCCACGGCTACAAATTCTCTTCGGCAGCTCTGGTCTGTACGTAGACAGTGCCACTACCTACGCCTGGCCAATGTCTCGCCTGCAACGCTCGGCATTATGTCAGCCGCAATAACGACAGCTTGTACTGTGCGTGGAGACTCGTAAATGTTTCTTGTGGCTTGCTACGCAGAATTGGTCGCTGGTATATTTCTCTTTCGAGGTCTGTTTACTTCTTTGGCTTCTTATAAGATGTTGTCGATACTGACTTTCAGAAATATTTTCGAGTTATCAAGCTGCGAAAACTTTCAAACTATCTTTCTTTCACTACTGATGGAAACCAGAATCTTGTCGTAAACCGAAATTTATACGCTGGCGTTGTTTGTTGACGGACGTAAGTTAATGGATTTACATGCGCAGGGAAATATACAGGGTTATTCACCTAAACTGTCAACCTCAAATATCTCCTGACCCACTGAAGAGTTTGTGGTCTGTGTGTACGTATGTACATCGCCACGAATAAACCTCGTCTTTTTAACTGTTGGCTTTACTCCGATCTACATAAATGCATTAACACCATTCTTGATTTTAAGCTTAATAGCTACCAGCTTATTACCGGGAAGTTAATTTACTGTGGCAGTGTCTGACGCTTGTGACAGTGTTAGCTTATTTCAGTGCGGTGGTGGGAGAAATCTTTATCTTTTGGGTCTTTGCCAGCACAACACGAGAGTTCGTGATTCCTAAACACAAGACTTGCTAAACTCGTTACTCCTCCGCACAGGACATGAAGTGGCAGCCTACAACATTATTGACTCTTACGTCGGATAGGGACTGAAAAATTTATATCGCTGAAGTTGTTTTCCAGAAGAGTAGATCTGATTTGATTGGCACTGTGTTACATCGTCTCTCTTCTTCCATTTCTTATACTGAACACGACATACTGAGCACATACCCACCATCATACGCACATGAACAATTTTTTTTTAACGTTTTACTATTTGTCGGCTCTTAGCCGGATGAGAATTAGGGGGGGTCATGGCCTTCTGAAGAAATCCGAGTTTGCGCGGAATGATACCGGGAAACCATGGGAAACTGAAACCTGAGAGTCCTACTCGTGGATGTGAAGGGCATCATCATACACACCAGACCACAGCGTTAACAGTTTACTCAACAGGCTTGGTACAAAACGGTTCACATTGGTGAATGTACAGATCAACCCGCCCAGTCGAATTTTCCCTGGAAGAGCTAAAACCATTCATGTCTACACAAAGGTATCTGTGTGGGCAACACTTTGACTTTTTAAGCCTAGCAGGTTCCAAGCTTGTATATTTTTAACTTAGAGTGTGAGAGATTGAATTTCAAATTTCTTGAAGTAATTTTTCCAAGGTTAGCTTCTGACGGCTCATCTCCATTCTTTTACTTTGATTCTTGATGTACAACAAAGCAAAAAATACATTGCGAGTTTGTGTCTTAATCCTCTTCTTTTAAGTCAATCTTATCTTTAAACATTCAAAGTAATATTTACTTTAGATTATCTGCTTTAAATTTGAAACTAAAGGTTTGTTTTCCACGAACCACTTACAATTACACTGAATTGAGTGAAAAAATTAAATAATACCACAAATTAACTGTAGTGCCTTGTCGGCAGTTTTATGGAAAATACATGAACACACACCCACCTCCAGAACACAGAGCACTGCCCAAAGTACGAAGATAGGCATAATCATTCACCTCATTCCCAGAAGTGAATAAGACCACACTGAGTTGAGCAAGAATTATATAATTACTTCTCCAAATTTGGGCAGGAGAGATCAATTTGCTCTCCAAGTCGCAGAGAGCAATTTCGGCAATTCGTTCTACAAGTTGCAAGAGAGCGAATCGTTTATTTCTGCCGAGTTTGTAAGAGCAGCGCTGAATACCTTCTCGGTATGCGGGGCACTGCTAGACCACACTGGTTGACTGTAGACGGAGGTCTGTATCAAAGTGCCAGTTTGGCAACAGGTTAGTGCAAGCGGTGTACTCACGTATTGGGCACGATTGATAGCAGCGGTTATTATTACTTCTTTTCTGTTCCAGACTAAGGAAGAGGTAATATGCTCTTAGGCTAGCAAACACCGCTAAGATAACAAACATCACTTTGGAGGAAACATCAAAATCCAGAATCCACCAACTAACAACTCTTGAGATAATTTTGTCCTCCAAAAGCAAAATTGCTGGGTGATTAATGGACAATTCTTACAGCCAAGTTTATGTAATTGTCAGACGAACTTTTGTTTATTTAAACTTTTGTTCAGCATTTTTAAGGTAATTGTTTTCATGGTGATAAATATGGAATTTGAATTGAAATGAATGAAGAACTCTTTAATAAAGATACATCATGGTGTCAAACAATACTACTTAGTAGTAAGTCTTCTCCTTTACCGCCTTTTGCCACTATTAGGGGTCGGCTGCCTCTGTTAAATTTTAATAATCATTTGCACTTTCAAACTTGGAGTTTTAGTTTTCAGGCCGCATGCACTTGCTGACGACAAGCATTTTATAACTACTGCCAGGCCGTACTAAAAACTAATGGAGGCAGTGAAGTGTTGACATCTGTTTGCGAAATGTGTAACTATGTTCTGTGTGAGATAAGCGTATTTTTCGTTTGTGAAATGCGTAGTTTATGAGGTAGAAATAGGGAATCGTCCCCTCATTCGCGTTGATGGTTGCGGAAAACCATCTAAAATCCTTAGTCAGTATGACTGGTACGCGTGGGGCTGGATTCATCCCCGGCTACGGTTATCTCTCCGATCTAGTGTGCGGCGGGTAATAAGTATTCCCGTAAAATCAACTTGATACCATACGTTCAACTCTTACACAAACCTCCCAAGAAATATTACAGCAGGCATCACGCTGTTAACCTTCCTCAGTAAAGATCTGTCGCTTTCACCGTCTGTCGTAGTTCATATTTTCGTGCTGGCATAAAAAAAGAAACTTATGGTAAAATTTTTTTTTTTTTTTTTTTTTTTTTTTTTTTTTTTTTTTTTTTTAACGATTTCATTCCTCCCAGCTGAAGGCTGGGAGGCGGGCTGCTGGAGAGTCATAAACGAGACTCTTTTCAGCCAATCTACTCTACGGGGAGGGAAGGGGGATGGAAGGTCGGCCGTGGCCTTGTAGGGAACCATCCCGGCATTCACATAGAGTGGCTGAGGAAAACCACGGAAAACCTCAGCCAAGATGGCCGAACGAGGTTTGACCCTCGTCCTCCCGAATGATAGATAGGAGGCCGAAATCGGCCTCTTCCCATCTCGATGTATGGTAAAACTCCAAACACGAAGTTTATTGACCACAGCTTTTCATCTAGCATACGCGTTTTCCATTTGGTCATGGCACTGAGAAATTTGTAGGCGTTACTCGTTATGTATTCAGTGTGCTTTCGCCACTACCTTCTGCGCATGTAACTTTGACAGGATAGGAAATGAGTTATTTAAGTTATTAGCCAGAAATCAGCGTTCAATCAGTCATTTCTGACTAGCTTTGAAACTGGTTATTAACGAAATTTTTAAACACCAGCACACCAGTATTTTTTATTTATGAACCACAAATCTGCGCTCAGCACGCCATTATTGACGGGCTTAGAAGCTAGTTACTAAAGTAAATTGATTTTAAGAACGGTTTTCAGATTAGTTTGTCCGACATATTCTCCGATATAAAATCTCTAAACACAAAATACAAAGTAAGGCTAAATCTAGCGATGTGTTCTTCAACTTTTTAATAATTTGTATGATGTTAAATTAGAATAGCAGTAGCAAAAAGAGCCTTCATGAAAAAGAGAAATCATTTAGTTTCAAATATTGACCTAGGACTCAGAAAGAACTTTTTAAAACTTTATGTGTGGAGCACCGCACTTTATGGCAGCGAAGCTTGGACTTGAGCAATACCAGACAGAAGGAAAATTGAAGCACGAAATGTGATGCTATAGAAGAATGTTAAAAATTAAGTGGATGGATAAAGTACGAAACGAACGAGTTTCGGAAATAATGGGCTAGGAATGAGATTTGTGGAAGAGTTTTACAGAAAGAAGAGACAGTATGGTAGATCATATTTTGAGACATGCAGAACTGGTTAATTTGCTAGTTGAGGGAGCAGTCGAAGGGAAGAACTGTAGAGGAAGACAGTGGTTAGAATATATGAAGCAGATAATTGAGGAAGTGGGTTGTATGGAGTACGTTGAGATGAAAAGGCTAGCGCAAGATAGGAAGGGTTGGAGGATTGCATCAAACCAATCGAGAGACTGATGACAGAAAAAAAATTCTTTACGAAAATAACTTGGGCAAAGTTCCTGTTTACTGTACAATTGTAATCTTTTTTTAAAAAACTGCTTTACGTCTCTCAACAACGAGGTCTTTAGAGACGGGGAAGGATGGGGCCAAGGAATGGGAAGGAATTCGGCCATGGCCTTTTGAAGGAAGCATCCCGGCATTTGCCTGGAGTGATTTGGGAAACCATGGAAAACCCAAATCTGGATGCCCGGACGGGGATTCGAACCGCCGTCCTCCCGAATGTGAGGCCAGAACCAAATGTAATCAAGATACTATCATTCGTCCTGGCGAGTGCTAAAAGAAGCATTAAAACCAACAAAAAATACACAGAAAAGAATACACAAGAAAAATACACAGAAAAATATAAAGAAGTTACACTTCTTGCACATGTACACACTGATATAAGCGCGAGTTTTTTTTGCTTATGAAATATTAATGAGTTCTACCATACAATGAGGAATCAAAATGGTGGAATACTGTTTGAGATAGAAACTGTTGAAATCAAAACAAAAATCGTTTCAAACCAGTACTAAAAGTGTAGCTAACTAGGTTGCGGCATGTTATACGTAATATAGGAGTTTTGAGGTCGCATCGAGTTTTCCGGCCTTGCAGCCGACTTGAGACTGCGCCGACTAGTCTTCTCCTGTGCGGTGCCGGTCGCCGTTTGCCTTGTGTGGCGATCAGAAGAGCCACCGAACAAGGGGCACCACCGCTCCACCGAGCTTCACTTTGACTGTCGGAGCGAGAAGACCGGACTCAGGTCGAACCAAGAATAGAAGTGCTCTGCTCTCTGTCCACAGCCAAAAAAACTACACGACGGAGAACGTTAAACTGTAATGCTCATCTGCAGGAATGCGACGTACCAGAGTCACAGTTACTGAACTCTGCTGAGTTTGCGGTTTTGGTGACTGATTGAGCGATTGTCGCATGTAATGTATACAGTAACAGATTTAACTCCACGATGAAGTAAACCGAGGTGTGGTCACCAGTTTCGTAGATTGAATGTACAGGGCGTTCGCCGGGAAACGCTACCCACTGTTAGCGCTACAAGGAAGAAACTGCTCCCGGCGAGCGAGCGGTCAGCTTCCGGCATTGTTCGACCGTCGGCCACGGACTATTTCATAATAATTACGCTTCATAAACTTGTATGTGCTAAGCATTTAAATGTGACGTCAGTTGCGGATCAACAGTGCCATCGTGGACACCCTGCAGGTACCAGTTGCAAAATCTAATCCTAGGCCTCTGGTCTATTTCTGTAATTTTATGCACCACAATTGTTTTGTACGGCTTTAAGTGAACTAGCTTTGTTACTTTCCAAGCTGACGTCTTAGATACGCCTGCCTGCTGACCTAACTGAGTTAATGATTTTTTGGGTGACTGTTCTAGTCGAAAAGCGATATCGTCAATTTTCTCCTCTGTGAGAATACGGTTGACCGACAGTCTCTTTTTGTTAAAAAAATGAACCCGTTTCTCTTACTTTTTTAACCAGACGCAGAATTGTTGATTTAGCTGGCAGTAAAGCGCCAGGATATTCGCGACGAAATTTATTGCGACACTTTTTAAACGACTTCTTCTTCACATATGTATCGTAGAGAAATATTCTTTGTTGCAAACTGTAACGTACTATAATTTTACTCACACTCAAACACGGTACAGATTAGTAAGAGTATGAAGCCCCAAACCAGCCAAACCGCAAAGAAACGTTTATTCACAACACTTTTGGGACAGCGGAGGTGTTAAACAGTGCGGTGATTCACGGCGCCGTGTGGCGGGAGTTGCTGGCTCCACTGTTCCAGCAAGTTGCCGACGGCAACAGACTGGGAGGTTAGCGTTTCCCGGCGAACGCCCTGTATTTCTTTATTCCGCCTTCATTTTTCCTTCTTATCCATTGCCTAAACTCTGCGATATGTTATGTACTGACAAAGATAATTTTCATTTCCCCTTGTGAGCAATGTTAAAATAATGGTAACACCATATGAAAACAAGCAAGTGCGTGCGGCGTAGATGGATGGGAGATCCGAAATATATTTCTACCGTCAATGGACAGAGTTATGATTTAACGGTATTCGGACTTTGTCTCGGAATTTATTTAATTATTTATTCAAACGGAAAAAAAACCATTTTATAGTGATATATCTGATGATAACTATGAAGTAAACGTAATGATCCCTATTTATGACAAATTAACTGTAGTGAAAACAAGAAATGGAAACAATGAAGGGTTATAACATGTTTGACACACACAAAGTAGACGTGAAGGATATGTTAAAAGCTTGTTACAGTCCTCAGACCCAACTCCTTATTAATGAATTAAGTACATGGGTGTTTGATGGATACAAACATTGATTAATTGTAAATTTGAATATTTTTTTGTATCAGTGAGTATTGTTTTAATGGATGGAAATTGCTTAGATGAAGTGTAACACGATTAAAAGAGAATAATGTGGGAAATGTTAGTTAAAAGACTATAATTATGAATGTTGTGAAATCGGCGACGCTAGAAACGTAACGCCTGTTCGCTAGCCCCTTCGCTGGCTTGGACGGTTCTTGGAAAAGTTTATCGAACGAGGCTGATGGTTGACACATACAAAACAAAGCTATACAAGTGCAGAACAAATATAACCCGGCTGGTCAGAGCATTACTACCATGATAAAAGCGGAAAAAATTTGCCGGGGGGCAGCAAGTTAGAAATGAAACGAGCCCTCACGTCAGTGTAATAGTACAACTAAGTGTGATGTGAAGTATAAGTTGTAGTAATTCAAATTATTTTCAGTCGCGGTTCGTCATAGTTAGTACTGCTATTACAACTACGCATTGTCCTTAATTGTCTACAGCATTATTCCTTCGTATTAACGTTGAACGTGTTGTCGTAATATTGCATGGAAGACTCAAACCGTCGAACAAATTTTGTAAAATCAAACTGGTATTTTGCGTCCCCAAGCACCAGAGGAATCGTTCTCAAAATTCTATTCGCAGTGTGGAGTCTTAAACAACGCGTGAAATTAGAATTTTAGAAAGATATACTCATGAAACACAAATGTGTGTGAACATTATTGTTTGGAAGAGCTCGAAGAATACACCATCTGATAGTTTCTATTGTCCTTACAGTACACCTTTACCACGTCCTAACCCGTTGGTACTTCAGACTAGGATTGTAACGGAAGTCATCTTTGCGGATGCGGATGCTGATGGTCAGTGCTTGACATAAGCGGATGCAGATGTTTCTCGGAAGCGGATTTTTGCGGAAGCGGAAGCAGAGGTGGGAAAATAAATTTATAATTATTTAGATTTTAATATTTTATCAAAAATAAATTTGAAATCAAAATAAGTATATATTTCATACCAAATCCTATCTTCTTTCATAAGTAAAGGCTGTTTCCATATAATACTGGAAGATTGATTTATTTTTGCATCATCTTCCAACAACAAAAAACGTGGAATGATTTCACAAGTGAATAAAATTATTTACCTAACTACGCACGCGTCTAAAATCCAATCTTTGTCATATGAACTTTGCTGAGTTAATGGCTCGACTAATTCAAGCGTCAAGCACGAGACACCGCAATAGCACATCTCCGGGTTCGATTTTTGTTTTTTGTTTTTCGTTTGTAACTATACGCCTCCTCGACGACGAGGTCATTAGAGGCGTGAAAGTAATTCGGGCCTGGCTTTTTAAAGGAAGCATTCGGCTGGAGTGATTTGGAGAAACCATGGAAAACCCAAATTTGAATGCCCGGATGGGGATTCGAACGCGCGTCCTGCCGAATGCGAGGTGAGAGCGTTAACTCTCACTCACCATGCTCGGATCCGTGCTCACCACCCGCATTCCCACCGCTCTAATGGCACATTCACAGTACAACTTGTAGGACCTACGATGATCCGATTTTCGCTAATGAACACTTTTTAGGGGCCGTGAAAGGGATTACAGGATTACATGTAGGACGTGTTGGATGTTGTTCGACTCCCATGATACCAAACAGGGTCCTTGCTGTCCAACAAACTATAGATATTGGAGGAAGCAATTGTAAGAAACATCCTACGTATGTCCGATAAGGACACATGGTGTGCCGCGGGAAAGTATGAGTGTAAAGAATTGCTTGGAACATTTTGTTGGAACCGTTCTATTTGCGTGAATGGGTGAGCGCATCGTGCGGTAATTTACGCGGATGTCTTATTAGTTGGACCGTGAATAGGCCGCTTTACTTTACATGCAAGTTTAAACTTGAAAATTCGTAGCTTAGGTAATAACATGGCTCAGTTAATTGTTACGTTTATTGCAAGATCGTCAGAAGAAAACAACCACTTTGTTTTTAGCTAAGCGACGACGGGGAGAATTTGGTATAAAGAGAAAAGAATAATATATATTGCAATGTAAACAAAACGTCCACATTAAAACCTGCGGATGCGAAAGTGGATGTAGGATTTCAAGCGACGGTTCCGCACTTGCAGATGCGGATATCCGTTACATCCCTACTTCAGACTAAAAAAATATGGGAAGCCTTACATGGTGTTACAGTGAAATAAGAATAGGTCGGCGATAAAGGGGAGAAGGATGTTAAGATACTGTAAATACATATGTTCAAAGCCAGAACCTGCCGATGCACGGTCAGAAGTGTATCATTCAGCTACACGTGACACTGATGAGTTAGAATAGTAAAAGAATGTCTTAAACGAATTAAAAAAAATTACTTAATTTTTCTGAGAATCATTAAGATTACTGACAAAACCATGGGTGGAATAAATTCAGAAACTTATAAACAAAAACTCAATTTTTAATTCCGGTTTCAGTCCGTATCTTTACTGAGTATTGGTCTTGCGAGTGTTATAGTTCACCGAAAAAAGTGGAAGTAACTCGTTCAAAACAAACAATTTTAGGACGTAAATCTATTAAAAGAATTGAAATACGAATTTTGTGCAAAAAAGAAAGTCTAAAAGTTGGTTTTAGTGAATTAATTATTAGTCATCACTTCCATGAACATCTTAATAATAAGGATTCAACAAAAGCAGGATGAGTATATTTGTTGCACATTGGGTTGCTGACGTCATTAATACTATGAAGAAGAGTGAGCTTGGAGATAAAAAATACATCGCTTAAAATTAAAAGTACCTATCTACACTTCCTCTATCCTCTCAGACTGAATCTGAACATTTGGAAATAGCTGCAAATGAAGCTGCATGACGAAGAGCCAATAGGAGAGCTCCGCAAGTCATGCTAGCAGCAACGCGAGTTCAGCAACCGGTTTATGCGTCTAATCAATCAGTTGAATAGCTGACAGCACTGGATAATCTAGTAAGCACAAAACGACAATGAGAGCGAACTACATTCGTTTTATCTTGTTTTATATTTATTTGCGGCTACACTTAGATAGAAACAACGATTTATTTTTCCCTTACTCTTTGTTTAGGTACTTAGTTCTTTTCGGGATTGAAGAATTTCTTTTATATTTAGAAATGATGTATATCTAACAGCTGTGAATTACTTTGTCCACTTTATTGATTGGTTGGTTTATTGCTTGTTTCACCTGGCTTTTCGTGTACTAAGATCTAACATTTCTACAAATGAAAAAGTGCAGATATGGGTTCCCCGAAAGACATTTGAAAGTGGTCTTAGCGATTCTGAAGGAATTCAGTGTATTCCTACTTTATTATGAAGTATCACGAGTTTAGCACTTAAGGTTAAATAACTAGTATCCATGGTTAGAATTTGTTATACTCCGCGGGACGTTTTCATGGATCAGTAAGCATTCATCATGGTAACCGCTTACAGTCAGACGCGGGTAGAAGAAGAAATTAGAACAATCGAGTTATGAAATGAACACATCAGAAAACGGCGAGAAGAAAATTCTCCCGTCAAAATCAGTTGCTTTCAGTTTGATGAAGGCTATAGGTAGAAAAGTTTGTTGTTCATGACAGATATTAATTTCCTGCGTCGGTGCGACGCGACGTAGCATCATAAGGCGGCCATCAATTTTTAAGTCAGACTCTAAGCTTTCACGCTTTGAAAACTCCGTCAAAATAAGTTCAGCAGTTTTTTTTGATGCCGGAATAAAGAGAAACAGCCGTGTTGTAGGTTTATGTAAGCCTACAGATCAATATTTCTAAACGTTTGGTCCGCGAAGATGGAACAGGTGGTCCGTAGACATGTTTATTCATTCGTTAGTAAATATTAAGCCTAGTTAAAACTTAATTCACTTTTAATAACTTACTTGAATTTCATAAGTGAGTTTCAGATAGAATTTAAAACATGCTTTTAGATTTGTGTTAATGTACAATATGTTCTAAATGTTAATAATATACAAATAGGTAAAAAATTAGACCTTTGGTACATATCATTATTTTTGTTATTTTACTGGTTCTCAGACAGAAAAAGGTTAAGAAACGCCAGTATAGGTATAGATGATAAATAGGTGAAAAACTAAACTTCTGAACTGACAGTTATTTATAAGCTGTCTTCAGAACTGTATAACCTAACGGCAACGATAATCAATTATAGCGAACGACAGGACCAGTTTCTAAATCAACTGTTGAAAATAAATCAAAGAGTCGTTCTTATAACTTGTGTCCTCAATTAATAAAATGTAATGATGTGTCACATCCTTTGATGTGTATGCTGAACAAATTAAATATGAAATGAAATTATTAAATGGGCGACGCTAATAAACTAAAATTTCTTTTCAAAGCTCTCAGCTGTCATCGCTATCAGAGATTCCCGCTGGCGCAATAGCACATAGAGGTGAGTGACGCTGACGGCAGACGGTAATTTCGTATATCAGGATTGCTTCATGTTGAAACAATTTAATTAAATTACGCGATTTATTGTGATTTATCGCTCGGAATTAGCACACGGGCGTACATTAATGTTTGGCTACGATGTTAATGGCCACCCAGCTTTCATAATTCGCCCGAATTACTATTCGAAATTGACACATTTTATGTTATTACAGCCGGTGTTGAGTTGGGAAAGATAAATGACGCGTAAAATTTTTCGCAGTCTAAATCAGCGTCAGTTTAACACAGTTTTACAGGATTGTTATACCGGACGAAATTTATGGATTGGAGAACAAAAATATGCGTAAAATAACTGGAAGCATAAATGTTTACATTTTGCTGGTAACTGTATTCTTTTTTAAATATTTGAAGTACTACTGTCCTCAATCTGAAGGCTGGTTTGGTCGTCCGGTGTAAGGTAAAGCAGTCCCTATTCTGTGTGTTAGTATTGTCATATGTGTGTGGTAGACTGAGCTGACTTGTTAAGTAAACCGTGTTGTAAATGTAAAAATGAAGTAAAAAAAAAGGGGGGGTAGTAAATACTGCAGCTTGTCCGTTCAGGCCTGTTCTTCAGAAAGGTATACGAAAAACTGAAATTAAATATTACCAACAGGGGGACGAATTACCATATGCCCTCACCCCATATGCGCATCCGATTAGTTTTGTTTAACTCAGGAGTTTTGTTACACAGTCTGGTGTTTGGAAATTGTGTACTTCTCCTACGGCACTGCCGCAGTATTGGATAGTGAGAATTTCTTCTGCCGGGGGTCGAATTAGCTTTTACCACGCGGCAGCCACCGGATACCATCAAGGTGTCACAACCGCCTGGGCCAAAGGGGTGGTCTCTTCGTGAATATATCTCCAAAATATGACGTTTATATTCCAGATTATTTTAATAGTTAGATTTAAAATACCGGTGAATGACTGGAAAATGATAGGAATTGTGATCAGCAGTTGTCAAATAGTTCATGCCTTAGCCATTTTTTACAACACTTTATTTTTTCTGACAAAGTGGTCTACAGTCTAAACTGGCGACACAGTCTCAAATTTAAATTAATTAACTTGGAGCATCCTTCATGAAAATTAGTTTTATATTCGTTTAAATCCATCAGACTTTTTGCTTTTGAATTTCCAGAATTGAATTAAAATGAAATGTAATGTGGTTGCTATTCTTGTGATATAATCCAAATACTACACATAATTTATTTCTTGTTTCTAATGACCAAAAATCACTACCGGAGAATGATTGGTACCGGGAAAATCTTGTTGACGAATGAAAACCGAGAATGCTATAAATGGATAAATGAACTTTATTAAGGGTCTTAGCGGAAAAATATTTCAAGTCGTCATCTTATGGTTGTAAGTAACTCACCTGCTGAAGTAAGAGCAGTTGTTCTGGGAACTATTACAGAAATTTCTCTTAAATACATTATTCTTAAAAATATGGAGGGATATATATTATTTTTTTTTTTTAGAAAAAGCGTGAAACAACAAAGAAATTAACTGAAATTTTTCGAAATTATTATTTTTTGTTAATAACTACTTTTAACCATTTTTCAGGACATTTAAAATGAAATCATAGTGATAATCATCCCACCGTTAGTGCCTAGTGAGTATAAAGTATATATATTCATAAAAATCATTTTTAATGATTATTCATATTTGTTGAATATTAATGTATTTTACTACTTTCAAAGACATTGGCACTGATTATAGTACTGACTAAATACGAATGTATAAAACACTTTTTGTAAGGAATGCATTGAATATAGTTTCATAATTTTGAAATTACTATCATATTTTCAATAATCAGCTATATTGTTATTTAGTATTATATTTCGAATTACACATTTTTATCCTGGAAGCAAACTTCAGAATCTGAGTATTTGTATAACTGTTTTCATTAATTATCAGAACTATCATTGGATAAAATTTTCTTTTATAAATATTATTGGCTACAATTTCCTTGGATAAAAATGAAGCGAATCTCATTTTCAATCAGACTTGATGATAAACAAACAGTTAGGTGTACTGCACAATTTGCTAAGTCCAGAGAACTTTATAGTGAACTGTACAGTCAGAATTCTTGTAACAGACTTCTTCATGCATAACATTATTTTAGTTCAAACTCAAAATATCAAGTCGGTTACTAACTGCAAGAACTGGTATTGAGCAAGTACTCGGACTATGGCTCTGAATGAAGCTTGTTGAAGAGTCACTTGTGACGCTCGTTTCTGCGCTTATATACAGACGTTGAGAGAGATGTGTTATTTCATAAACTGACGACCAATCTCTCAAAAAGGAAACATAACATTTTAGACTGTTTGGTCTGTTAATGTCCTTTATTCCGCGGACATCAAGAATAAATGCGCAATTGACGAGAACACGAGAGAATATTTAAGGAAGCAACCAGCAATTTATTATTTAGTGAAATAACAGATTTTGGTTTGCTAAGAAACATATTGTTTATCGCACTTAGCTTTAAAATTGTATTCTGAAATCCAGTGCCTAATATCTAGTACAGGATGCGCTACTTGAAGCAAGTGATCTTCGTGTGTGATTGAATTGCAGACTGTTTACCGAAGGCGGGGTAATAAAACCGAGATCCATACTTTCAAACTCCATGACGTTTCTGCCAAATAGATTCCTGAGCACATCACTTTACTGCAAATCGTGATGGAAATCGAAGCTCTCTAGCTACTCTTGGTTGAACTAACCAAGAAATAGAATCAAGTATGATACATCTGTACTTGCGTTTTAACTCTAAGATGCAAAGTGATTTTTTCCCCAGTTTTCTATATTGTTAAAGAACGTTTGTAAATCTCCAGAAGAGATTCATACCATTGCTGCCTAAGATCTTTATTGAAATATGGTTCGTTGTTTGGGTCCCATAAATGCTTTAAGTATTTGAGTACCTCAAGAATGTTGGTAATACACTCTTTTTTCCGTTATCTATTTCCTTTTCCATTGCTGATTAAACAAGTGATATGTTAAATGTAGTGATTAATAATTTACCTAAAACGCTTAAGGATTTTAAAATTAAAACCTGTAAATTGGAAAAGTAGATGGGGGAGGAATTTAACATTCCAATTATATAAAATTTAATATATATATATATATATATATGGGTAATTAGATGACTAGGGGAATTGCCACCGGAGTTTTGGCTCCATTGCAATTAAAATTAATTAATAATAAAGTGTTCAGAGGTGGTTGTCACATATTAGCCTCAAAATCTTATTATATTCTTTGAAATAAATTTTTCAACCTTTGCATTGTACCAGCAGAAATTTCTGTAAGCTAATTCCATTATTACTACTTCTTCTAAACTGATATTTGTCCAGGATAAGATGCTGGTTTTATGTCATCGGAAGTTACTGTACATTATGCGTTAAGTGAAAACGCAAATCGTGCAGTCAGTTGTACTGTTCAGTACGAAATTTTTGCGTTCTGGATTAGTTACACAAGGAAAAAATTGGAACGAAAGAAGATAAGAAAGAAGCTACAAACATAAAAAAAAATTAATCAGATTTTCGTTTCAATAATGCGGCTCTAAACTCGGATTTTCTTAATACCTGAACTATGGTAACTATTATAACTTGTCGTACTACAAAGGAAAAACATACCAAAAATGTAAGGGTTCTGGGAAATAGTAAAAGCTTTTTTTAAGGGATTTACGTTGTGTCGACAATTAGGTTATTATTATAGCTGAGATATTGACTTTCGAGAGGCAAAAAATTGGTAAAGTTCTTTGTAAAGTTACCAACCGGACATTCGCGTGTAGTGATTTCGGAAAACCATTAAAAATCGATGTCCGGATTGCCGGACTGATAATTAATCGAACCCGGGTCTATCAAATGTCTGGTCAAAGTTTTATCGTTTAACACCTTTTCTGTTGCTGCAAGTCAATTAGTTTTCTTTTTTCGGCACACCATGGTGTATGCAGAAAAAACAAACACCATGTGCATAAACCAGTGAAATTGATGAGTTAGTGAATAAAGTACATTATTACACTGTGTACCTTTAGCAAATTAATGATATGCTATTTATACGTTTGTTAACACCATAACATTTATTTAATTATGATTTGTGCATTTGAGTATTTCGTTCTTTTCAGTCTATTACAAACCGTTAGTTTACATTCATGTAGAAATATTTTCTAATTGAGAACTATTTAAAAAAAAGTTCCACACTACGCAGATGGTACAGTTTACACTAAAATTATAAATGCGAAAGGAACTCTACCTGTCTGTTACGTGTTCACGACTAAACGACTAAACCGGTCTTGATTAAATTTGACAAGGAAATATAATGTATCATTAAGAAGGACATAAGATACTTTGTTTGGGATAAATAAAATACTTTGCCATGAAATATTGAAAACTATCCGACCGGTGACAGACAGATGGACAGTATGTGTAATTATCTGTAATGTTATATAGGTTGCTCGGGCTTTGTTTCTCTCGCAGTCAGTTTTTGTATGGTCTGTTCATGGACAGATACATTTTATTATATAGAATAGATGCGGATGAATATTATTTTGTGTTTATATGTAGGTACTTCACCGTTTTCAATCTCCAGATTCTATATATTTTAGCAAAGGATGCAAAACCGCAAGCATTGTTTAAAAAATGATCTTGACATGAGATGTCCTCAGAAACTGACAATCTTAAACCAAAAACAAAAATCTGCCGGAGGAACTATGGAAGGAAGTCTCCTACATTTAAGCTCCCACCCCCTCTTTTTAGTTTGGTGGTATTTTTTAACATGTTGCAAATTTGTTCGATTTATGAGACAGGTTGAATGGTGGAATGGTATGGTTATGGCTTTCCCGTCATAGCATCTCGAGTTTGTACTTTTTCGGACCACTTTTACTTAACTAGCTACATCTTTCTAAAGCCAATTCTAGCAATAAAATACGAAGTCCAGGTGTACGAAGTGTCGGGTAACAGCTAGTTATTTTGTAAGTACTGCTACAGTACTGTGAATTAAAGATATTACCCATAAAAAAAATCGATTTTTAATCTATAAAGATTGTGTCTGTACCATAACAGTTTGATTTTAAGATGAAAAAGCTGTTATGAACTCAAAATGTGTGAGCCATACTTTTTAGCCAATTACCAGCTCCTGCCATGGAGAGGGTACTCGTCCTGGATAGCTCTACGGAATTTTAGCTGCTGTGATTTCCTCGGTGTTAATAGTGTTACTGTGAGGATAACTCTACCGGTGTTCCTCTATTGTTGATAACAAATAATAAAAAATAAAAAAAAACGGGAGAGTATGAGTGGCATACTCAGGCCTATTCATCCCAAAGATATCTGGTGTTCGCCATGTTTAAAGTTCACGTCAATAGTAGTAACGCACACTACAACAGTGCTGTATACAATCACTCCATTCGGACTGCAGAGTTGTATTTTGACACAATTGTTTTGGTACACAACATGATGATCAGAAATTGTACTGACCAAGTCCCAAATTTTTAAAAAAATTATTTGGTACCTAGACTCGAATCAGTTAACACCCGTTTCAGACGTCAGAAGTTGTCATAGAGTTAAGCAAGCAGTAAACTCCAAAACACTGCAAACAAGCAGAATAATATGCTCTCTTAGTAGGTCGAATGCCAACTGTTAACACTATTACTTGTTGAAATTGGTATCTTTGAAGCCGATCATATTGTGACGGAGTGAAGCACCATATGTCTGTATAATGTGCAAGCTTGTAACAATATATGTTATTACAATCTGTTTCTTGTACGATTTTAAACGCCCAATCAATCGGCTGCATTTGTGGAAAGAAGTACCAGAGATCTGTTGCTCAGCACGTGCGATGAGACTCCGATCTTCTTCTGCTGGTCGTACTTTTCCTAGTTAGAAAAAACACGTGTTAACATGACTATTATAAAGCTATACGATAAATCCTTTTGTGATGATTAACTGATTAGTGTTCTAATTTCCGGAAAATTAAAGAAGTAATAAATAAGCTGTTTAAAGTCAGGGACGGGATGAAACATTGACAAAAATACGTATATACATTAGTGTTATATGGTGCATGGAAATATTCGATCAAAATAGCCACGGAATATGTTGTGCACGGATATGCCGACAACAAGCACAAATGTGCCTCGTATTTTTCGTGTTAAAGAAGTGTGCAAAATGGATAGGCAGGATGTCGTAGTTGAAACTATTTCATTTTAAGCTTCCTTGGAAGATGTGCAATGAATTTTGTGCAGCAAAGTAAAGTAGATCGTACGTTCACAGAGTACTAATAAAAGAACAAAGGAATGTAGATAAATTTTAATACTTTTCAGACATACAAGGTAGTTTTACTTTTTTATTTTAGCAATACGGTTTACAGGTGTGGTTTAAGTCTATGTTGTGACAGTCACAAATATGCTCCCTCAATAACTATACAATTTAACACACAAAAAATCTAACCACAGGAAATATAAGTAGCACAGATTACAGACAAATGTGTTGTTGATTTTATCCCCCAAATGCCGACGATAGGCAATCGGCTGGTAAAAACGTTTTGCCGCAACTATACAGTCTGGTATATAGCAAAAGCAGACCTTTTAATGCAGGATGGTTAGTCAAAATAATTCAATTCTTCTAGTAGAGGAATACATGCACGTTCGTGACAATATTTTGTATCTGGAACAACTTGCAGGTCACAAATTTTTTCACCATACAATGTAATGATCAATAGACACAACCCGTAAGATCGATTTAAATCAAAAATGCATTGCACAGATTCCAAAAGTGACTAATAATAATTTTTTAGCTACAAAAATCAGTTTTTAGATTCACCGGTTATGACCGGATGACCTACTCTGATCTATTTCTTGAGTTCGAACGTTGACGGACCTTTTAAGTTCGATTTAAACCAGAACTGCATTGGACAGAATCTAAAAGTGACACAATATAAGTTTTAGGCATAAAAAATGAGCTTTTAGAGGAACAGGATATGACCGCGTGACTTCATGTGGCTGAAACATAAACTTGATCAGTGTCTGGCTCTGAAGGAACTCACTGTAAAATGTGAAGATATTTTGTTTGGTTTGATGGTTTTTAGAAATATTAAGGAAGGACAGAGACAATATCTCAGTGAGTAATAGATTACATATAATTATCACACTGCATCAGAAACCATGGCCTCAGCAGAGGCTAAGTTCTAACCGCTGAGAAATGTGCTGGCCTTTTACATTCCCCTCTACGTCTTTTGGGGGAAAACCCAGTGGTGCAGTGATATTTGCATTGTTCAAGCTACTGCACTGGCCGGATGAAAGAATCAGATTCGAAAGTTGCGGCTTATTGCAATGCGTGCGTCGGTTTTTGATTCTGTAAATCTTATCGCCACTAATTTCTAGGTATATATAAAGCTACAATCAGCGAAGCAATGTAATAAGCTTTGCCTAGCAGAATATCTATATCTCTCGTTTTAGTCCAAAGGGCTACTGTGTCTGTATTTTATTATCTGCGGGAAATATGCCTAGCTCCATTGATAACTCAGGTGGTTTCTGGTGCTTCGATCATCGAAGTGAAGATCATAACTGTTATTACAGAAATCGAAACATATTGTAATTAAGATACCTTTGTCGAAATAGCTAATAAAGAAATTAGATACATAAAAGATTTCAATAAATGTATCAAAATTTGAAACTAGGTAACTGAAAACTAAACATAAACTTAAGAAACACCTCTTTAGTGCACTGCCGTAGAAACAACTGATAAACAAATCTGTGCTTAGTTGTTGTTCATAGATCACTGCTACTTTATATGTCCGTTCGTAGATTTACTGGTTCTTTTCAGGCCTCCTGGTGATTTCTAATTTACACTAGAGTGTAATGCTTAACTTCTAAAGCCCCTCAACGACTCTGTTGATTACGTTTTATCAAACTTGTTTACTCCGCCGAAATATTTACAAACACATAAACAAACAAGACAACAGATTCTTGCAATGATCCTAAAGCACATTACGAATACAACACACACAGTGTTAGGCTAGCACAGTTTCAAGCGAACCCGGCTGATCGAGTTATCAGGAGCTACAAAATTTTCGGGATGACATCACAAGCGCAAACTGACGCTTCGGGATCACTAACAATAGCTACAAACAATGGAAATTGTAAAAAAAAAAAAAATCAGAACCAATGCGACTTATAATATTGTGTAACATTTTTATATGAAAATAAAGCATATTTACAGTCATTTAAACATAAAATTGACAAAACAAACATTCCAAATACAGTAGCTGGAAATCGCACTTAAAATACTATTACTTACACAACGTTCATAATTACGGTATTTCAATAGAACTTCAACATTGTACTTCTTTTACTCAAATTACACTTCATTTAAAATATTTTTATCCACTAAACAATACTTATTTATACGAATAATATACAACTAATTGCTGTTTTCTCTTTCCGACACTAATAACTTATAAGATTAAAATTAATAGGAAGCTGGGTCTGAGGGCTGTCACAAAGTGACCAGGTAAGCCTTAACCCATTCTAACCATAGTATGATAATGGTAAGTATGTTGCATGGATATTTATTTTGAGCAGAACAAGAACAGTTCCATAAGAAATGTCAATGTGTACTATACTTCACCGATTCTGAATTTTAGATGTTAACTTTCTTTCAAAAAGCCTTATTTAGGATTTATGTGTGGGTTCGTATTACAAGTTAAGGATCAAATTACAAGTTAAAATATAAGTCGTCCAATTAGGGGTTGATTAAACTACATCATCATTCTCTAATCACAATAATTTACTCCATTAGCATATTTATTAATAGAATTCAGTAGTTTTTCCGGTAATACAAATGTATGTGTTAGGCTAAAAGATCGAAAACGCTTATTGAGTGGAAAAAAACCCCGAACACCACGCATTGTGGGTTATCAGTTTCTAACTCTTAGCGTTCACAAGGAATCGGTCCAGGAAGCATTTACATACGATGATTCTTACCCGTTGCGTTACAAGACTCTAAAAAAATAAGTATATGTGGAATGCGAACTGGACCAAACGCCAATTTCGCGTTATCGCCGTTTTGAGTTAGCCACAACGCGTTGTGGTTGTTTATTGTGTGTGTCATAACGCGAATAACATGTTGTGGCCGTTTTAAAGAAACCAGAAAGCGTTGTCATCGTTTTTTTTCGCTCAATGGGCCTTTTCGGTCTTTGACCGTAATGTATAAACCAAAACTATAATTCATATTCTCTAGACGAAAGTCTGTTGCAACAAAACCATTAATGATAGATGTTGTGATATCGCAGTTCACTTAATAACAGCAAAGATTACTTACGTCCTCGAGCTACCAGTTATGCAGACGTGGAATATGATGATGTGTGTTAGTTACTCCTGGATATAAACCAAACAAGAGGTATATATGGACCAGTTACAAAGCTGGCGATACTGATCCCAAGCATTAACTACTTCGACTAGTATTTCGTTATTTGATTCGTGAAGTACAGTGATGTTTGTTAAGGAGCCCAAATCTTTCCATATTACTTTTGCTACAAATGATCATCCTCTGTACTGCACCGTACAAAATTAATTACATTAAGTAGAAATTAGATTAAAAACTGCAAAAATGCATGACTGTGTGAAGATTACTTCATACAGTTGTACATTGGCTGCTTCACTATACATCTATCATAAACATAATACAGCAACCACTGCTTCTTGATCGCTAACTATAGACCGAACGTGGAGGGTGATCGGTTAATGCTCTGGATTCGCATTGGGAGGACGCCGGTTCGAATCCCCGTCCGGTCATCCAGATTTGAGTTTTCCACGGTTTCCCCAAATCACTCCTGGTGAACGCCGGGATGCTTCATTCAGAAGGCCATGGCCGAATTCCTTCCTGTTCCTAGCGCCATCCCGCCTCTAATGACCTCGACCTCGGCGAGGTGTAAAGCCGTAAGGAATAAAAGCTAACTATAGCTACAAACAATGGAAATAGTACAAAAATAATCAGAACTAATTCAAAATTACTTATAATCGTGTAGAAATATTTTAAAATGAAAATAGATAAATTTACAGACATTTAAACATAAACTGATAAAATTAAACATAGTAAATATCCGAAAATCGCACTTGAAACACTATTGCTTACACAACGTTCATAATTAGTCTTTCAATTAAAATTTCAAACATCGTACTGTTTATAATCAAATTACACTTCGTTTGAACAATTTCCAGCTGCGTTTATTCAGTATCAATTTAAAACCCACAACAAGCATTTCGCCCTCTTCACGCTCTTAACTCCAACTCGGAGCTGATTATATATGGTTCTGCGGACGGCTTGTTTGATTTTACAAACCACTGTAAGCAGCAGGGATTTTCAGCTCGTAACAACGTTATCAACTGCGTGCAAGCAGCACTGTTTGGGGGCTAGGAAACACTCAACTGATCAACAAATAGACTAAAAAATTGTAAGGAAAAAATTTCCAATTCGGGTATCAGAGCATTGCCAGTCTATTACAGCCCCAATGTCACGGCGTGACTGCATGGTTAAGATTGGGAAAACTGTAGAAATGAATTGTGGCAATAGTTGGAGAAGTTAGATAGACGATAATCGACCAGTAGAGTTCATTTGACAGAATACGCATTAGTGGGACAATTACAATCATAACAAGGGAAGATTTGAAGACAAAAACTACGACGTAAGACGGGATGAGCAGAGAAAACTACAAGTGGGAAATGGCAGGTTATATCAAAGGGATCTGATGGAAAACTGATGTCCAAGAAGATAAAAAACTGCTAAGAAGGGTCACCGTGGAATCTTAAAAATATCTCTGTTTCTTTAGTTACAACGCGTCTAAGTCCGTTAAAATTCCATCTACTTTAATTCTGTTATGATTTTTATCATTTTCTCGTACTAGAAACGACATCTCTGATTATGAGACTGTTACCTTAAACAGCTGTATAAATTTGTGACCCGTACGATTTTGAAGATTCTACTTACTTAGTATGGCAGAACCTGTTGGTTTATTGTTCTTAAATTTGTTGTTAGTTAATTACTTAAATGACTATGTTGAGTATGTTATGGTCGCGTAAAACATTCACATACGATTGTAAGCTTTTCTTTTCTTTCTTTGGGCTTGTTAACATCAGAATAATTGAAAACGAGAGAAAATGTGGGGCAAGGAACGGGAAGGAACACTACCTCGCGGCAATCAGGTGTGGTGCTTTCGGGGAAACCATTAAAAAACGAAATCTCGATGGCCAAACGGGGAGTTGAACCCGTGTCCTCGCGAACTGCAGGTTCGGTTTTCTACTGAATCTACTCAGAATACCATACAGGTATTACTGAAATGAGTTTTAAGGTATAATTTAAACTTCTAATGAACACTTTAATTATTCTAGAATAATATGTTGATGTTACAAAAAAACCAATAATACATTGATAATGTTTGTTTAATCGAAACTTCTTCTCCTCATATCACAAATTCCTGTGAGCAAACGTCACCACCATATGTTCACCATACGCCAACGGACCTTCTAGAGGCTTCTAAATGCTGATAAAAATTTGGAACAATGAATTTCAATGTTTTAATTACAGCGGAACTAATCATCGAAAAGTTACTAGAAAATTTAGGAAATACTTTAGCAAACCCTTTCTAGCAATCTTGAATTTTAATAGTTAACAAGCGTAGCCTTAATAATGTACTAGGAAGTGCTGCAAACTTCGGAATAACTGCAATAATCCTATTACGTTTTTACACTACAGGAGAAACAGCAAAAATTACTTAAATCAAAATTAATATGTTAGCAGTAACTTTAAAAGAATCTTCAAACTTCCTCAAAAAGCAATAAACTATCGCTTATTTAAAAAGATTTGTTCTACACAAAAGTGTTGCGTGATGCCCGTAATTTTCAGTTAATAATGAGTCGTAGATAAGTGAATATAAATTCTCTTTTGATGAATAAATAATTGGATGGCTTTTGCTATTTCATTACTGACGGACATCTAATGGAATGTTAATAGCACCATTGCCTAATAATGTTTCTTGAACTAACTAATAATTATGTTTGGAACGTAATTTTAAATGTACTATAGTCTAAATAAATCTATGCGAAAATAACATTCCGAAATTTACTATTTTATAGATACATTTCATTGCAGAGGATCAGTTACGATTTCTAGATGTTCTTATGTCTAACAATACATTAGCTGGTCCATGTAGCCTTTAGCGGTTGATTCAAATTATATCCTAATAATCACATGTATTAGGAATGTGATCTTATGATTAGAATAGCTTTTTCCATCACGATCAATATTAACATTTATGTGCTAAATTACTAATATGGAATTGACTCTAATAATTAGACTACACACGTATTTAATTTTTCTTTTACCTTCTTTTCTACTTGTCCAGATACTTTTCTTTTATGATAAGTAATTCCTCCAGTAAAAAAATAATATTTAAGAAATTTATTAAACTCCTAACAGTAAGAAGAAATACTTGTTCAAGCAGTCCAATTATAAAATTACTTTTGTATTTACTTAGAACTGCGAATCAGTCTAGAGGAATCTATTTTTTTCTGACTAATGTTAATAGAGTCAGTTCTCGAACGAAGAAATGTATGAAAAGCAAAAATATCTTGAAGCAATGCCACAAAGGTTTTTACTAGTTCACTATAATAATAACACCGATAACTTCTGGTGGCATGTATTGGATTAAAAAAATGTTTTATGAGTATTTTGTTATGCTACTGCTATAACATGATCCTCAGTGCAACAAGTAGAGCTGATATGTTTGAAATTTAGACAGGTCATCTGCGGTGAACATTGAAATCCTCATGAAGAAAATCCATATTCATCTCGTGAATATAATCTTGACTTTTGTTTTAATTGCTCTTTTTCTGAAGCTTATGACTGAGATAATTAGAAAATTACATCTATCTGCGTTCCTTCTATTCTGGAATATAATTTATCCTTTACTGGTAATGTTATTTGGGAAACTAAGTTTTGCGAAAAATACGAAAAAGTGAGGCGACATAATTGGTCTACTATCATACGTTGCCATAGAGCCTGCGAGGAACGTGGAATATTTGTTGACTAAGTTTATCTGACGAGTAGTTTATCTTTAGCACAGATATCAAGGTTTTATCGTAAAAACAATGAAATCAGTTTGTCATGATAAAACTGCAATGAAATTCATGCACGTATTTTGTCCTCAGGGTTCCACAAAATAGATTTAAGTAAATGCTAAGAACGTATTATAGCTGTTTCTGTTTTTCTGGAGCAAAAAAGATCAAAGTGCATGTATTAACCAGTTTTCTTGGATGGTATTATCTTTAGAATTTAACTTAAGCTGCATTAATCAGATGAAATATTAAAGATTATTGAGTATATTAGGAATTATTAATTAAAATGTAGGTAGTGTTAGTGTCAGGGTGCAAGTGTTGATGGAGAGGTTTTTGAAGCTGTAGCAGTTCGTTCCTATTGTAGTAACTGTCATTATTTCTGGGCAGTTTGTGGTTGAAATCTGAACTTAATTTACTGTGGTTTGGAAAGCCTGTGAGCTAAAAGCCACAGATAACCGGCTTATTCCTCCTACTTACAGTGTGTAGAGTATCACGCGCCCAGGTAGCCGTCCGCTCTCTCTACCTGCTGGACCAGACCGCCTCGCACCTGCCCACGACGCCGACTGCCGCCTGGCACTCTCCCCTCCCGGTACCAGAGCGACGTCGACGCCGCAGACGCCAGCCGACGCCACTGTGCGCCAGCGCGGCTCGAATGCCCGCTCTGCGCATGCGCCTCGTCTGCTGTCGGAGTGTCGGGTGGGGAGGCCTACGCCGGAGGGGCCCGCACACGCGAGCAGCAGGTTGCACAGACAGATTGCAAGCGAGACTGCGTGTCGGCAGCTCGGTCGCTCACTTGGCCCGCAGACCACGGCCTTATCTCGTGCCATGTTTACATCTCACGCTCTAGTTCTTACGTAGAACGCGATGAGGGAACGATGGTATCTGGGATACACTGATTCCTTCCACGCTACGAACTCAGTTATTTAACGGACGTTGGCATCTTACTGACAGAAGTTCTTTTTACTGGAGAAATTTCGCAAAATAGTATTCACCATCTTATGATAAATGATTATTGTAATTTGTGAACAAAAATGTCCTCTCTCATTGTTGCCTGATAGCATGCATAATTTGAGGATATAAAGCTCTTTAGCGTCTGCAGCGCTGGCGACATACTACGTTATCTAAAAGAGCGACGTGGTGGCTCCGTGGTTAACACGTCTTACTGGAGATTGAAAGGTTCCGGTACGAATCCCTGTCTGGGCGGTGGTTTTTATAAGTCCTTAACTAGAGCTTCCCTCTGGGTCAACTTGCTAAGTAAATGTGAAGTACATAAAAATGCTTCCATGGTTCGGATTCCACGTTAAACTGTAGATCCCCTCTGGGGCTAACAGCTTTACTTGTAACACGAATGTGTACGTAACAAAAGAAAATTCAAGCCAAACACCGAGCGTGGTGGGTGAACGGTTAACGTTCTGGCCTCCCATTCGGGAGGACGCAGGTTCGAATCCCCGTCCGGACATTCAGATTTGGGTTTTCCATGGTTTCCCCAAATCACTCCAGGCGAATGCCGGGATGCTTCCTTCATAAAGGCCATGGCCGAATTCCTTCCCGTCCACTATTTCTATTCTTTTTTTATTCATCAAAGACATATTATGATCAACGATGGTAGCATGTTCATGATTTTCCCTAAAGTCTGGGATAACGCACATAAGACACGATGGAACCTTCTTACCTATTCACTGAAAACATATAATCCATCAAAAGGTACGTGGTGTTCATAATAATGTTCTGGTTTTGGGCATAGATTTTTCCTAACACTGCATAAAATATCGGATGAAATTTGATTTCTTCCATATTTACCACAAACAAATAAGGTTTCGGTTGGTAATAACTCCTGGTCTGTCTAAGCAGTTAAAGGAAACAAGTATTTCAGCATTATAGGATAACAGGAAAAAGTTCATTTGTCATCTAATTTTACATTTCAATTTCCGCAGAACCGCTAAAACAGCATGAATCAACGTTACTCATTTACTACGATAAAATGAATACATAAGGTTTAAACAATGCATTAATCATAGAAATGATGGATCACTTCATGCAACTTTACAGCAACTTTGTATGCGTAACGATTTCCTTCCTCCTGTTTATTAAATCTCGATTATTACAGTTATGTATGGTGGGAATTATCTGTTTGTGCGTAACGTATAAGCTCTTCATTCGAACAACATCTTTAGCAACTAAATGACAATATATGTTTATCTCAAACAATTCGACTTATTATAGACAGAAATAATTTTATGTGTTTTATTGTAAATGACTTAAACTTCATAACCAATCCAATGTCTTGGTACTTGAAACTGTTTACCTTCTTCAGCTGTTCACCTGCCATCACAATTACCCTAGTTATCTTTTTCTTCTTTTTGGTTGTTACAATGAAGTCACATTTATTCACATTAAATTTAATTCTGTATTCACCCACACTCTCTGTCCATACATCCAACTGCCACTGAACTTCCTTTTCACCATTTCCACAGATCGCCAGGTCGTCCGCATCGCTTTCATGTTTTTCTTTCCTATCCTCAACGCTACCATCTCTATTATATCGTCCATGACTATAAAAAAGAGTAGTAGTGAGAGGGAACTTCCTTATTTTAGCCCGCGTCTTTGTTTCAGCCTATTTGTTGTTTCTCTCCCAATTTTCACATAACTCATAGTTCTCTGGTATAATTGTATCATTCTACTGATGGTTTCTTTTGGGACTCCTTTGTTCTGCAAGGCCTTCCATAACTTACACCTGTGTACACAATCATAAGCTTCCTCAATATCAGATAGTAGATTCTTTCCTTACTCATAGTATATCATTGATAATTTTTATTTTAGGTACAGTAGAAATGTGGTACTGTACTTACTGTGACGTCAGAATTTAATATCAACGATATCAGCTTCTTACTCCAGGACACAACAATGCATTTGGCCGTCCGATCAGGGTCCAGCAGACCGACTGATTTCTCCCGGTGTATCTGCCGAGAAGTTTGGCCGGCGTCCAAGACGGTTTTCTAATACCTCGCCTGCCGAGCCGCAAGCAGCGAGAGGCGCAATATCTGCGGCCGCCCGCACTCAACGCAGCCTCCGCAATAGCTGCGGAGTTTTATTCGCCGTTCACAGCAGGCTTATGCAACATGCGCCGGCCTGTCGTCTCGGAGAGCACAAGTTCGCGGGCGGAGATGTGTAATAAAGGGGCCGCAAACGACAGATCGAGCTCCGCTTTAGGTTTCTGGTCGTTCATGCGTCGTAACAGCTCATTTCGGATAGTGTCAACGACTGCGTCGAGCGTTCTACCAAACTGAACAGCTAATGTAATTACTCAGTGAAAGGTGTTTGCTTGAAGCAATGTCAAAGACAGAGCCATCAAATTAGTTCTTTAGTAATGTCACTTCTCTAATATAAGACAAACAGCACTGAATTAACTACGCGAGCAGAAATGGAAAGGAGGAATAATACCACTTGCAAACGCTTGTGAAGTAAGGATCGCGCAGTTCTTTCCAGAGGGCGTTGCCGCATGGTACTATATATTCACAATTTTTTCGTGATGTTCAATGCTGTTTTTGTAACATGGTGACAGTAACAACAAAATATGATGTATCTTCACTCTTAAATTTATTCATCATCTAAATTATTACACTGAGAGGATACTGAGGATAAAGCGACATTTGCTCGTTTAATTTTAGGATATTAATAGCGTAACGCAGTTCAGTTTTTCGTTCAAAATTCCCCTCTTTGTTAGTACTAACTGTTTTTAATACCAGTCTTGGAAAATGAATCATTTATACTATTGCTTCGTAAAGAATAAAAATTCTTTTTCTGCTTCTACAAAATTAATTCCAGCTTTGACATTTAGTCTGTGGTAATTGTTGACAGTTACGTTGTTGTTTTTGATTTTAGCATTGAGAAAAAAATCGATCATGCAATCTATTAATTTCTTTTTATTTATTTTCATCTCAGAATAAGGCAACTACATCCTAATTGAATAAATACATTCTAGTTTCTTTATATGAATTCCAATTTATTATTAAATGTATTTCTGTTTAGTATATGCTGAATGCTTGTGTTTTTGTTTTATAACTTTCACATTGATTTTTTATATGTTGCTGTTTCGGGCACTATATTTAATTTTCAAAAGCATATTAGCAATAAGTATAATACGATGATTATTTATGGAAATGGAAATTTGAAGCAGCACGTTTTAGCAGGATTTGTTCTTATTAATATATAACTAAAATCCCTAAACCACAGATATACGAAAAAAGCCAAGTGAAATGGTCAAAAAAGGAGTAGCACATGGATTACTACAAGAATTATTGTGTGGAAAAACAAACAGTAATTAAAACAAACCAAACTATTTTTGAACATTCAGAAAGAAGCTTACCAAAATTCTGAGTTTAATAGCAGATATCATAAATTTTCTCACATCGTAGGTTGTATCACATAAAATATTATTTTACCATAAGAAAAATACTTCATTGTTAATCGACAGTGTTTGATGAAGGAAGATAGCCAACACAGAAGTTTTCAGTTTGAAGAAAATGTTCACATTAAGAAAGCTGGTCAAGTGATGGTGAAATCTTATCATTAGGTTTTTTCAAGATGATAATTAGTAGCATCAGCTTTATTATTTCAATATCGTGATGCATTTGAAAGGTAAATCTACTGTCATCCCTTTGTATAGAGTTTGAATAACGAGTCACAGCAATAAAAAGTAAAATTTTTAATCTGATCCTAACTTTTGTCACTAAAATACTTCGCATACAAATAAGACAAGATATCAGCTCTTCTCTTTCGTTGTATTCATCATCAGTCTACCGTTAACAGAAGAGAAAAAGAATATCTTAACTGTAGACAGGGTAGAAGAAATCATACTAAACGATTACCTAGGCAATACATCTCCAAAGATCTGTCTATTTAAGGTACTGCCCATCTTCATTTCTTTCTTTCCTTCTCTCTCTCTCTCCCTCCCTCTCTCTCTCTTTTTTTTTTTTTTTTTTTTTTTAAAGCTGGATCATGAAGGACGTCTGATAACCCCAAGATATTTGGGGAAACCAACTTCGGTATCCGATCAAGAGATGATACAAAACGAAATATAATGTAGGTCTGTCATGTGTCGTGGCTAGAAGTAGTATAATTTTTGGACTGGCGGAAGGGGACAGCATTAATTCTGTCCCATACGGCAGAGGACATATGAGCAATCAGGATACACTGAAAACAAAATATGGAACGGAAACTAATTACTGGAAGCGGAGTCGTGATACAATGCGAAAAAACATTTTACCTGAGTACAATGAATGCATACACAATAGTCTTTAATTTACTCAAACGTATAGGTAATATTGAGTAAGAACGAATGATACGAACCCATGTTTCACATATATTTCCATTTAAGTAAATACATTTTGGATATGTTACCTAAGTACTGATTATAAAAAGAAAAATCCCCTTGCTTTGGTTTGATTGGGACAGCAATTATTAGATTTTATAGAAATTTGGTGTTTATTACTACAATTTAACTTTTCAAGGTATCGATTTCTTGTAATTTAATGAATAGTTAAGAAAACAATTTCGTAACGGTTTTTTTCATCGATTCCTTAATTGGTGTACTAAGTAACTAATAACGTATATCGAAACTGAAATACATCCATAACCGGAAAGAATGTTTTCAAGTTTTTTGTTTATGACTTAATAGCTCGTTACGTTGAGGTCATTGGAACCTGTGGAGAATGGGAGACGAAAAACTGAAAGGAATTCGGGCAGACAATTTTTGGGGAACCATATCAAAATTATACATGAGTGTCTTCGGGAAACCTTTTGGAAACTGTAAACTGGATCGCCGGAATGGGGATCCAATCAACGTTCCGCTGAATACTTACATGACATTTAGCCAAGAGAAATTTTACTCTTGTGAAAAATAACATTCTGGCTGTCTTCTGAAGTAATATTTCGTATGAACATAACAGCGATTTCTATGTATTCAAAAAAGAACGAAGAAACTCGAATAGTGTAGCTACGCTACAATATGGTAGAAGACCGTAAAACCTATTTCAGTGTCAACCTTTTTCAGTGGATTTTCCTTTGTTGGCGTTCAATTTCACCAGGATTTTGCTCTCTAGTGACGGCAAAACTATAGAAAAAGTAATTTCTCTCCTTTAAATATTTTCCATATTAATATTGTGTGATTTCATATTTTAAGCTTCCTGCTCGTACATTTACTTGCACATGTTCAGTTATTTACCAAAATTTGCGTTGAAGAAGTTTATAGAACTCCCAGTCTTTGTAGTTCCTAACTAAAATTTACTCTGCGTACAGAATTGTTTGCCAGAAGTCTATGAAGTGTGGGGACAACAGAACGTCGACTGTTATTCATAAGCTCTAAAGCAAACAACGGCTTAGGACTGGAAATATTTCCATACACATTTGTAGCAAGCAGTCACAAAAACTGAGATCTTTATTTGAAGTTTTTCTTAACTTTCAATCCAAGCTTTTCGCTATGAATGCCACACAATGCTATCGAAAGTTGCGTCTTTCTTATTTTTTTCTGCGTTCATTTGTATATCAATACCACGAAGTGCAGTATGATGCACGGCTTTGGAGATTACATCCGGGCTTTCATCAAGGTAATGTACATACATGATTATACTCATGTTTATGACACTCATACATTTTTGTATTTTTTTACTTATTCACTGAATATTTATGCTTGACTTTTCAGCAGAACACGATGATAACGCAGAGCTTAACTTTCGTCTGGTGTTGATGACTTCATGATGGTCATTGTAATAAAAGAATACCTATTGTTCATGAATTCAAAATATTATTACTGTGATATACTTTTATCTAATGAAAACAATTTTATATTACACTCAGCAATGAGTGGGGAGGTACCGTTCTTTCTTAGAAAATTTTCCGTGGTTTCGTTTTTCTATCTTTCAGATTATATTATTAGAATTAAAACGCTTTATTAAGAGCTGATTGTCAGATGAACACTACCACAAATCGCCATTACAGTCATTGCATTTGTTAAATATATTTGCTTGGCCATCCCGACCCGTTTCTAAATAAAACTACAAATATAACGATTTTGTTCGTAGATTCCTTTTCGTTTTCTCTTTGCTATACACCCATGTCATTTTTCAAACAGTTCAGTTTGACGGTTTTTGGGCATCTTCCAGAAATAACCTGAAGTTGCAGTTAATGTAAAGAATAATTTACACAATTTCGAAAAAATATATCTTATCACAGTTTATTCTAATAAAGACAGGATATTTTCTGAGTACTGGAATCAGTGCATCTACAGCAAAGTAATGCGTTACTTACTAATAGAATTAAACATTCATTCCTAAATATTTATTTCGATAATTTTTGAGTTAATAAGCAAAAAATGTGGCGTAGTATTTTACCCTTACAAAATCCGAAAGCGGCATCATGACAATAAAGCCTTTACCACTTCAGTTTTTGTCTAGTAATAGCCAAATTTACATGGATAATTCTAAAAATCAGTCAACTAACGAAGTATGAAGAGCGTGAGAAAACAGACGCAACCTGCCACCTGATTTAAAATACCAATATGCATGAATTTGCTTTACCAAATGTAAAGAAGTTTTGGCCTCCATTTCTGATATATTACTGTAGGTTCATATAAAAATTTCGCATCATATCAGTATATCTAACTAATGTTTGCAGTTAAATGCGGTTCCCTTTGATCAGCAATTTTTATCTCACCATAACATTAATATCTACTTGAAAATTAACTAGTGTAAATTTGACATTTATTAAGGGAGATATCAAATAAAACATTAAAGGACATTTTAAAAACTAAAACAGGTTTTTTAAATATTAAACACATCGGCCAAACATTATGACTAGCACATGAATAATTGCCATTAAAAAACTTAATTTCCAAATATCACTATTTTTTTGTTCCTTTCTATCAAATACATATTTCATGAAGAATCGGGCGCAGTATTTTTGCACATTTTATATTGTTATTCAATTGCTATATTTCTAAAGTTATAATTCATAAGTGTTGATACCGCCTAATAAAAAATGGATAAAAAGTGTATATTCGATTCCAAATTAAGGTTAAAAGAAAGGAACGATTGTTAGAAATAAATGAAAGATTGTATTACATTAATAGAGTGCAGAGTTTTTAACACGAGTATTACACATAGCTGCGTTACATCTAACGATTACATTCTAAATTACAATACACTTTATATTCTCTTGGTCCAAGATGTAATATCATTTCCATTGCAAAGCATTTCTCATTTTTGTCGTCTCAAATAATTTTTTTGATCTTGCAAATATTACATTCAAATGTAAATTCATCTGTGTATTAAACGATAAAACAACTTAGTTCAAACTTAAGAATGTTTAAATATTCTGCTTTAGGTAGACGCAATGTTTTGCTTAACACAGTCGATTAAGTAGGTAATGCGGAGTTGCTTCAGAATATTTTCAGACATTAATCTTTGTATTACGAGACACTGCTATTAGATAGTTTCTAGAAACAAATTATGTAATGAGAAACGAACCACTCAAATATATTTTTTATTTTTCAGTAGCGTACTTAAGGCCTAATTTGAGAAGAACAAACAGAAATTACAAGACGTAAGCTCTCGGGTTGGGAGCGGCTTAGTTGTACGTTCACTGTTATATCACGCTGGAGAAAGCTGACGAGTCAGCCAGAGTAATGGCTAAGCCCTGCACCAGGCTGGATCACGGCTAAAAGCATTTTAATCCAGATCAGTTCCTGCTACACCTGTTTATATGTTAATAACACACTGTTCGAAAACAGAGAAGCGATTTTTTTATTATTAATTTACAAGCAGTGCCTCAGAAAATTAGGATTAGTGGCACCTTGATTTACTGTCTAATGTGACAGATCAGTTTGTTTCTGATAGTCTCTTAACCAAGATGGTAAACAATAAATTGTTATAATTTCTTCATGTCCGTGCGTCCTTATATCACGACTGCGCAACTCCCTCACCATTGAACCGATTGGAATGCATTTTTTGGACTTATGTCTTTACGCATCTTCAACGTACAGACTATAAGAGGCGGAAAAAGACGGGATGCAAAGATCGAGAAAGATGGAATATTGAAGGAATCATCCTGGAATTCATCTGAAATGATTTCGGCAAATCATGAAAAACCGGAATCTGGAAGGCTGCATGGGGAGTCGAGCTCGCGTCCTACCGAATGCGAGGCCAGAGCGCTACCGCTCACCCATCACGTTGGGTGAATGAGATGAAATTTCTGAGAAAGAAACTAGTCTAAAAATAGATTTTTTTTCTGGCTCCTCTGCGAAAAAACAAACTGGTGAAGTTTTTTCTCTTTCACCACCGAGTGCAGTATCTCGGAACAGACACTTGCAAGCGGAGACACTTCAAAGTGCAACCAGCGTTGTCTTGAGATGTTTTTAGTTACTTGTATATTTTGCAAGATATAAGCTGTCAGAGCCATTATTAAAGGTAATCTTTACCTTAGTTTTGAGGCTTCAGTAGTAGATCCATTAGTTATTGAATTTTTGGACAGTAAAAATTAACAGCAACTTAGATTCATAACAATCGGACAAATGAAGGCCTTATCTTTCACATTTAATCACTATTATTATTATGTTTGAATGAGATCCTATCGGATCACGCAAAGCGAGGATTCTTATCATGGAATTAATCTAGTGTTTCAAGTGTGTAGTTAGAACCGGGAATTGTCATGTCCTAGAGCAATGGGGAGAGCTTCCATCTAACTGCGATTCGTGTAACCTAAGTTTAAGAGGCGGAGATTGAGGACCATTCCAGTATTCACCTAAGTGATGGCAGAAAACCACCCAAAAACCTGAATCAGGTATGCGGGGGTCAGGACCTCCACAATCCATTGTGATGGTGCCATAACGCGCGCAGCCACATTGGATGGTTATATTTAATTATTATTTATACTTTAATCTCGGAATACATAAAACGAAGAATCTAAATAACTGAGAAAAATGACTTATATTGGCGTTAATTAGTGATGCAGCACATGAATCTTTGGAGAAAAAATGTAAAATACAGTAATTAGTTGCATTATTTGTAGTCAGTTAAATCTGTATGCAACTGACTTGTCTCAATATGAACTTCATATTTTTAAAAAAATTATTCGGCTAAATACACATTTATCAAGTTTTTTGCACAAGTTTATCGATTATTCTTCAGTTCTATATTTATCCTTTCATTATTAGCCTATTATTCGCACCAATTAACATTGCAGACAACAGATGGAGAATGTAATTCTTAACTGAAAACACTCGTTCCTGGGGATGGCATTGAACAGGCGATTCCTTCAAATCCAGGCTAACACGATAACCCGCCTCAGCGTTCGTTCGTTATACATCACAGCTCAGGGAATTTAATGATTTATCTGTGAGCTGTTTCACGGTCTGATACTGAGAGATAGAGCTTAAATTAGTCAAAGAATGTGGCTATAGTTTCGGGAGGTGCTTTCCTCTAATAAAATCTCTATGATCTTTTGAGAATTCACCGAGAAACAAAAGAAATATATATATATATATATATATACTAATGAAACAGTAGATAAAGGTAGTACAATTGAATCTCAGATGCAGGCGGTCTCCGATCGAAAGAAAAAAATCCACAATTTTCACCGCACTGATTATAGAAGACTGCGTCCTGTATGTGTCGTTTCTCTTGGAGGTGGGGAATGAGTCGAGAGTAGTAGCTGTTATAGAAGCTCTAATTGAAGAGATGAAAGACTGCTGGTGCCGATACGGGTGTACAATACATTCCCAAATTGCCTTTGATGAATTATAATTCAGTTACCTTTCATCCAGACAGTGTACAAGGCATTCCACCCGCAAAGCTGCTTTTCGTTTACACCACGAGGGGAAAATAGAACACGTATTCTAGCATTGACATGGTAAAAAGAATTCAATACCTTTACAACGTCAACAAATTCCAATAAGTGTATAGAACCATATTACTGAGATGATTTTTCTACAGTTTAACGGAAATTCGTTGATTATGCTGAACTATCAGGATTTTCTACTGAGATATGTAAAAGGTTATGTAACATGATGCCGTGAAAGTATCAGTGTAATTCTAACTCTGCAGCTAGGATTTTCGAACTATATTGCAGAGGCATACGACACTGTTTTGAATTAAATCATACACACACAAATAATGAACATAATTTCTGTTTCCATGAAACGATCCGTGTACGAGAAGTATTAAAATTTGTGTAAAATAATGCCTAGCCAACTCACATCGTTGGCAAATAGTATGTCCGCAGTAAGATTAAGCAATTAGTCGCTGTTACTACTAGAAGCATGGGAGATTCGCTGATCTGCGCTTTTTGCAGAGATTAGTAAAGAAAAGCAAATCTATAAAGGTACACAGACAACGCTACGGAGACTATGTATTAAAGTTCTGTTAATCTTCATACATCTGTCTCAAAAATATACTTCTTAAACAAATATTAACTTCTTTCAAAGACTAAAACACATATATATTCAGGTTACTCTGTCATTAGCTAAGTTAGCTCTTTCCTTCTCAGAAGAGTCAACAGCGTCAGAGTTATACTTGTTATTTTAATACATTTTTTGTTCATATCTATTCGTGCTTTTAAATATATATATATGCAGAGCTAGCTCAGTTGAGGACCGAAAGCTTAAATAAATAACGGTCAATTATTCGAAATTAGTTATCACCAATTCGGAATGGAAAACATCAACTTGCTAGTGATTAACTCAATAGTCCTCTGGGCAAACCCGCAGTATTCCGGCCGATATTGTCTTTATCGATAGTTGTATGTGTTGTTATCGAGTCTAAACAACTGCAGTGCTCTAAGCCTGTTCGGTTTCTTTTATGTTCTCCAGGACATTACTTTGGGTAAGGGAACAATATACAGCTTTGACCACGTTCTCACTTTGCGTGGGAAAAATTAATTTTATGTCTATGTCGTTTTTTTTTTTTTTTTTTTTTTTTTTTTTTTTTTTTTTTTTTTTTCAATGCCAAATGTCCGGAAGGGTGCTTTGATTTGGGTAGGCACAGCATTTATAAAGGGACTACGCGAGAAAGAACACAAAAGCTGATTTCATTTATTCCCTCCTCCCCACATTCCGCGTGAGTCAGTGGACGCCTTGAAAAAGGAATTTTTATCTGGAAAATACTTTAGTTCTAAAAATTCCTTATATGCAGATATATAGGCTTCGGAGATCAGGTGAGCAAACTGTTAGAGTGTTATGGTGGCAGTTGGATATTTGGACGGTTGACATAGTTGACACTAGCGCACTGGCAACATTGAGATTTGCAGAAGGCCAGATATATAAAGTCAGTTGTTGGATAGAAAACAGAATCAGCGTCAGCCAACTAATAATTAGTTATAGTCAGACAAACAGAAACAGTTTGGCCGTTGAAAAAAGTCAGAAACAGTTCAGACGATTTATTCGAAGAGTGTGAAGCAAGAGTTAGCCTGCAGTTGGACAGGGAATTTATGTTAAATGTGCCAATGAGTGCAACTTCTGTGCAACAGTAATCAATGCTAGTTGGTGAGAGCTCTTCTCATTCGGAGAGACCTGAAAATATGGAAAGTATTTAAAAGGTTGGTGGTGTAAATTTGGTAGGAACTACTGTATAGTAAAAGATTTTATCAGACGGAATCTAGACCAATAATATGTTTTGTTACCTTTTTAACTGTAATTAAAGGAATGGAAAAAAAATACCACACCAAAATCGGTAATGTGATTTTTCACAGACATAAATTAACTTTTCTTTGGAATCTTAATTATCAATCTTTCTGACCGGATCATTTCCAGCAACAGTTACAGGAATCACTTGCAGCTGGTAATGGTTAACTTCAAGGAATTTGGTGTTAGCTCTTAAAACAATGCTACTATTCTACACTTCAATTGCCGCAGCGCTTCTAAAATTTGATCACACATTGCGATGTGTAACAAAAAAATTTTCGGGGCTTTCGACCTCTTATTCTTATCTTTCAGTTTCTCTGGGCATTGTTTATTCCATAGATTTTGCTTTTCTTGAGTAATCATGCTTTATTATTCTCCATTTTTGATCCAGTCTCATCGGTACAGTTATTTTGATCTCTCAGTTTATAGTGAACGGATGAATAAATGATGATGATAAAGACCAAACTTACATGATATACTTTTCACCTTAGTATCGTTAATTTAACAACGCTTCTTTTACTTTGTACTGTCATCCCATGCAGCATAGAGGGAAGTATGTCTACCACAAGCTGCCACTCGGCAGATCAGCAAGGTGTTAATGTTTGAGAGACGCTGCCAGCGCATCTTTCAAACCATGAAGCCACATTATTGATTTACTACCTTTATCTGACGCCCGTTACATTAGCGTACTGTTTTTCTGCCTAAAACAAAATTATCATAAATAGCATAACAGAATAACTTTTTATCACTTTTACCCCTTCAGAAAAATATCTCACATAATACAGATTTTGGCAGGAGCTGCCGCTACTAGATAGTTTTTAAAAATTCCATCCACGGAGCATTATTGCGTACTCATACGATAAAAACGAAGCAAAAATAAATTCTTAGTTGCTGCGGGATTTGAACCCACTATCCAGAATTTTAAACGCAAGCGTTCTAACCACTAATCTACCAGTTTAGAACTATATTACGGTGGCTGAGTATGCCTGAAAAAATAAAGAACGCTGTTATCTCTTTGATTCACTACAATAAATCGAATTTTAAGAATACATATAAAATTTCGAAATGATCAAGTGGCTCAATTCTTGCACAAACCATTTGTGGAGTTATAGCTGGTTTTTTAAATTCATATCTCAGCGGTAGAAATTTCGAAACAACAATTCTAATGAGATTTAATGGCAATTTTACTAAAATCTTCAATCTGTTTCGAGGTGTTACTACAACAACGAATTACTAGTCGCATTTCGTCTCTTAAATAGTTTCGTTTGCTTGTAACTAGGCAACATATGTTTATCTGAAAACGAATTGACGCTGGGGGGAGAAGTCTCCCTCATTAATCATTCCAAATTGGCGCCATTAGTGGAATTGGTGTTTCCAATTCTGTAAATCAGACCAATGCTTTGGCCACCACGCTTTAAAATGAAGAATCTAACTAGTTATACGACTGAAAAGATTTTGCGGTGACCAATTACTTAAACTCGGCGAACTGAATTTGTTATTGACAAACACTATAAAATAAATTCGCACATGCATGCCCGTGATATGAACTAGCAACGCCGTTTGGTAATACTGAAATAGTCAACTTATAGCCGTTCAAGAACCACTAAGGCAGCTGTGTGTGTACTAATTATATCCAGTTGCAAAGCTTCAATGCATGCCTGACATATGTTTTCTTTTACCTCAATATTTTTTGAATTAATCATTACGACTTTTTAAGTGACGGTATGTCTAAAATTATGTGAAGATATTCTTCCACATTTTGAAATAGACATCGTAGAGGCAGTATTACCTGAAGTGACAGCTGCGCACGGTCAGATTCAGTTCGACCTAAATCTATAATGCCGCCTCCGTAGTATTATTGTAATTGTTTAAATATTTTCAGAAATGTAGGAAGGTTCGAAAAATAGTAGAGTCTTCTAAGGAACTAAGTGATCGCTTAGTTTTACCATACTCTCCCGCAACAGAGTTTCGGATTTTTTGAAACAATGCATTTATTTGTTTTAAAATATTTACTTGTAAAAACGGCATGCATGCGATCCTTTTTTTTTTTTGTAAGGAAACTACATTCTGTTTACATTATAATGATAATTAAAAGAACACTATGAATCAGATATCGTCAAGGTTAAAGGATAGTTATTGTGAACTTGAAGCACTACGGTATACAAGCAAATGAAGCTAACAGCTACAATGTAATTCCATAAACAGCTCGTCTTACAGCTAGAGAAATGGGAAATGTTTTTCAGTTAGCAGCGAAACTATACTTGAGATTCTGTTCTCAAACATCGCAATTACTTCGCTAAACTTTCCAGACTATGAGCGGTTTAGAGCTATGTTCTGCCATAAAACCTAGGTGGTAATGAAGAAAACTTATGCTGTAAATTTTTTTTAAGTACCCCACAAAATTTTCTAACATGAAATAATGGCATCCGGCGTCAGAAAATCGGAAGTACAGTATATTTTATACATTACTTATGGTTTACTTCCACTCTACTAACTGGACCTTACTTTGGGAATGATATATAACATTTAAAACTCAATATATATATATATATGCTGTGTGAACATAGTGGAAGAGCATTTCAATATCGGTAAACACTGTATAAGAACATTGAAAGAGAGAGACTGATAGACTAGTGTAGAATCTATTGTTATTGTTCAATGAATTATTTCTCCCCTAGTTTTTTTTTTGTAAGAACATAAAATGCGTATAATTACACGAAATACGTTTCGCTAGAAAGTTATAGCCTAGTTAATATTTCAAAGTCTTTTATAAGATTCGCCTAAACCAGCAATTAAAAGAGGAAACTGATTTAACGTCATCCATGAACGCTTATGTTGAAATGCTATTAAAATTTAAGAATACAATAAACTGAGATAGTTAGAAAAAAGCTTTCCACATTGTGTTGTTGGATACACGTGTGTTATTGTTTTGTTTTTTATTTTTTTGTTAATTGTTAATCACTTTCCCTGTGAATGAAGTCATGTTCGTTGAACTCGGGGCTGAGCTTGAGCTGCTATATAATTAAAAATTTTGTATTTTTTGAATGACTAGAATATTTTAGTACCGTTTGAAATTTCCTGACTTTTGAAGAGTAAAAGTAAAAGAATAATTAATGTGAATAATTTGGAACGGGCCACGTCTCTCAATGTTTGATTTGATCTAATATAAATCTATTTCGGTTATTCTGATTTCGTGTTTGTTTGCATAAGAAATATGGTGTTAGATCAGTCAAAATTCGAGTTTTCCTGCGAGATGCAACCACTGTAAAGTTCGTTGTCAACTGATGAATGATTTAATTACTAAAACGCTTTGTGTAAATTTCTTAATGAAGATAAATGGAATAAAAAAATTGTCTCTCTACCTTTTATGAAGGTAAAGAGTTTAATTAAAATGTGTTTGTCTTGACTCAATCACGATACGTTGTGTTAGAATAAAGTGACTAGAACTGAAATGAATTCTGCTGTATGGCTGTTATTGGCGAACACAGTTTCAGAAAAAAACAACAGTAATCTGACAGTTTTTTCATGTTTTAGGGCTTTCTAGAAAAGAGAAAGAGCAGGTGAAAAAGCGTCTTACTTTTGAAAAGAATGTGAAAGGATCAAGCACTGAGTATGAAATGAGTGCATCCTCTGGATCATCGGAATTGGTGCTTCTTCCTGGAGTGTCCCCATCCAAAGATGATGACGCTTGGTGCATGTTCTGCGACAGGAAGTTTTCCGAAGATATAGAAGGAGAACTATGGGTAATGTGCGTTATATGTTCGCTTTGGGCCCATGTGGATTATGCTGGGGCTGAAAAGGACGTGCATATCTGTGACTATTGCCACTAAACAATTTAATTTATTTTGTATTTTCTGTTTTCGTGTATTGTAGTCTATATATAGGATATATTAGTATTAAAAAAACTATAATAATTATATTACATTTGTGCCTTAAAACTATATAATGTTTTTTTGATTCAGTTTATTTTTCTAATTTTATTTAGTGTAATTTTCATAACTTTTATGAAGGGTCCGATTTAGGCAACTATTTTTCAAATCGCAAAAGTGTAATTTTTATTTTAATTTTTTTTTAGTAATCATTTATAGAGATAAGATTTGACATTAGAATGTAAAAGGTGCATAACACAGTGAAGTATATATTTCATGCTTTAAAAACAGACTTTTTTTACTAATTTATATATACTGTTAATAAAAAACAAAATGGGGGTCCGCTTTTGGGCACTTTCCTCTACCTATAATTGAAGTCCTTATATCTATCAGAGGTAATCACCTCAAATCAAGGTATGAGGGTATTTACAAAACTGAATGCCAATTGTGTGGTTTATTTTTCATACGGGAATGACATTTTTTCTTTTTACCCCCCGATTTACTACTTTTGATTCATGCAAGCAGTAAAAATATTATTATTGTTATTGCGACTTAGGGCATCTTGACAGGAAACCTATTCTATTAAAACCACAAAAATATATATTAAAATTCTAATAAATAGTGATGTGTCTAAAAGAGTTCTATAACTAACAAAACCAAATAATTGAATTTAAAATGATAAAAAACAGTGTAAACAACTCCATAGAGTACAGTTAGAAATTAATAAATTCATTTTTATGTTTTAATGCTTTCATAGACGTTAATACAATTTTACCGTTAAGTCAGCATGAAAGTGTGTATGCAGGTGATTTAATTACCTGCATGTGCCACCAAATTTGCGGAAAGCTCTGTATGGCTCACTTTTAGACCTAAAAGGTGGTGAACCCAATCTATTAGCGCCGAAAATTCATGCCGGTATTTTAAGCTTAGTAATTAACTGCATTAAATGCTGGTAGACTAACGCCCAAAAAATTAGCATCTATTTCTGCGCATGCGCTACGGTGATTACTACTCTCTCCTGCTGTTCTCCGTTTTATGCTGTTGTAATTTATGTCGTCCCAATATTGAACAGTAATTCATCATTTCAGGTGTTTAACAATATTATTTATATGTAGTGATACGTAGCTGTATATTAAACGAGTAAAATCTTACTATTCACTCGTATGTAATCAAGAGATTGTTTGTGCATTAGTGAAATAAAGGAAATAGTTTGTTTGTAAAATATTCCACTTACTATTGTGGGATTCACGCTGCTTTCAAGTCTATTGATGTCTTCTGTATTTATGAAAGAACCAACTGTTTCCCGCAACGTCATTCACGTGGGATTTAAAGTACAATCCTCTTTCTTATACCCATTACGTCACAATTAACACATCGTCAAGGAAAAAAAAGAAAGGAGACTAATACGACGCCACTATTCCGTAGAAATCACCATAAATATTTCTACAACCAGTAGTAAACTAAATACGAAAAGTAGTTTTTTGGTGAAATAAAATGAAACATACTTGTTTTTCCCTCTTGGTTATTGGCTGTACGTTATTTGTTTGTAGTTTTTTCATTAATCGCTTTCAACGAAAAAAGGATATTAATTTCTGAACTCCTTGATCTTAAATTTCTCACTTTTCTGATTCAACATAAAAATAAAATTTATCCTATTTCCACACCAGAACGATGCGATGTCCATTATTCGAAACCCCGTCAAAATGCGAGCGGCAGTTTTTCCATCAATCCCTATCATCTAAAGAGAGAGACAAACAGACAGAATTGCGGTCAAGTAAACATACAATTTTTTCTCGCAGTACAATGTTTACAACATATGATATAAATAAAGTGATGTAAATCATAATTAACATGAACTGCCGCTGACAAACATAGCAGGCCATTGGTGCTGACGGAGCGCTAAGGACCAACTAATAATACGCCACCAAGACGACCAATCAGAAGTGAAGAGAAGACCACTCTAGAGAAGACTGAGGGAGGAAATGTCTCAGGACAACAACCCCCAACCGACCAGCTTTAATGCTGAGACTGGCGAAGATGAATTTGAATAATAATTAACATGAACTTAAATTCAGTTGAAGACTTAATATTTTCAGTGTAACATTTACGCTCTTCAAGACTTAAATAATAGAAAAAACTATCTTGAAGCAGCATTTGTATTCACTTCTAGCCTCGCACCTCGTCGAAAGATTCAGCGAGATAATTTGTACACAAGCGCTGACACTAACTGCTATTTACAGTCTCGCTAGAATTCAGACTACGTTCCAACTTATACACAATTTATGACATGGAAGTCAGAATTGTAATAGTAGAATATATAAATTCAGAAGTTATATTTTTACGAATATAAAGCCATGGGATAGTAGGTTTATAATAATGTTTTTTGTTTCACTAAGCTGTTTTACACCTTCAAGGAAAGTATTTAAATGAAGTTAAAAAAACACTAGAACACTAGAGAGTCTTCGGAATTCTGTAGAAAGTCGCAAGATGATTTTGAACATCTTTTGAGAAAAATTAGAGCATTAATATCAAAACAAAAGAATAGGTTCAGAATACCAATAACAGAAAAATTTCAGTTAGCAATAACTTCTCGCTTCAGTTCAAAAGTCTTCACTATTGGTTTAATATTTCAAGAGCAGCTATATCAATAATTGTACATGAAATTTGTAAAAGTATAAAGACTGTATTAAAGGACGAAGAAAAATAAAAATGTGCTGTACTCAAATAAATTAAAACTTCTGTTTGTATTATTTATTTAGTTCATTAAAAGATAATCACTTGTATTATTTAGTCTTCAAATAACAAAAATTTTGTCATATTTATTAATAACATTTTTGTATTAGTGATAAAAGACGAAATAACTCGACGAAAGATAAATATTAATCAGAGGTAGGTTTAATTAGACAGGATGTATAAGAAGTTTGTGATCCGTCGTTCAAAGTTGTTCCAAAAGTGAATCGTTTACACTCTCGTCTTTGTGCTATCTCGCGCCGACATTAGCAAGATCGCGCTATAGTATAAACGCGACATGAAAGTCAAAGAAAAATGAAGAAACTGGTCGACAACGATTGTAGATTGTATCAGTCTACAACTGATACATTAAATAAACAAATTACTGTCAAATAACGCGTGAGCGTCACGGTTTACAGTGTCACCGGCTTCAAGCTGACCATGGAAGTCAGCTTTGAAATAATTTACAGAGGGGAAAACAGGTATGTTTAATGTTTGTTTCACCAAAAAAACTGCTTACTACTGATTGTAAAATATTTATGCGTAAAAGTGGCATCGTATTAGTTTCCTTTCTTTTTTATTTTATTTTTTAATTTTTTTCCCCTTAACACATAAGTTGATCAATATTGAAAATTATCTGTTACTAATAGTTTATTTATTTATTTTTATTTATTTATCAATCTTGTTCCATGGATCCCTGCTGAGGAAGTACCTCTGGGATGTGAAACATGTCATTGTTGATACATATACACATAATATGAGTCATATCATAGTAAATATATATATATATATATACATATTTTACAAATACAAGAAATAATAATAAACATACATTTTTGCAACTGAGTTTTGCTAACGTCATAATGAGTACAATTAATTATTTTCTTCAAATTCTTGAATGGAGTAGAAGGAGTTGCCAATAAGATAATCTCTAAGTTTTTGTTTGAATACATCTTTATTATCTGAAAGCTGTTTTATACGATTAGGTAGTTTATTAAACAGATGTATCCCAGAATAATTAACTCCTCTTTGTACTAATGACAGAGATGTTTGTGTTTTATGCAAGTTATTTCTGTTTCTTGTATTGAAACTGTGTACCTGTGAATTAGGTGTAAACAGGTTAAAATTTTCTATGACAAAGCTCATGAGAGAATATATATACTGAGAATACATTGTAAGAATATTGAGTTTCTTAAAGAGTTGTCTGCAAGAAGTTCTTGGTTTTACCCTACACAGAAACCTAATAGCTCTTTTCTGTGCTATGAAAACTTTTTTACTTTGTGAAGAGTTTCCCCAAAAAATTATGCCATATGACATTACTGAATGAAAATATGAGGAGTACACCTGTTTCATTAATTCTAGATCTGCTGTTAGAGAAAGTGTTCGTATTGCGAAGGTGGCACTACTTAACTTTGCCAGTAGTGTAGTGATATGATCATGCCAACAGAGTTTCTGATCTATTTTAATACCAAGAAATTTTATACTCTCTGTTTCTAAGATTGTGTTGTTTTTATAGCTTATACATATATCTGGCTGTGCATAGTTTTTTGTTTTAAACCTAATATAATGTGTTTTTTCAAAATTTAATTTTAATGAATTTGCCTTAAACCAATTTGCTACTACTCTAAGTACTTCATTTACATTAAATTCTATAGTACTGTTTGGTGTTTTACGCACAGTCAGGTTAGTGTCATCTGCAAATAAAACACTCTTAACTTTGTCGGATAAATTTCCAGGAAGGTCATTGATGTATAACAGAAAGAGGAGGGGACCTAAGACAGAGCCTTGTGGGATTCCATGTTTTATTTTCTCCCAGTCTGATGAAGCATCTTTACTTATTTTAGAATCAAAAATTGAAACTTTTTGCATTCGGCTTTCAATGTATGATTTAAAACCATTTACCTGCGGTCCCAAAAATACCATAGTATTCCATTTTTTTCAAAAGTAATTCATGATTTACACAGTCAAATGCTTTTGCAAGATCACAAAATATTCCTACAGGATTCATTTTATTATTCAGTTCCTCAAATGTGTTATTTAAAAATGAATATATAGCCATTTCTATGGATGATCCTTTTTTGAACCCAAATTGTGAATTAGTTAGGATATTATAGTGTGTAACATGTTTTATTACTCTACTATACATGACTTTTTCAAAAACCTTTGAGAATGTTGAAAGTAATGAAATGGGACGATAGTTGTCTACACATGTTACGTCTCCTTTTTTAAATAATGGTTTTACAACAGGGAAAAACACCTTGTATTAAGGATTCATTACAAATGTGAGCAAGTACATGACTGATACAGTCTGAACATCTTTTCAGTAATTTACTTGAAATATTGTCATAGCTGGAAGAATTTTTAGGTTTTAATTGTTTAATGAGTTTATTTATTTCTGAGACTGTTACTGGTGGCAATTTCATCTCCACAAAGCTATTTGGGAAAGCAGTCTCAAGAAGCCTTAGAGCACTATGTGGGGATTGCTTTTCTATGCCTAATTTATCTACTACTGACGTAAAATGTTTGTTAAATATTTCACAAACCTCCCCTACTTCGCTATACACATGTCCATTTTGTTCTATTTTTATGTATTTAGAGTGATTTACAGTTTTTCCTGTTTCAGTCTTTATTATATTCCATATTGTTCTCATTTTATTGTCTGAATTTTCTATTTTCGCCGATATGTACTTGTTCTTGGCCTTCATTATTACATTTCTTAGTATTTTAGAATAAAGTTTATAGTGAACTTTCAGCGCATAGTTATCTGATTCTCTCATTTTTAAATAAAGGTCCCTCTTTGTTTTACTAGAGATTCTAATACCCTTTGTTATCCATCCCATGCCCAGTTCATTGTTTGGAGTGTTGAGAATTTTCCTTTTTTTGAAACTACCTTCAAAAAGTGTTAGAAATATATTCAGAAAGGAATCAAATTTCGCATTAACACCCTGCGCATTATATACTTCTAACCAGTTTTCATTGTTTAAGGTATCTATGAAGTGTTTTATATTATTTTCACTAATATTTCTTCTATAAACCCAGCTTTTCTTTATCTGTTTAACAGTGTTCCTGGACTCGATACATAATAGCTGGGCATCATGATCTGAGATACCATTTATTACTGGATGTATGCTGTAATTACTGCACTGAGAAATATCCATAAAAAAATTATCAATTGCAGTCCTGCTATTATTTTGTATTCTCGTAGGAAAATTTACAAGTGCTGTTAAGTTAAAAGACAACATCAAGGCTTCCATATCTAATCTATCATTGCTGTGATTTAGAAAGTCAACATTGAAATCTCCACATAATACTATTTGTTTGCTATTTGTAAAACTTAGTAGCAAAGACTCTAAATGAGATAAAAACAGTCTGAAATTACCTGAGGGGGCCCTGTAAATTGCTATCACTATCAGCTCTTCCTTATCATATTCTAGTTTAGTAACACAACATTCAAAGTGTTGTTCTATACAATACTTACTTACAACTACACTACTGCATTCAATATTATTTTTAACAAAAATGGCAACTCCCCCTTTCTCCATTTTACATCTGCAGAAATGAGAGCTTAATTTATAATTTGGGATGGACAGCTGAGATATTCCTGTATCAGACAAATGATGCTCAGATATACACAAAACGTCTACATTAAAATTTCTGGAATTTTGAATCTCTTCTAGGCTTAAGGTAATGTCATCAGTTTTACTAAATATTCCTCTTATATTTTGGTGGAAAATACTGGTCTGAACACTTTGACGCAATGACTTTGAATTGTTTATTTTATTATTACATACTGGTATATCAGTTGGAATTTTTAATTTCAACAAATTATGATCATCAGAGACATTAATTTCCTTAAGACATCTTAATAAATCTATTTTATTTACCCTAAAAAAGGCCGCGACTTAACACCATTTATCACAGGAATACCTCTTTCCCTCACCTGGCATCCTCTGACCTCATCAGCAATAAGAAGCGAAAGCTTCCTCTTACCTCTGACATTCAGATGGAGTCCATGGCGAGTTTCTATCAATCAAATGGTTATCTGTTGTCAAATGATAATTTATCATGCGTTTTCCATTAATTAAAGTTCTTATACTAATGTTGCATCGTTACAATATAAAACACTGTTTAAAAAATTACTTATTGGTATATTCACTGCTTCTAACTTGCAAAGGTTTACTCCATAACATTCTACGAACAGTGGAATATTCTGTGTGATTTACTGGTCTGCAAACATCTGAAAGTCGCCTACTAAATGAAACTAATGTGGAGAGAGTATGGAAAGTACTGAACTTATTAAAAAAAACTTTTCTTCTAACCGAACGTAATCCTGTGACGATAACTGACGTAAGAGCTCAGATTGATGGCTCCTCCTGTATATATAACCTCTGCCGAAATCATGCGGTAGGACCTACGTTGAAATCATTTACCATAGGTGTGAATTCTGAATCTGCACCAAGTGCGCAATGTATGAAACTTGTAAAAATCAAATCCCTACAGCCGTAACAAAATATTGTATTAAAATTACATTGGTGTCGCTTGCGATTATTTTCTGAAACTGTTAACATTTGTAGAAATTGACTAGAGGAATGTTATGCATTTATTGTTAACATCCGAAATCGATTGTACCTACATTTGGAATTCTACGTAACTAACCTGAAGCCTTTTTCTTCTATAACGACTTGCTCGTGTTTCCCATTGGGGATGTTTACCTTTCAATTGTTACGTCTAGGGAGACGAAATGGGTTGGTTAGCTGTTGCATTCCCAGTGTGACAGTGTTCGTAAATGTTGATTACTCTGACAGAATGTGTATCCAGTGTAGAGTGTTGTTTGTGTAGGATAAGAGATGAAAGAAGGGAGAGGGTGCCGGCTCATTCAGGCCCACTCTTCTGAAAGACAATAATGAGGCCGCCAGGCTTAACGTCCCCGACCAACCAGGGACTTATTATCAACTGTGTCGTATGCTCGCACTCAATACGCACTGCGGCGAAGTTTGTGATTTAACCCCAGACTTTGGTGCACAATCTGGTGGTTAAGTACTGTGCGCCACCTCCTCTGCTATCCTGCCGATCAAGTTCTGATGAAAATTTCATCCAGCACGAAGACTCTAACCAAATAATGCCGTTTTAGCGCCGTATACCATCGCATTGTCGCAAACAACTAATCCAGCGTGGTGCGCTAACCCGAAGTCAGTAGCTTGTAATATTATTGATTTACTAAGAAATACATGTGCAGTTCCATATCCTTCAGACTGTTCTCACATCGGATCAAAGCGAACATATCTAATCTAATCTAATCTAAAAGCAGGAGAGATATTATTAGTAAATTTAGCTGTACAAAGTTTCTTAGTTATTACTCATAAGAACGATGTTCTTTTTTTTACCATCTCCTGATCCCTCACTGTGTGTTTTTGGACGCTAAAGAGACCGTGAGTGGTGGTGTAACGGTTAGCGTTCTGGCCTCGCATTCGGGAGGACGGCGGTTCGAATCCCCGTCCGGGCATCCAGATTTGAATTTTCCATGGTTTTCCAAATCACTCCAGGCAAATGCTTCCTTCAAAAGGCCGTGGGCGAATTCCTTCCCATTCCTTGCCCCCATCCTTTCCCGTCTCTAAGGACTTCGCTGTTAAGAGACATTAAAAAAAATACTTTTAATCATATGCAATTTTGTGACCAGAGATAGCTATCACATTATCAAATATATTTGTTGTTCTTATATGCAAATTTCTCCCAGGAATTAGGCAACAGCAACGGTTATCTGTGATATAATTATCGTTATAGTTATTGTTTTCAGAAACTCAATTTCAAGCAATACTAGGGAAACAACTGCGCATTGTTATCAGCTTAATCCTGATCAACTGCCGCAATTCTCTATAGATTTTCTACAATTAACAGTAAAAAAAAATTCGTATTCCATGACTTGGTATAAGGATTAAATTAAATAGATAACTTACTATAAGATTTAGTTGGAAGCGAACTCGGAAATTCATAATTACACTGAGAGGAAAGCTTAAAAAATTCTGCATCGCCATTAACATACGTCATCAGCCTGCAATGTTGGGACAGAATTGTCGCTAGAATTTGGTAAATCAAAGAGCTTTAAACGATATAATTCTTACTCTTACTGGAAATGACGGTATTAACTAGTTTGATTGCCATTGGAACGCGTCCCGCGCGAAGAGTTCATATTTTAAGTTTGCATTCAGCTCCTGTAAGAATACATCTAGAAAGTTTGTTTACTAATTTTTGCTACACAGTTTCTTTCTTCTTGTCATTTACTTGTTTTGTTTTGATAATATTTTAATCTACTTAATACTTCTCAACAATTTTTCTCTCTTTCTATCAATGTGTGTTTGTCTCGGTGAATAAGAAAGAATACAAAAAACTGTACTAATTTACTAGCGCTCGAATATTGATTAAAACAAGTTTTACATAGTAGAAATATGGAATGAATTTACATTTAGACAAAAAAAAAGCCTTTCGATCCCAGTGAACAGTGATAATATATACATAATTCGATATGCAATATGTGCTTGTTAAATATTCATAAAATACAGCTTTCCGTTGATTATTCAGTATTAAAATTCTAGGTGTAATTTATAATCGTCTTACAGTGTCAACAAATTTGCTATAATTCACAATAGTAAGCCTAGAAATTCAGATTGTTCTGAACGCATGAAAATTTAGTTTGTACGAAAAATAAGACTAAACGCGTAGGACTGATATGGTACTAAACCTAATTAGTTTCAATCGTCTGAAAAAAGAAACTTTTGGTTGCTGTTAGTCTACATTTACCACTATATCTCACATCTATTGAGGAGTTTGACTCTGAAGAAGTTCAATTTTGTACTTTTGTTGTTTAATTTCTGATACAGCTGATCGCAAACGTTTTTAAGAGGACCGGTAACTTACTGGTTATGTGACTGAATTGGAATTCGGCTAAGCCATTCTTAAATCCAGAGAACTTCCATAGCTTGCTCTGTGTTTATCACGTAAGCCGCTAACACACTGTCGTTTGAAATCCCTGGTAGGCTGTAGTTCCCTTTTAACCGTTAGGATTACTGTGTTAAGCCATGCCGAGTCGCATTGTGTCACAAATTGAATCGCTTTGACCACGTCATTAACGCCACTTGATACCCATAGGAACGCAGGTATGCAAACAATTTCGTTGTTAAACACTGATGCAGATTAAACGTTCCTGATGCTGCTTTACCTTTCTTTTGCCCCTTTTTATCGCTAGCACTCACGGTATCCATGACGATATTCCAAGACTAAAACCAGAGAAGTTTGGAACAGCACTGAAACGTCTACTTCTTAGCAACACTAGTAAAAAGCTCCAAGGTAGGTAAAATTTCTGCGATTACTAACTTCTTCCTTTCATGTCTTCCTAAGTTTATTGAAGTTTATATAACAGAAATAGAGAGCAACTCACTGATTTTCTTTTGTGAATAACAATTTTACGTCTAAAAGTAATGTAAGCGAAAAGGTAGGGTATCATTACAAGATGAACTTGGAATGTTTGTAAGTGCTGTTACACTGACAATTCAGCTAGTGTATTATCTAAAAGTATCCAGATGCTAAAAGAACACATTAATGTTAAGAAGGTTGTTTGGACTGGAGATTGGTAAACAAAATGGACAATTTAGCGCCCGTGTAACTCATAATAATTATTCCGCACGAATCCGGGTTATATTGCAGTTTTTTCTTACGACCTCTCCAATTCTCAATCCACGTAATAGATTTTTCATTTAAGTAATTCCACCGAGAATTGCTGTAGTAAAAAAATAATTAATTGTTAGATATAGAAATATTATAAACAAATTCTTGTTTACACTGTATCTAAGACTTACTTCTGTAATATATAACACTCTTAATCTGACATGAACTTTGATGTGCTATACCAAGTGGCAGTGGTAGCAGAAACTCTCGTAATGCGTTCCCGTTCATAGTGTGAGGAATATGTGTCATATAATTTTTGCAGACTTAAAATTCAGTATAAAATTAAAAAGATATTTGGATTTAGGACATGGTTCACAGTTCTTGTGGAACAGAAGTGACAGACGGATTACTATTACTATTAGATTAATGCCATGCTGGAGAGAACTTGATGTTTTATGTGTAATATTTCGTGCTCAGTGAAAAATACATTGATCGATTCTGTTCTAGTCTACAACTTTTCAAATTACATTCGAATTTTTCCTCGTTTACATTCAACACACAAACTTAACACAGATTGAATGTGAGTACCACACGGTTTGACGCAAAACCAATAAGAACTTCGAAATATATGTACAGCAAATACGATAATATTAACATCTCAGCGGCTTTAAAGAAACTGAACTATGTTTCATTGGCTGTAACATATTGGCCCATTTTGTGACTTTTCGACTGTGATGGAAAGATTTAAACTGCATCGAGTCTCCCACTAGCGGTTCGCATGATGCATTGTAATCCTTCCCAAGCAGGAATGTATATTTTTCCAACGACCAAAAAAAGATTCCTCCCGGGTCGTTGGTCTACGTGAATAATTAAAGGTACCGGGTGACTTCTGGTGTGCCGCGATTTAGCGCCCCAGAAAGACTCGTCCGGCATTCATTATTCACCAGCCGACTGCTTTACGACAAAGACCTGCCCCGCAGCCGCATTGAGTCTGACACCCTGGAGAGACTCGACTGCTGCTCAACCTACCAAACACCGAGCCTGGCGTGTGAGCAGCTTCGCCTTACGGAAAACGTGGGTTCCATCCAATGTCAGAAAGTCCACATTTCAATTTTCGGCAGTTTCTACAAATGACGACGTCCTCAAAATCGCAATGGCCGAAATCTGATTTTTCCTTGTACCTTTTCTTTTCTTTTTCTTTTTTAAACTGACCTCATTAAGCAGATTTAACACTTCTCTTTTAATGCACGATTGTATCTACTTGTATGCATATCTATTTGAATTGTATAATGATTAATTTTAATTCCTTTTTTTCCTTATTTCTTTACGCCTCGTCGACAGCTAAGGTCATTAGAGGCGGGATGGGACTGGGGACAAGGAACGGGAAGGAATTCGGCCACGGCCTTTATGAAGGAAGCATACCGGAATTCGCCTGGAGTGATTAGGGGAAACCATGGAAAACTCAAATCTGGATGCAGGCACGGGGAAATTTTAATTCCTGTTTGGTTGTAAGTCGGTCCATAATTGCTTTAATCGTGCCATTGTAATTACAATTATATTTGAAATCGCTATTGTACACACCAATGAAAACGTTTCTAAAATCTGGCTGTACGACTGATAAGGCTAAAAGCCAATCGAACAAATAAATGTATGTTTCCCGTCCATTCCTCCAGAATTCTCAGGGTTTACTATCGCTACGCCGACGAGCCCATAAGCAGAAACAAGTATCAATGATGGGAATACCTGTTTTTTAGAGTTCTGTGTGTGGATGTTTCACGTTGAAATTTGCAAATGCTTATCAAAAAACGTACTGTTGCTAATGAACAATATGGAACAGTGCTTAAGGAGAAAATATAAGAAATATTCTTGTATGAAATGACAAATGTGGAACGGGATTCTGTTTGTGTGGCGTTGCCAACAGCTGAGCGCCTCGAGATAAAAGATTATCATAGAGTGGAAATATACTTGTTGGCTCCTGCTACCATATCACCCGTCTCTGCTGTATGATCAGATATCGTTCTATGTTGGAGCATTAATAAACGCGTGAGTCGTCTGGTGGCTCAGTGGTTAACGCGTCTGACTGGAGATCGATAGGTCCCCCGTTCGAATCCCTGTCTCGGCGTGGATTTTCAAAGGCACTTAACCCGACCTTCACCTCCGGCACAGCTTGCTGTGTAATGTAAAGTGCGCCAGAAAGCTTGTATGTTTCGGATTCCACGTTAAACTGTAGATCCCTTGTACCCAGTAGGACTGCCGGGTTAGGTTAAGGCGGTTACACGGAATGCGCAGCCAATAGAAACCATGTCTCCAGGTCGTCACGACCTCACGGAATTATTAATATATAGTAAACTCGTGTCATCGTAACGACCTGGTGACAATATAGTAGCCTCTTATCATAGGGTACCGAGTATTGGGAGCTGCAGTTTAACATGGAATCCACGTATAGACCATTAAACAGTTCCAGAGGTGAAGACTGGATTAAGAGCCTTTGAAAATCGTAGCCGAGAGCGGGATTCGAAGCGGGGATCCGTCAATCTGTCAGGCGACTCAACCACTTAGCTCTCTGAGCCACTGGGGGGATGGTGGCTGAATATAACAAAGCGCTCACCTCAGAAGATGATATCTGACAAACTAGAACCAACCCGGTTGCTGACGATTTGAAGACAGTAATACATCCGCCACTGCCGAACACTCTGAATACTGAATTGATAGTCAACGAGTAATTTTGGAGAAGAGCTGACTACTAAAAAAATATTTACTCTACTATCGAATGCTGAATGATTCACCTGATAGTGATCAATGTCTTATATTTTGACGTCCTTAGTTCTGGGTGTCATAATAAATGTACACACTTAAATTAATATGTGTGAAGGAAGGATATCACACTGGGTCAATAGCGTACACTCCACGAGGATTTATCATCGGGTGATACTGAAACAATACGACATTTTAGGGTTTGTGTTACCGTAATCGTCTGCTTCGGACGATGTTGCTTTGTCTAAATCCAGAACCAGATTGGATATCTTTGCAAAAAAATGACGACAGATATCTTTCCATCGAAAGGTCTTGGTGCAGAAACATCTACGCGTTAATCTGCGAAGATAATGTGAAGAGGACATTTTCGCAGTACATTGTTTTATTGCTTTACGCCTCGTCGACATCGAGGTCATTGCAAGCGGGAAAGAATTAGGGCGAGAAATGGGAATCAACTCAGTCATATCTTTTTGAAGGAAATATTCCGACATTCGCCTGAAGAGATTTCGGAAAACCATAAAAAACTGAAATCTGCGAGGAGTGACCATTGAAGGATGAAAATTATGTTTCTCTCGATCTGCCACGATTCAGCAAAATTAAGAAGATCATGGACGTCGTCTATGCTAAACAATGAATTCTGAGAAATTACCTCACACTTTCGTTTGTGAGTCATGATAAGCCGGTTAGTTTTCATGTTTCATATAGGACTAATATGAATATATAATTAAATCCATAGATCTGATTCTTTGACTCTAATAATTTGTCCACGCACCAAAGAACTGTACTGTATTTACAATTTTGCAGTAATTTCACCACTGTTTAAAATGTTTCATTTGTTTTTGTATACAAATTCTGAACGGAATTTTTGAATCGTCATCTATCTGTGGAACCTGTAAACTGTATTCGGTTTGATATGAGAGACATGCATCAGTTAAAAAGGGTGTGAGACAAGGTTGTAGTCTATCCCCGTTAATATTCAACTTGTATGTAGAAGAAAGTAAAAGAAAAATTTCCTTGTGGCATAAGTGTTCACGGAGAAAATATCAATATGCTGCGATTTGCTGATGACATTGTCTTGTTAGCAGAAAGGGCTGAGGATATTGAGAGATTACTGAATGGCATCAACAAAATACTGAGGGAAGATTTTCGACTGAATATAAATCAAAGCAAGACAAAAGTGATGAAATGTTGCAGAAATGATACCAATCACAGTAGATTAAATATCAAAATAGGATCGGATGAAATAGGAGAAGTAAGTGAATTCTGTTACTTGAGATAAAAAATTACAACCGATGACCGAAGCAAGAATGATGTTAAAAGCAGAATAGCACTAGCAAAAACAGCCTTAATGAAAAAGAGAAATCTTTTAGTTTCAAATCTTGATCTGGGAATTAGAAAGAACTTTTTAAAACTCTATGTATGGAGCACAGCACTATATGGTAGCGAAACATTGACTTTAGGAATACCTGAAAGAATGAAAATTGGGGCATTTGAATTTTGGTGCTACAAACGAATGTTGAAAATTAAGTGGGCAGACAAAGTAAGAAATGAACGAGTTTTAGAAATAATTGGTGAGGAAAGAAGTTCGTGGAAGGAGCTTACAGAAACAAGAGACAGGCTGGTAGGTCATATTTTGAGACATGCTAGATTAGTTAATTTGCTGGTGGAGGGAACAGTCGAAGGTAAGAACTGTAAAGGAAGACAGAGGTTAGAATACATGAAGTGGATAATTGTGGACGTGGGTTGTAAGGGATATGTAGAGATGAAGAGGTTAGCACTAGATAGGAATCAAACCAGTAGAAAGACTGAGACAGAAAAAAAAAAAAAAAAAATCGTTTATAAAATTGAGGAGATGGAGGTTGGGGTGCGGGAAAACGCCTATAAACCTCGTCAGGACGGCCGTTATTGGAGTCAAAGATTCGAACCTGCTCCTGTTTTAACTTAGATACAGTGTGGCGGTGCTTTAACGCACCCAGTCAGACTCGCAGGTTTAAATAATTTCTATGTATTTAAATATATTGTAGACACATTCAAGAAAATATAAAATGTAAAGTCTAATTTTGGTGAATTACTTCTTGGGTTAGCCGCATAGTTGATAATATAAATGGCAGCTGCCACCACACACGAAAACCTAGCAAAATTCATTCCTTAGGGTCCTAAACAAACCATATATCACTTCTGTAACTGCAATCTCATTATAAGTGAATAGGTGAAGCAGCACGAAAACATGCGTTGAAAATGTTGAAGACAGTTTACTTCTGCTACCTGTTACGCGATCACTAATCTCATGAGTGTGTTTAGTCTTGCTATAACATGGGATTGGAACAGTTAAAGACTGCTGTCATTAGCGCGGGTTAGATTTTCTTGTGGTCGTATAGATCACACCAGGTTCTGAAAGGGGTCATGTTTTACTCTAGAAGTAGCAAGCGTTATTAAAACTGATGTATGCCCTCATTATTCACCAAAGAGGAATTTGGATCTGTCTTAGGTCTATGGTCCACACTTAACTGACAATGAATTGTGTACTTTCATAAGTGATGTCTCCACATCCAGACAAAATAGTGAGCTGAGAAACTTACATGACTTGTATCAGAGCGGAAAGTAATTAGTGGCCAGGATAACTCGTTTCTTCTTACACTTAATTCTGAGCCCTTCTGGTTTTTTTTCGTTTAAGGTATTATAAGTTTTTGACGTCTAGGTTATTAGAGATGGCAGAGGAAAGAAGGCGCGAAGCAGGAAGAAATTCAAACACGTTCTTTATGCAAGAACTAGCCTCGTACCCGCGACTTTGTACGCGTGGATTAAGATTTTTTTTGCCAGAATTAAATATAGTAAGTTGTTGGTAACGAAGGATTAGTCCCAAACAATATCGAGTCGGCATAATATGACAGGAAAGCTATCACTATATCATTCTACCGTCGAACCTGCCTCTTGAAGAGAATTAATTTCCAACATATTTCTGTCACTATTCGATAAAATCTCAAAATTTCGTGACTACAACTGTTAATCATACTGGAAAAAATATCCTGTGCCCTTCATACACATTTCATTATAAAATTCCATCACAACGATATAGCCATTTAGTCGTCAAAACGTAACAAAAAGACAGAGACTTACTTCCGTATTGATAATAATATTACTGTGGTTCACACTCACACACTGACTGTGAACAACACCTGAGGGGTCATTATAACGTAAAAAAGTGTACACCTACAACATTGCAAGACTACCTACGATTTGCCTCGCATTGCGCCCCTAACTTTCTAATGTCTACAGTTTAACATTCAATCCGAATAACCTACGACACGGGCCTGACTCTTACGATGAAAAACAATTTTTAAAAATCTTATCCCCGATCGAGATTTGAACCGGAGACCACGAAGTTCAGAAGCGAGTGCTTTAGCCACTCAGCTGCCAGGCCACTACGGGGATACTCGGTACGGAGTCGTCCACATCCAACGTGTCTGTCTACCGCCGTATTTCGAAGTTATGAGACAAATGTGTTATTTATACAGATAATTTTTCAACCAGATGTAGACAGTATTTTTCTCCTTGTTTCAAAGGATAAGTGTGCAAAGTTTCATGTAGAACGGATAAAAACTGTGGATTTGTATGAAGAACAAACAAAAGAACAAACCAACAAACAAACATAAATTCATCTTTATATATAAAGATTACTGTGGTTCACACTTACACACTGACTGCGAACAAAACCTGAGGGATCATTATAACGTAAAAAAGTATACACCTACAACATTGCAAGAATACCTACGATTTGCCTCGCATTGCACCCCTAACTTTTCTAATATCTACCCAGCGCTTTAGCCACCTCTTTTTTTTTTTTTTTTTTTTGGGCCTCCTTCCTCCCCTTCAGCCCTGCCTTTCGCTCGCCAGTGGTTGGCTCTTTGCCTGGCTCTATACCTTTTTATAGTAAATTTGGGTTTCAATGTTCTCTTTTCCTGATTTGTATTTATTAGTGGTATTTTCCATCAGTTGGATGTTATGTTTGTTTTTTTTATGATGTTTATGATTTGAATATTGGTACAGTTAGGTTCCCCTCGTGCCTTTGATTCAAAAAGTCTCTCTTTGGGTATAGGCGGGGTTTATAAACAGTTTTATTTGGTTAAATTGTGATCGTTGGAATGATTCTGTCATTATTATATCGAGCATCCGTGCGAAGTCTTTTTTATAATTTTGAGTTTGGATATACAGTATTCATATATGCTATATATTCGTCGTAAGTACTCTTTTCCGTTTGTAGCATATAAGTTAGGGTATTGCCTAGTATCCATTGGACCGTGTTGTGTTTTGTTTCAGGATATCTCTTTTTCTCAGGTTTCAGTATTTCCTGGATGCTCACGGTTAAAGGTGATGTTCTGTCAAGGAAGGCTATTCTTCTTCTTGCCCAAGTCCATATTTTCTGGTTTTGGTTACACGTTATTCTGTGTATCAGGGTGTCAGTATTTCCGCAATTTCTGCACCTGTCATTCGGGGATAGATGTATTTCGTAAAGTCTTCTGTTGGTTGAGATTTTTTTCATTTACGACGTCATACCACAAGGATTGTGTTTTAGTGTTTAGAGTTTTATTCGTTATATTTTTCCAGATGTTGCTCCAGTTGTATTGTGGATTTTTAATTTCGATTTTATTTCTGTGGTTAGATGTGTTGATTATTTTGTAGAATTCTTTTGTTGTCTTATTGTACAGGGTGCATCCTTTGGTTTTTGCATAAATTGTTTCTAGGTGAAATTTTCTCATATGTGGTAAGGTGAAGTTTATGGAGGCCATGTTGAAAGGTATTTCCTCAGTGACTGGTTTTGTTTCGTTAATCAAGTTATTTGTTGGGCGTTTGGGTCATTTGCCGCTGTCGTTATGGTTCTTTGAGGAATAATGCGCAGCATCTTTCGCGTACGCTTATCATTCCTATGCCTCCTTTACCTAGGAGTAGAGTCATTGTTTTGAACGCTGTTTGAAGATCTTACCCCTGCTTGCAAACCACCCGAGCAGATTCTGTATCCGATCTGCAATTCTATCGGGTATCGGCAGTACTTGGGCGATGTAGACCATTTTACTCAATAAAGATACTTGTGCTATTTTAGCCTTCTGTATTGCATCCAGATCTCTATCACAGTGCATGTTTATAACAGCCCTAATTTTTGTAGTGTTATGAGCCAGTTTTAGTTATTGTTTTCATAATGTTCTTTTGAAAAATAATGCCTAATGTCTTATGTTCTTCTACTTGCTCGTACCAGATGTCTGTTGGAGGTGGGATCTCTGCCTCACTTATTTGGAGCAGTGCAGTTTTCTTTGGGTTAAGTTTTGCGCCTGTTGCTTCCGTGAACGTTGTGATTATTTCTCGCGTTTTTGGATGTCCTCCGCTGAAGTTTCGGCTATACAAATGTCGTCTGCGTATCCTCTGCATGTAAATTTGTATCCGTTTATCCGTTTAGATTAATGCCTGTTAAATTTTGGTGACATTTTTCAAGCAGGGGTTCCGTTGCCAGTGCGTACAGGATCATTGATAGCGGGCATCCTTGACTTATCGATCTTCTATCTTGACGGGCGCTGACAGGTGTCCGTTTATAAGAAGTTTTGAATGTGTGTTTGTAATTATTTTCTTTATTACTTCCACGAATGGGGAGCCAAATCCTTTATGTTCCATGATTTTTAAGAGGTAATTATGTTCAATTCGGTCAAATGCTTTTTCAAAATCGAGGAATAGTAGAGCTGATGGCGTTTGTTTTTCTGCGTTTATGATGATGATATCACGATATTCGCACACAGTATTTAAGATGCTACGTCCGGGAATAGCACTGGTTTGATGAGGTCCTAAGATTTTCTCCATGAGGGGTTCCAGTCTAGTTTTGAGGATTCTCGTTAGTATTTAAAGTCTGAATTTAACAAAGTTATTGGTCGTATTTCATTGATTTGTTTGATCTGGTTGCCTTTGGGTACTAGCACTATGATGCCCTCTGTGAAGGCGGTGGGAAGATTGTCCTCTGTCCATAAGTCGTTTAGAATCTCTGTTAACTTATTTCTTAGCATGGGCCAGTAATGAATATAAAATTCTATGGGTAACCCATCCGGTCCTGGGGATTTCCCTCTTGCTGCTTTGTTTATCGATGTATGAATTTCGTCCTGGTCAAAAATTCTTGTTAGAGTTGCCGATTCTTCCACACTTCCTGTGTTACTTGAGTTGGATATTAAATCGGCGATTGCCGCCGTACTAGGTTGGAGTTGACTTAAAAATATTTTTATAGTGCGTGGTAATTTCTTTAATTATATCTCTTCCGTCCTTGATGTTTTCACCATTTTCTTTAATTATATTGGTTATTAAAGTTTTTTTACTCCTTTTTGTGCTCCTTATAAGGTGGTACAAGGCTGCCGTTTCTTTGGTTGCGACTGTCAGCCGGTTTTGAAGTTGTCAGAAGTTTATTTGCTTGCATATTTTGTAATGATAGGATCTTGGCTTTGTATTTTTTTATTTTTATATTAGTATCGACAGTTATGGTGGGCTCTTGGTATAATTCCTTGATGCATCTGTAATAATACTCAATTGTGCCCTTCATCCAATAGTTCTTTTGTGTCCCCCAGGAGATTAAGGTTCGTTTTAGTTTCGGTTTCACATGTTCAACCCACCAAGATAGTGTGCTTTTATATTTTTTACAGTTTTTTAGACATTCGTCCCAGACACTTTTGATTTCTTCGTCTAGCGCCGGGTCTTCAAGCATAGAGATGTTACATTTCCAGAATCCTTTGCCTCTGCTAACTAGCTGCCTCTGCATGTTGACAGTGCATTGCATACTGTTGTGATCTGAAAAGCTTAGAGGAAAAATGTTTGCACTGGTTGTTTTGGTTCGGAGAGTCTCCGTTACGTAGATCCTGTCGAGTCGGCTTGCCGAGTTGTTTGAGACATATGTGTAGGCTTTGGCATTTCCGTGAATGCATTCCCATGCGTCGTGAAAGTCCATCCATCGAATGAGGTTAGTCAGCTCCCTGCACCCATTGAAATTTGGGGTTTGATCTTTTTGGCTTAGTACACAATTAAAGTCACCTCCCATTATTATGGCGCCTGTGGTATTTCGCAGGAGATAGGGTAGCTCTGTCTTGTAGAAGTATGCTCTTTGGCTCGATTATTATTGCCGGAGGGGGCGTAAACATTGATTATTCGCGTGTTATTTCTTGTAGTTGCAATGGCCCTGCCGTTTGTTAATGTTTCTGTACTAATCCGTCTCAATTCCCTCTCTAATCACGAGGGCCGTTCCCGTGTTGGTTTCTTTGGAGTAGTTGATTATTCCATCGTATCCAGGGATGTTTAGTTCGGTAAAAGTCACTTCTTGCAACATTGCGATGTCAATACTGTTTTGGTTAATATAATCCGCTAGGCATTTTATTTTGAATGGCGTAATTACTCTGTTCATATTTATAGTTGCGATGCTATAACTTTGATTGCTTGTCATTGGTTATTTTACGTCTCATCAGATCCCTCCCTTACTTCCTCGTACCAGCTGTCTTTACTGAGGGGTTTTGGTTTATCTTCTTCTCTTATCTTTTGATCGTTTACGTATTTTGGTGTGTCTTGTCCTTCCTTTCTCGCTTTTGTTGTTTCTTCTTCTTCTTGTCTTGATTTGGCGTTATTTGTTGTTCGTTCTACTTTTTCTGCTATTCTTTTTACTGGTTTTGCCGTTATTTTAGAGTCGTTCACTGAGAGCTCGGCGTTTTCTTTGCTATGTATTGACTTGCGGTATTGGCACCATCCTTATTTACACTTCTGCTAGCTTGTCTTGTTATTCTCTTCTCGCATATTTCTTCCTCGGCTTTGTTATTGATCGTTGAGCTGTGCATTTCAATCCGTTGTTTTGTTTCGGAATCTTCTTCTGCCAGGTGAGTTGTTTTATTTGTAAATGTTTCTATGTGTATGACATGTTCTGGGAGACTCTCTTCTTCTATTTCTTTTTCATGTAATTTCTTTTCCGGTTCTTGTTCTTCATTTTCCTCTTCTTCTTGTCCAGATTTTTCGGCTTGTGTTTCCTGTTTCCCGCCGTGCTGTTCCGAGTTGTCCTCTACATCGATCTCCATGTTTTCCGTGTTTTCCAACGTTTCTGTGTGTGGCTCACATGCTGATGTTACAGTGTGGCCTATGTTTACACTGTTGACTTGTGCCGTGGCTTCTGCATAAGACGCTGTGTTGCTACTTTCCTTACTCACTTCCGCGATTGCAGCATTTGCTGTTATAGTTTCTGATGTGTTGACAATTTTACTCTTGGAAGTTGTAATGGTCGGCGTTTTGTACACTCAGATCTTAGATGTCCTGGTTCATTGCAAATAGAGCATTGTGCGCGGTTGTCCGTCATATATTATTAATGCTTTGAAACCCTGAATCATTATATAGGAAGGTATATGTTTTTTTAAATCAATTTTTCACACACCGTATGCCATTGTTCGCTTGGAATCTGAACTTAGGGCTCCATTTTTCATCCGTCGCCGTTATTATTTCACCATAGTTTCGGATTGCTGCCGTTACAATAGCATTACTGATTTCAAATGGCACATTAAAAACTCTTACTGATCGTAGACCCCAGCCCTGCGTGGCTTATATATACGGTACTTACGGTTCCATCTGGGTTCTGGTAGTCGGCTTTCCCTCCAGTTTTCTCTACGATAGTATTGCACAAGTTGTCATTTGTCATTTTAACGTATACTGCATAAGTCAAGAAGTCAATTTGGATTCCGTATACATCTGCGTCTGTCAAGTTGAATTTTTCATACAGCCATTCATGGAAGTCATATGCACGTGGTCTTGTCTCCTTTTGCGTCGAACGCGAATTTCAGTGTATTCTTACATATCGTCGATTCCATTTTCACTATCGTAAACCACAAGCAAAGTTTTCATTGATACACTCACTGAACCTCGCTTGAGGAAGTATCGAGCAACCGCACGCGACGGCGGCTCGATGCGAACTAGCCATTCAGCTGCCAGGCCACTACGGGGAAACTCGGTACGGAGTCGTCCACATCCAACGTGTCTGTCTACCGCCGTATTTCGAAGTTATGACACAACATGTGTTATTTATACAGATAATTTTTCAACCAAATGTAGACAGTATTTTTCTCCTTGTTTCAAAGGTTAAGTGTACAAAGTTTCATCGAGAACGGATAAAAACTGTGTATTTTTATGAAGAACAAACAAACCAACAAACAAACATACATTCATCTTTATATATAAAGATTACCCCGTCATTTTTTGTAAACCGAGTAAAGCCGAAATCTGAATGGCCGAATGGGGGTGGAACCCACTGTTTCAGGACCGGTACTTACCGCTGTCGTACCAAAATCTCTGCTATTCATAAGTTCGAAATATGACTACAGTGGTTAAAAAATGATTTCTTGACTTGTTTTCTTTATGTGAGTATGTTACTGGTATATCACCAGTGTTTGGATCGAGCAATATGAAAGGATGAATGTAAACATTGTGGAAATTATTGCGAATCGCACTAATGAGCAATATCGTTTCAAACTGCGATTAAATCAAACTCATTACTGCTCCACTATGTCGTAAGAATCTGATTAATGGGAGCAGTGAGAAATGTGGACAATGTTACAGAAATCATACAATAGAAATGAAATGAGGCAATGGTAAATTATTTTCCTTTTTGTATTACGCTACTTTTTTTTATAACAAAGTGGTGAATTTTTATCCAACGTTTCCGCTTGTGTGAATCTAGATAAAGAATTATAAACCGAGTTTTCGTAAAGCTTACTATCATTTTAGCCAAACAATTTGCTAATAAATTCAGAAAAGCTAACTGAAAATTAATGTGACTGGAAAACTTAGTATAAATCTCCAAGTAGGCCTACTAATGTAGCGATATTGAACAAACGTGATACAGTATTCAGGTGACAGCTAATGCTAGAATGTAAGTTGATTCTTTTACTTCTATTTTTAGAATTTGATCATCTTCTATACAAACTTCTGCTAGACTACTGGCTAGACGGGAACTTCAGTAAGATATATATACTTTAAAACACATTAATTTCTGTGGTTCCCAGTTAAAGGGTATTATCGTTGTATTATAAAGTATTGGTCTGGTGGTTCAGTAGTTAAGGCTGCGAAGGCCTGTCTCGGCGGGATTTTCAAACGTTCTTGACCTGACCTACACCTCTGTCACCGCTTTCTGTGTAATGTGAAGTACGCTAGCACGGTTCCGTGGTTTGGATTACATGTTAAACTGTAAGTCCCTTATACCCGGTAGGATACCGGGTTAGGCTACGATAGGGGCGAAACTCAAAGCCATTAAAATCCTGTGCCCAGGTCATTACCACCACCCGAGCATTTATCTTTATTGTATTACAAAAAAAAAAATCTATTCATTTCAAGAAACTATTGTAGGTTTCGAAAGACAGCAGGCGACCAATATATGACGGCTGAGTAGACTTCGGATTAACTGTAATATCTCCCTTAATTAGCTATTTTTCCTGCTGAAAAAACAATAAAAAAAGAGATATATACTTGACAAATTACTAAAAATAAGCTGACTGCAATTAAAAAACTTCTTCTTCTGCCTGTCCGATGCTAGGTATGGTTGCCTGTAATGGTCTCAGTCCATTTTCTTGCTGGTATTCTTATATCACTCCTGCCTCTAGGTTGCGACTAGAGAAATTTACGTGTGATCCGGTCCGTCTTCATCCGTAGTATACGGCCTGTCCAAAATATTGCGATTAAAAGTCTATACACCTTCAAAATTATTTGATAGTCCTCTTTGATATCTAACAACCATATCTCGAGTAGAAAAGGAGTCCGGTAGGGTCATGAATTTCATGTTACTATTATTGACATTATGTGTTTCACTCGTTTTGTTCCTTGTGACAAGACAGAAGAACGAACGGTTTACTGACTGTTGGGATCCAGAACTTCGTGTCAATGATATTCTTATCTACTTTAGGTAACTTGTTTACCCACGTGATACAGTCAGAGAGAGTACTGAAATGTAAAGTTACCTTCATCTTCATCACAAGTGCTCGTATTGGCAGAGACCGTGCTTCAGGCACAGGATGCTTCAGGCACATACCATTGCGTGTGACGTGGGTAGGTAAACTGTCAGGTGCAGATATGTCGTGTACACGACAGAATTCTGTAGAAATTAATAGCATTTAAACTAGTATGAAGGGTTGTCAGCACTGATGAAACAGTTATTGAGCGCCCCTATACCGATGTACGAGCAATTTCAATCGTAGTGGTCTTGACAGCTGACCCACATGGGCTTAAACTGTAATCAACGTCTGAATTTCAGGAGAAACAGCGGTCTGGTGAAGAGATTCTGACCTAGATCAAGGCCTCATTTAGTGTTACCTACGCGATTATTCACTGAATACAATCTAAAGAATACCAGATGTGCAACTGAACTGCTGCACAAGAAATTTTTTTCGATCTTCTGGAATACAAAATTGTCTATTAAGAAATAAGTACATCAGACTGAAGTGACTTGCACCGCAAGCACTCATTTTAAAGATATTAATGCAGTGTTTAAGTCACTTTATGGCCATGATCTTTGAGACATAAAGGTGGCTGGTGTACGATATCTGTTTGCCTGGTTTGAGTGCCATTGACAGAAGAAGGAACCATTATTCTGGACGTGGACAGCAATTGGGAGAGAGCTGGGGTGCAAGCCTTCTAATCACTAGATTGTGTACGTAAAACTGTGTAGTCTATGGTTTCTTGAAATCAATCCAGGCCAATACCACGATGGTTCCTTCAAAAGGTCATGGTCCAATTCCTTGCCCCAGTCCACTTTTCGGAGTAACAATCCGAATTAAAATAAAATAAAAATTATTGATTAAATCTAAGAGAAATCCATACAGCATAGAAAGTGAGGGAATATGACACTGATATCTGTTTCTTTGCCCTGTAACGGAAGTAGAGCTTTATGTTCTAGAGGATGGCTTTTTGGTCCAGGGACTAAAGAAATAAGGGTTATCCAAAAGAAAACAATGATGTACTATATGTTTTGGGTTAATTTAAGAATAATAAAGCATTGCGAAATATGTCTGGAAGAATTTTATTTGGAAAGGTTTTTTTTACATCATATGACATTTTGGAGAAGAATGAGAATCAGTGTGATAAAAGAATATTCAAATGCAATAATGATTTGGAAAGCGACTAATTTCATTTAAAAGACATAAGCTTAACTAAATCAAAGTATTTCGTGACAAGAAACAGTAAAGTTGAAGGGTTATTTTACGTATATTAACCGCTTGCCAGATACGTAAGATTGATCGACCCACTTGAATGGGTTGGCATCGGGTTTCAAACACAACACTTTACATACAATAAGGCTCATTAAAATCATCTACTCACAAATAAAAAAACTCTGAAACACTGAGTAAAAGAACTGGTCGTATTACTGCATGCTAAACGATGCAACCAATCCTTCAGCTACGGACGAGAACTTAGAAAACTGTTGTTACTTTTCGCAGCTCAGTAGCATGTGATCGACTTCGGATTAGGAGGTCAACGGTTTGATTGTAGATAACGGTTTTTTTTCACATCCCTTTAGCGCCAACTGAATATCTGGCAATACCCGAATTGTGTATATGAATAGGTTACAAAACCGCTGAGAAACGGATTCCGCATTTAACTGTAGCGCTGGAGGAAATAAAATTACAACCCTTGCCTATGACATATCGGCTTAGCACGACTCCTGTCGGGGAATACAGCAGGGCCTTGCGGCTTTTGGAGTAGGAATGATGCAATTCAGAAAAAAAAAGAAACACCAGAAAATATTTTGTTTACCCGCTTCTGACGAAACGAAATACGAATTGTGCTGTGATACAAGCGCAGACTCACATTCAGTTTTGTTTTCAATATTTTTGGCTTAATTTGTACAGGTATAAGTTATAAACGGGGCGAATGGTGTTACCGATAGGCATATAACTGGTTGATCCGGTTAATCCTCAAGGAATCTCTCATTCTGCAGTACAAATCGCGTAACTAAGGTTTCACATGTTTATGGTTCCCTGATGGACTCGTTCATTTGTCGGTATATCCGGCACCCATTCATCCATTTGTTACACGGTCATAACTTTAGAAATTTTTAAAATCGTATTACTTTCGTTCGTAGTAACCTTAGTTACGCGATTATAAGCTTTAGAAAAATCATGTGTTTGAAAAAAATTATTGGAGTTTAGTGGTGGAGGGGGGGGGGGGGGGGGGGGCGGAAGAAAATATTTGCTTTACACAATCTTCTGGGTATCAAGACTGAAATCATCCAACTCTAAAAATGTTTGACTTTTCGGTTTTACTGAATGATTTGTGGAATATTTTGCTATAAGGCAAAAAAAAAAAAAAAAAAAAAAAAAAAAAAAAAAAATTGTTTTAAACTTTTCGGTAAAACGTAGAGTACTAAAATTTTCACGAAGACTGTTGTGATATCTCTCTTGGATTCATAAAATAACTAAAATAATTTTTTAACCAATTATATTGTTCTACCAAAAGATAATACATTTTTCGTTTGATTGAGAATTTCGTGAATCAAATAATTAATATAGCGTGAAACAAATTTTAAAAAAATTCAATTATTTTTTTATATTTGATTTATGCATAGGCTAGCATTTAAAATACAATTTCGGAAAACGTATAATGAAGTATATTTAAGAATTATTAATTTTTGTTTAAAAATGCTTTTATCTTTTTATTTGTAGTGAAACAAATTTGCTAAATAATCTGATTAGGGAAGAGCAAATTGCATTTCACAATAGGTATTTTTTATTGGATAATAATTATTTGAATTATAACTATTTTTTTTTCCTGCGTAATTTATAGGTTACACTATCTTTTTCGGAAAGCTTGATTTCTCAGTCGAATTGTTGGATAATAATTAATTTCCAGTGAAAAAATTACCAATGGAATTTAACCTTATGTGTAGTACACATAATGGAAGCCGTGGAGAAATGTCCTCAGTTCTTAACAAACAAAGTCGTCAGTATTCCGTGAAACACTCATGTTTTCACAAACTGCTCCTCCTATCATCACTACTAATAGTTCCTGTTCTGACGCACTTTTGCTAAGTTTGTTTTCTGTGATAGTGAAGTGGATCTCATACCAGTGCTGCACGTCTGATAAAAGAGCATCACGGAGGACCTCATTAAAAACAACACGCGACGCCAGGTGTTAAATCGAATGACAATCGATGTGCCGAGGTAGCGTAAGGAAAAGCTGGTACCAATTAATTCAAAGCATTCAAGCGTACAGATGATTTCAAAATTTCATCTGCCTCAGCAATGAGAAATATGTTAGATCTTAATCAAGAACTTCGGTGAAAGTTGTTTCAGAATGCCGATACGATTATTTAACAACTTGTAAAAATTTGCTGTTAGAACTTGCATTAAACGTTATTCCAAAACCTATATCATATACAGCTATAAATACGTATTCTTTAAAAAATTCATATTATATGAAAGTAACTAGCGTTTGTATTCAACGGGACTGTTAAACACGTATCAAATTAACTTTTAAATTTAATTGTCAGCGATGCATATTAGAAGCACGAGACGCAGTAAAGCACACTGTAATTATCAGTTCAATCCCTCTTTTACTATTTTTGTACTACGACGCCGTCACTTTTCTTCAATATAAATCTCAGGGCAGAACCGGATTAACCACGTAGCAGGAGTTAGAAAATGCTACGGGCCTCGTGCCTTCCGGGGGGCCTTGCACCTTTAGGGGGCCTCACGCCTCCTAGGGGGGCCCCGCGCCAAAGAGTCTCTGGAGCCTCCCCATCAGGCTAGATGGGCGACCAAGGGCCTCTTTTTCACACATTTGCTACGGGCCCTGCGCTGTCTTAATCCGGCCCTGTCTCAGAGATATGCTTTATACTATCATTTAACGAAAAACTTAAGTCTGTAAACTTTCACAGCACTTTAAAGTCCGCAGCAATTTCGGGTAGAGACGAAACTAACGTTGGCCATATCAAACTATTAAGAGAAAATTGTTGATCGATAATGATAACAAAACCTACCACACTGGAAGCTACCAAACCCGGGTCTGTCATTCGAGAGTACGTGAGTTTCATCTCCGATTCGGATATAATTATTTCGTTTTACAATGGTTTCCCTAAATACCCTCAAATACCAGAATATTTCCTTCAAAATGTCATGGACGAATTCGTTCCCATTCCAGGTCCCCAATCGTCTCTCGGATCTAATCAATTCTACGTCAATGAGGCATAAATTACGGAAAGAAACCATAATTCCAGTACCAGTAATCCAAAAATGTTCACGACTGGAGATGCTTAGCGTATAACAATGCTTTTGTAAATTGAAACTGAATAATCACGGCACTGTGACAGTGAAACATTCTGAAAGTCTAAACAATACCAATCATTTACATTGAAACAATGACCTGTTGGTATAAACCTTTAAAAATACTGCATTGATTGTCAATAACATTAAACATAAAACAAAAACTGGTAAACCCACCATAGGAGGAAAGGAACACTGTAGAATAACAATTCAGTTACAAGAAATGACATTTCTGGCGGGAAAATAAAGTTGCTTTGATACAATTCATTTCATCGCCCTCTTATGTTCTTTTGAAGACATTGAAGTCGAAAGTGAAATGAAACAGGAGCACGTGCCTCCCGGGTGATAAGTTGGCCTGTATAGATCCAGACGCGGAGGCCTCGCTCGGTTCATCCTTATCCCGGGGCCCGATGGGGCTCTGTTTATCAAGGGGGAAGGGGCGGCTTGACTTTGGTGGGCGGTGACGACGACGCCGCCGTAAAGTCGGGGACCACCCCCGCCGCCCCCGTATTCTTGTATTGAGGGCCGTGGTATGGGGCGGCTCGCCCCTGCTTTGTGTCACAGAGCCACTGTGCGGGGCTGCATCTCATCTCCTGCAGCCGCGCCTACCTTGTTTTAGGAGCTCTCCCCGCGGTTTACTGCTCCGCCCATCATAAGACGACGGTTGGCAAGCCTGCGCGAAGGTCACGGGACCGCAAGCAGATATACAGATCTTACTACTCTCCAGTCCCTCTGGAAATCTCATCCACAACACAGTCAGACGGATGAATGACCTCTGTCAGATAAAAGTTTTGCGCATTTTGTGTTCCAAAGTAAAAATATATAATATAGTTACAAAAGAATTTCACTGAAGAAACCTCAGAATATTTTATTGAATGTATTTCTTATTAATTTGTTCATTTAATATATCACTGTTTATGGCCGCTAAAACAACGAAAAATTTATTTATGTTTCATTTCTGCTCAAACATACAGTGAATTTTTTATTCTTATGTGCTGATTAATAATTTGATACATGATAACTAGCAGTAACAAGAAATAAGGCTTAGTTAAACTCATTGAATTTACTAGCTATATTCTGGATAAAGAAGTTAGCTCAGTGAGTGTCAATAACTTAAAGCTTGTAAATTCGGTCACTAGCGTACCGTAATCGTGGACGGTAAGTTGGCAAGATAATCCCTCATTATTGCTTAGTACGTAGTAGTTTTTAAGCGGAAGGCTAGTGATATCGATCATTTTTGTTTTTAAAATCTGCGAGCAGTATTCTGTTTTAAGAAATATAAAACCCAAACACCATTCTTATGCCAAATTAGAGGACGACTTTTTCAGTAAATCCTTTTCAAAAACTGCTGCTCAAGAATTAATGAAGAGAATAGACGATAATCAGCTTAAGTAAAAAATTAATATAATTAAGGAGATTGAAATGTCTTGGTTCTTTATGAATTACTATACCAAGTTACCAGAGACATTTATATTAATCTCTGCTAGAGATGCAAGACTAATTTTATTTAAATTAGTCGTCATTCCATCAAAACAGATAGTTACTAAATTATTATTTTACAAAAATGGAAAATTCGTAATAAGTTTACATACTCGTAAATAATGAATGAAGAGTAAAACTCTGACATACTATTATTTTCTTTATAACAATTTTACCCTTCAGAAAATACATAATAAATGATACATCGAAATGAATCAGGAAAATCTCAGCTAGTATTACAAAACAACAAGGAACGCGGTCGTAAATAAAATTCTATCAGTGCTTAAAACATTCCCGGTTAGGGAGAGCAAAACATTCGATTTTGTCCATCAGTTCGGCAGTTGTTCACAGGGCGTAAAAGTGGGTGAAAAGGCCCATTTAAAGAAAGAATTGTCACTTATAAGTTTTTATAGAATGTGAATACGATGACAGTTCCCTGCGCCGAAAAACTCTTGCGGTTTTCTTCTCCACACAGGAAACACTCACAAAACATGTGTAAAATCTGACGTCTCACATCAGACGAGAACGTAATCACTGTGGTTGTTCCCCACTGAAGAAGATTAAACACCACCGACAAATGCATCTACTATCCTCTGTTATCGGGATACCTCCCAAGAGTGTCTCCCACCCTAGAGTCCTCACATCCTCCCGCGGCAGCGCGCGCAAATCTCCGGTTATGTCCACCTGCAGGCAAAACAATGACAGCACCCCTATTGCCCGCTACGCCGGAATCGGCGGCACTTTAGAAGTTCCACCGCCGCACACAACCGCGGGGCGTCTCCTGAAATGTGTTACACTATATCGAAAATTCACGAAAATGAATGGTACTTTACAAGATTTATTAAGAGAACCTCGACAAAATTAAGAAAAACCAAAAGTGTTGGGGCTGGACTAGTAGGTGCCTTATTCCTTGATCAATTCATGAGTCATGTATAGTAAAACATCAAACGTGGCTCCATCAAATGTCAAAATATTTCGGTCGGTAGGATTTTTATCCTTCAACTCTTTCAATAGACTACTGGATGCGCCATATTAGTCTTTTCCCCGCGGCATTTCACCCATCTTGTCATATCCATTCTAATTATTTTATTTAAGAATCCCCTAGAATTAAAATCAAACTTTAATTCATAAATAAACGAAGTACTTCTGTTAATATTCTGACGACTGAACTATTGGAAACACTCAGCGATTTTACTGCGTATGTATGTTGGCCACGGCGAGTTTGGTAGCCGGACAGTAAAAACGTCGGCAAGTAGCCAACAAAGTAGCCCACTTTTCGACGAGCTACTTATGAGCTTACAAACTAACCTTGTTATAAAGCGAGAATTTAACAGCACCTAAAAAATTGACAGATGAGTAGCTAGTAAACTCGCTTATTATATTTTTGCTACAAATCACAAGAGCAAAGTTACTTTTAAATTTCTAATCATTTTGAATGTTGTTCACTTTGGAAAGGCTCTTCAGCGGTAGTGGAGTAAAAGTATACAGCTAAAACAGTATCGTAAGACTTTTTATTTTATAAAGGAATATTGATTTCTGAAATTTTATAACCATATGAATAAAATTCATGGAGATGATGGAAAATAGTAATCAATAAACATAGATTATAATAGTAGTATAATACATCAATGCGAACAATATAAAAGAAAAGATTTTTTTTTTTGAAAACTATAAGCTCATTATTTGCAGCAAGACATAATAACTCATCTTTATGGTCGAGACATTTATCTATTTCACTGAAAAATAACTGAAACTCAACAATATCAGAGTCGGTGAATTTCCTACTACTTCGACTGTTAAGTCGTTAACATTTACTTATTATATTCAGAATAAAGTGCATCTCCATAAAACTTGACGGAATCGATAAAGTCCCATACGAGTTGAATAGTTATATTCTGTAAGCTGTTAATAAACTATGATCAAAATTAATCTTTATTGAATAAATTATTTTGCAGAGTGGATATAACCTTTTGAATATTTTAATACTTGGTTTCTGAATATTCCTCTTTCAATCTCTTCCGCCTGTTCTAATTTCGTGTTCAACAACGCAGCATCTCAGCTTGTGGAAATTTTGTGGAATAATTACGACAGAATTTTTTTTTTACGCGGTATACAGAAAATTTTTGGTTAAAACTGACTTCGATGTCTTGTCTCAAAATCTCTACTCGATAATGAAATTTAGATAATAATTTCTGCCATTAAAAACTTCTCAAAGTTTGTACCGGATCATTTGGTTGATGTACCTTGATTTTGGTCTTACGATAATAAAATAATATACTAAATTCTAACTGTTTACTATGATGCATAAACATCAATGAACAATACAAAATTTCGAAAGATAATAAAACATGGTAAATATATTGTAAAATGATGTAAATAGTTTGAGTAGGGTTATTTATTAGCAATTTTACATGTTATTCCAATTATTTACATGTTTAACTATGTATGAATAGCTGCGAGGAAATGATATTACCACAGTTACAATTCATTTTTCTACCAAAGAATATTGGACTCAGAGATCTACGCCCAACTTCTGGTTCAAATTAAACGATGATCTTAACATATTAAGATGATCCAGCTTGCTTTTCCGTACATAGTCCAGCGCTGATGTTAAGCACCAGCCGACCTTTGAGCTAGAACTCAATGTTCAGGGAGCAATTAGTGACGCTTAAGATCGACCTAACTGCAAAACCAAATTTACACCTCTACGAATTGCAATCTGGGTCTTCAAGCAATTGTTCGGATCGTTAAACATCTGAAGAAGAGACAAAATTAAGCCTAAGAGAGTTGAGTTTCTGTATTCGATGAGAATATTAAATGAAACGAAACGCATGCAGCCTTCCATGAAATTGGATTCTAACTTAATACCTCTGATTGCGCAGGACTGGCAGTTAAGGAAGACGACACGGCAGACATATTGAAATTGGAGAACGTCTCTACTTAGAAATTCCTAGAATTTGCTCGTAATTCCGAAGTATTTTGTGGTTCAACTGCAAAATATCTTTGCTCAGATTGTATATCTGATTAAGTTGTTTCCATGGTTGGCTGACCCTTTAGGTCCAATACTAGGTACAGGGCGTTCGCCGGGAAACGCTACCCACTGTTAGCGCTACAAGGAAGAAACTGCTCCCGGCGAGCGAGCGGTCAGCTTCCGGCATTGTTCAACCGTCGGCCGCGGACTATTTCATAATAATTACGCTTCATAAACTTATATGTGCTAAGCATTTAAATGTGACGTCAGTTGCGGATCAACAGTGCCATCGTGGACACCCTGCAGGTACCAGTTGCAGAAAGTGAATAAGAAATAAACAACTTAGTAGTGAGATCGACCAGAAGCAAATTCGTTCCTAAGAAATGGCATAGAAATTTTTCTTCTAAAATCAAATTTCACTTAAGCAAAATTACTATATTAGAAATATATTCTGATCTGTTCGTGTTACCATAACTTGTTCATTCAGTGGCAGAAAATAAGATTTTCAAAGTTTTCAATTAGTAGGCCGCGGAACGATTCCAGATTGTTTCAAATTCTAATTTCATTGTAACCTGTATGGTTAGTGTCTCAAACTTAGACTCCTGGTATTCTGTTTTCACCTCAGTATCATCTGGCTCCAAACGAAGGTTATCTTAACAATGTTCACGCCAATGGTGCCTCTAGGAATATCAAGAACCAGCCAATTACCTCACATTCTAGGCTAGAAATAACACTACCCGACATTTTTGGATGCCTATAGCATCATTGTGAATTTTTGAGTGTTTTATACTTCTTAAACTTATTGTGATATTAGGCTATGCGTTCTTTTCTTTACCATCTAAAGCTAAAATTTCTTCCAATGAAATTTGTATCTCAGTGAATAATACGAGTTTGAGGGAAATGAAATCTAACTACACGAAACTTTACCAGTGAATGGAATTAATACTTAATTATTAGTTTTTTTATATTCCTTAAATTTTAAGGCAATTATAGAAGTCCTAACTTCACACATGAGGGACGGAAATAATTTAAATAGAATTTAGTCTTTAAATAAATATTTCGATGCAACCATCTCTTTTTGAAGTGGAGATTAGATAGAGTCACCAACATACATCTAATTGGCGAACGTGACAAGGACTTCATAATTAAAAACTCACAACTACCAGAACGGTCAATTAGAATGTATCCAATTTACGTAGAAGTAATTCCTACGGAACTGGTATGACCTTCAAAGTAGGGCGAAGAGGTTTTGGTTAAGCAACCCGAGGAAGAAATTGTGCCATCAGATATTCAAAATGGCATCGTGATGCATTGGTATACTGCGTAGCTCTACATATCTTATGACGAATTTATACATCCTATTACATTATCAGGAAGTTCTGCCAAAAATCCACATAACAGTAAAACCGAGCGTGAGGGGTGAGCGGTAACGCTCTGGCCTCACATTTGGGAGGGCACAGGTTCGAATCAATCTCAGGCTATCGAGATTTGAGTTTTCTATCGTTTCCCCATATCACTCCAGGCAAATGCCAGGATGGTTACTTCAAAAGGCCATAACTGAACACCTACCGATTCCTTGCCCCCAGTCCTTTCTCACCTCTAATTAGCTCGACGAAAAGTAAAGCCCCCCCAAAAAAAACTCAGTAAATTACTTTTTTTCAATTTCGACCCTTCTCTCAAAATTTCGGTACTCAGTTCAGAACTGTGCTGTATGTTTTAAATGCTAGTCATACTTGTGGGCCTTCCAACGAGTGGTGAGCTCATCTGCTGTTTGTTGCTTTCAGAGCGGCGCAGCGTGCTCCCGATAAATGTTTACCTCTCTGAGGTATCCAGCAGGTGTTTTACGTCAGCTGTGCTGTGCTCCGGCCAGCCTGTTTCTCAACAAGTGGCGGCTCTCCGCCGACAGAGGAGCTCTCTTCACAAACCAGAACACTTGCGCTCCAACAATGATGCAGAAAAAGTTGAACACTGTGTCTGCCGCTTATTTGCTGTTTCATTTTATTCAATATTTCATGAAGCGCTAGGTACTCAAATTTTAATGTTTCGGAGCACCTCTTTCACATTGTTTCGTTATGATTTTCTGACAATGTTAAGATACTGTTACTATCTCTTACTGCAATATAAATAATGCCCTGGCATGTTTCCAGCATTACAGAAATTATTCTAAGTTTCTTCATATTCATCCGCATTCTACCAATAGGCACCACTAAAGGACCGTGTACGTGATTTTCTGCTTAACGTATTAAAAATATCGGGATACCACATTTCCATGAAGAAGAGACGCCATAATACCTATTTACACGTGATGTAGCAGAATCATTACACAGGGCTTTTGGCAGAAGAACTTTGCTATCGTAATACTTGTCGTTGTATATTGGATACCTGTCATTGTGTATTGGATCAAACCGGGGAACTTTCATCGAATTTGAGCCTCCACAACAGGCCACGCGTACTGTTGTCAAATTATTATGCGCAGGATGAAGTTTTCTACAGACAAAGCAACCGGAGTTGATGACGTCACTACGTGCTCTCGTCTAGTGGCGATGTAATACACAGTGAATTAAGTACGATTTTGTTCTCGGGTTGCTGAAATTATAAATGTAAAATTTTCTCTTCACCTGAACTGCAATTTAACAACCAAAACACGCAACAACGGCAAAATTTGAAGTAAAAACCATTTATAACTCTATGGAACACCCAAGTAGATATAAATGTCCGTGATCTAAATTGATCATGAAGTACAAATACTTTTTAAATGGAGCGTATGCTGTACATGTATTGGTGGCAGATGGTAGAGAAAATGTAAGACAGCTTGCGAGACAGCTGTGAAAGAAAAAAAGTGTTTCGGAAGTAAGTATCCTGACTGTCTACTTTTATCACTGTTTGCAGAAACTTTACGGTGACTTTTATCTCCGGTTGTTCTATTCATGAGAATGAAAATTATTTGAGCCAATCTTACTATTATTTTCAGTTCATTCTCTCAGTCTCTATTCTTCTGTCGTAAATCACAAAAAAACATAAACTATGAACGGCAAAATATTAATTCAATAAGATTGCGGGTATGAAGAAAGTTTGCTCAAATACACGTATGGCTGTCCTGATTTCGGATTTCTATTGTTTCCCGAAATCACTCCTAATGAATAACGCGATGGTTCCTTCAAAAGGCCATGGTTAAAGTCCTTTTACGTTCCTTCTCCTTGGTCCTCTCCTGCCTCTAATCGTCTCTACGTCGACGAGGCTAGGAAAAATAAAGAATAAAGATAATGTATTCCTGCGAAAAGATGTCTTCACTTTTCTTTTTTCATTGTGATTACACTTAACTGTAGTGATAACTTTAATGTTAATAAGAAGGTGCATGACAATAGGTGTATATTCATTATTTAAAATAAATTTGCCGATTTCTTGATGGAAAATGAACACAAATAATATATTGGCGTCTTGGATCACTGATTAGATTTCTCTTATCATTAAGGTTTGCAAAAGTTCACAGTGACAACAAAAAATTGATCCCCGCTATATAAATATACTATAGCATAGGTATTTTGTCTTACCTGATAGTTTTAAATGTGGTTAGCAACGGACACCTGTAAAAATAAAACAAACAATTAATATGACAAGAAAAAAAAAAAATACATTCAAGATTCCTAACACGTTGGACTGTTCTGTGATGCAAAATTCAGCAGTTGATTATCTGTATGCGTATGTTATCTGATGTCCGTCCAGCTTCCACCTGATAAGAGGGAAGTTTTTTTTGGCATCATTAACAAAAAATATCTGAGATTTAATAGAAGACAAATTACGTGTGCAAATACAAGTTTCATCAAACATAATGCGAATTGTTTAAGAACTTCCCAGATCATGACCGTCCATCTAAATATCTGAAAACAAAATCTCTACAATATGTAGTATTTATTCTGATATATAGGCTATTGAGAAATCGATAAAACCATGCTCATAATCTCTCAAATTTTACTTTGTAACAGCAATATATACACGTTACCTCAAATGTCATAATACCAACAAATCCAAACTACTCTGCAAGGCAATCCCTTACTAAGGTTGTAAAAATATACTTTAATATACTTTTGAACCTAAAAAATGAAAATCTATTGCTGCGCGCGTGAAGGTGCAACCACACTGTATCAGGTAGATACGATGGGTCCATCATTGAGTCCTAGTCCCCGCATGCTGGCTGTCCTGATTACGGGTTTAGACTGTTTCCTGTAATCTCGGAGGCTAATGCTCAACTGTCCCCAGTCACCGCCTCTAAATTACATATTTAACAAACAGAGACACACTTTATCACACACAGAACGTAGGTAGACATTTCATAGACAGGTGGAAACACAACATTCTTCTAATAGGGATCTAACAACTCCAGTGGCATCACGGAAACGGTACATGTCATCTCACTGCTTATGATTAAGATAGAAAAGAACCTACTTTCAAACGATGAAAGTACTCAGAGTAAAAACCAATTTACTTAAGTTGAAACAGCCATTACCAGTGTTGTTGCTAACACATGATATCAGCATATTGCCCAACGGTCAGCTGTTTTCGCAAAAGAGGGGGGGGGGGGAATTGGATGTAGGACCGAGCGTGGTGGGTGAGTTGTAACGCTCTGATCTCACATTCGAGAGGACGCTGGTTTGAGTCCTCGTACGGGGATTTTGGTTTCCATGGTTTCCACATATCACTCAAGGCTCTTGCCAGGATGGATCCTCCAAAATTCCTTTCCGTTCCTTGTCCCCTGACCTTTACCGCCCTTAATAACCTCCATGTGGACCATACATAATGGCATAATGGGAAAAGGAATAAAAATCTAAACATTCCTATATTCAACAGATTTGACCGATGGCTACATTGAGGAAGTACGTAAACACTGCGGCTTCCATGCACATGTCAGTAAATTTGACTCAGTACAGGCGAGGCAACATGTCTGGTGGGTTTGATTAGGGTGCCACTCCCCCTCTACGAGCAGGCTGCATTGACACAGCGGTTGGGGTGACTGCAGAGGGCCTTTGACGAACCACGTCAACAAACAGCTGTTGGTTCGAGACACAGAGCACGCCCTGCCGGGCTAATCGCCAGTGACCAGCGCTTTTCATTAGTGGCCGTCATCTGGTCGCCATGTCTGCATTATGCATCGCTGTGCGTCCCGTATTATTCTGTTTGTTTGCAGTGCCCGCCAGATGGCAGTCGTCAGTTTGGAGACTGGACGCTTCCCTTCCGGCTACGTAGTTACGTCCGCCTCTATAGGTTAGCTGGTCGTCAAAGGAGGAAGCAATGGTCTATAAATGCCACTGTCACGTCGTATAGCTCCAAATTGATAATTGCTGACCGACCAATGTGTCTCCCTAAACTAGGAGAAAGAATATGGGTTTTACAAAAGCTTCGTTTTTTTATTTTTATTTTTATTTTTACCGTATATAATATTAAGGTTCAAATCGTAGGCCCCTGGTATCGTGAATCATGATCGATGTTTTTACGAGGTTTCCCGCAATCACCTAAGCGAATGCTGAGACGGTCCTCAATTTATGCTGGACAAAACTACATATTTCACAAACAAAAATACGCCTATAATGCAGAACCCATGTTACACGTTTCGCATTAGAACAGGACCTTTGGGCTAGCGGGAGGATCACCAAACCGTCACTGAAACACGCATGGTGATTGAACTTCACATCCTTAAAGGATCATTATGATCAGTAGGCTACTCATGGATCTAACATCTCTTAAAAATTAATGGTTGAAAATGGGTGATAAAATTTATTCAGGCAGTACAAAAGATTTTATGGAACCTAATGAATAATAAAGTTTATGAGTACTGATAATTTAAATTTAAGTTAGTTGATAATTGGATATGGCTATCGTGTTTGTTTTAAGCGAAGTTTCTTGATGCCACCAGTATCTGGATGCTCTTGTATGGGTGTAAAGGACTTATTGCAGTGTTTGATTTTGCATTATGTATATAAGGTTGAAAAAAGATTTTGGATGAAATATGATGCCTGTTAATTCAGTCCAACTGTTTCAAATATCTTCTAGACGACCCATGCGACTGGCAAATGACCCTTTCGCATCTTTTGACTACGCAGAAGATTGTTACTTCACTAAAGCGTTTAGCAGCATATCTGGTGATCGGGAACTGAGCAGCAAAATCTCTCCTACCGTACTGACCAAATCCCGAATGACGATAATCATTCCATACCCGAAACTACCTGAATCTGAGTCGAATACAAGATACCGTCACAGTCTCTTACCCCAGGAAGATGGAGAGACATTGTCATTACCGGCGTTGATCACTGTTCCGACGAGTCCATTTTCCACATACTTCGTATCATCTAAAAAATTTACCTTTGGTTTTTACATGTAAAATTTCGTACAGAAAATAAATGACAGCACATTTTGGTCTATATAAAATGTCGCATGCATCGTTTGAAGGTTCCTGGGACCTTTTGGCACGAGTTACTCGTTCATCGACAGGCTGGCGGCAGGTAACCATTAAATTTTCATTGATACTAGCTGTTCCAGCGATTCCTCCACGTGAAATTTGAGATTTTTACTGTTAGTTTGCTGATAAAATTCTAAGGAAATATTTACTATGTAGGAAAAAGCGGAACAGCAGTCTTCCCTTTTCTTTTTTCCTTGTGCTCCTTTCTTCCTTCTGAATTCAGGCTGTATGTAAATACTTTAATCGTGTTTGTGCATGGTGATTGTTTGCATCACCGCTTCGGAAGATTTTACGGCTGTGGATGATTCACAGCAGAATTCACAAAAATTCTCTGTAAGCAATTTTGGAAGTGCTCTGTTGCCTGACGCTTGTGGGGATGCTGTTTATAACTGTGTGTATAAGCAGTCGTATAAAATCCCTTATTGAACACAAAACTAAATGTATTATAATGTAATATTCATGAGTGTCCATCCGGATGATGTCTACAGCCGGCTCTGCTGTTTTTATCGGGTAACGAAGACACAGAGCAAGCTGCCGAAACGTTTAGAAAATTACATTGCAGCAATACGTCGGGAAAGTCTCCACTTATATACAAATCCATTATAGGTTGTGCGACTAGAACAAACAGTAATTACTTTAAAAAGGTAGCTGTTGCCATAAGTTGTCCAATAAGTTATTTACGCGTATCAACATCTAAATCAATATTCTGCAATTCACAAATATTGTGGATAGCAGAGTGCGCTAAGCAATAGTCCCAATTCTGTGCATTCAAATCCCGAACAGAACGAGGAAAGAAAGAATACCTAAAAGCATCAGTACGACATCTTATTTCTATAATCGTATCCCTCCTGTCATTGCGACCTAAATAGGTTGGTGGAAGAAGTATTTCATTGCACTCATAAATTAAAGAATTTCGGATACTCTCCAATAAGTTCAAACGCAAACGATGTCGTCTGTCCGACAAACAATCCCCGCCCAACCCACGTTTCAACTCCGTGACACTTTCGTAAGGACTGTAAATAGCGGTCACGAACCGAGCGGCTCTCTTCTGTACTTTCTCCAACGTGTCAATCAATATTTTGCGATGCGGATCCCAATATCCACTTATATATGGAAGTAAGAACATTTTACTTACATATGCAAAGCTGAAAATAAGCAGCACGTTGTTCTTTGAATGCATATATTGTTATCATTGTGGTGAAAGCTTATTATCATGTTTGGTATGAACTATTCTTGTGCTACGTTTCATTGTCACCAAATGAGTGAAATGAAAACATCGAACAATTATTCCTCGTGTCATCACGAATAAAGTAAGAAGTTGCGCAAGTATGTGTAATAACTATAAAAAATATTTCATGCGATTGGGATATATGTATAGTGGTAGTCGTAAAAATTTCTCAGTTGCCCTAAGACTTCACACCCTGTACCACTTCAGAAACATAGAAACGTGAACAAATGGTTCACCATATGAAGAAAATAGCCTGATAAGACACTGACGCTGTTTCTTATACTTCGTTTATTCGGGAGGACGCGGGTTCGAATTACCGTCCGGGCATCGAGATTTGGGTTTTCCATGGTTTCCCCAAGTCACTCCAGGCGAATGCCGGGATGCTTCTTTCAAAAAGGCCATGGCCGAATTCCTTCCCTTTCCTTGTGCACAGTCCCATCCCGCCTCTAATGACCTTAGCCGTCGATGAGGCGCAAAGTCGTAAGAAAAAAAAATCGTTTATGTTTTACAGTAATGGTGAAAAGAAATGCGTCTTCTCTAAATTATCTTTAAACAGCCTGCTTTCAGTAACAAATTTTGTGAGTGCCAGTCGCAAGCTCAAATGAGCCAGAACACTGTTTTATTTGTGTTCACCAAAGCGATATTTTCTGTTGATAAGTTTCTATGCTTACAAAATATATAACGTTATTGCCAAGCACCGCCATAAGTCAATACGAAAATACAATTAACTAGCAATAATAGTAGTAAAAGCACCACGTTTCGTAAAAATTAACTGCATTTTTGGTTGAAATTGCACATTTCTTCAAATACATTTAATTTTTCATGACTACATGAAACATGACCTTACATTACTTTTTGTATATGAGGAGGCACAATGTTTATGTTTCTGGAGTGAAGACAATTATGAACATTTGTATGTATACATTTAATATTTGTGCGGTTGAAGCAATAACTTTTATTCATGAGTTATGTATTTAAACTCGGCTGTACGCGCGCGGCATACTGCACTGTTTACTCCGTTTCAGAAAGCAGCGCACTTGAGGCAAATGGATTAGTGGAATTAGAGAAACATGTCTGAGAACCGTTGAAGTACAAGATTACAGCTAAAGCCTGAAGGGTTTGAAGTAGCTGTCGGAAGCAGACGAGCGTGATTAACAAAGAGAGGTAGTTTCCAACAAGAAGCTTACTCCGTCTTGTAATTCACTCAGCCACTTCATATTAGCCCCCGGCAATGCTGTGTGAGCTCGTGTTACGCGCTGTGGGTGGGAGTTAACTGTTGAGGCTCTTTGCTATAGCTGCAACCTTCCACACGTTGATTCGTAAGTATTAAGGTAGCCGGTCCTGGCAATGTAGGGGCTAGCGCGCTGGCCTCGCATTGCAGGGGCCACCGGTTCGAGTCCCACCTCGAGCATGGGTGGTTTTAATTAAGTGTTGTGTTCGTCTTGTGCTGTCCTCATTGTAGTGTCAACAATATCATAACGAAATCCTGATACAGCAGTTGGAACATAAACAAATTGTAGCTGGCTAAAATGGTCACAACGACCGAAGGCCATTTTTTTTTTTTTTTTTTTTTTTTTTTTTTTTTTTTTTTTTTTAAAGTATTAAGGTAATCTCATACACGTATAGGATTCTGGTTCTCTGTGTCGATGCTGAGCTGGTATCAGGAATAGGAGTTCTTCCTCTTATGAACTTCTTGTCCGTTCCCAAGCGATGAGGTTATCATGGGGGGATGTTTACTCCTTCATGCCAACTTAAGGATTATTGTAAGTGTGGATGACTGTGATAGTGTGTGCGCTCAGTGTAGAGTGTTGTGTGAGTTGTGGATGAGAGATGAAAGAAGGGAGGGGATGAAATCCAGTGCCAGCCCATTCAGGCCTACTCTTCCGAAGGACACCATTGGGGCTGCCAAGTTTAACGTCAGCATCCGACGAACTAATCCTCATAAACATTGTCTTCACTCCAGACGCACTGGGGAGAAGGTTTATAATTTAGTCCAAGACTTTGTTTTCCAATCTAGTGATTAGCAATTGTGCACCACGCCTCTCCTACCCTGGCGTCCAAGTCCTGATGATGAAAATTTCTTCCACCACCAGAACTTGAACAAACGTTTTCCGGTATCTGGTTAGTATCAGGATATTTATATGAACAACAATTTAGTTATATACTAACTGCGCCGGTCACGCGTTGCTGTGACTCAGAGTTATAGTACCTACGTTGGATCAATGTTATTCTAAACTTCCTAATGTAGTCAAATGAATATTCACCAATAAAGAAGAAAACGTTTTAGTCGATTTGAAAATTCAAAAGTAATTGGTAAACAGTTTCGGAGAGTTGAAATTAAGGACAAACCAAAAAAAATTAATTTACATTTTATTACACATTACTTAATTGAAAATATAAAAAAAATTGATATTTATAAAAAATAATTTATTTATTTACTGAAATTTCAGTTTTATAAATGAGGTAGATGAAGTTGATATTTAAACATTTCTAACAATTATTTTAAATTATTACAATTTGTAATAATTGATGCACAATATTTTTGGTTAGCCTGTATCTTTCTAATACAAATAGATTTGATGGTTTTCCCACACGTTAGCAGGCATTGCTGCCCATGAGAGAAACACGTATTTTCCAAGTCTAAGCCGTAAACGGACATTGTTTGGTCTTGGGACGTATTTACGGTCATAGGGAAATCCAAACGAATCGGAAATTGAAGCCTTTTAAATGGTATTGGAGATTCTGATGGTATCATTGGAATACGTGGCAACAGGACGATTTCTCCTTTAAACTTTCCAGTCAAAATAGTTGCTTCAAGAACATGTCCGGTGATCCATTTGATGACCAAACGTGTACCGTTGCATAATCTTGGTGGATTCAAATTACAAAGAAGACGAATCCGTGAACCAATCTTTAACCGAAGATTGTGTGGTGGCATTTCTGGCATATCCAAAGAACTTAAAAACTCAGTTTGAAAATGTAAGGCTTCATTTTAATCTACAATAGTGCCTAATGATTTAAAATACATCAGATCACCTGGCAACAGTTAATTTCGTCGACTTCAACATTTTTTATGCCAAAATAGCACGATTACTGAGCCAATTATGATCTAAGTAATAATTTGATATATCCGAGAACACACTCTCCCGGTCACGCGTTGCTGTACGAATTATATCAGTGAACAGTATGTAATGAAAAAAATTTCGAAAGAAGATTTCGAATAAGGCAGGATTCCAAGGTAGAGAGGAGAGAAAGAGAAAACAGTGCAATATTAAAGGAGTTCTGGTGTGCTGGCCATAACGAAAAGAAGAAAAATGAGAAGCAAGCAAGAAATACTTACACATTTTTGAATTTATCGTAACGTTTTCTTCAATGTTATATTCATGTGTGTACTTACTTTGTCGTTACGTATAATAACACACAAACGATGCACAACAATATACTATAATTATAGCACAATACACAGCACAATTACCAGACCGTACCATAAATAAATCGAAACACAACGCCATATACAGGATTGTTACCCAACCTGTGACGACAAATTAACACACCACCATCTATTATAAACTTATGGAATTTAAAAATCATTTTCATATAACAAACGTTTAATTCGCAATAATAAATATTTAAGTCAATAATAGACATAAAAACTATCCTATATTTTAAGTTGGACCAAATTACACACATTAAGCCAAATTTAATCAAAATCGGTTAAGTAGTTTCGGAGTTAGTCCTGGACAAACATCGTGGCACGAGATTGTTATATATTATTATTATTATTATATATGTGTAATTTTATTTCTTGTTCATGTAAAGCGCCCGTTTTATGCGCTTGCACCTGTGGAAGGTATGGTGTTACTGTACTCCTTTGTCACAATTACAAGTTATTATCTTGTGTTTGGACTTAAGCTGTATGACTATGACGTCACAGAGTAACACCCGAGAGCTGCCACAAGCGAATGCGTGTCTAAGCATTCAATTAGCGAATCATATGTATATCGTGCTGAAAACGTAACCAGCTGGTCTGCGGAGAGGAGTGTTTTAAACCATATTAAAGACTTTAAATGGACCATTTCGCAGCAACACCACTAGAGATTCTACCTAGAAACAAGAACTTGCTGAAGCAACACGTATAAAAGTATATAGTGTATGTATAAGTTATTTACTAGTGCTCACATGAACTATAGTCCGATGCATAAAATGTGGTCTGACATTGCAATAACACAAATAATAGATAATAGTTGCAGTCTCGAGCCGCTTCTGAAGTAAAACATTGTTATCTCTTAAAATATGTAAAAATGTTAATAGTTAGTTAAGAGTAAAAGTTGTAAATTATGTAGCCAATAATCTTAAAATAGGAATTTGTTCAAATATTGAAAATAACAAATACCGGCAGTAGATATTAAACTAATCTAGTTCACCTGTGAAACGAACAACCTACTAGCCGGATATTAAAGACTCCTTACTTCTGCAATTACATATATATCATTTAAAATTAGTTCTCACAACCAGTGTTGGAGGTGGCCAGTCTCCCGATGGGCGGCCTTCTCGGTCACTTTGGCTGCCAGAGAGACTGAGAACGTGCGCTATTCCGGGAGATTTGGAATTCGGATTACCGCACCGATGTAGCGGACCGTTTTAATAATTACAGTATATTTTGGGAGATGTAAAAATATTTATAATGATAATGTATGAGCGGCGGTACTCGCAGACAGTAAGCGCCTGGCGTGGGATGTCGCAAGACAGCTCAGCAATAAATCCAGGTCGGCGAGCAATAGTTATGGAAACTGGGCTCATGTAGAAGCTTCGAGAAACGCTAGCTGTCAGTTGATTGCCCTTAGAACGGGGACAGAGTACGCAACTGACGAAATATAAGCGCGAGCTCACCGAGGCTCGGGGGAAGTCGGTCAAGCCAAGTTCGAGTGACTAAGCAGCCACTATGCTGCGTTAAACACCGAGTTGGGAACGAAGGCCAGCTCTGCCCGCTAGTCAGCTGATCTGCCAGAACCAATGTAAGTCCATCAGTCTTCTATATTACTATGTGCTTGGAGTCCTGCTCGTGGCCAATGGACGAATGTAACAGCCCGCAGTGAAAGAATAAATCTATGTACGCACTTAGTGTCTTTCATTAGTGCAAGTCAGTAAGATCCAGGTTCAGGTACATAGCCTAAGGAAGATAGCCAAAGCCGAGACGGAAGTACCAAGAACGGGAGCCGCAGCAGACTCGCCCCAAGTAAGTAAAACTGGCTAACGCCCACAGTGACCACATACGACTTATCCATCCTGACGAATAAGTAACGGACCGGCATAACTATATACTAAGAGCCCGCTACAATTTGGTGTCAGATAAAATTGGAGCCAGGAAGAGATGAAAACGGGTAAAAAGACACCGCAACTGGGTGTCAGAAAAATTTAGAGCCAGGAAAGGAAGAAGCCGGAAACTTAAAACTGCTTGGTGGCGAAGGTAATTTCTTTGGCTACAGAAGATCATTTAAATTGTATGCAGTAATCTGTGGAGAGAAGAACTTAATTTTTAATCGGGCACTTAAAATGATGGCATTGGTAAGAAAGTAAAACGGCTGCGCTAGCGGGTCAGGCAGAAGGAGGTCAGCGCAAGTACGTCATTCAGTAAGCAGCTGTTCCAGCAGACGTGTTCAGTGACGCGGCGGAGAGGCGGAGCCCTGGCGACAACAGACTACTGGAGGGGATATCAGCTGTCCGGCAGCCATCACTGCGGAGGCATCGGGTCACCGACGCGAGAGGGAGGAGCCGTGGCGGCACACGACTTCGACTCCGGGACGGCGCGTACGACTGTGGCGAGATATTCGGTGAGTAGAAACTAACCCAGTATGTCTCAAAATAGAACGGACGGTCAAACCTCTACAACGGTGCAGGAAGCGGTGCAAGATATAAATCAGAGAATGGAAACGTTAACTGTTCAAGCGAATCTTGCAAAGGAAGAGACTAGGAATTTGCAATTGATTAGTACACTTCTGTCCCCTGGCATCACCTTTTCGGGAAATCCGGGAGAAAACATTCGTGACTTTCTTGATCGGTTAGATAACGTATTTAGCATGTTTAGTTTATCCTCAGATGTTAAGTTAAGAATTCTGAAGAGTCGGTTATTTGGTATTGCATACCG